>CM035226.1:2500-690856 GCA_020226215.1 Sindora glabra | reverse complement strand
TTGTAATTGAAAAATAATATGGTGGCATAGTAATTGAAAAAAAAAACTTATTCTTTAAATTTAAAAATATTATTTTCATCACTTTTTATGTTTAACATCGAATAAAATATAAATAAAATTATAACATATAAGTTTGAAGATATTATCTTTAAAATTATAAATATAAATACACAAAATTATTTATACGAAAAATATTTTGGTTCTAATGAAACGAATCTAAAGTTAGTTCCAACTTTACTTCAATTTTGCAAACAAGGACAAAATAAAAAATATATCTAGTGCCAAGTTGTAATAGTTGGCAAAGTGAAGGACTACGTAGGGTCTCTTTCTGATTAAAGACGGGTCCAGATGGGGGAGTGCCTGTATTAACCTACTCTGATTTCGTGTGTACTATAGTGCTCTTGGCTGGAGCAATGGCGAACGAAGAAGAGAGGCTTTTGGAGATACAACTTGAGCTTCAATTGCAAGAGCAGAAGGATTCACTATCCGGTCTCAACGAAGCTTTACTCTCTGATCCTTCCAATCCCGAGCTTCTCGCGGTAGTTCATTGGAAACTAATTTGATATTAGAATTACTGGCATCCTGAAATGTCCAATTAGTTAAATCGATTTCGAATTCTGAGCGTATTCTAAACCGATTCGTTCTTATTTACGTTGAAATTTGCGAATTTTGGAATCTTTAATTGTAGATCATTACCGCTCTTTATATAATTTCAGAATTATATTAGATTCTCCATATTGTTAAAATTTGGTTCTAGGCTCTAGATGTACTGTTAGAAAATATATTCCGGAAGAAAAAATTTTCTGTTTCTTCCGTACAAGTAGTGGCGGATGCTGTTTTCCACAATGCAACTCCCCGTCTAACACTAACACTGAGCAATTAGATTTTTGGTAATCTTATCTTTTTAACTATAAATATAAGCAAATAAGAGGTATAATCTAAACTAGAATTTTTTTTCCCTCAAAACAAGGGCACCCTAAGTATTGGGTCATTTAAAATGTCATTGACTCGGGCTACTTAAGATAATTTTGATTCAATTCATTGTTGTTGTGCCATAACCGTTCACTGATATTTTTCAGTATATTTCATGATTGTTTCTAGGACTGTGGTTTAAGTTTCTCCAGACCTCCGAGGAGATGAAACCTTCCTATATTTAAACTCCCTTAAACCTAATTCCAAATCTTATAAATCCTATTATATATTTCAAAGCTGTTGGTTTACTTTTAAATAATTAAAAAAAAATTGTTGCTTTAGGGAAACATGGTCATGAGTCATGACGATATGTCTAGGAGATTAGGTCGCTATAGCATTCAGTGGAAATTGTCAGTGGCTATTTTCCTTGGAACTACTGCAAAATTTCTTAATGTAATTGTTTTCATGTCTCAGGTTCAAAAGGAGCTTATTCAAGCTATCAAGGGAGCAGAGGAAGGACTTATCCACCTAAAACGTGCTCGGTTATTGAATGAAGCAGATTCAGTGCTACATACCACTAATATTTTTGCTGAAGAAGGGAAAGTAGAGCCCCTTGATGCCACAGATTTTGAACCTGAACCATTGGGGGAAGTTTATTCAGTTGGATCAAAATGCAGATTCCGTTACACTGATGGCCGTTGGTACAATGGTCAAGTAGTGCAATTGGATAATTCTGTTGCAAAGATATCATTCCTTACTCCTACATCTGAGAATATGCTGGTAAGTGTGATTATATTATGTCAAAAATTTGTCTTAATTGCTTTTCCCTTGGTGATTAAAAGTAAATTGCAGCATTCTGCTTTAACTTTCAGAAACTTTATTTTACATTTATCATATCATATAAGTTGATTTGATCTATAAATAGTGGATATCAAAATCAAGCTGCATTTTCATTTTCTTCTATGATCTATTGAGGAGAAGAAACAAATTCCCCCAAGAATGTGTAGTGTAAGACTTTAGTTAAGATTATAATGTTGTTGAAATTAGGGCTGTTTCTCTAGATGAAAATTAACTATGTTTTCACTTTATTTCTGTTGGTTCATGTTACCTACTCAATCACACATATAATGTATATAGAGTGTGTTCCTGTTTCAATTTTATGACAGTTTAGGTCGTTCTATTCATCTTTGAAATTTATTGCAATTTCTAAGAGATAATGTGCGATTGCAGAATCTTACTTAACTTAAAAAGTTGAAGTGATAATGCTATGCATTGTGCTTGACACTGTCTCTCACATTCCCACACGATCAGAAGTAGGCTTATCACTTTTAAATACTTAATATTATGGAACTGAAGAAAGTTCATCCTGCTTGAACATTACTCTGCTATGTATATTTGAGTGAAAAGCAATTGCTATTGCTTATTTGCTGAATTTTATATCTGGGAAATTATAATATACACCCCCAAACTTTGATTGGGTAGCAAAAATGGTGCATAAACTTTAAAACCTTACACTTTAGTTAAGATTATAATGTTGTCGAAATTAGGGTTGTTTCTCTAGATGAAAATTAACTATGTTTTCACTTTATTTCTGTTGGTTCATGTTACCTACTCAATCACACATATAATGTATATAGAGTGTGTTCCTGTTTCAATTTTATGACAGTTTAGGTCGTTCTATTCATCTTTGAAATTTATTGCAATTTCTAAGAGATAATGTGCGATTGCAGAATCTTACTTAACTTAAAAAGTTGAAGTGATAATGCTATGCATTGTGCTTGACACTGTCTCTCACATTCCCACACAATCAGAAGTAGGCTTATCACTTTTAAATACTTAATATTATGGAACTGAAGAAAGTTCATCCTGCTTGAACACTACTCTGCTACGTATATTTGAGTGAAAAACAATTGCTATTGCTTATTTGCTGAATTTTATATCAGGGAAATTATAATATACACCCCCAAACTTTGAATTGGTAGCAAAAATGGTGCATAAACTTTAAAACCTTACACTTTAACAACCCCCCCCCCCTTTGATTGAGTGACAAAAGTGGTACATGAACTTTAAAATTTGATACTTTACCCCTTTAAACTTTTAGAAAAAGTGAAGCTATTAATTTTGGGTTAAGTCTAACAGTAAGATTTGTTGACTCATTTTTTCACTATGCCAAGCCATTTTTTAATTTAAACAAAGGAGAGAGAAGGGGGGGGGGGAACTCAAGTTCAATGATAAATTCTCCAAGAAAATCAAAGAAAAGCTGAGAGATTAATATTCAAAATTTGCTTCTAAAATTTGAGGTAAAGTTTTCTCTAAATACATAATTTATTTTGAGTGTATTGGTTACAAAATAGATCAAACATTAGACTTCAAATCCATTATACTTACAGTAGATGAAAATTGTCATTTATGCACTAACTTTTCAGATAATAATTTTTACGAGAACAGTTTGAACAAGAACTTCTATTATGTTTCTTAACTGTGTTAGTGAAACAGTTTAGTTTTCAAATCTATCAATTAGACAGAGTTCATTAGGTTTTCACAAATATAAATTTGAAGATCTTTTAGAAAGAAATTTTCATTAAATATAAATTGATCAAACTTCAATATTATGTAGTCTTCAAGTTCTAACAATAGTCACAATGCCTTTAAGTTTTATAGATGACTTACTTTATATATTATCAAAATAGTCAGATCAACAGAGATTTAGATTTAACTTAAAGCTAACTATTTCACATTTTCTAAAAGTTTAGGGAAGGGTAAATTGTAAGTTTTTAAATCCAAGAACCATTCTTGTCACTCAGTTAAAGTTTAGGGGGTAAAGTATAAGGATTTAAAGTTCATATATCATTTTTATCACTCAATCAAAGTTCAGAGGGTAAATTGTATTTTTCCCTTTTATAATTTATATATATTTTCATTTCCTTCTATAATCATAATCATAATATAATATAATATATTATTACTATTAGAAAAAAGTTCTCTCTTTTTTCTTTGGTTATCCCTAGCTATGTTAAATCAGCATTATCAAAACTGAGGATTTGACTTTTGATTATTAAGTAAATTAGTATTTTTATCCATGTCAGTGTACTAATGCTAGAACACCGAAGTGCAGATATGCAAGTTCTTTCTACAACAACGATGTCGATTTGGTAGTAATTGTCGCCTATCACATGGTAAGCTATTGTTGTTGAGCAAATTGAACAAAAATTTGTTGTGTGTGAAAACCAAAATCACATGGACCTCTTAAATCAAGCAGCTTACCACATTCTAGGGATGCCTGCACTTTGATGCAGATAGTTATTGGGAACCTTAGTGTTTCATGTGACTTTTAAAACAGGTCATTTATCAGTTTTGAGAGCTAGTTCACATGAAATAGATACAGTATGAAGATCCTACAGTAGCCAACTTTAGATTATTTCCCAAAACGTCAGCATGTCATTAGAATAACCATAGTTTTTAATTGTGATAATGTATCTTGCATTGTTTCAGTAAAAGAAGAAGAGAGGACTTTTGTATGAACCATTGAAATTAGGAAGTGGGCTTCTACATCTGAATTTTTCTAGGATTGCTTGTGGGTTCTGTGCTTGAAACATCTTTTGTGGTCATTCTTTTGCAACATGTTGGGTGGAGTGCAAGTGCAAACTCATTGAAACATTTTTAGCCCATGCTTTGAGAAACATAAATATACTAGGCACAAGGAATAAAATATTCCTGACTTAGTACTTTTAAGTGTTAAGTTTATAATTTTAATCCTCTTTGTTTCAGATGTGAAAAATATATATGGTTTCTGCAGCTAACGATGCTATATTAAAAGCCAATTTTCCAGTTTAGCTGATTGTTATTTCAATGTTCCATGCAAAAAAAAATTGTGATACCATTTGTATATCAGATATTCTTTGTACTTTGCTTATATATTTATTCAGTACACTGGATCTTATAAAACATTTAACGTTTACAGGTGTTGATATTCCATTGTCCTCTCTAAAGAAGTATGTTCCAACATTCTGGAAGCAATCCCTGGTGGGGTCAAGTATATGGGCAGTCTCGGATGTTAATGCTGGTATTTGGAGGGAAGCTGAACTTGAATCGTGGGATCATGAAGTCGGAGTTGGACAAGTTGTTTTTCGTGATGATGGAAGTTCTGTCAAACTTAGGGCAGAAGCTATGGCATTATCTGAGTATGCAGATGTGAGTGATGCGGACAATGATTCTAGCACAGAAGGATCCGATTCTAGTGACTATGAAGAAGAGGAGGATTCACAGGGTTTGGGATTTCTGGGAAGCACCAACCTACAGAGAGGCATTCAGACAGACACTGCTATATTTGCTAAATGGGAGAATCACACCAGAGGTGTAGCATCAAAAATGATGGCTAATATGGGTTACCGTGAAGGAATGGGGTTAGGTGTATCTGGTCAGGGAATGCTAGATCCCATCCCTGTGAAGGTCCTCCCACCAAAGCAGTCCTTAGATCATGCTCTCGAATCACAAAAAGGTGATGAGAGCAAAGATAACCGAAGTAAGAAACGAAGCAGAGGTGGTAAGAGAAAGCGTGAAAAGAAATTGGCGGAAGTGGTTCGCATGACCAATGGGGAAGAGGAATTAGCAGCAGATGTGTTTGCACTCATAAATAACCAACTTGCAATGCATGGTGAAACTGTAAATGGTGGATCAGTGAAAAAGCAGCAAAATAAAGGTTCAGCAGAAGGTAAAAAGGTGGATCGGCGGGCTTTGGTTGCTTATGAGGATGAGGTGAAGGACTTGAAGATGCGTGTTCAGAAGCTTGAAGAAATGGTGAACAGAAACCAAAAAGAAAAGGTTGTTTACGAGGCTGCTATGAGGAAATTAATTGAAACCCGCAAGGCCTTAGCAGATGCTGAAGCGGCTCATGCCTCTGCATCTAATGCTGTTGTTAGCAGAGAAAAAGAGAAGAAATGGCTTAAGTTTTAGGGCGCAAATTCTTTATGTAGTCGTGTAGTATAATGCCTTTGATCTATAGTAAAGAATTGCTTTAGAAAAAAAATAAAGGAAAAGAAAAGAAAACCTTGCTCGACCAATGGACCTCAGCCACAATATAATGCTAGCAGATGGCTGTAGGTGATGCTGTAATCATATTATTAAATAGATTATGACATCCTCTTATTGCGTGGGGAACAAATTCGTCATCAGGAAAAAGCCACTGACTGGCTTTCAAGGTGTCTCACTCTGGGATGAGGAGTCCCTTCCACAAAATAAGGTCTACTTTTGATTCCCGATCCATTTGTTTAAACGCTCTAATATCATAACTCTAAACGATGGTCTATGATCTGGATGTGAGTGAGGTGTAACATCTTCAATTGAAGATGAGTCTGTTCTTGTACTGTTGGGGATCCATATATCCAATGTGAAGGGATTATGAAAGGATGTCTGCAAGGTGGTTAGAGTGCGAATATGAATTCTTTCCAAGGTTCTATCATGGAATTCAATCAAGGTGGATATAATTATTAGAGACTATGATGTCGCATGTCGCAATGACAGCAGTATTCTTGTCTTAGACGATATTATACAAATTGGATAGATAGTTTAGAAAGGCAAGGAATCCCTCAATCCAGCTGCCCATCGCTATCTCCTTTTAATGAGTTTGACTAGAATGCGAAGAATCCTGATGCCCCGCCCCAGGATATCATTTTGGTTTTTTAAGTCATTACTACGTTAGCATTCACTCGTTCTGTTATAATTAATTTATGATGATTTTGATAGGTTAGGTATTATGTCTATTATGGAAGAAATGTTTATGAAATTAGAAGGGTCCTTCTCCTTTCCAATTGAATTCTTTGTTATTGATGCATATAATATCTGAAATTCAAAAAAGAAAAAAAAAATCCAACAGGGAATCTCTAGCATGTTCTAACTGGATGGAAAGAACTCGTGTAAAATTTTACGATGCCTTTTTCTTAAGAAGTGTCACAGTTCTGTCAATCAAAATTTCAGTCTGTGATAATAGTCAAAATGCTACAAATTAATGAAGGAACTTCCATGTATTGTTTCTATCCCTTAACTAACCGACTTTCTTGTTATTAATTGGCATTTGGAAATCTCTACTCATTAACTTGCGGTTCAGATTCCAATAATGGTTGCGATGATGGAGGTATTTTAAAAATAATGAAACCACTAAATATAAATTGATTTGAGAAAGTGTGGGAACTGTGGAGAAGAAAAATAAGAGAATGGGCCCTCTTAAGAATGCGGATCGTTGAAAAATTGTAGCATGATTGGCAACTAAAAATATCAATTTTCTTTTTTTTTTCTTTTTAAATCTTTTCTCTTTCTGTGTATGGAGAGTAGATTCCAGCTTTCTTCCACTACCCATCAAGATCCCAATCATGGCTTCCGCCCTCTGTCTCTCTCTAAGATTCCTACATTATTTAAAGGCACTAAACAGGGAACACGCCATTCATGGTAGTCCACGTTCGAAGACTACAAAACACAAATAGGAAGCATGAATGACCCACCAGCCCACCATCTTCTTCCGACTTGGTCGGGGCAGCCATCAGCCGGCTTGGTTAGTGATATAAATAAGTTGATTGGAGGATGCGTTTGGTACAAAGTACAAACACAAAATGAGAGGATTCAATATATTAGGCAATGTTTTGACTGGACAGAACCAGTTGAAACCGAGGGTAATTCCACATGTTACATTATAAATTATTAAACTAGTTCTAAAAAAACTTATAAATTGATCATTCCAAAATTTTAACATAGTATTTTCAAGTATTATGTATTTTCCAGAAGACATATTCAATTTCATATGATTGAAGTTTTAGTAATGCACAAATCACTTTCTTGTTTTATATGTTAAAATATTACTATAACTTATTATTCTTCATTTTTAAGTAAAAAAACATATGGAAAAATTAAAACATTTCGTTATAACATATAATATGACAAGAATAAGTTATACTTGTAAAATATCTAAAAGAGGAAGATTTTTATCAAATTATTTTTAATTATTTTCTTAGATGAAACACAGTAACCTCTTTAAATAAAGACACTAAATCTACAGTAAATAATTTTATTGCTTAAAAGTTAATTTCTTTTATATTGAAATTATATTATTACATTGTTTTTATAATTTTACCTAATTTTGAATTAGATTCTCATATCTAAAAGTTTTAAACTAGATAATTATAATTACATATACTTAGTTTAAAAATTTTAAAGTATAAATATCTAATGAATAATTGAATAAAATTATCTACGATATTAAAATAAGTTAATTTTAAATATTTTTGTTATATAATTTATAATTTTATTTTGAGTAAAATATTTTTCATTATACTTACATGTGTGTGTAAACTTAACCCCAAAATCAATTTTCTAGTTCTTTCCCTGACCTTTCAGTTGAGTAAGGTTTACAGGATCCATTTCCCATTTGAATTATGAAATAATGGCAAAATAAGTAAGCAAATCACTTGGAAGATGATAGGTGTTTACTAGAGTGTTATAAAAATTTTAAAATTTGAAGTGATGTGATAAATTTTAAAATTATTTAATTATAATTATTTATTATTTAATAAATATTATTAAATAATTTTAATTTAATAATTTTTGAAACTCTCATATTATTTTGAATTTTAAAATTCTCAGGAAAAGATTAGTGGATAATTTGTATTGCATTTATCCAATCCAATCTCGTGACTCACGGGTGCACATCCCGTGTAGGAGTTGAAATTAGCAACCATATATTAATTGTACAAAAAAGTTAAATAATTATATGGGAAAATAGCAAGAAAAGAATATTGGTTTTTCTAATGGAAAATGATTATTTTTATGTATGAATCAACAAATAGTATGATTTAGCAGTGTTGCGTGACGTGTAATTGGAAAAGAACGAGGCTAATTAGCTGATAAAGGAGGGTGGTGTGAAGCGCAAGGCCGCCCATCTCTTTCTCTCTTTCTCTCTCTTTCAATGGCCTCTTCTTTTCTCTTAGTAGTGAGCGTGTTGTGCTGCTTGCACGTGAGCTTTGCCAATGACGACCTTGTTCATCCGCACAATCATCTTGTTCATCTTAGCTCTCTTCTCCCATCTTCTACTTGCACCTCTCTTTCCCAAGGTCCTCTCTCTCTCTCTCTCTCTCTTATTTTCGTTCTTAGCTTATATTCATACATATGAGACGAGCAACAGAGCAAGAGGGATATTCATTCCTAGTACTGCTGCTGCTTCTTTTTTTATAATAAATAAATGCAGTCCTTAATTATTTCCACTTTATTTTATTTTATTCTTTTTTTTTTTATTTTGGAAAGAGTTTGCATGATTGGAGGTGTAGTAGAATATTTGGAACCCACCACCACACCACACCACACCACAAAATGAAGATAGAAAGGGATAAAGAAACAACATCTGTCCTTCACATTCATTGGATTCATATAAATTTATGATAGAATTCTTATCTATTCTAAGCCAAATAGCCTTGCCTACATTACTCCCATTTATATAATCAGTATGTTGAATTGTATAGTTATGTATATGTAAATTGTCAATATATAAGTTGTGGAAGCAATTGTTTTAAATTCTAGTTTAATCCATCTGTAGTGGGATGATTTTGTATAATGATTCATTTTTAGAATTTTCTTACTGAGCCCATCAATATCAAAGTCAATGTTAAGGTCAGCTCTGCTAAAGAGACTGGAAGCAGTCCAAAGATTTTGAAGATACAGATACAGTCCAACTTGCTTTCATTTTATATTCGAGTCTATTCTTCTACTTCACCCAACCATATATTTCTTTCAAGACTGATACATGAATACAAAGAAGACAACACCAATAATTTTTTCTCTGAAGCAATCAAGAGCGAGGATATTTATGTACCTAACTAAATATATAAAATTATTCTCAGTGGATGAGTGACCTGTCCCACTCTCATGACATAGTGGAAGCTTATATGGACGCAATTCTATTTCTTATATGCAAGCTTTTAGAATAATAATTAATTTGATAGCATAGATTCAGATGCTAAGAAGGAGGAGGGAAGCTTACGAGTGGTGCACAAGCATGGGCCATGTTCTCAACTGAAATCAGCAACTCACAGTGAGATCCTCAGCCAAGACCGACAAAGAGTGAACGCCATTCACTCAAAGATTTCTAAAGTGGATGAGGAGTTGGATGAGGCAAGCCTACCTGCAAAATCTGGTAGCCTCATTGGCTCTGGAAATTACTTTGTCACAGTGGGTCTTGGCACTCCCAAAAGGGACTTATCTCTCATATTTGACACTGGCAGCGATCTCACCTGGACTCAGTGTGAGCCCTGCGCTCGCTATTGCTACAAGCAGCAAGATCCTACCTATGATCCTTCCAAGTCCACTTCCTATTCCAACATCACTTGCACCTCTTCCCTCTGCACTCAGCTTTCTTCTGCTACTGGTCTGCTATATATCCACGTACTAATTAATTCTTCATTGCTCTCAATCTCTTCCAACATTTATTCATCACAATTTTGCAGGAAACCAACCCGGATGTGCTGCATCAACCAAATCCTGCATCTATGGCATCCAATACGGTGACTCATCATACTCTGTGGGTTATTTCAGCAAAGAAAGTCTAACCATATCCCCCAACAACGTCGTTGACAGCTTCCTCTTCGGTTGCGGCCAGAACAACCGTGGTCTCTTCGGCGGCGCCGCCGGCTTGCTCGGCCTCGGTCGCCACCCTATCTCCATCGTCCAACAAACTGCCCAAAAGTACCATAAAATCTTCTCCTACTGCCTTCCCTCCACACCCAGCTCCGTTGGATATCTCAACTTCGGCGGCGGAGCTTCCCCTTCCGTGAAATACACCCCAATTTCCACAATATCCAAAGGCAGATCCTTCTACGGCGTTAACATAGTCGGAATCACTGTCGCTGGCACCAATTTACCGATCTCGACTGCAGTATTTTCCACAGCCGGAGCAATCATTGACTCCGGCACTGTGATCACACGGCTTCCTCCGGGTGCGTACAGTCCCCTGAGAACGGCTTTCCGGCGAGCAATGTCGAAGTATCCGGCGGCAGAGGCGCTTTCGATCCTTGATACGTGCTATGATCTGAGTGGGTACAAATCATTTTATATTCCGAAGATAAGCTTCTTGTTTGATGGCGAAGTGAGTGTGGACTTGGCTGCAGTCGGGATTCTGTATGTGGCGAGTGAGAAGCAGGTCTGTTTGGCATTTGCGGCAAATGAGGATGAAACAGATGTCACCATCTTTGGGAATGTGCAGCAGAGGACAATAGAGGTGATCTATGATGTTGGTGCTGCCAAGCTCGGCTTTGGAGTTGCAGGCTGCAAGTAATTAACACTATCTTATTATTATTATTATTCCTAGGAGAAAACATGAAATTTCTTCTCAACTGCCTCGCCCATTCTGTGACAAAGCCACAGAATTAAAAAAACAATAAGAAAATTATTAAGAGAAAGCTGGTTCTAATTACTAGTATTATAAACTTGGGCAAATTGTAATATATATCATCACTTGAAGCTACAAGTATTTTCTTATGAAAATGGGGAATTGTGGATATTGTATAATGTAAAACAAGTGTAATACCCTGTTTATGGAATAAAAATAAGTTATCTGTGCTACTTTGATTTGTTTTTAGTGCTGACAATGAGCAATAATTGATAATGGGAAGATTAGATCACATGAGAATTTCATTAAATGGAGCAGAAGTCCGATTACAATTACAGTTAGAGCACGCAAATGAATAAATAAACAAATAAATAGATAAATACATATCATCCACTTTGTAATTTAAAGTACCATATTTTGCTCACTTATATTAAATTTTCATTTAAGTCTAATAAAAAAATAAATCCTAAACAGAAATTTACTTTTAATTTTTGTAAAATGTCTTCAATACAAATTGAGAAGAGGGATAGAATTGATTGCAACTTCCAATGAAATTTTGCATGATGCCAAAGCCTCTTGTTTACAGCATCGAAAGAATTGCAATGACCGAATATTTTGAATAAGTGAAAAATCTTTTGTCAATACTTATAAGCTGCCATAACATCCTATAGACAATTGGAGTATTGCAACCCTCCCTCTTGCCGCGATTTGAGTAACTGAGCAAAGACTTAAATCTATTATTAATATTGAACGGAACTAAAATATGTAAGATTAAGGTGTTTTGAGATTGAGAAAGAGGAGTATAAAAGAATGTCACAACCTAGGAGTTGTAATAATTTAATAGATAAATATATTCAATTTTAAACAAAACTTAACATAAAAATCAAGTATAATGTAGAGATCTTATGATATGAATTTGGAAGTAAATACACTTATCAATTATTTTTTCATTTTTTTTCAAAATTAGGAGTATTCTAATAATTTCAATTTGCTTCAAGAATTTAATGGAAGTAAAAAAGTAAATGGTTATGATTCTTATATTTTTATCATCATTTTAATATACTATGATATGAATATCTCATTCAAAGAATACAACCAAAAAAAAATTATTATTATATTTCACAAAACATATGACTATTTTCGCTCGAAGGCATTTGATTTAGAATATTCTCTAAGAATGTAGAATGTTGGCGACCATGAAATGCATTGACACTAGATTTAAGATTGGAGTGTGTTGTCCTATATTCATCTCGAATGTATTGAATACTATGTAATGAATGAAGGGGGTTGTCTCTTTCCTTTGTTTATTATGGATAAAAGCTTCTAGTACAGGGTATACTTATAACTTAATTGTATAAGCAATAAATATTTAATGTACCGCTATCTTTTTCAAATGTGTTAGGAAAGAATTTTATAGGGATATTGACTTGTTGCTCTAGATTTAATTTCATATGTTACATAATTCAAAGTAAAAAGTTATTAGCTTATGACAAAAAGATAATTTTAACACCTATACTCAATAGTAAAAAAAAATGAACTACTACACTAATTATAAATGATTGAGAATAATAAATGCATTATAATTACTAGTAAATTTCATTTTTAAAAGTCATCATATGTTATATTATCAATTTATATCTATCAATTAAATAGCATCAAATTTGTTTAACTCATCACTAGCTCAAGTTCGACTCAAGTTAATTTTTCCAACTCAAACTTGACTTGAATCGAATTTATGAACAACTTGGTTCATTAACTCAAATAAATTACAATAATAAAATATTTTATTGACAATTTAATACTTTAAAATATTTTTGAAACTCAATATCTTTAACAAATTAAAAAACATAGATAAATATATATATCATATTATAAGCATATGTAATGTAATACAAATGATAAGTTATTTTAAAATATAAAATTACATTACAACTACAATTAGATTCTAAAAGATAGATTTATCTTATTTAAAAAGCATAAACTTATTTAAAAACATAAATGAAAAATAAATTTTATCTAATTATCTAATTTATAAATATAAAATTATTAAATTTTTTGAAAAAATAAAATTTAAAATAAAAATTATTTACTTTATTAATTGACTTAAATAAGCAAAATTAATAAATTATCTATTAAATTTTTACCTTTAGAATTAATTCTCATAATAAATCTATAAATAAAAAATTATCAATCATTCTTAATCTAACTATATTATATTTTTTACTTAAAATTATATTTGAAATTCTTATAAAAAAAACATTTAAGTAATGTATTATAATATATATATTTGCACATATATATACCAAATTTGTGATATAAATGTATTGAACATTTATCAAATCAAGTTCCGCTCATTTAAAATATGAGCCAAATAATTCATTTTATGTATCGTTCATTTATCCATGACCAGGAGCTTAGTTTATGGAATCAAAAACTCGAATTGAATTGTAAACAGCTTGCGAGCCGCCCCTAATTAAAAGAATACATAATCAAATTGCATACAATACAATGTAATTTATATGGAAATAGCAAATAAGTACACCATTTTAGTCCACAAATAAAAATGTCACTTTGATTATATCACGATTTCAAATCCAATCAACAAAGTTGTGTTGGATAAGAAATATAGAAAAAAAAAGATAAAAGAAAATAATTTTAACATTAAAATATACAAAAATCTAAATCATTATAACAGGATTAAATTATTTTAAATATATAATTCTCGCATCCACATTTTCAATGAATATCACTTACTGAACTCAAATGTATTCTAGCTTGAAATTGGATATAGTGTTGAAAGGTAGTCAGCATCAACTTCACTTAACACAGTTAATGCAAGTTTTGCTTTGCAAGCATGTTTCCAGCCCATTTCAATTCACTAATAATAAACCCCACAATTCATAAACCTCGTTCTTGCAACTTTGCAAGCACATACTGTTCGTGAGGGGGGGGGGGAGAAAAAATCTCACATTGATATTTGTTAAATGCGATTCACATAACAAATATCTAATATTCTAAACAAAATTCACATCATATACTTGAAAAGCACCCTTCTGATCTATATAGGAGAAAACAACTCAAACTGTGCAACTCCATTCTTGCAAGCACAGAATGTTCAGTGGATCACAAAGTTTGAGTAACTGTTGCATTATGTAGCACAATCACTCGTACTATATAATACGCAAAGGAACAAGATGTCAATTATATTTTGAAAGAAAATTCTAAACATAATCTTTAACAAGTAGGACTTCAAGAATCAAATTCTAAGGTTCCACGGCTGTCACCTGTTGCCATTCGCCATCTACTGCCTCTTTCCACAACGTCACGTTATTGTTCCCATCAGCCACAGCCAATATGTTTCCTGTCAATGACCACGAGACCCTCCAAACAGGGGTCTTGAAATCATTTAAAATTTTGCCTTCCCACTGATCTCCTTCCCTGGCCACAGTCCATATAATGACTTTACCATCTTGTGAGGCACTAGCAATAGTAGACTTTGGCAGTCCCAAGTTGGGTGCCCAGGCAACATCGCGAACCCAATCAGTGTGCATCTGAAGGGCAGGGAAGCAGTCCATCTTCCAGAGCCCATTGTAAAGCTTCCATACCTTTACAGTGTTATCACAACCACCTGAACACAATTTATGTACAGGGTCAAGCAAACTGGCACCAACGAGAGCACCAGGTGCTGTTGAGGGGGCCCATGAAACCGAAGTGACACCGACAGGATGAGCTTGGTCAATCCTTGAAGCATCCCAACCACCATCTGCTCTTGCAGTGAAAACTGAGATATTCCCATCAGATGAACCACAAGCCAGGCACAGACCCAACTCATGAGGTGCCCAAGCCACTGAATTGACTGATGATTTGTGGTCGTCAAAGACATGAGCTTGAGTCCATTCATTTTGGTTACCCTCCTTCCATATAATGACTCGGCCATCATAGGAACATGAAGCAAGAAGACATCCAAATTTAGGATGAGCCCATACTACTTGCCAGACAGGTCCTTGATGACCGGCAAGGGTTGCTAGATGGTGAGAGGCTGTGCAGCTCACCCCAATTATCTTTACGGTATGGTCAGATGAGGCCGTGGCCAACCGCTTACCATAGTAATCCATCGCCACATCGTGGACTACGTCTTCATGACCCGTTTCCACCTTTTGGGAAGGCATATTTCTGCGAAAAATATACCCAAATTTTAAAAAATTAGCCTTAGGCTCAAATCAATCATATTGTCAAATGCAAGATAAAATCATCTGGTAAGGTAACATCAAATAAGGTTCAATACTATCAAGGTATTCACAATACAAAAAATCACTGATAAATTCACAATTCAAGTTGATACAAGTCATATGTTACTGATGCAACTATTTTAGCTTCGAACAACAGTTAACAATAAATGATTGATGCATAAACTTTAAAAAAAAAGAAACCGAATGATGCACGTAACCCCTATCTTCTCATAGTCACTTGGACACACAAATTCAGGTAAGGGAACTAGGAGGAAAGAGAAACCTATCCCACTTCTCACGGCATCATCAAACACTCAGAACAACACCCAAGTAAAAAAAAAAAGAGCAGACTTTTTAGCCAAAATCAGCAAATCATAAACAAAATTGAATAGGAGAAGTTTGATGAAACTAAGATGGGTAACAATTCACAAGATAAAAGAGGCCAGAAAAAGCATCCCCTACAGCAATTGACATCAAACGGAGGTTAATCCAAATACCTGAACAACAGATGGAAAGTAACGAAAAGAAAAACAATTCAGTTGGGCAGAAGAAAATTTCGGGGGCAAAAAAGGAAGAATAGTATGGAAACAAATCCGAAGATTTGGATTACTTCAACCGATCGAAGGGTTTGGGTAAAACACAGAGAGAGAGAGAGAGATCTGGGGAAGCACCTGTAAAGAAGAAGAGAAGGAAGTGGCTTAAGCTGCCGGAGCCGGTGTCCCACGCGAATTTCTGATGAGGGAAGGGAGATGAAAGGAGATCGAGGGTACAGAGGGGTAGAGGGCTCAGATCTGAAATGTGACTCCTGTGAACGATGAAAGACAATCAGACGCCTCGCTGTTTTGTTCCTTTATGGGCCCCTTCTCGTGGGCCTATCGCAAAGCCCCAAGCCCCAACTACAATGTCCATCGGCTCTGCATGAAAATCTGAATCTGCGGAAGTTGGATTCTTTTTCTTGCCGGTTGACACATATAATAACATGTATATACGAGAAAAGATATGCGAGTTTTGGGGCTCCTAGTCCCTTTGGCTCCGTTGATAAACTAGGTTTGGCTTGAGGAATCAGCAGTATAACAAACCTTTTGATTATCAAATAAGCCATGGTAGTATCTACGAATTATGGTTTTCATATTTCAATTTGGCAGGAACTGTAATAGCTTCATATTGATATCATTTTGGTTTTTCTTTTAGTTACTATAGTATTTTGTCTTTTAGATAAAAGTAAATAAAAAATGCAATAATTACTTGCAGCTCATTATCAATGATTAACACTATACTATTCGCAATTTATATCATAAATAGTTTATAATATCCTATTAATTCAAATATGACTTCATTTTAACTATTCACAATTACTATTATAAAAGATTCGTAATGATTCATCATTTTAAGTCTGACATACGCCTGATTAAGTTCATAAATAATTAAAGCATGTTAATTTCAACTTAATTGATATGTTTAAATGCGTTCTTAATTTGTAATGTACTTTATGTACAACTATAATCATTTTCGAATTTTAATATAACTTAAGAAAGAAGCAAAATAGCATATATTATAATGAATTCACTTTCGTAAATAAGAGATTAAAAAATATAAAAAATTTATACATTTTAGTTGTAATACTCGAATTATCACTTTCTTTGTCATAAATTAAAATTTTTAATTATTCTCTAGTTTTGATTTTAAAGAAAGTCACATATAATTGATGATGATTAAATATAAATTTAGGCAAGTAGAGAACAACTCTTTTTAGTGATTAACCTTAACTTTTGTTAATAAATATTGTATATTACACATTGAAAAAAAAAATCTCTCTTTTGAAATTTGAAAGACCATTTGCATATGATATTTCTAATATATTTAGCTAGTTTATTGGTTATGATTAACCTTCTGTCCTTTGTTTGTCTTTTTTCCCCGTTACTTTATCATATTGTAGTTAAGGGACGAGAAAACAATATTAAGAAATATAGGCAAAGTATTGATTTAATTTATTATTCCATAATTCTATCAAGAAATATTAAAAAAAAAATTTATCAAATTCAATTCTAACTTAATATCACTCTCTCCATTCTATTCTATATATCCTCTAGAATATATATATATCTTTAGAAAATCAAAAATAAACTTTTTAAATTTTATTTTTAATATTCTAATAAATACTCACTAACTCTATAAATCGTTGACTTTTAATAAAGAATAAATTAGTAAATTAAAATTATTTTCTTCTAGAATAAAGGCAACAAGCAAACATAAATGAAGGGAATAAATAATTATGAATTATGAATTTGTCATATAGACACTTAATTTATATTGAATATCAGATAATTATATTGAAATAATTATAATTAAAATTTAAAATTATGTTTAATTTTGTTGGTGTTTCAAGTTTGAGTTGTATTTCATTAATCATATAGGATCTAGATTGTATCACGTGATTTTCATTCAATTGTATATTATATAATTTTATATTTTTTCTCTTTATATTCTCAAAACTTGCACTCTAATAAGATATACAATCACTTATTTCTCATAATTTCAATTTTTAATTATATAATTAAAATTTATAAAATATATTATATAAACATTAATTTGTTTAATACTATATTTTTAAATGATATAATAAATAATATTTGTAATAATATTTCTGATGGTAATCATATGATTTAATTATCATCATTTCAATAATTTGCCTCAAATGCAATAATTTTTTCATTAATGATATTTATTATAACTTAAATTTTATTGTAAAAATACATTATAAAAAGGAAAATTTATAAAAAAGATTAATCTTATGCCTACATCTATAAAAATCTATTAAACTAGTTGATTTAAAAAAAAATATAACTAATCCAAACTTTATAAATATTTAAGGTTAAAAATTAAAGAATTTTGATAGCATATTTAAAAATATCCTAATGCTAGCAAGGCTAGTTAAATACTACAACTTGGAGACTTCTACATAGGAATTGGCAAAAAGATTAATCCATGGTTGTGGCTAACTTATCATATAAAGATTGATAAGTTGCACTATAAAGCTTGAACTTCTCTTCTACTATAGCCTGTAAAAATACGTAGATTAAAATTAAAATATTAATACCATTCGCAACTTCTTCAACCTCTTAAACATTGACATTTAGAGATGCATTAACAAAATAGGATAATTGATGATGATGATTAAAGCAATCAATAAACATGAAGCCAAAGGACATAAAATCTTTACCTAAACTTTAGCTTTTCCAAAAACAACCTAATCAATTTATTTCTGTCTCATTTATGCTAGTAGTATAGAAAATAAAAAGAAAAGAAATTGGAAAGTAAAAAATGAGTGGATTTTGGTTTATGCTATTTGGATGTAAGGGAAAAAATAGAAGAGAAAGAAATTTCAATGGAAAAAAGTGGTAGATTCAATGATAAATTTCTCACCTTTTCAGGTGAGAAGAAATTAGAGAAGAAATGAGCCACTTTTGGTCATTCCTTTTTATGCTTATAGAAGCTCCTTGCCAAACTGCTTATAGAGATAGCTTTCACCAAATTGCATCCCTACCACCATTGCTAGTTTCAACACCACTTGGTACCATTTCATCTTCATTCTCCATTTTTTCAATGTGTTGTTGCTATATTTTGCTTCACAAACATTCCACTTAGCAATTTATTAGATAATGGATGACCGACTAGTTATTTTGCTTGAACGGTGATCCATTGGAGAAAGTGAAGCATGGTAAGTCAATTTGTCCTCTGGTTGAGCTTAGATGTTGCTAAGTAGCCAAGATTTAATGTGATTCAACAATCCACTGAGGATGACAATAGAGATAAGGGACGAATTTATTATCCTATCTAGTTAAGTTGTGCAAATCCAACTAGAACTCTAAATGCAATTTGGTTCGGATGGAAACCTAACCTAAAACCTGCAAATTATTTTTTTTATCCAAAGCAGTGTAGTTTTTCTTTTTTTTTTCAATTGTTTTTGGATTCGTAGTTGATTTAGGATTTTCTAGTTTTTATTCAATTTTTGTATTTTAAAACTAATTCTTAGTTATTTAGTTATAGGATGCAAATAGTAAAAGAACTAGAAAAAATAAGGTGGAGGACATAAGGATTGGCATTTATTGCATAATATCTATAAAGTCCATCTCTGTATATTCTTAATCATGCAAGCCTTTCAAGTTATTAGTTGTGTTTTCTCTATTTGTTAAGTTAAAGCAAAGCTATAATGTCCATTGGTATTTATTTAGAAAAATGTGCTTAAATAATAACTATCCTTTTTTGTTTTGGTTGAATTACAGGCGGCAAAAATCATTAAGATTCAACTAGTAACCAAATAGGAAGCTTTTATAATAGCAAAGTCTAATACAAGATCTAAATAGTTGCTTTCTGGTTTCTTCATTTATATTTAATATTATATTATATTCTAGGTTGGAAAACTTAAACCCCTATGCTTGAAAGTTAGAAGAAATGATTTTGATAATGGTTCTTATCCCATTGGTTCAACATAATATTGAAAATTTTCTTGATAAATCATAGTTCATCCCATTAGTCCTTTTTTGGCTAAAGTATTTGTTTAGTAACAAAACTTTGATTCTAATTTTAAGGAATCGAAATGAAATGTGTTTCATGCTTTCATTTACAATGACAAAACTGACTATGCAATGTTGGCTTATCGGGATAGATTAAAATGTATAATTCCAATTCGATTAAAACATAAGAGTACAATATCATGCATAATACTAGCCTTTTAGGTTATATTTCTATCATTCTGAACATCTAAAATAGAATAAATGATGATTTTTTTTCCTTTTAATTCTCCTTAATTTTTATTTTACTTTACTTTAGTTTCTTTTATCTTAAGTTGTTAACAAGTATCTTCTTTAAATGACCATTATATATTCCCAACTTCACCCTTTATCTTAACAAAGTAACTTAGTAGATTATTTTTATAACTAATGACATCTAATTAAGTCAATGATATAAACTTTCATGCTTTTTTTACTTAACCTTTAGTGCATACATGCTTCATTTACTAGGAAGCTAAGTGATTAGAATAATAAAATAGATAATTCTTTAAGGCAATGAAAATGTATGACTTGAAGATGATAGGTAAACTTTTGAAATTAGTCATATTCCTAACTATGGAACTGCTTGCTTAAGGTGTTGTTCGGTGGTTTTCATAATAGTTTCAACTTTCATCGTCTACAAACCTGCTTTGTATTTGAGATTCAAGAAAACTATCAAGTTAGGTGGTGCCAAGCTCTTTTGGCCTCCATGTGTTTATGATTGTCTTCCTCCTTTAACTCTTCTGCAAATTACACCTAATAAGCCCTTCAATAACTTTTATCTCTTTAGTTATGTATTTGATTCCAGGGAAACTAAGCCTCAATGTCTAGATTTTCTTTCCTTTCTTATTTCTAATGTTAAAATTTGTATCTTCCATATATTATATGGCTCTTAGTTTAGAAATCAAACCAAATTGTAGTTAGTTTCATTTTGGTTTTCTATAGTTTGCTAGTAGTTTAAGCTATACTATTATGGTTATTTCAAATATTGGGTCTGGATCTTTCTGTTTACTTTAAGAACTAGTTTCAAGGAATAAAAATAAAGTTCAGTCATATATTTTTTACTTGATGGGGCTACAAAGGGTAAAACAAATTGCTATATTTCTAGTTTTAATCTCAAGTTTAGTTTATTTTTCCTATTCTTTGATTGCTCATATGCATAAAAGCATGTTAATAAATTGAACTGAGGATACATAGGCCTATTTTTGGTTGATTGTTTACTTTAGGTTAGGAGATTTACTTCTTGTCTTTGTGTTTCTCCTTTAACAAGCCAAATCTAAAAGTATTATTATGTTTCTTTTCTCATCTTACAAGAGACCTAATTACCACATCAAGATGCCGCTATATTTATTAGTGTGATAGCTACAGTGCTACTAATAATTTGGCATTTTCTTGTTATTGGTTTAGGGGTTAGAGTCTCTCTTGTGGTTATAAAGCATGACATGGCTTCTCATGTTAAGAGTGATGCCAAGGAATATAAAGGGAAGTAGATTTTGTATTAAATTTATCAAGCTTTGTAAGAAACCCTTTCAACTTTGTAGTCTCTCTTGTTGCATTTAAAATATTTTCTTCTACAAGTATGAATACTGGAGGTAAATGGGAATGCCTTTCATTAATTTTATACATATTTAAATAGATTGGTGATTGGTGAGTTCTTAAATTCTTGTGATTAAGACACATAATTACCTATTACAACCTCAAAATGAAAATAAAAAAATATCATAGCCTTTGTTTGCTTTGGAATCTATCAATTGAATACACTTAAGAATTGAGATGTTATCATTAATGCCATGTATTAGTCTTTATGATTTTCTTCATTTTATCAAAAATGCCATAAATATAGTGAAGGGTTTCTTAAAATAACTCGCAGTTTTCCCCCTCCATTAACTTTTTTTTTTTGTGGATATTTCTATTTCTTCTCAATAAATGTTAACTCATATTACTAATATGTATTTTATGTCCCAGGAATTGGGAAGTTATTATTGTGATGATTGAAATTCTCCTATGTGAGATGAAGATCAATTATTCTATTTTTATACTGGTTGAACTATTTTTTATCCTTCTTCTTACACATGGTTAGCTAATGACATCTAACTAAATCAATGATATAAACTTTCATACCTTTTTTTCTTCACCTTTAGTGAATACATGCTTCATTTACTAGGAAGCTAAGTGATTAGAATAATAGAAGAGATGATGCTTTAAGATAGTGAAAATGTATGACTTGAAAATGATAAGTAAACTCCTAAAATTATTGTCATATTCCTAACCATGAATTGCTTGAAATTAACTTCAATTATGTGTGTTATCCAAATTTTTTTAGGTAATCCTAACCTATTCCACGTATTATCTTTAAACATATTTTTGAATTTGTGCTTAGTTGTGACTTCTAAATTTCAATGCGATTTTATAATAATATTGGAAAAAATTCTATTAATTTCTTAAGTAATAATTTTATTTCATTCAAATTTCCAATTTTAAGTTATCAATATTTTTTATAATTATTCTTCACTTTTATCAAAGATATATATATTAATTAATATGATAACCTTTACATTTAATTATTTATTAGTTAAATAGTGGAAGTATTTTATAAGTAATCATGGAAGATAACATGGATGACATATATAAAAGAAATTAGAATTAGACAAGTTGATTAATGTTAATATGATAGAAAAATGAGACATATTATATCAAATGTGTATTGTATAACTTATTTGCTATATTGTTCATACAATGCATTTGTTGTAACTACAAGCAAATATTGTGCATAAACCTATTGATAGTGAAAATGCTAAAAAAGATCAAATGTGACAATAACTATTATAAAATCTATTAAAGTTGATAAATGTCATAATGTGATACTCATAAGTCTTCATACTTTCTTTCGCCTATATGAAAAGTTAAGAGCAATGAATAGAGTAGGAGATTTCATATATTCTATATTTGAAGAACAAATTACTAAATTCTTACATATCTTGGCACATAATGTAAAAATGAAACTATATCTTTTTTCTTTTCATTAATCAGGAGAGATAATTATTTATTATTTTCATAATATTTTATGAGCTATTATGGGTGTGTTTAAATATGTTTTTATTTTTATATTTTTAAAAATTATTTTTTAAAACTATTTTTTGTTCTTAAAAATTATTTTTACATTAAAGGAAAACTAAGATTAGAGGATAGTTGATATTATGAATAAAGAAATATTTTATTTAATTACAAAACTGACATTTAAAATAAAAAAATAATTTTAAAAAATAAATAAAAATTATTTTTATTTTTCTATTTTTAAGTTACATATTTAAAGAATAATTTTTTAAAAAATAAATTCTGAAAACATGTTGACAACAAATTTTTATTTATTTTTAAAAATAAAAAAATTAATCCTTTATTTTTAAAAATAAAAAATAAATAAACCTTATCTTACTTAAGAATGAGTATCTTGTGCACCCTTAACCTTCTGGATCAGAAGTTCCTCCACAAATACTTAATAATAATATATTTTATCTTTATTTCAAGGTCATATAATACATTATATAGGTTTAAATACTTAATTCATATAAATAGGTTTAATTGTCATAATATATAATTAAATTAAATTTTCAAAAAACTAAAATACAAGATTATGTTGAAACTCTAAATAGGACATATATACGAGTTAAATCACTAAGAAAAGATATCCCTTACTTTCGAGGAGAAAAAGATTATTCAACACATAATATGTTAACAGTATGTTCTTTTGATATGAAATTCACTTATATATTCTCTTATTTGAAAGAAACTACATCAAATTCTAGAGTTCTTAAGCATACATTGAATTAGAGGTGGGGTAGACTGAAAATTCGAAGAGATAAGCTAAAATCTAATTTGTCATTCATAAAAAAAAATCATTCATATAAGGTCTTTTTATAATGATTATGTTTTATGACATATATTTGTATGATTCTTATATATTCTAGGCAAGTTTTATTAAGAAGATATAGGTTTTCTACTAAAAGGTGAACTACTCATACCATATAAAAGTGTACATTATCACCTGAAGGAGTATACAACACGTAGTCCATAAAATACAAAAACTATCGACATGCTTCACTAAGAAATATTATTGAAAGAGCATTTAAGGTTTTGAAAAAGAGATTCCTAATAATAACTGGTGCATAGAACCATATTATTTTTTTAGGATTATGATTGATATTACTATTGTCTAGTGTATATTGCATAACTTTTTAATGGATGTTGATCTTGATCCACAATTAATTGATGAAGTGAACTATGAATTGCTAAATAGTAATATAAATATTTTAGGAATCAAAAAACATAAAACACTGAAGAAGATTATAGATAAGGACTCATTTTAAGAGAAAATATAATAGCCAACATGTGGAATGATTATCAATAAAGCTTGTCATAAATTTTATTCTTTTATTCAGTAAAATAGTGTACCTTCTTATATAATACTTATGATCCTTATGCCACAAATGAAATTGCAAATTGTATTTTATATTTGTCATGTAAAAGTTATGTTTTTCTGTAAACATTGTAGTTCTATGGTTATTGCATAAAACTTTAAACTAATAGAATGTCTCAATTTTGCTAAAAGTTTTTGTCATATTTTTATGTATAAGTTATTTGTGAATTGAAACATACTATCATGTATCTCAGTTATTTATGTACAATTTGTATTATTTCATATTACTTAGTTATATAACACTTTACAGATTGAAGTATACTAAAAAATAAGAAATCAAATAAGAGGGGAGAAACTTCTTCTAAAGACATATTATCATAGAAGCTTGAAATGGATAGCATATTATTAGATGCATTATTAGAGGAGGCCCATAAAGAAAAATGATCAAATAACACTTTTATTTGTTTGGTATATACTATGGTGGTCACATCTTTTAAGCAAGTAATAGGACCTTTCTTCCAGAAGCAATACATAAAAAATAGGACGAAGGCTTTAAAAGATCATTTTAATGAGTGCTATGATTTATTCCATAAATAGAATGAAGTTACTTAGAATCAAACAACACAAATGTTTGAAGTTAAACCAGAAATATGAAATGAGATTTGCAAGGTACTTATTTTAGTATCTTCATCACACGTATCATAGTAATGTCCACCCCTTAACATTTGTGTAGTTGCATTTTAGAATAAAATTCATCATTAATTTAAATTTCATATATAGGTGATAGCATACTCTCTCTTTTTCATATAAATGCTTCCACACATAAAATTTTGATCAAATTTTTATAGCATAAACAACTTAATGGTCCTTTATTACTTATAACGTTGCATAGAATATTATATAATATGATATACCAACCAAATTTCCGTTAAGGTGTACACCTTTATGCATGTTTACACATGAATATAGGAACTGGTATTGAAAAATTGTTGATGGTACTGTTTACTTAAGTAGTGCTTGCATATGAATGTTGCATGCTGTAATTATTATCATAAAGTGATTTGATGAAGGATTAATATTATAAAGTGATTTAATGAAGGATGCATTTACGTGAAAATCCTGAAACGAATTCCAATCATAATTATGACAAATTATTAGAATTTTTTTTGTAAAGACAAAGCTACTTATATATATGCTGAAAGTTCAAAAAACAAAGTTAGAAGATAGGGAAAAGGAGGTATTAATTTAAATCACTGTTTTAATGTTATGTCTAACTCTAATATTCATAAAGGCAATAATGCCACCAATTTTGTAAGGAATATGGACGCATTCAGTCATGAAGTTACTCCTTAAAATCACTATGATAATTATGCTTATTCAAATCAATCTCATGGAACTTTATCATTAGGTGATTCTAAGCGCAAGGTGCCAATGATTGATTTAATTGAAAAAAGATATGAAAAGGTAAATATGAAAATTAATAATTTGACTGATGTAATGAGAAAAATAACTGAAAGGTATATTCAAATAGTTGAAAAAAATCTCGCAATCCTTAAAAATAGCAAATGTGTAGAAAAAGCTGAATAATATAAGAGTGCCATAAGAATTTCAACTTATGTGCTACAACTTTTTATATGATAATGATAAGGTAAAGAAGTAATTTTTTGGTGTTTCACTAGAAACACGCCTATAAATGTTATATTAACTTATGGTTAATGCAAGAAATGGTTGAGCCATTAAATAATACAATGATCATAGTAAGATACACAATGTTGATCACAAAAACTAAAGTTTCAAGCTTTCACATTGCTCCTATCTTATTTAGGGGAGAATAGGGTAGTGACATGAATTGATGACTTCTTTTTGCTATGTTTATTAATATGATCAAACTTTGTTGTGGTGTAAACTTATTAATGTTTGAACCATTTGTATTAATCCTATTTTACTACTTGCTTTAACAAGCCATATATCAATTTTTCTTTCTCCTTTGTATACTCCTTTATTTTGTATTTTTAACAATATAATGAAGTCTAATTTCTTTTTTTTTTTGTGAATTTTTGCTACTTTTATTGAATATCACAAGCAAGAAAACTGGAAGCAAATATTCAAATGATAAGGATAGATATGAAAAAGTTAATACAAGAAATTTAAGAATGGGATGACTTTGTAAAAATTTAGGTAATTATTATTTATATGAATATATTTTTTTACAAATTATACAAGAAAATATAATTAGACTACTATTTTTTTTAAATCCGTGCATAGAGTTTGAAAAAAATATAGCTTAGTTATTATAATTTAAATAAATAATTATTGCTTTTTTAGAAATATTTAATTAATTTGGTCCAATTTCATAAAACACAAAATGCCACAAATTAGATCCACACAAACCTTCATTAGACCCTCCTCAAATGCAGGCTTGTGTTGATTATTCAGCCAATCCCACCTGAGATGAGTCTCAACAACAAAGACAAAACATATTACATCAGCCAATTTCATAAGCACACAGTTAGCTAGCAAGAACAAACGGAGCCTTAAATTAATTTATAACAAAACAAATGGAGCTAAAAGTCAGACATTTCTATTTTGTAATCAAGTTTTGTCCATATGAATATAAGAAGATAACACCTATAATCAGATCTACATGTTTCCAAATCGTAAGGAAAATAGAGCCTTAAATTAATTTATAACAAAACAAATGGAGCCGTCAGTAAGATATTTCTATTTTGTATTCGAAGTAACATAAAAAGAGAACACCTATAATCAGATCTAGGTGCTTCCAAACTGTAAGGAACTCATGCATCTAGAAATCTAGATTTTAGCAAGCAATGGCGGTGATAAGTTAAGGACTCTTCAGCTGGTTACTTATCTTCTTCAACCTCATATTATTTGAATGGACAGTATATATGGTCAAATCTGACACATGACTTCCCTATTTGTCTTTTAGTTGAAAATGGAATTAGATATTGGGAATAGATAAATGGGAATAGGAATAGGTTCATTGGTGAAGAAATAGATATGGTTTTCCAACCAACTGGTCCATCAGATCTAAGAAGAAACTATATGCACGGCCAAAGGAATAGAAAAAGGGGAATAAGAGTAGGTCCTTTACTCAATACAAAGAATTGCCCATTAACAAACTGTATTATATATGACTGGTTCCTTTACTCAATACAAAAAAAACAGTTCCATTCATTTGTAGATCTGATTATAGGTAATAAGATTCGAGGTGATTGACAACAAGCCTACATTGACTGAAGATGTCCTTAGAAACTATAATGCAGTTAACACAAACAGGGAATGACAAGTTGGATCAAGAATGTGCATAGGTATTATAGACAGTCAATTTACAAGGCACTTTAATATAATAACCACCGTTTAAAGCTAAACATGATAAAACCAGCACTATTTTGCAGTGAGCACAAACAAGGAGTGAAAGTTGCATCAGTAATGTGAATCATCCTGCCTTAGAAGCACATGGATAAGTGCTGGTTAAAAAAAGATATGCACAGGAAAATAAATTAAAAGTCAACACAGCAAAGGACAAAGCTCGTTTAAGCAAATGAAGCCAAAAATTACCCAAAGGAGTTGAAGTGTTTTGTCTCAGACCAACCAGAAGAATTTAGCATGAAATAGGAAATCAAAATTAACGCTCCAGGAGAAGGAAAATAGGGACCCGAATAGCAGACCTTCGGCCCCATTTCAACAAATTAGCTAACCAATGGAATGCTTAGAACCCCTGCTCGTCAGTGCCAACGGAACAGTGCAAGTATGCTTTCTCTGAGGCGCACCGGCTTGGGAGAAGAAAAGTAACACGCTCGGAGAAGACGAATAAAATTAAACGGAGCTGTAGAACTAAGCCTCTGTTTGGTAGAGGTGATTTTCCTGGGGAAAGAAATTGTAGGAGGGAAATTTCACATTTCCCTAATTTGGAAGTTGAGGTGAAAACTGGGAGGGAAGAAATTTTTGGGGAAAAAAAAGTGGGTCTCGCTAAAAAATTTTCCCCCCTTTTTATAGAAAGAAAATCAAAACAGTGCAGCCATTTTTTTACTATTTCAGACGCCATCCTTGAAGACAGTCGTAGCTCACCCAAGGGAAGAAGCTGGTATCGCCAGGAAGACTCGCCGAAAATAGGCATTCTCGACCGTGAATCAAGTAAACTTGCAACATAACCTTACTTCCTTGTCGTTCTTGATTTTATTTTTTTTTTGAGACAATAGCGGGTTGGAGACCCACCAACTCCTAACGTAGATTTCCTGTCACCGTTGTGTCTTTTTGGTCGGAACAACAAGATTGATGGAGGAGGCAACAGATAATGGCGTCAGTAACACCGATCTGCACTATTTATGTAGTTTTGGTTTGTCTTCTTGCGGTAGAGTGGCTGTTGCAATCCGGTTGCCAGTCGATTCGGTCGGGCAGCACCAAGGTGGGTCTAACCTGAACCAGCGTGGATGGCAACCCGACCGGACAAGAAATTTTTTTTAGTATTTTTTATTTAATGAATTATCGTATTTATTTTATGATTTTTTTATTTTTTAATTTATATTTATTTGTTTTATATCATTTTAATTATTGAAAGAAATTTATTAAATTTGAAATAATTAAATAAATTAATAATTATAAATTGAGTAAATATAAAAAATTTATTACCTAATTTACATTAAATAATAGTAACAACTAAGCTTAGAAATAATTAATTTATAGAATTTTAGCAATCAATTTGCCAAGAACATTATTTTTATTTAACTTTTGCTTCACTTACTTCCACTTATGGTAGTGTAGGCCCTCATTTAATCCATTCAAATTATTATATAATTCAATTGAATTGTTATATTGGTTAAAATTATGTATGGCAATTGTCCTCAAACTTTATTAGATAAAAATATTGGTAAGACAATATAATGAAACTTTGTGTTTTTTTCCTAAATTTCAAGAAATTAAATATAAACTTTTAAAACTTCATATATCTACTCTTATCACCAAATTAGGCTTCACATTCTATAGATCAAATCAAAGGATGTAAATATATATCGTTAAAAAGTAATGCATCATATATGAATATAAAAGTTGATTTATTACTGAAAAAAATGAATACAATTATATTAAATTTCAATGAACAACGTATCCCCTTCATCCTCTTTCTTTTTGTTCACAAAAGATTAAAAAATATGTTCGTATTTGTATTTAAGCAAAAAGAATATGTAATACATATGAGTAGATTTTAAAACTTGAAAGGTAAATTGTACCTTACATTAACTTGTCCAAACACAAGTAATTTGTAGGTTACAAACATAACAACATGGTGTAATATTACATGTACTAGTTATATTAATAAATAAAATCAATTGAAATTAAAATTTCAAAATCTACTATAATTATTTATAAATGGTAAGCCGTATAAGTGATACATTTTGTTGTACTAACCTTGTAAATAAATTTAATAATTAAATTTTATCTGTAAAAAATAAAATTAATTAAATTAAATTAATGGTACGTTAATATAACTGGTATATAATAATTATCATTGTTATATAATTCATATAAGACTTTCGTTTTGTTTTTTAAAGAGGTTTCATTTAAAATCAAATATATTTATCTCATCAAAATTACTCACAAAATGTTCAATTTCATATAGTTCTTTGTAATAATTTTTCCTAATTTTATCGTAATATGTACATTTGTTATACCTAGTATCATGAAATGATAATCCTTGGGAATAATAGATACATAAATAATGATATATGTATGCATACATATCATCGTGAAATCAATGTTTTTTAATTGAAAATTAATTAACAATTATTTTTAATTTTTTTAACATTCAAAGAATGCTTTTATTGTTTATGGTACAATATTCTCACGGTTGACAATTTTTGTTCCTTGTTATATATTACTTGTTGAAAAAGGTGTTGTAAGAAACCACTATCAGAAGCACATATTTTGATAGCCAAGGCAGGTCCACCCTGATCAGGTATAAAATCTAAACTCTCCTATTTTAATGTAGACTATATAGTCATGAAAGATGTGTTACTGCTTCTAATATTCATGTGAGTTTGTCATCCATAACATCATTTCATTATTTCTATTTTTGAATATTATACTCTTTGGCATACTACCTCAAGATGTATCAATTTTTTATTTTCTCTTTTGTCTATTATTCGCTTTAATCAAATAATAATTTGAGATTGCTTAATGATCTTCTAATTTATTTATTCAATAGTTACACATTACACTTCATTCGCAAGCGACCATGAAAGGTGACATGGATGATACACATGAAGAGGAAATGAAGTTAGATATAATGACTAATATCAATCTTATGAGGGAATGGTTATGATTATGTGAAATGTGTATTGTGCAACTTATTTGTTATATATTTCTCATGATGCATTTAATCCATCTGCAAGCAATTATTGTCCAAGAACCTGTAGATGGTGCTAAAGTTGGAAAAGAATTAATATGAAAGCATGTCATGCAAAACTTATTAGACGTTGTCAAATGTTAAAATGTGATGTGCATAAGTCCTCATGCTTTCCTTCGATTGTGTGAAAAGTTAAAGGTAATAAATAGGGTGAGAGATACTATGTATTCTACAATTAAGGAACAGGTTGCTGTTACCCTACATGTTTTGACACATAACATAAGAAATAGAACCATGTCTTTTTTATTTCATAGATCGGGAGAGACTGTTAGTCAACATTTTCATGGAGTTTTACAAGCTATTATATATCTTGAGGATGAGTATCTTAGGCAACCATTTGGATTAGAGGTCCTCCCTAAATATTGAATAACAGTATATTTTATCCTTATTTCAGGGTAAGTTTATAAGACATGTTCTTTATAAATACTTTTAAATTCTGATGAGGAAGTATAGTTGTAATAAAATATAATGAGCTTTTGGAAATATAACACTATAAAACTGTGTTGGAGTTGTAGATGAAACATATATACGAGTTAAAAGTCCTTAAGAAAGATGCTTCTCACTTTCGAGGAAGAAAATATTATCCAACACAAAATGTGTTGGCAGCATGTACTTTTGATATGAAATTCACCTGTGTGTTATCCGGTTGGGAAGGAACTGTATTTGACTCTAGAGTTCTTAAGCATGCATTAACTAAGAGGGGGAAAAACTAAAAATTCCCAAAGGTAAGCTTAGTATGGTTTGCCATCCATAATGAATAAATTAGTAGTATATTACTATACGGTCTTCTGAATCTTATTATATTATTTGACATAAATTTGTATCATTATTGTGTATCCTAGGTAAATTCTACCTAAGGGATGTATCTTTTCCTCTGAAAGGTGGATTACTCATACCGTATAGAGATGTGTGCTACCACTTAAAGGAGTACTTGACGTGTGGCCCACAAAATCTAAAGGAATTATTTAATCATCGACATACTTCGTTGAGAAATGTCATTAAGAGATTATTCGGGGTCCTTAAAAAGAGATTTCGAATAATAGCTGGCGGCACAGAACTACATTACTCTTTTAAGACTATGACTGATATCACTATTGCTTATTGTGTGTTGCATAACTTTTTGATGGATATGGATCCCGAACTATGGTTGATTGATAAGGTACACCATGAACTGCTACATGAGAATATAGAAAATATAAAGGATTGTGATTTACAAAACACTAAAAAAAACTATATGAAAGGATACATTTTGAGAGAAACCATAGCAGCTCAAATGTGGAATGATTACGAACAAAGCCTATTATAGATTTCTTTTGTTATTTAATAAGAATGTATATAGACTATTGGATATGAAAAACTAATGAGACATTGTAGTTCTTTGTACATTGATAAAAACTTATCTTTAATTGTTTGTCATACATTTCATTTTGTTATTCAGTTAGATTGTGTAGCATACTATATGATGTTTGTGATTTTTATACCACATATAAAAAATGTGGAAGGTATTACTCATATATTGCCATAGAGTAAGATATATCATCTATGGTCGCTACAGATCATGCATATGTTGTATATTTATATAAAGTTTACACTATTTTCATGCTACTTGACTGTTTAAAACTTTGCAGATTCAAGAATGCCGAAGAACAAAAAATCTGATAATAGTGGAGAATCATCTACTAGAGATACCTTGTGATGGATGCCTGAGATGGATGTCATGTTACTAAATGCATTACTGGAGGAGGTCAATAAAGGGAATCATCCTGATGGCACATTTACTTCATTAGCAAATGCCATTGTGGTGTCCCAGCTTAAGCAAGCTATCGGTCCGTTCTTCCAAAAGACACATATAAAAAACAGGATGAAGGCATTGAAAGGTCTTTTTCAATGAGTGTTATGATTTATTCCATAGGTGGAGTGGCATTGCTTGGAATTCGACAATACAAATGTTTGAAGCTGAGCTAGAAATGTGGACTGAAATTTGCAAGGTTTGAATTTATACTCTTCCACACATGGATGATATCCCTAACATTTAATTATTCCATATTTGCAATGATATTATGTATCGCTTCAAACTGTATACATAAATGACAATGTACTGCATCATTCAAAATTATGTATGGTATGAACGAAAATGTTTTATGGTTATTTTATTACTTATGCAATTGCATATAGTACCACACATTATGGTATATAAAAAAATATGCATGGACATATATGTATGATAGAACTATTATTTGTAACGTGTGAATTAGTATGACACTGCATGCTGTAATTGATATTCTGTAATAATCTAATTAAGGATGAATTTATAGGAAAAGTCCTAGGCTTAAAAATAGAAACAAACTCCGATCTATAATTATGATAAGTTAGCTCAGCTGTTTGGTAAAGACAAGGCAACTGGTGCATATACTGAAAGTTCGAGGGACAAAATTAGAAGATAGGAGAGGGAAGGCCTAGATTTGAATAATAGTTTTGAGTTAATGTCTAATTCCGATCTCAATTAGGGATATGATGCCCATGATTTTATAGAAAGAGTATATGTATTCAATCTTGACAATACTCCTTCTAACCACTCTTAAGAGTATGGTCATTCAAGTCACTCCCATGGAACTTCATCACCAAGGGGATCTAAACAGAAGGCCCTAATGATTGATTTGATAGAAAAAAAGGGCATGAAAAATTAAATATGGGAATTAATCAATTGATTAATGTAATAACAAATGCAGTTGATAAGCATGTTCAGATAGCCGAGAAAAGTATTTCGGTCATGGAAAGAAGTAGACCCCGTCTTTATAGTAAGGAAGACATGTGGGTAGAGTTAGAAAAAATAAAAGTACTAGAGGAATTTCAAATGAACTGCTACGACTTTTTATGTGAAAATGAGAAGGCGAGGAGGCTATTTTTCAAGGTTCTACCACACAAACAATTACAAATGCTATATCGACTTATGGCCAATACAGGAGATGGTTGAGCTACTGATGATGGAACAAACTAATGCCTTCTTTGTGATATTTCATTTTGGTAAGCTGAAATAATATTAATGTGATGTATGGCTTGGAAGTGGTAGATGTGTTTAACATTCCCAATGATAGTTATTTATTACTATACTTATAATATTTTATTTAGAATTAAAAAGGTAACTGAAATGTTTGATTAACACATTTTGTGCATTATAAGTGCTTTTACTCCACACACATTGAATGCATGAATGACTTGGATCATTATACACTGTCTTAGCTTGTGCATTAGTTATAGGCTTCTTGGGATGAGGTGATTGGTTGTGCATGTGGATACCAATGTTGCTAAATGATTTCAGTATTCAATTACGCCAATGTTCTCATGATACTTAATGGAGCCTTGTTAGGCTCAACTTGATGTATTCAGTGATATTAGACATTTATCTTTATAGCTTTTTTTGACCTTTTGAGTAACAAAAGATATGCAGATTTCATATAATTCATCTTGACTTGCATCTTTAAAGCGTATGGTAAACTACTTGTATGGCTAGTATAGGTACAATAATGCCTTAAAACAATCCAATTCTCTGTGTGTACAAAATTATAACAACATAGATGACTGACATGGAAGGAGAATTTAGGAATGTAGACTTTTCAATATTTCCCACATGCGGTTCTGTTCTCTTGGAAGATTATATCCATTTCCCAACACTAGTTAATGATCAAATTCTTTTTATTTAGAATTTTGTAAGTAGGTTTTGACTATTATTGTGGTAATTTCTTGAAATGTCATCTAATTGTCAATTTTAATTGCCCTTTTTCACTAATATAATTTGCCTTTTACAATCACGCCAAAAACATCTACCAAACATGCCACTTCTATCTTCAACTTTGGTTGTATGAATTTTAACTTTCAATTTTTTAAAATTTAATTCATTTATTCGGAACTAGTTATTTTATTTTAGACTTGTTGTATTATTGAGTAAACATTACATTTCATTTTTCATTTATAAAGATAGTTATTATCGCAACACAAATATATTACATTAATTCTTTATTTTTTGAAATGAAACTTTTTGTATAAATAAATAAATGTGTTTTATGAGAGACAAAAAATTCATTTGTTTAGTTTTTAAATTTAATTTCATTATAAATATATTATTAAATTAATTTTTTATTATTCCTATATTTGAAATATAATTATACATCTTTACTATTTTTTTGTATTAATGACAAGTTTATATTTTTTACTAAAATTTTTATAAAATTATTTAATTAACAATCTTTGTATTTTTTTTACATTAAGAACATTATAGTCATTTCACCTCATTATAATTTCTTTCCCTCTAACTTTCTCCTCTATTAAACAAAAATTTCCCTTCTTTTCTCATTTCTTTCTCTCCTATTTTCCTACCAAACAACCCAAGGGAAAATCATTTCTCCTCCTTTTTCTTTCCTTTTCAATTTCTTTCTCTCCCTTTTCTCCCCACTCCAAACAAGGGCTAATGCAAATAATTATAATTATACTTTTATGTTATAATATAGAGATAGATATTTATATTTATATTTATATTTATATATTTATATTATATATTAGTTATAATATTTTTTAGTTTTTATGATAAGTGTCATTTTTATAATTTGTTATTTTTTTCTATTCATCTTCTAATATTAAATCAATTTTTAATAAAAAATTAAATTTAAATTATTTTTTATCTATCATCAATCAAATTATTCCAATCTTATGAAAAACTTTTTAAAAAGCTTTTCAAATTATATTTATATTTTTTCTCTCTACCTTTTGCTATCGTCTTCTTTAATATGAAAACTTTTATTTTCATTTTTTTTCTCTTTTATGAGATGTTACTATTAATAATGCTTCTATCATGCAAATTCTTTTTTCAATTTATTTTACCTTTTTATATTATTGTCGTTCCAATTTAATTGTCCATTTTTATTATAAATATTCTATTTCATTGATTTTGTATATTTTTAAAATATTTATAACTTAATATGTTTTCACTAGTTTGTTAGATTTTTTATGTATAAAAATTACAAAAGCATATTTTTTATGATTTATTTTATTAGACAAATTTTTTTATTATTTTACATACTCTTTAGTAAGAAAATATTGTTATACTTTTTGGAGGAAATTATGAGAGGAGTAGAAAAGTCATATGATGCCATGTCTATAAATTTTTAAATAAATTCAATAGTATTTTTTATTTTAAAATTTAAATTTTATTTTATTTTTATCTAATTTTATTTAAATTTTTTTATTTTTTATATATATTTAATTTAAATAAAAAAATTTTAATTCTTATTTTTATTACATTTTAGATTCAATTTAAAATTTGTAAGCTTTCATCTGCAATGAACTTTTTTTTCATATATATTTGATAAAATCTTCATTTGCCTGCATATATAAAATAAACAACCTTACTTTAATCATCGAAGAAAATTTAAATTTGATATCAAGTTTATTTTTATCAATACCGCCTTCTTTATAAGAAAATTTGAGTTCTGTATCTAATAACATTTTCTGCTAAAAAATATAATAATTCATCTTCATTTGATGAATTTTTACTATAATAATTGTAGATTTATTTTTTATTTTATAATCTAATTAATTACTTTTTTAATAATATTTTTCTAATCTTTTTTCTCATTTATATTCTTAATATATTTTTCTTAAATTTCAATCAAACTATTTTATATTTATGATTATATTAAATTTTTTATTTTGACTATCAATTTTTTTAATAAATTTATAGTTTCATAAGCATAATTAATTATGATTTTTAAAAAAGTAGGGATCCATGATATTATTGAGTGTCTATATAAGTTTTTTTTTTAAATTTTGGAATGAGCTTTTTTTGTTAATTTTTATTATAATATAACTTTTATAAAATACTTAAATATGAGTCTACTATCAAAAGTTATTCCTCTCTTTCATATAAATTAAAAATAAATAATATTTGATATTAAAATATTAAATTTTAATAAAAAATAGGTAGTAATTTATGGATTATATTTAATGAATTATCTATAATATAAAATTATTATTTAAAAAATTTATTTTGTGATACACTAAAATGGTAAATGAAAAATTTATTTTCATTAACAAAAATTATTCTTATCATAAATTATGTTATTAAATATTAATATTAATAATAATTATTATCTTAAAAAATAATATCTAATTAATATTATGTTTGAATTTAAAATTAATTTTTAATAAAATAAATTTAAAATTAATTATTTACTTAAATGTTAAACTGAATAAGTGGAGAGATAACTTTTTTTTCATTTATTTTATTAAATACTTCTCTTTTAACTATTTTTTTTTACAAACATTATATTCTTTTAACTATTTTTCAAAATTTTTTTTAACATTCCTAATTTTCTTCCCTAATTTTACCTTATATTTTTTCTCTTCCATAGATTTTCTATAGAGGTTGTTTCATTGTTACTACTTATAAAATACTTATGTTTAAAATTTTTTTCTACCAGATAAAGATTGCAATATATTTTCGAAACTATTTCAAGTAGTTTAACTTTGGTTTAACTTATAGTATTTAGAAATAAGAAAAATTTTTAAATTTATTTTATATGATGTGATGTATATGAAAGAATTTAAAAATTTAGTATTCTATTATATTATAATTATAATTTTAATTATTTAATAATATATAATAAAATTATAATATTTTACTTTATGAGATATTTTTTAAAATGTTTAGTTATATATTAATTTTTTAAATTTTTTTTATAAATAATCAATATATAATTATAATATTATATTATTAAAACAAATATTTATCCGTATATTTATGCAAGTGACTAACTAATTAAATACAACTAATTAGACATAGATTGCGAAGGAAATTGACCTATAGGCAACGTGAATTAAATATGTCTTTTCCTATTGTGCCGTGTAGGCATTTTTCACTCAAAATATAACAATGGGTAGAGTTAGGCTCAATTTGAATTGATCTTAATATTATTATGAAACCAAAATTAAATAATAAATTTTAAAGAGAATAAATATAGGGTAAGCAATTTATATTTCAGAGACACAAATGTAATTAAGTAGAAATTGGAAAAAAAAAGAAGAGAAGAAATTCTTAAATTTTAGTTAAAAAATATGATTTTTTAAATTTTAATGCATAAAAATAATATAATTCATTTTCTTTTCTTTTCAATCCAACAAAAAAAATTAATTTTAAATATTTTAGTCCTATTTTTTTTCTTTCTTCTTCGTCAAAAAAAAAAATTTACATCACCTCAATGGAAAAAGAAAAAGAAAAGAAAAAAAATTCCTCTCTTCACAAATTTGTTCTCTCATGTCTGCAGTCTTCTGCCGTCGAAAGGCAAAATGAAAGTCTTGTCCGGGCTGCGCAATGCCGATTTTAACAAAATGAAACTTCATATTCTTCATTTTGCCTCATCGTTTTGGGCGGGAGGAACTGAGTTGTACATGGACCGAGTTGGATAGATTTTGGATTGGGTCGGACGAGTTAAATAATAAAAATTTTATAATATGAATCCAGCCCGATTATTAATAGATATAGTTTAAATTCCGATCCGATTATTTGATTATTTTAATTTTTTATTTTTAAATGAAAAAATTATTTTTAATATAAAAAATATAAATTTAAAGAAATAATATAATATTAAATATATAAAATATTTAATTATATCAAATTTAATTTTTTTATATTAAAAATAATAAGATATAATTATTTTTTAATATATAATTATATTATAAAAAATAAATTAATATAATTAGATTAAGTCGGATTAAGTTAAATTTTTTTATTATGATTCGAACCTATAAAAAAAATTCAACAAACCTATCAAATTAAAAAAAATAAATTTAAATTTTATATTTTTTCGAATTGATCCTAACGAAATGGGTGACCGAGGGAACCACCTCTTCAAATGACAATGAAGGGCAATTTCGGCAGCACCAAAGCACCCCGCATAAACCCCGTTCCTCATCCATTCTTGTAGAATAATGTTCAGTTATATTTTCATTTTTTATTTTTAAAAAATACTCTTGAATTAAAAAATAGTATTTGGTAAAGTAAATAATAAAAATTTTACTTATTATTGACACATTAAAAAATTAAATTCATTTCATTTAATTTTAGTAAAAATAATTTTATTTTATTTTTAAATAAATTCTTTTGTTTGGAATAAATTATATAAAATATTAGTTTATTTTTTTTTGAAATGAATTTTTGTTAGAAATTTTTTTAAAACTTATAGAATTCATTTTAAATATTTATATTTATAATATTATTCTTAAAAGTGAGAGAAAAAAATTTAAAAATAAATATATAACTATTAATAACTTAAAAAATTAAGGTAAAATTATTCAATGAAAATATTACATTTAAAATGAAATGAATTCCTATCAAATTCTATTAATTTCATGAGATTTTAGAATAATAATAATGTAAATAAAATAAAATTTTAAAATGAAATAAAATTTAAAAAATTTAAATTCAAATATAATTTTTTAATAAAATTCATTTAATGAATTCTAATTTTAGAATGTGCCAAGTAGTTAATTGCAAATGTATTATAAAAATAAATTTAAAAAAATTTAAATTTTTTTATTTTTAAAACAAAAATTTTAAGAATAATTTTAAAAATAAAATTTAAAAATAATTTATCCGACCAAAAATTTATTTTAAAAAATAAAAAATTGTTTTTTATAAAACAATAAACAAAGGACCCCTAACCTAGTTTTCTCTCCACGTCTTCACCCTTTCCTTCGTTGTCTTCGTTCTCCTTTGAGTTCCTCGCTTTAGTATTCTACATCGATTCTGAATTACTAGTCTCTTGCTTTTGCCCCAAATTCTCGTCTTCTTCTTCTTCAGCGATGTTCGTCTCCAGGGTTTCGTTCCAACTCTCCAAAGGTGTTCGGAGAAGCTTAACGCTGCTCTCTGCGTCGCAAAGATCACCGCATTTACCGACTCTGTCCAATCAGTTTCATTCCATTGTTTGCCAATCACCCGACAAGGTACTCTGCCAAAATTAGTGAAAAAAAATATTTTTTCGCATTTTTTTGCGGAGTAGGGTTTAGGTTTTACGGAAATTTCAACAATATTAACGTTGTGGACCCCCATTCATATTTTAATAGTCATTTTTTGTTTTCTCTTCGAAGATGTTTTTTTGCTTTCGAAGTATTGAATTTGAATTTATATGTTAATGTTACACCGAAGTTTGATACTTCATAGTGACCATACTTTGCGCCTTTTTTCTCTCACTTTTGTTTATTTTTTGCGTTGGCTATCATGTTTCAATTATCCAGTCATATGCACACACACACACACACTTTCTTCCGCATCCAAATCTTTCTTAAAATTCATTATCTAGTGAAGTTAGTAATGCAATGTACAATTCTGATTAAGTTGTGCATATGCGTTTTTAATTTTCTAGCCGATTCCAGTACAAGTCAATTTGTTGTATTCACCGTTAAACTCATCCTGGACTCCAAGGTCTGGATTTTCTTCATCAGCCTCTAATCAACCTAATGAAAAGCAACACGATAATGGCTCCAACCCTGCAAAAACAACTGAAGAAGTTAAGGCAGCTGATCAGGCTGAAAGTTCTGGGACGGCTAGAGCTGAAGGTGGAACCAAGGAATTAGGTTCTTTTCCCGAATCTCAATCTCAATCTGTCAGAAGGAGGAGAGGTTCTAAACGAACTGCATTTTCGGATTCGGATTCAGAGAGTGCTGACGATCTGTCCAGGGATGATTTAGTGAAACTTGTATATGAGAAGGAACAACTTTTGGAGCTGAAGCAAAAAGAGATGGAGAAAATGCAGGATAAGGTTCTACGTACTTATGCTGAGATGGAGAATGTGATGGACAGGACTAGACGCGAAGCAGAGAACTCGAAAAAATTTGCTATACAGGTCCATTTTTTATCCGTTTTGTTTTATCCTCCAGAGGCCTTGCTTACACTATTTTTATCTTCATCTTCAACTTTGTGCTGGGTGGTTGAAAATGCTGCAGAATTTTGCCGAGAGTTTATTGGATGTTGCAGACAATTTGGGAAGAGCATCCTTAATTGTAAAGGAAAGTTTTTCAAAAATTGATACGACCAAGGATTCTGTGGGAGCTGTACCACTCCTGAAAACCCTTCTTGAAGGTGTTGAAATGACTGAGATGCAACTTGCAGAGGTATCTTTGTTCTCTATGCAGTGTATGTTTAGTACTTCAGTTGCAATAGTCAAAGATGATCTAGCATCAAATATTTTTTACCCTAAATAGGACTGGTGATTAAGCTTTTGTAACTAAAGCATAGTGAGAGAAAGAAACAGTTCAAGATCCTTTTTCAACAAATTTTTGTCACTAATAAATTACCACATGGAAAAAATTGCTTTTAAAGTTGCATTATACATCTTTTATGAGAGTTTTTGCCTCTTCTGTTTCACATTATTGAGCTTAAGAGTTTTTACATTTGTTATGAAAGTTTCTGCTTATTATTTTTGCACTTACAATCGCTTTGGATTTCAGGTATTCAAAAAGTTTGGTCTAGAAAAATTTGACCCCACAAATGAGCCATTTGATCCACACAAGCATAATGCGGTCTTCCAAATCCCTGATGGTTCCAAGCCTCCAGGTTCTGTTGCAGCTGTTTTGAAGGTATTCTGAATAGCTGTTTGAAGAATTGCAGTAATTTGGTTTTTTGATAATGAGCATATTCTTTTATGAAAATGACCTTTGACATTAGGTGCTGTGTTTGGACGAGGCTATGTGAACATAAAATATTGCAAAATGTCACATCTAAATTGATCTACATCACAGATGATGAGAGAATATTTGTTATACATATTAATCCGTTTGATTCTATTGAGAATTGCCTGGCTAAGGGTTTCTTTTTCCTTTAAATCCTTTTTCCGTAGGGTGATGTATTACGTTGAACATGATTGCATCTATTTTAGGGCTTGCTCTGTTGTTCAAGGTGATTGGGAACATAAATGAGAGCATTTCCATGTTTCTTTTTTCAGGCAGGATACATGCTCTATGATAGAGTCATTCGTCCAGCTGAAGTCGGTGTAACCCAAGCAGTGGAAAATAATAATACAACTGAAAATGTCAAGGGTTCTCAAGAATAAGGAAATGGTTGTCTGGGTGTTAGCATCATGAGAACAATCCAGTTGAAGTTTTCCATTTCAAGCCCAAGAATGGATAATGTAACATGCGAAGCATTCTTCCTCTTGAAGATTCTTTCCACCGATCTTATGTGAGCGATTATTATTTTTGTAATAAGAAGATGCTAGAAAATGGGTTTAACTCCATGAGATTTTGCTTGTATGGATGCTGTTTTGAGCTTATACAAACTTCTTGTAGAATTTCTTTGGGACGCCAATCACTGTCTGGATAAGTTTTTCCTTGTAGGGGTTAATTCAGTTTCTGTTTTGCTGTCAAGGAACTACTTGATCGGTTCCCCTTTATTCTTTCCATCCAAATTAACCATTTGTAATAATGGTCCATCGAGATTTTTCTTAGCACAAGTAAATTCATGGTGTGTTTGGGGGAAACAGTCTCGAGACGACACTTGATGGGTATACTATGAATAAATACGGTGCCTACACTTATGAAGCATGAAAAATGATGGAGTTATTCCGTGTTATCTCCTGCATCACTCTTTAAAAATAGGCTTAATTATATATATATATATTAGCTTTGCATCGGCTCCCCTTATAATTTCTATTCAGTTTTTAGCCCTATCAGAATAAATTAAATTAACTTTGGACCAAGCTATTTACTTCCGTCAAGTGACATTCAATTGAAGAATGGGGTTGCTGCGTGGTGTACGATGAGAGAGAAAACGGTGGGGAATCAACTGAAGGAAATACAATTTGCTGCTTCACTAGTTGGACCCGAATTGGAACAACAAATTGAGTTTGATCGACAATGGCTGGGATCGGCCACTTCAGGTGGCTTCGACCAGCAGATGCGAACGATGGAGAATTAGTCAGATGAGTAGTGAGAAAGTGGCGGTGACAATCGACTTTGGGTCATCAACAGCTATCGACTGTGCTGCAATTGAAAATCTGGCCGTGACGAGGATAAAGACTTTTGAGAGGCAATGTGAAGCCTAAAAAGGTCCAGACTACAATGCTCTAATTCTGTTCATGGGTAACGCATTCTGGACAGGTGGGCAAATGGGATGATGACACGTGGCGTATCTAAGGGTGCTTACAGGTTTGAGTGTATAATTCTAGCTGAATTTGCTAAATCACCCTCTAAGAATATTTTTTCCATTTTCGGCCCCAATGTAAATAATGCCATTTCCTTCCATTTGGCACATCTCTCTCGAAGCAGCCTTTGTCCCCATCTCACCTTGTGTCTCAGCGCTAACGACGAACTCCATCTGAAGCCCTCATCCCCGGCGACATTGCTGCACGGCTTCTATCCATATTCCCCTCTACCTGTGTCTCCGCGTCGCGCCACTCCTGAACTCTGTCCAAAGCCCTAGTCCATGACGCCATTACGGCGTGGCTTTGCCCCTTCTCTCTTGCTTTGTCCTCCCTCACCAGTTCTTGCCAACACCAGCGACCTCCTCCATTTCCGACAGTGACTCGTCAATGCTGCCACTACCACCATGTCTGACTGCTTCATCATCCACTGTCACTGCCATCCGTTTCAAATCCTTCGGTTCCTTTGGTTGAATTTCACTTTCTAAGTTCTTTCCTACTTAATTTTGGTTCTAAATTTGTTATATTTCAGTTTTCAACAAATTTCTGTCTTAATCTCGGTCTTTGCTGAATTTTTCTTTCCTTATTGGTTTGCTAATGTTGACTGCTTCATGTCTGACTGCTTCATCATCCACTGTCACTGCCATCCGTTTCAAATCCTTCGGTTCCTTTGGTTGAATTTCACTTTCTAAGTTCTTTCCTACTTAATTTTGGTTCTAAATTTGTTATATTTCAGTTTTCAACAAATTTCTGTCTTAATCTCGGTCTTTGCTGAATTTTTCTTTCCTTATTGGTTTGCTAATGTTGTGGACAGTGATGTAATCCTGGGTAAAATAGTTGCCTTTAAACTGATTGTTGTATAAAGCATCATAGAAACACTCATAACCTACTTCGAGTTCCATATTTTTATTTTTCGTAAAACACCTTTCTATTTTTAGATTTCTCATTGTCCCTTTTCCACTTTTCCGTTTTCATCATTGGTTTATATTGAAAAAATCTACATGTGTAGGAATCTAACAATGAACACTATTTTTTCTAGTTCATTGCTTTTGCTTATTTACTCAAACAATAATGTGAATTAGATACTTTGGCCAAATTCAACGTAAATTGAATGCCAGCATCCTCAGCATCTACTCCATTTTTAATCTCTTCCACTATCTTGTGTTGGCATTATTTCTTCAGCCAGCATCCTCTAGCTTTACTGAATCTGCAAAAGCATGCCAACCTAGAAGGCATGGCATGATGAATTACATTTAAAAGCATTAAGATGTACAATCAAAATAAGTTCCAATATCATGTTGAATGCATATAGGACAAATTGTATTCTCTCAAGCAAAAAACAAATTGCAAAAGAAGTATTGGAAACATTCAGGACTCTATTTCCAGTGGCATGAGCTCTTCTTGCCAGGACCAAATTGAAATTCTATAAACCTTGAAGTTTTAATTTTAATAACTTCTCATAGTACAGTAAATGCTCATAATTTAGCCAGAAGATACAAGAAATTGTCATGACTAAAAATAAGTTTTGTTTCTATGGTATGATAAGTTATTTAGTCATTTTTGCTACTACATAATTTATTCCACGAATATACAAGCAATGGCATGAATTTAGGCCCAGGGTGTGTTTGTGCACGTGTGTGTGTGTGTGTGTGTGTGTGTGTGTGTGTGTGTGTGTGTGTGTGTGTGTGAGAGAGAGAGAGAGAGAGAGAGAGAGAGTACATTGAATATTGAGGTCAAAACTGCTAGCTCCATTTTTGTAATAGGGATGTACAAGCTTTCATCCACATTCGCGAGCTTATTTTGAACACTTTCAAAAAGCGCCAAAACAAAGTTAGAAATGAAACAAATGTTTAACTTAGAAGTTTCATCCTTATTATTGCAGGCTTTGACACATCAAATAGATCGAACAAGGATTTTTTTTCATACTATTACATCAAAATGGACCTCTTCCAAAAGTTGATATTAGTAAGCATTTTCCAATTCACATAAAATGTCACATACTGAATCAACCCAAGATTACCTAAGATTTTATAGTATTATAATTCATAACTCCAACACAGCAGGCAAAAGGAATAAAGATGATAGAAGATAGCAACAAAGTTCATGAAGGGAGAGTATTACTAAGATTGAACAATTCTAGGGCATTGTAGTTTGACTCGTAAAAAAAAGAGGTGTTAATTGTAGCGTTCCCGCATAAGTTGATGGATGGTGGTATAGCCAAGCTGGGAGGTAAGTCAAAGTGAGAAGGTTAAAAGTTCATTCGCTTTAATAGTACGGAAAGTTCTATTTTTTTAAAATATAAAGAAGTAAATTGTTTAATTAGTTATTATCTAATAAATTGTCGGATGATTGACCATTATTTAAGAAATTATAAGAAATAGGACTTCTAAAAAAAAAATTGCTTATCCACCTCCCCTTAAAATAAGTTCTACTTTTTATATTATTTATAAATGTAAGAATAAAATTATTATCATTAAATCTATTAATTTATATTATAATAATATTAAAAATATAATAATTATTTTATTAATACTTCCTTAAATATTAAAAATTAAATCAAACAAAACATAAAAAAAAAATTTATATAGTGTTACTTCTTGTATGAATCAAACAATTTTTAAGTTTAAGAGGTTGGTCGGAACTAGGCTACTAGGGAGAGAAAATAAAATAAATAAAGGTAAAATACACTTACGTCTTGGTTGGGGGATAAATACATTCCTCTCTCTTCTATTTTCAATTTTGGGTCAAACCTTGATGTAATGTGTTGGGACAAAATTGCCCCTAATAATAACATCAAATAACTAAAGGCAAGAACTCTTTTTTTTTTTGAGTTTTTTTCTCTTCCAACTTACTTTATTTTATTCTTCTCTTTAACTTAACTTAATTTATTTTCTCTAAACTTCCATTGCTTTCAACCGCTTTTCCATTGCTCTCAACTGTAGTAAAATGTGAACGATTGCCTTTTTAATTTATTTCGCCCAACATGTGCTATGCCTACGAAGACATTGGCTTAATCATGCTTGAAAAATAGCAAAACTAGACTTACATGTCACATAGCATGCATTTCTTTCTTCTTGAAGATCCAAAAGGAAACTACTCTGGATGTAGCTCATAACTAATGTACATGATGCATTATATGTGTAATGTGTAAATTCCCATATAACATCAATCGTTTTATAATATGAGCCTCACATGTTTGACAATAAGAATGCAAGAAAGCCCTAAACAAATTTAAGTTTTCATTTCCACTTGTTGTAGAACTTTTTATCACCTCATATCACTGTTCTATTCAACAAAATTTATACATTTCTTTGTTTCAAATGAAGAAGCCTTGGCATGATCCTCCTTTTCAAACTAAACCCAAAATACTGGGAAAACTTTGTCAATTCTTCCACACTCCTATTCATCTCTTTCACTAAATACTCAAATTTAGCCTACAAATTAGGGGTATAAAATAGGTCGCGACCTATGAATCGATTTGCAATCCAAGACCCATTTTTATATATCTAGGTTTTAAAATTGAACCCATTTTTAAACACAAGTAATACGAACTGGTTTGTTATGGACTCAGGCTGCAATAAACTGGTTCGTATTTGTCAAGTTTGCAAAGTTTTAGTTAAAATATATGAAAAGGCTCATATCCTTCATGGATTTTGACAAGTTTAGACCCCCTAAAATTAAATTCATTTTAAACACAAGTAATACGAACTAACCTATCCTAAACCTAACCCATGGCGGATTAGCTTGTATTTGCACAAACCAACCCATTTGATAGGCCTATTACAAATTAGCCTTTATTTTATATTTGAAAATAACTAATAGCCAAGCACAAATTTTGGCTATCTCAGTGTATGAAAGTCTAATTTCTTGTAAAAACTCAATCTTTCCCTGCAACTTCTCTATTCGCATATTCAACAAATGAACATTCAAATTCGTAGGCTTTTCCAAACCTTTTACCTTATCGTAGGGAAGAAAATTAAAGGTAGGCAGAAGACAAAATTCAACTTTGAAAAATAGTAACCTTAGACATTGAAGAACCAAACCACATGATTGTTGAACAAAGGAAGATAAATCAGAGGCCAAGAATTTCAAAATGGAAGCAATATTAGTGGATTCCAAGTTATTGGATAAGAGCTTGAGGCAAAGGAATACAATTCTTGGAAAATTAGTATTAGAGAAACTTTTGGATTAAAAGGTTTAAGGATCAATTACGCCTAATGTTTTTAGATAGCGAAGATTTTCATGAAAGTGATTTAGAATTTGATAAAAACAAAGACTTTAATGATTGTGGTGAGGAAGAAAGACATGATCAATAGGAAGGAAAAGAGGATGAAAATGAGGTTAGATCAATTTTTGTGTTTTAAACTTCTCAAAACCTAGCAAATTTTGTCAACTATGAGCAATACTCTTTCCTTATGATTGATGTAGCAAAAAAGACATTATTATTCAAAAATATGTTGTTGCTCCCTTCTCACTTAACTTCCATCACACTAACTAGTATAAGTTAGGCCTTAAGGAAAGGGAAAGCAATACTTTGTCATTTTTTAAAAGCCTCTAGTCAAAAATTGAAAATAAAAGAGAGGAAATTATATTTAGCCAAAACTCTAGGGGAGGTGGTAATATTTTAGTTGATAAATAAATAAAAGAAAGGAAAGAAAATTGATTTTTTAAACAAACTTTGAAAGTTTCTTTCACCTAGTTTATATTTATATCCTAAAGACATAAATAAACTAAATCAAACATTTATATATTTAAATTCAAGCTTTACAATAATAAATAAATTTAAATTCAAACTTAGTAAACTTGAAAATTTTAAACTAGAGCTTAAGTTCGAAAAATGAGCTTAAATATTTTTAATTATTTATTTAATATATATTATCTATTATTTTTATTTATTTATATTTTAATAATATAAAATTTATATATAATATCATTTACTTATCATATTTATATTAATTAAATATAATATAAAAATAAAAATTATATTTCATCAATAAACTCTTTTAAATTCATAAATAATTTATATTAAATGATAAAAAATTTAAACTCAACTTGTTTAATATCAAATTCGAATAAATCTTTGCAAATTAATCTCAAATTATTTACAAATAACTTTGACTATTTGTACTTCTAATTGTGCAACAATTTGGAAGTAAATTGTGGTGTGATGCGGCAAATAAGCCCCCTATTTTTTTCAGTCACTTTGTGACACAGAACAAAAGCTTGACACATTGAAAAGTTCATTTTTTAATTGCCGGGACCAAATTTGATCCGATTTTATATTATAAGGACCAAGATTGAACAACAATTTTAAGTGGTAGCAAATACGACCAATTTGCATATTACAAGAACCAAAAATATAATTAAGCCATAAACATATCCAACTTGTGAGTGAAAGGGCATATATTTTCGCCTATAATTATACCAACCAAGAGAAGGATCCTGCGTTAGGTGGTGAGTGTCTGAGAAAGAGTTATAGCATCAAATCAAAACCAATATACAATGCAAGCTTTATCTATATAGAAATGGACGAACTCCAACCCAATATTCTCCCTGTTTCAGCCTCCAGTGCAAATTCTTGTACAACAGTATCCAGCTATTTTGGCAGTCTGGAATGAGAATTAACTTTCAGAGTTAGAAGAACAGTAAAATTAATGTTATGCAGTCCATATATAAACCAGCGCGTAGAACTGGTAATCCTATTCTGACCATCAGTAATTATCCATCATACTACAGTAAATCTAGTTAAGTACAAACTATACCATATCATGTCTACACTACAGGATTAAAACTTATGAGGTCACCGCTAACTAGAACTTGCTCTTTTCAATTGATTGGTTGTTTTCACCGCTGCTGCCTTTTAAGCCCAAACCAAGATCCAACTGATTGATTTTTGAATCCTGCAAAACCAATTCATATGTAGACCAATTTGAAAAATGTCATACCTTATCTACATGGCATTAAGATCAGTATGAATACTCAAACACAAGCCAATCTAATTATCTAGCACGTAATATTCTGAATGTAGACAATAACCTCATCACAAAGGATAGCTGGGAAATGTCACCACGAAGAGATGATCTTTACAATGGAAATATAAAGAAAATCAAATAAGAAGAAAGATATAAGGCACAGGAAACTTGTTTATTCATTCTTTTCAATATGCGATGCATCGTGTTGCTTACCTGGTAAATGGTTTGGCATTTGTTTTAAGCAAGCAGAGAGTAAGCCAAAGACTGCACCTTAATTACCTAGGCAAATTTGTTTTCCATTTGATTGTGACATGACAATTTCATTTATATAATTTGCTCAATGCCGCATAACAGACTCCCTTTGCCAGATTTTATACAATGAAATCTTTCAGTTTTATCTACTAGATGATGATATGATCACATTAAAAGATCGATCACTGTTACGCTCAACCAGCAGCAAGATTCAAGATAAAATAATCTGAAATCATGACAATGACAGTCTAAGAGCAGTCTAATACAAATGGCGAAAATTGACAACAGCAAGTTCTAATGCTACTTTAAAACCATAGAACAGTAAACTAAACTTGAGAATTCAGTTGCCTTACTTGAGTTTCCTTTTCCACAATTTCATTGATGTCAAGTTTCGCATGCAACTCATGAGACTCATTTCTTGGTCCAGCTTTTAATTGGTCAGTCTCAATTGCAGCTTCATATTCAGACTTTCTGATTACCATCTTTTTCTGTTCTTCTAGCACAGCAATCTGCAAAACAAAATTGACCACCCTTACTCATAAGCAAATACAATTATTTAAAGGAAACTTTGATGCATATAAAAAAAAATATAGGAAATGGGTAATTCAGGAATTCACAAGATAATGTACTGCAGGATTTTCTGTCCAGTTATTAAGTCTCCTAAATCCATAAACCATATTACGCTGATGAGAAGGATCCCTTGCAGTGTCCAATTAAGGAGACCTATAGATTGGTCAAGGAACCACCTCCACATCAAGACATACAGGATGCAACATAACTACTTCTACCAAGAACAAAATCGAGAATTTCAAGTCTTCAATGGTTGTGGAACCTAATTTTGATCCAAAAGCCACCAATTATTATAAAGATATTTTAAGGCCAAGAGCACTAAGTGACATCAATACTAAAAGGAAAGGACAACTAGCAAGTGTGTGCACCTGTAAGAATACAGAAAACCAAACTCAAGCTCAGCTAAGAATAGTTAAGAACTAGCTCGTCTCTAACCCCATTATGACATATCCTAACAACCACAACCCCGAATGGAAAAGCATCCCCCTTCCCCCCACCCAAAATAAAAAAATATTTAAAAAAAAAAAAATCTTCTTTCAATTATCAAAATATCCGCAAGGGATTCTCTTAACTATTAGTTTCCACTGCACAAACCCAAAAATTTTGCAGATATGCTTCAATTGGACTAAGCAGTGTCGTCCGTTAAAATTTGCAAGATTAGTATAACAAAATCTGAAGCTTTGTTAATGGAATACAAGAAGACATAAATTTACAGGTACAGCACGAAGGCAGGATTAAGGTTCCTAGCTTGTTTCACCTAAATTCCATAATGCACCAGCACCTCCCAACAATCCCACAACTTTTCTTGCCCCAACATTTTCCTCTTTCAACAATCAAAACTCACAATGTGCTTGGCAATCATCGTCTTCTATAACTAAAACCTAAGAAGACCACACAATTTTTGAGAGAAGCTCATCCTAAATCCTAAAGCGAAACCCACTAACCATTGTCGTCCAACAAGAAATTAAAACAAAAGGAAAGATTTTTCTTTTTGGTTCTGACAAACAAGCTTAATTGAATACAAGGAGACAGACATATACTTACAGGAGTGTAGCGGAACTTTCTTTTAGGTGGCTCGTCTGAGACAGTAATATTTTCGGTGTCACCGGCGGCGGCAGCGGCGGCAGTTGACGCAGTGATAGGGGTCCAACGGCAGAGAAGGAGGCGAGAACCGCCACTGCTGTTGTTCTGGTTGTTGGCATGGGACTGAGAGTGGTGGTAGTTGACAGTGGGTCGAGACACGTGAACCCACTTCTTCTTCCATTTTCTCACAGGGCCACTGAACACGGTAGGGGCGCCGTAGCGGGAAGATGCACGACCGAGCCTTGAGCCAACTGCTTCCATTTTTGGACCTCGAAGATGATTGTTGCTGTCGGCTTATCGGTGAAGGGTTTTGTTGGGTCTCTGGTAATTTCAAGAGCAGATGACGCAAACTGGAAAGTTCAATGAGACAAAGCGTGGCAGCTAAGATGACTAAAGCTCTGTTCGGAATCAAAAAGCGTAATTAAAATATCCATAGTTCCCCTGCATCGTGTTGTCTGTTGATCTTTAGAAGGGAACGATCATCCATTATTTATAACTACAATAATTATTAAATTTCCCAAATCTTATAATTAAGATTATTAATTTTTTATTTTTAATAATTATTTTTCTTCACTTTTAATGTTAAAATTATAAAAATATTAGAATTAATTATTAAATCTTATCTTAATAATTCAAATATATATTTATTTTTTAATTATATTCTTTTTTATCATTCATTTATTTTAGTGTTAGAAGTTTAAGGAAAAATAAATAATTATAATAAAATAAAAATAAAGAATTAATATCATTATTCATGAAATTTAAGGTATATAATAATTATCATCTTTATAATTAAGAGATTAATTATTATATTTATTTTTTAAAGGTAAAAAAACCAAGAAGCCGAAATTATACAAAAAAATTATTTTGTTATCTCTCTATTCAAAATTTCTAATAACTTAAAGGGAGAATTTACTTCCAATGTTATTGCATTATTCAAGAGTGAAAGAAGTTGTGTGGATTTCCTATTTGGATAGTGAATTCAACTAGATACACAATACAAGAAAGTTGTGCTTAAAATAACTCTATTGTAAGTTTAATTATTGAAAGAAAAAAAGTATTACACTTAACCTTTCTCCTTGAAATTTCATAAAACGAAAATGCCTGCTAATTGAATAGGTTGCCCATATTGCAAGTTAGGAAAAAATTACACTCAAAATAGATTGTTTGCACTAGTCATGGGGTACCCCTTCAACATGATAAAAAGAGCTATCAATATAAATAAGGCTAAAAGCCTGGGCATTTCTCAATTGCCCACTTCCAAGATGGTACCAAATCTTTTCCAATGAAGAAGCTATGCACACCTAAATGGGAGTCAAAAGGCTTAACTAAGTAAGAGCAAAAAGAGTAGAGATTGAGACATGTTTAATAATTTTTATAAAACTAGAATTCAAGAGCTCATAATGCCATAATAAGTCCAGTATAACTTCCAATAAAGAATTGAGGAATATTATATAGGGATTGTCTATTCTAATAGAAATAAGATTGTTAGGAAACAGTAAGTTGAATCCAATGAATTGTACTCACCGGATAAATCTTAAATTGAGAAGTGCATAGTGGAATCTAGTGCTTGTCACAACAGGAGCAAAGTTAGAGGATTTTCCAATCTTGATTGTGAAGGACATTACTAACTTCATGCCAGATTTTCAAGCCCATTTACATAATCAAGTTCTTATCCACACAAGCTTAAGACCATTTTCAACTCAATTGTCAGTGCATACCTTAATAGAATATTTGACATGAAGAACAATGAGCAACTTACAAATAAGGGTGGAAAGGGAGAATTTGCTATAGGTTCCTACTAATATGATAATCATGAGGTATTAAGGAAGAATTTATGTTATGATGGTGGTTAAAATAGCCTTCATCTTTACCTTGGATTTAACTTCAGATCTAAACCAAAGTATAATTTAAACTCATCATGTAATAGCCTTCAAGCTTTTAGACATAATGACCTTGAACAATCCAAGGATGCCCATAAAAGATTGGCTGAAAGAAAAACCTCTTGCAATATCTAAACATGCTATGATAAATTGCTTTCTCCTTAGTGATTTTAAAATAAAAATTCTATTTTAGAACTAGAAAGAAGCTACTAGCCAATCCTTCTAGAGAAATGTTCATAACTTTATCTTTTTGTGCACTTGTGATGTGTTGGTTTTGACTAAAACTAAGCTTTCAAGTGATAAAGCTAATTATATTTGTTCTTGTTTACCTTTTGATTACTTTGTGGTGCCTAAAACTATAAGTTAGGCTAGTGGTAATTAGGTTCTTTAGAGAGTAGATAGACTAGTGTGTCAAACATTCATCTTGTTATCTAGGTATCCAATTTCTAAACCTTTTAGCTTTTAACTATTCTTTATGATAGTCCCAAGTTAAGTGAAAAAAGATTATTATAGGAAAATTTGATGCATGTGGCTAGTTTACATCATTTACCTTAGTGTATAGTTAATGGTTTTAATGATATTGTTTATAGCTTTGAAAAGTAGGGTTGTTAAATAAGCCTTGACCCATGGACTGTTTGACCTCACTTTACGGGTCTACATAAATCTGGACTTATGAATGTAAGCTTATTTTTTATTGTTGATTAAATAGGTTAGTTTGTATGAATCATGATTTGAATAAGTTCGACCTATACAAACATGAGTTAGTTTATAGACTGGCCTGGTTGGAAAAAAAAAGGGTAAACAAAACCCCTAATTAGCCCAACCTAACTAGATGGTCCAAATCCAAGCCAACCTAACCTATACCCTAAACAAAAATAAAAGGAAAAATAACCCCTATCGAAATTGAAACCTACCACTATAAGTCTAGTGTTATTACTTTTTATCTTTTAGAACTTTGTTTTACTGCCTTGCCTTATATTATATTTTAGTGTTTCTTCTCCTTTCCTTTATTGGTCTACTAAAGTTTCTATTTTGGAAAGAAAATTAGGATTGTGCTTCTCTTTTAGTCTTTCAATCCTTCTATAGCTTTGTTGTTGAGGTTTCGATTTTAGATCATGAAGGCATCATTGCATTAAGCAAATGGCGTTGACAACTGCAAAGCTTTCAGTGAGTTTGATAATGAAGGTGATAAGGCTTAACCAGATCCCCTTGTGAATCCTTTAGGGTGACACTTTACACTCTATAAGCAAGGTAAGGATAGTGATGAGGCTTTACTTTCAATTTTGTTTATAAATAATACCCATATTTTATGAAAAATTGAAATCTAGATTTTGATGCAAGTTAATATGATGTTGAGATGCTTTTCAAAAGATATGGAAAAGTTAATATGGTGGATTTTATGTATGGTATGTTATATATAATGTTTTAGCTTGGATTTTTTTTTAATTTTTTCTCATTATCTTCAAAATTGCCTTGTTTTTCTCTATTGTTAACTTGTTTAACCTTTTAAAATGTCACCTTGAAGGATTCACAAAAGGATAACAAATGACATTGTAATGCTTTTATTGGTAATCCTTTTATCATTATATAATATATTATATATCTGGTGTTTTTCTAAATGGGTTTATACCTTAGATAACTTATTAGCTTATGCAAGATTAATATTGAAAGCATAATTTATGCTATCTTTTGAGGGATAAAACCTAAAAACTAAAGGTTTTCTTTTAATAGATTTCATATATGTAGTTTTTAGCTTATTTTATTAGTGCAATACAAAAAAGAATAGTGTTATTTATCTAAAATTAACTACAGGACAAAATAAAAAAGTGGTAAATCCTAAAGATTGAATTGTTGAACTTGAACCATTATTTTACAATATAAAGCATTTTTTATCTTATTGCATGGGTTTTTTGTTTGATTAAAAAATATTTTATTCAATTTGAAAGTGTTGTTGTACTCTATAAACTATTATCTCTTGAATACAAAAATATTGTTGTATATGAAATATGTGTTGTTAAAAATTCAATTTTTTTCTTGTAGTGAGAAATTATATCGAGGTAAGGATTTTAAACTAGTAAGTGATATGAAAAGTTAGCTCTTAAATTGGTTTTGGAATGTTTCTATTTACATAATTGGGTTTGGGAATATTAACTTAAATAATGAATATAATATATTGCAAGTTACTGCTTATTGTAATTATTGACAATTACAACATTATCTATTTAATTGTTACAATGGTACTCCAAATCTCTTAACTCATCCTTTTTTGGTTCTTCTGTAGCCTCTTAAAAAATGTTCCATCTCAACATTACTCATACAACATCTATTCCTCTGTAAGTAACTATCATATTTATTATTTGTCATTTTACTTAATATTTATAAGTTTTCTTTATCTGTGAATTTTACATAGGTTGTTTGTGTTTTTAATAAATATCATGTTCTGCTTTTTGTAACAAATTAATGTGAATTTTCTTTAAAAATTAATAAAGTATATAAATTATAGTTTATTTTACTACTGTTTCATTTCTCTAAGTTACAACTCTTTCACTTATCTATTTCTTTAATTATTTTTGGTTATAGGTGTGAGGCTTTTGCATTTAAAACTTTTAGTCCTTTTATTTTTGTCTTACTTATTACAACTAAATTAAATTAGATTTAATTTTAATACTAGAACTCTTTAATCAATTTCAATAATAGTGTTGTCTCATAGTAAGATCATATGTGTAGCACATATATACATTTAATATTTTACCACTAAAAATAGACATATAACCTATACAATTTTATCTAAAGGTTAAGGCTAAGTTAAGACTAAATGTTGAATGCCTAATGTTTATGTTAATTATATAGGTTTTAGTGTCAATTTATTGTTTGCTTAATGATCCCTTTAAGATATTTCTTTAATTTGTTATTTGTGCTATTGTTTCCTATTTAAATTAATATGAATATTAGTTAAATGTGTTGGTGTGTGTCCTAAAAGTCAATTATAGAGATGATTATAATACTACACAATGTATTATATTTTATTTTGATAATATAATTATTATATTTTATTTTATTTTACGCAAATTATAACTTAAATATAATAATTATCCTTGCAATAACTTTGTTATTCCTAAAATACCCTTAGTCAAGTATTATTACGAAAAAGATAGTAATAATACATCAAGACTAGCATGTATAGTGACTAATGATTATAAATCATGGATATATGATATCAAGTCAACACATGAGTACATTATTAGTGAACAATGTACTGGACTTAGGGGTGCTTAACGGGCCAGCCCACATGGCCCACGGGCTGGCCCGCACGACCCGAGCCCATTTAAGCCCAATCTGCTAAGGCCCACATCCTAAACGGGCTAATATTATCTGGTCCGGTCCGCAACAGAGGCCCGCATATCACACAATCTCTTTTTTCCCAGTTAAGCACTAGCATTAGAGCTTAGCTACCTAGGGCTTAGAACAAATGACAGATCCAAAACAAATAACCTATGGCATTTCCAAATTGCAAGTGGGCGAATATAATTATATCATTGTCTCTAAATGCTAAACATATTCATTACCATTATTTATATTGTGTTCCTAATTAGATTCTTCAAGTGAGTAAATGAATCTCGGTACTACTGTTTATTTTTTGCCAAGTCAAAAAATTGATTCTTTGATTTTAACATCCACTCCATTGTAATCCTATAACATCTCACTACAACAGCAAAACAATAATTTAATTAATTAGTCTCATCCTTTCAGATTCTATCTAGTTTATGCATTGAATGAAACTGATGAAGAAAAATGAAAATGACTAGCATTATTCTTCACAATTAAGGCAGAAAGAGAAGAAATAGTATACCAAGCATAGCAGCACATTTATGTGCTTGCTCGTATAGTCATAATCAAATGCAGAAGCATATAATATATACCTTAGCTTTCCCTTCAAGCTTTTCTTATCGGTAGGGTACATGAAGATACCACCATAAAGCAGTGTTCGATGCACATCCACAACTATACCATCTTGAGGAGACTTAGGTGATCGAAAAGACTTGGGTGATGATTCCTTTGTTGTTGGAGTGATGATATCAATAATAGATCTTGGACAACATACATTTGAATAGGTATGCACATGACCAAGTACATTATGTTTCTTTGTCCTACGATTGTCACATATTTAGTTGAGGTAAGTTCTTTGAACATTCATTTTGGATGAGTGCATCCATTTAAAGATGAAAAGGTCATCTTCCCTAATTTATTAGTTCTGTTGTCTTCATTTTCTTATCATTGGCATAATATCTCAGGATAATGTAACTTTAATTTATTTTTTTGGATAATGTACTCCATGTTCACTGAGTAAAATTACAGTCCACACACATTGGAAGCATATCTCAAAAATTATTTAAAGTTTTCCTGATAAAATAAAATGGCATGTGGAGTTTTTCCTTTTTTTTTCCCTTTCCTGGTAGATTATTTTTACATATGGCAACCTCTACTATAGGGGAATCTGTATTTATTGCTTCTTGGAACAACAACTCTCAGTCTGGTATGTGTGCATATATACATTATTTTACCTCAGAATTCTTACATTTATACATTGGGATCTATAAGTAAAATTCTTGCATGTCGGTTATGTTAAGCCTTAAACACATGCCATACAATAAGGAATAACATGGGCATGGTAATGAGCTTCATGACTTACGAGTAATCAAATATAGTTCTAGTACTAATTTTAACTAATGATATTAGGTAGTTAGTTTGTAGAGGTTTAGACGCTTACATATGCAGAAATAGTGCAAGTGACTACACCATTACTCTTCAAGCTAATTCCTATTATTGTGCATCTTGGTATGTTGTTGCGCTGGTTCATTCCACTATGAACCATCTTGAGGAAATTTGCATTTTTCTACATATCTGGAATTTTAACAAAAAAAATGTCAAGAATAAATGTCAAATTTTAAATAAACTAAAAAGAGAATCGCTTTTACATACTTAGTTATTGATTCATTCTAGTTTTTTACATTTCTTTCATTCACTGAATAAATATTTCCTTTCTTTAGTATCTGTTCAAGTAAAATACAGTAATAATTAGTTTATCAAACTGTCAAATGCTGATTGAGACAGAATAGCCTTTAAAAAATAAAAAGGTTTTGAAAATGTTATAATCCATCCATCATTGCAGAAAAGAATAGTCACCTGGTGATTTACACCAGAATTAGGCCTGAGATCAATAGCAGTAGATGAGCAGATACAAAGTATTTCCCATATTTCTTCTTAAAGACATCCAAGACATTTTGCTCTCTCATCACATGCTTAACTTATAGAGCCACAATATCAAAACTTAAACTTCTCATCAAAATAAACTTCAGTTCAGACACTAAGAACAAATCTTCTCAATTGCCCAAATGTGATTCCCAGCTAGCCCCTCAAATGTGGTACCATGTCATGCAAGAAACCATATAAAACCAATATACTAATTTATAATATCATACTTAGGATACACAGTTTTCTATATCACTTAATTTTCAATCAACAGGAAGAAAATCTTAATTTTCAGTCATATATTTGTAAAGCAGCAGTAAAGTAGACATGTAATTGTTAGTTGTAAAACCAAATATCCTGATATAAAAGAAAAAAATTATGGAGGGAAGGATACCTGCTTTATATGTTTGTTGATCCTTATTGCCATTAGAAAAATAGAAAAAAAGGAATTGGATTTAGGGGGATAGTTAATAAACCACCTAATTTACAAAAATACTATTCAATAATTAACATGAACAACTACACCAACAACTAAAGTAGTGCTTGAAAATAAAGTACAAGAATAACTAGATAAACTTAGACTCGTAATACAGAACTTCATTAAAGGAATATAATCCAAACAACAGAGATCTTTATCAGATTAACCAACCATAAAGACTAGAAAAGTTACTTCCTAACTTGGAGGAGATCTCTACAAAAAATTGCCTCATCTCAACAAAATAGCAGAAATATATTCCAAGCCTCAAATTCAACATATAAAAGCATAATAAAAAATAACAATTTCTTTCACAATCTTGCCTATTCATTTTCAATCTCTTCCATAATCCATTGGAAAGCCTGAGATCATTAGATAACATTAATCCATAATATAAAAATAACAATCTAAATTGTGCATCAATATAAGCTAAATGAGCAAGTATTGCAAGGAAATCTTGTACCTATGGTTGTTATCTTTCTACTACATGATCATCATCATCCAATACAACATCTTCATCTTCTTCCTCATGTTCCCAACCTACATATCAATGAATAATAAGATTCTATTTTTTCTAATATACTATTTATCAATAAGTTAAAATAAAATTTTAATTTGTTGAAGTAAAAAATATTACCACAAGATGAAAAATCATGTAACCAACTATGTGTGCAAAGGAGAGCTTGAACTCTTTTAGGAAGAAGACGGCTCCTATATTTATTCAGCACATGACCTCTAATGCTAAAAATCGATTCTGATGCCACAGTAGTTATTGGTACACTCATCAAATCACATGCCATATTAGCCAAGATAGGCCATCTAACATTATGATCTTTCCACCATTTCAAGACATCCAAATCTTTATTAGTAGAAAAATTAACCTTTGGCATATCTAAATATGCCTCCAACTGAGACTTGGAACTTGTGATAATATCATCCTCATCATCTTCCACCAAAGAAGCCCACACCTATTAGATATTTCATACAATAAAAAAAATAATTAAAGGATATTAAAATTAACTTAAAGCATGATACATTTTAAAAATGAATTTATAAAATGTAAAAATTCAAACTTACATCGGTATTTGAACTAGAACCAACTTATATTGAAGAGCTTTCAGAAGGTTGGCTTTGGTGACATTGAGTATGTGATGGAATCAGTGAATTTTTTGCATATTCTTTATAAAGCATATATAGCTTATTCTTCAACACATTTACCCTTTCTCTAAAATCAAGGGGATCAATTTTAGAAAAATATTGCTTAAACATCGAGAGCTTCACACGTGGATCAAGAATGACCGCCATTGCAAGTAAAATATTATATTCACCCTAATACTTGTTAAATTTTTTCTTCATTGGAGAAGCCATTTCTTTTAACACCTCATCTTCCTCATTCAAATGTTCTAAGAGAAATAACTCAATTTTTCAAACTTGGGCAAAGTACAAGTTAGCAGCAGGATAATGCGAACTGGATATCAATTTTGTAATATCATGAAATGGCCTCAAAAATTCACATATTTTCTTTCCCCTACTTCATTTTCAACTTGATGGACAAGATGTGTAATTTGAATTATCACAAGCAAGCATAGAGAATGCGCGCATATATTTTTATCCACTTTCAAGCATCAAATAAGTAGAATTCCATCTAGTGGGCACATCTAAAACTAAATATACACTTATGCTAAGGCTAGCCTCTCTCACACACTTTTTAAATGACTTCATCCTAGCCTTTGATGCTTTAACATATTTAATGCTTTCTCTAATTTTTTCATTAGTAATGAAGGTCACTTTCAATCTTTCTTGAACAATTAAATTCAAGATATGAGCACAACATCTAATATGAAAGAACTCACCTTCACAAAGCAAGGCATTGGACAAGCAAAGTCGTTCTTTCATAATAGATTACATGTTATCATCAGACGAGGCATTTGTTGGTGTGTGTCCTAGAACCAATCATATAAGATGATTGAAGTTATACACAATGTATTATATTTTATTTTAGGTAATTTAATTATTATATTTTATTTTAGGTAATTTAATTATTATATTTTATTTTTATTATTATGCACAATTTATAACTTAATATAATAATTATCCTTGGAATAGCTTTGCTATTCTTAAAATGCCCCTAGTAAATCATATACACAATGTATTATTATTATGCATGTTATCATCAGACGAGGCATTTGTTGGTGTGTGTCCTAGAACCAATCATATAAGATGATTGAAGTTATACACAATGTATTATATTTTATTTTAGGCAATTTAATTATTATATTTTATTTTTATTATTATTATGCACAATTTATAACTTAATATAATAATTATCCTTGGAATAGCTTTACTATTCCTAAAATGCCCCTAGTCAAGTATTATTACGAAAAAGATAGTAATAATACATCGAGACTAGCATGTATAGTGATTGATGATTACGAATCATGGATATGTGATATCAAGTCAATACATAAGTACATTGCTAGTGAACAATGTACTGGACTGATCCACTATGAGAATATTGCATGGATAAACGTGTCATAAATTATTCTCATATGATCACAAATACACATAAACCTTTGACCTGAAGTCACTACGGTTCCCTACATGAGGAATTACTCACTTTAATATTGTCCTATGTCACCTTTAATCAGGATGATAAGTAGGGGCATTGATTGGGTGTGTCATAAATCATGCAGAGGGAAGTGAGTGATGTAAATGGGATTTTGTTACTCTTGTATAAAAGAGAAATATCCTTGGGCCCCTTGATTGAGTGAGACTTAGAAATGCATGGCCATGCTCAGTTGAATTAATATGTGATATTAATTATTTATTTTAAGTCTACTCAGTATCAAGAAATATAAATTGAACATTGACGAAGATGACACATTCCATGCCTCCAGTTCAATTTGGATATTATTACAAAAAGGTTATGATGCAAAACGTTGATCATATGTTATGTGGATGTCGAATCACAGACATTCTTACTACTTGAGTGGCAGTGATGTATTGCTAGATACCGCTTACTGTCTATGACTCAATAAATGAGTCATTGTCAACGTAGTAAGAACCTACAGAGTCACACAAAAGGAGTAGGAATAAGACAATAATTAATTGAACTTTAATTATATTAATATCCAATTAATTGGACTTATTTTCGTGCATATATATATTATTAAGAATAATAATTCACGTTTTATATAAATATATTATGTGATATTATTTGATATTAAAGAAATATCAAATAATTATCTTATCAGATATTAGATAAATATATTATGAGATAATATTATTCTGATATTTGATAACTATATGCAATTATCTAATAATTAAGATATTTATATTATGAGATAATATTATTATCTAATATTAGATAATTAATAAATAAGTACTATCTCTCCCCATTATCTCTAGGATAAGGATAAGATGAGTTGTTAAGTGTGATTAGGATTTTGGAAGCATTATCCTAGTTGGACTAGGATTATGGCTTGCCTAAGTTCTATAAAAGGGGACTTGAGGACAGCACTTTAATCATACGTTTTAAGCTTCCATATAAACCCTAAATCACTCAGAAAACATTCAATCCTAATTCTTAGAGAGAAAAATGCATCTTAGCAGACACGTGGAGGGTGAGAGGTCGTTGTTCACTCCGTGTGGATATCGTAGAGACGCTGTACCTTCCGGCCAGCGTTTGATTCATCCGCTCTTAAGTTTTGATCAGTAGAAACACGAGTGCCCAATAGGTAAAACCCTAATCATTGACTTATGCTTTTTGCATGGATCCTAGGTAGAATTCGGATCAAAATTTTAAAATTCCGCTACATGTGATAATCCAAATTACCAACAGCATTGTCCTATGTTAAAGAGAAAATCTTCTTCTCAATCCCCCATTCTTTTAAGATGTCTATTGCTTTTTCAGATAATTCAATCCCTGAATGTGGAGGTTTCATATCACAGAAAGCAAGAATCTTACTATTTAGCTTCCATTCCAAGTCAACATAGTGAGCAGTTAAGCAAATATACCCTTCATTGGAACATGTTGCCCACAAATCACAAGTAAGACATATTCTACCATGAATTTATGCCAATTGTTCTTTCAATTTGTTTTTATTTTCCAAGTAAATTTTTCACACATCAAATGCAATAGTATACAGGGAAATAAATTTTACATCATTATTCAAGTACTTTCATACTTTCCTAGCCCCATCATATTCTATATATGAGAAAGGGAGGTCATGCTTTATAATTTCCATGGCTACTAATTCTCGAAAAACTTTTTAATTAATTTTTTTATTTTTTAATTTTCCTTCAAATAAATGATCATATTTCCAACATCTTGTTGCCCTAAAGCTTTAAATCCCTTACACTTATTCATGTGACGACTAAGGGTTGAAGTTCCATATTTGTTACCACCTATTATATACCTCTCATTACACCCCTTACATTTAGCCATAGATCTCCCTTTCTCATCCTCTCCATCCTTCTCAAAAACTTACCACACAATTGAAGTTTTCTTCCTAGATTTTTTGGATTGAGGTTCACTGACTTCTTCAATGTCTTCTTCAAAAAACCCACCTTCAATTTCATATTTATGTGTGCTTATAGGCCTTTTTTGTTTAGAATTAGAATTTACCTTTTCTTTAGAAATCTTTATCTCATCCACATTAATAGTATCATGCTTATTCCTAATCCCAGACATGATTCCTAAACTTTAAGTGTAGTTATTGCACAACAAAATATATGACCATAAACTTATTTGCAAACATTATAATTATATAACAATACATAATCACATCACATGAATTGTTATGGAATTCACACATAAACTATATAATTTTTAGCCATTAGTCATCAATAAATAATCTTTAATTTTTAAGGTGGACATTGAGAGTAATGATTCTGATAGTAATTAAGCTTACCTTAGTGACTTAGTCTTTGTTGCTTTCTGATTTCTGCCTCTTTCTTGGTCTTTTTTTCCTAAGATCCTAGCCTCCCAACGGCCAACTTTATTGTTCTAATGTTCTATTTTTCTCTCTCTGTGACTTTCTTCTCTATCTTTACAACTTTGTTTCTGGTTTCTCACTTTTTACCTCTTGTTTCTCTCGAACTATTAGATAGCATAGTGCAAGCCAAAAAGCTACGATGACATCTTGCTTCAGCGCTTCCAGTCTAGATAGCAATTCCACTTCCACCCTCTATTCCAGTTTAGCGATGGCAATTTCACACTTTACAGAATGTCAAAATCACAGTTCACAGACTCACAGTGCATAAAAGCTCAGGCTGTTCTCACTCTCAACTAGGGATTTACGATTGTAATTTAGGAATTTATTTTAATTTTTTATTTATTTTGTTAAAACTAAATATTAATTATTGAAAAAATGCTAAATTTTTTTAATAATTTAACTAGGTCACACTCACACGATTCATACTGTCTGACTGTCATGCACAGACTTATAGGCTCACAGCTCATTGCCAATGATTTGGTAATTACCATTTGGGGGTTTAGGTAATTGGGTCTTCCTTCTCACATTTTCGGTTATGCACACTGCACAAATAGAGTCACTGAGATTACACTCCATTTTATCTTTAACTCATTAGCTCAATTGGTCCTGGTTAGTGGAGTCAAGTCTGTTAAGAGTGGATCGAGTTAAGTGGACTTACAAAATATGCTTAGGACGGACCATTGGGTTTGGGTCATGTAGAGATGGACAGGAATTAGGAAACGAGCCTTACTGCCACTACTTTAGGAAGTAGGAACTAGGGTTCCAACACGATAAGGCCTTTTTTTAAGGAAATCTGGCCCGTAGGCCAGTCTACGGACAAGCAGATTTAGCCCTCACAGGTTATGATTCGGTGGTTTTAGCCCGCATAAGCTCACATTTTTAACGGGCTCATTTTCACAAATCTAGTCTACATAAAATTCATGGGCCGACCCGCTAGGCCCGCGGACCAATGGCCTAGTAAGCACCCCTAACTGGACTGATCTACTTTGAGAATACTGTATGGATAAATGTGTCATTAGTTATTTTTATATGATCACAAAATGTGTATAATTTTTTGACCTGAAGTCACTACGATTCCCTACGTAAGGAGTTATTCACTTTAATGTCGTCCTATGTCACCTTTAATCATGATGATGAGCAGGATGTTGATTAGGCATGTCACGAATCATGCAGAGAGAAGTAAGTAATGTGGATGAGATTTTGTTACTCTTGTATAAAAAAGAAATATCTTAGGGCCCTTTGATTGAGTGAGACTTAGAAATGCATGATCATGTTCAATTGGATCAATATGTGATATTGATCATTTATTTTAAGTCTACTCAATATCAAGAAATATAAATTGAACATTGATGAAGATGACACACTCCATACCTCCAGTTCGATTTGGATATTGTTACAAAAGGGATTATGATGTAAAATATTAATCATATATTAGGTAGATGTTGAATTATAGACATTCTTACTACTTGAGTGGCAGTGATGTATTGTTAGATACCGCTTACTGTCTATGACCCAAAATGAGTCATTATTAATATAGTAAGAACCTACAGGATCATACAAAAGAAGTAGGAATAAGACAATAATTAATTGAATTTTAGTTAGACTAAAATTTAATTAATTAAACTTATGTTTGTGCATATATATTATTATTAAAATAATAATATATTTTTCATGTAATATATATATATATAATATTATGTGATATTATTTGATATTAAAGTAATATCAGATAATTATATTATTAGATATTATATAATTATATTATGAAATAATATTATTATTATTATCTAATATTAGATAATTAATAGATAAGTCCTATCTCTTCTTACTCTTTCTAGGATAAGGATAAGGTGATAGTTATTTAGTGTAATTAGAATTTTTTGAAGCATTATCTTAGTGGGACTAGGATTGTGATATGCCTTAATTGTATAAAAGGACTTGAAGGTAGAACATTACACAACACATATTGGCTTCAATCAAATCCTAAATCACTCTAGAAAATGTCCAACCCAATCCTAGTGAGAGAAACAAATCCTAGCAGCTTCATAGAGGGGAGATGTCCTTGTTCACTTCGTGTAAATACCGTAGAGACACTGTACTTTCCGACCAACATTTGATTCATCTCGGTCTCTCAAGGATTCATTCAGAAAGAACACAAACATAAATAAGGTAAAATCCTAATACTAGTTTATGACTTTTGCATGGATCTTAGGAAAGTTTTAGATTAAAATTTTAAAATTTTGCTGCGTATGTTGATCCAAATCCTAATAAAATATACACTTGTGTGTTAATATGTAATTTATAGTAGTCCTAAATAATGGATTCACAATCTGCATATCAAAATATTGGAGAGGAATATTATAATAAAAGTGATGTGCATGTTAGGGGGAACAATAATGAAATTGAAAACATTAATATTATTGATGGAAGTACTTGTACTTCTAGAGATCAATCCAAATAACTTGAAGATAATGAAAACCATAAAAGAAAACAACATCAAATGTGTGGATTTATTTTGAGAATATAAGAATATATGAAGATGATGAACATCAAGATAAATGTAAAAGATGTGATGCTTTAATTATGGAAGGTGGAACCCAGGCTAGTATCTCAAGCCTTACTTGTTATGCTCAAAGATGTAAAAAACTTGAAAAGTTAAAACAAATTAAGATGCTAAAAATTTTATTAGATAATCTTAGTAAATTAAGAAGTACAATAATTAATCGATAAATTTTTAGAAATAAGGTATTATTGGCAATTATAAAATATCATCTCCTTTTTACCTTAGTTGAATATGATGAAATTAAGGATGTCTTGAAATATTTAAACCCTAATATGAAAATGATTTCTAGAAAAATAGTTGTATTTATGGTATGAAATTTTTACCTAAATGAAAAAAATGGGGTGAAGGATGAATTGGCAAAAATGTTGAGTAAAGTGTCTCTTACTTTCAACTTGTAGACTTCTTGTACTAAAAAATGCTACATTTAATTATTTGCTCACTATGTGAATCTTAATTAGAAGTTAAGTAGCAAAATCCTAGCATTTTGTGGCATGCCACCTTCACACACAGGATATGAATTATCAAGAAAAATAATGAAACTTTTATGTGAACAAAAGATAGATAAGAAAATTTTTACACTAATTTTGGATAATACTTCTATAAATGACAACATGCAATCTTATTGGAAGAACAAATTTATTTGGAAGAAACCTTTTTGTGAGATGGTGAATTCTTTCATATGAGATGTTCTACATACATTTTAAATCTTATTATTCAAGGTAGGCCTCTAATGTCATTGTTATAATTAAAGAAAGTATCAAGTATTTTTAAGTTTCAGAGGCAAGAATGAGAAGCTTTGAAAAAATTATCCAAAATTTATTAATTATTAAGGGTATGGAATTATGCTTATATATGCCTACTAAATAAAATTCTACTTTTTTTCATGCTTAATAGTGCTTTAAAATATAAAAAAGCATTTGCCTACTTTGCAGTTATTAATAGGAATTACAAGCATAGTCCATCTACTGTGGAATGGGCAAGGGATAAAAGATATGTGAATTTTAGAATTTTTTTATGAGATGACAAATCTAAAACTTGGTTTAAATTATCGAATTATAAACTTATATTTTACTTAAGTTTGAAAAATCAGATATCTTTTATTGGATAATTTGAAGAGTAAATGAAAACTAAATTTAATAATTATTGAAGTGAATATAATATTTTGCTTGCTATGATAATTGTCTTTGATCCAAGAATTAAGCTTTCTTTGTTAGAGTTTTGCTATAATATTGTTGATCCTACAACTTATGAAGAAAAATTAGGATTGTAAAATAAAAGCTTTTTTAATTCAATAATGTATATTTTAAGAATTCACTTCCAAGCTCTTAAGGAATCCAATCTTTTAATGTTACTTTTAAATTATCTTTTGGAAGTTCAAGTATAAGTAATATACCAAAAAGACTTTTCATTGTAAGTTTTTCCACTTCAAATTTTAATTTGTTACCTTTAAATATGATTCAATATTTTTATACAATTTATTATATTTTGATTATTTTTATTTTTTGATTAGATAAATTTTCTTACTAGAATTTCAAAGCCTTTGATTCTTAAATTGTTATAAAAGTTAAAAAATTTGAATTGAAGATTTATTTGGAAGAGCTAAGACTTGAATTTACTCATTATAAAGATTTGGATGTTCTAGATTGATAGAAGGCACATAAGAATAAATTTCTCATTGTAACCATCATGGTTTGTGACTTGTTAAGTATGCCAATTACTACAGTGACCTGCAAATCAATATTTAGTATCAGATAGAGTGTGTTAAATAAGTATAGAAGTTATCTCCTTCTAAAGAAAGTTCAAACTTTGATTTGCATTTGCACTTGGTTCTATAGTTTCATTTCTAGTAGTAATTTTTTTAATTTAACTCATAGTTAATTTAGAAATTTTCTAACTTTTGTTATCTTAATCTTTCAAGTTCATTAACAATTAAACTCTTAACTATAGATTTGAAGGATAATGATAAAGGTTAAAATGTCTTAATTAAGGATTTAAACATAAATACAATAATTAATTTAAATAACAAATTAGAAGTTGATGAGTAGAAGGAACGAGGATAAGGATCCGTACCATAGATAGAGGTTTCCCACTTTTTTTTAGTAAGTGAATAAGTTAATTAATGTTATTATAACTTTGCTTTAAATTTAATTTCTATTGTTTTTATATTGAATACAATCAATAAATTCATTATTTTTAAATTTTCTACCTTTTTTTAGTTTTTATTGTGAAGTTATTTAGATTTATGATTTGTTTGATTAGCTGCTAGCTATATTAACTAATAAAAAAATTTATATGTTCTAGTTAGCTATCTTGGACTCTTGATAATGATTAATTTGATTTAAAATCTAATTACTTGCTTGCTAGCTAGTTAGAGTGTTATTGGTAAGTGTTTCTCACCTAGTTTCCTTTTCCATTTCCATTTTATATACATATATGTATTATATTATCATAATAATTGTAATATTTTTCTAGTGAAATAATTCTATTATTTTGGTTTTATATATTATAAAAGATGGTAAAGTTTGATAAATTTTTAGCTTTGTTTAATATATAGATTGTGGAAGCCTAAAAGAAGAAGGAATAATTTGTTCATAAATCTTATTATTAAGACTTTGCATTGCTACCCTACTACTTGCATAAGTTAGAATAACTTATAAGTAGATTTTGGTCGCTAATTATTTCACTTTAGAAGTAATTTTATTATAACTTACAAGTGGATTTTATTTTATTGTAATTACAATATGTTATGTGTAGAACAAATAATTAATTCTATCTAATATTATAATATTAGGATTTTAATTTTAAATTTAGTAATTTAAAGTAGGAGAGGTAAAAATCTCCTCCTAATTGGCTGGATTTATTTTTAGGTGAGTTTTTGGTATAACACCTTATGCAAAACAAGGGTAACAAAAAATATTATGCAAAGCATAGGAATAACATTGCCATTATCAATTTGCCTTTTGCAAAAAAAGATTGGTATGTGTGTCGATTCGTGGGCTTTAATGGACTGGACCCGAGTTGGTATAAATAAGTTAAATTTCTACTTTCATGTAAAACAGACCAATCCACATATTGGTTTGATACTTTCATCGGACCCAGATCAGCATAAATAGGCCTTTTTTGTTATGGATTAAATGGATTGGTCCATAATAGGTCCTAAGTCACACAAATCTGGTTTGACTTATCCCTTTAACAACACTATTAAAAAGTTAAAAGGTAGGTTTATTGATAGATACCAAGCCCAACTTTTAAAAATTACTTTGATAAATGTAATATAATTGGTATTGGTTTTAATGGGCCTTCCTTCATTTTGAAAAACTCCAAGGATCTCTCTTTCTTATTCAATATAGATTGATATATACTATGTAAATTTAGATTGAAATTTTCTTTCTTTATTTTATTGTTAATCATCTTCCAAGAAGCCACTATAATCATTGTCTAGTTTTATTAAAGGCTAAACCTATTAATAGAATCTTTCTTCCTAGGTTTTTTAGGCTTGAATCAATGTGGATTCACCATTCAACTTTCCCCAAGCTTGTTAAGGATTGTTAGAGTGATAATAATATGAATCTTTTACAAATCACATCTTTATTTAAAGTTTCTACTAAAAATTGGAATTATTAGGTGTTTTGAAATATTTTTTATGCGAAAAAGAGATTAAAAGATAGATTGCAATGTCTTAAGAATAAACTTGCTTTACAACCTCACAACTTTTTATCTAACTTGTAGAAGGAGTTGAGAAAAAAAAATCAAGAAGTCCTTTTATGTGAAGAGGAATTTTGGTTTATAAAATCCAAGTTAAGTTAATAGATTAAGGGTGATAATAACATAAAATTCTTTCATATTACTTTTTTTTTCAAAAGAAAGGCTAATAGAATCTCTAATTTTATGGAGGAGGATGGCTTTTGGATGAACAATCAAGTTTCTTTGATGAATATAATTAGAAATTATTTTCAAAACCTTTATTCTTCTTATTAGTAATTTTTGCAACTTAATTTTGAAGAAGTTCATGATTGGTCTTCCATTTTACAAAGTGGAGATACTTAATATTTGATTACAATCCCATATGAAGTTAAGATGAAGTAATGTCTTTTCTCTTAAAAATCTAACAAAATTTTAAGAACATATGGCCTAAACCTTAGGTTTTATATATTTTTGTTTAGTGTTAATTTTCAGATCATTAAAACTATTTAGGAAGTCTTTATTTCAAGGTATGTTCCTTCTTATCTCAATAAGACTTTTCTTGTTTTGATTTTAAAGATTAAAAATTCTTAGTTCATTAAATATTTAAGGCTTGTTAGTTTATACAACACTATCTATAAAATCTTATTTAAAATTATTATGAACAAAATTAAGCCTTTTCTTAATAGTCTCATTTTTTCTTTTCAAGGAGCTTTTGCACCAAAAAAACATGTTACTGATAATATTATCATAGCTTAGGAAATTTATTATCTTACTAAGTATAAAAAAAAGTTGGAGGGTATCATGATATTGAAGATAGATTTAGAAAAAGCTTATGTTTAAGTTTAATGGATTTTCATCAAATTCATGATTAATTGTTATAAATTTCCTTCTCATTTAAAATCTTTAATCATGAATTGTGGTTTAATTTATTTTATTTGCTTTATATTTAGTGGAGGTAGAATGGATCATTTAATACTTTTGCATAGTTAAAGATAAAAGGGATCCATCATCCCTAATCTTTTCATCTTATATAGAGTATTTAGGATATCTTATTCAAAAAGTTATTAATTTGAGGTAATAGGATCCTATATTTGTTTCTAGGAATGGGCCTAAATTTTCTTACTTGTTTTTTTTATTGATGACATTATTTTCATTACCAAAGCTTTTAGGAAGAATGTTCTAGTCATAAGGAAGATTTTGTACAAGTTTCAATATATTTTATGGCTAAAAGTTAATCATAACAAGTAAAAAATATACATTTCTAATAATATTAAAGAGAATATAAGGCAAAAGATTTATAATTTGCTTCAGTTGAAGAATACTAACAATATAGGTTAATATTTGAGCTTTCCTTTGCATTCTTTTTCTAAAGAAAATTCCTTTAATTGTATTATTAACAAACTTAATGTTAACTTGAGTGGATGAAAAACTAAGTTTTTAAATCTAGTAAGAAGGAGAGTTTTAATTAAGCTTGTTTTAAAAAGCATTCCTATCCACTATATGTAGTTTTCTTTCATCCTTATTAATATTTACAATAAAATTAATCCTATTATAAGAAATTTTCTCTAGGGGATCAACTATTGAAAGAAAGCACTTGTATTTAGTTAAATAAAAGAATGTTACTAAACCTCTTAATGAAAAAGGTTTAGGGATTTAAACAACTCATTGCAAGAATCTTGCTTTACTTATTGAGTTAAATTAGAGGTTTTATATGGAAAAAGATAAGATTTGGGTGAAGGACTTGTATAATAGATATATGTTGAATAAGTCCTAGGGTAGAAAATTAGTTTCTCCCACTTGGCAAGCATAAGGAAAGCAAAGGAATTTATTAAATTTGACCTGCAATGTTTTTCTATCAATGAGAAGAATGTTAGATTTTATAAGGATAATTGGACAAGGTTAGATTACTTAAAGGCTTATTTTCACTAGCTTTCTAATAAAGGAGCAAGATCTTTAGATGGTATTTGATATAATCCAAAACTTTAGCAAATAGAAGTTAGATATTTTAAGTAATTTTTTCATTAAAGAAATGGTTTTAACTATTAAAAGGATCATTTTAAATCCTTATAATACTAATCCTAATTATCTTATTTAGGGTTTTCTTTAAAATGGTAGCTTTTATACTTCACAAACTTATGATATGATCTAAAAACATTTGGGCAAAGATCCTAAGTTAAATCTTAGTGATATTAGATGGAGTTAGAGAATTCATATGCCATCAAAGAATTAATCAATGCATGATAATGTTCAAATAGGAAACATGTTAAAGTATATAGGTATTGCTATTTTTTATGTTTGTTCTTTTTATATAGAGCATGAGAAGTTATGAATTCACTTGTTCAAAGATTGCAGATGAGTGCAAAGAGTTTAGAATTGGCTACTGGGTATATTTAACAATATGTATACAAATAATTAATTTTAAAGAATGGATTCATTCTAATTGTTTCTCCAAAGGAAAGCTTGTGAACTTTATGATTTCTTGGTATGTCCTATTACTCTTTAGTGTATTTGGCTTTACAAGAATTTATTTATTTTTAAAAACATTAAAGAGTAGTAGAAAGCTTGCAATTTGATTAACTTGTATCTTTGTATTCTTGTTAAGATTGTTGAAACTACAGTTTCCCTTAACTATAGAGTTTTCTCTCCTCTTAAAATGGTTGTTATGAACTTAGTTAAATACAACCTTTTATACAAAGTTAGTATGTGTAATCTTAATATTCAAGGATTTATCAAGGATAATTTAAGGCTTGTTAGTGCTGGAGACATTATAAGAGATTATAATAGGCAATAGCTCTTGGTATTGTGTAAGGGGCAAGAATAATAATGAGTATTGTGGTTGAATTATGGATTGTAATTGAAGGTTTAAAGATGATAGTTGTTTCAAAAATTAGCTACCATAAAGAGGCCAAGGTATTCATATTTGGAAGGAAGTAACTTAAAGGTAATTGGTTTGCTCATCAATCTACCTTTCTTACTCTTAAATATCGAATTAGATACTTATATTGTAGTCTATCTTCTACGTAAAAGGAATGATGATAATCTTGCTAAATTCTTTATTGAATGAATGTAGGATCCTCATGGTCAAATTTTCCTACATAAAGTTTGCCGCATCTTTAAGGAAGCTAATATATGTGCTGACTTTTTTTTTAATAGAAAAAGGTGGTAGAAACAATATGAAATCCAAGTGGTTTGTAATCCCTTAATAGATGTTGTTCAATTGTCAAAGGGAAGACATGTATTGTGTTTGGTTCCTTCATTTCTCTAGTAGTAATTTTGATTTAAATTTTGGTTAGTTTTATTGTTTAGGTCCCTATTGGAGCTTTCTTTATATAAAAAAGAAAAATAGATTGTTTACATTTAAATAAGGAATACAAGGATAAAATTTTATTTAAATTAAGCTTTTAATGTTATAAAATGAGAAATATATAACTTTATATTGTATACAATGATGCATCAAATATTATATGGTATAAAAGTTTATACTATTCAATTATTTGCAACCATTTTAACTATGTATTTGATTAAATTTTATTCTTGAAAAAATACATTTAATTAATAGTAGTTTAACTTATCAACATTCATTCCTTTTTCACTTTCATTATTATATAAAAAAAAGTAAGTCAATTTAGTTTATTCTTTTATAAATTAAAGTTAATTAAAAATTATTTTTTACCTTATTTTATATAATAAAAATTTATTTATCTAAATCTATGGATCATTTTCTTCTTCTTTTTTCATATAAAAAAATAGAATAACCATTATAATATTTAACTAGAAAATTATAAGTTATATTTTAATTTGGTCAACTACAAGTGATATTACTCCAATAAAATCAATTAAGTTACAAAGAGTATTACCATTTTCATTTAGATTTATAGAATGGATTTGTAATATATCACTGAAATAATTTGATTATGTATTATAAAGTGTAACTAGAAATTGTTTATCCAAATTTATGAATCCTTCTTAAATTTCCTTTATATATAAAAAAATTTCTTTCCTTTTTCATTTCCTTTCTAAGATTAGTTAAAGTATGTTTCTTTCTTTTTTCCTTCACTTTTGTTCAGTGGATATATATATTGTATATGATATCTAATCATCTATAAATATTTTCAAAGTAGAAGGTGAAATTGTTGGAAGAGCTAGAACAGGAACTTGATTAAAAGGTTTTGATTTACAAGCTTTATAAGATCTCTTCAAAGGAATCTCTTCAACTATTTCATTTAGTTCAATATCTTCTATCATTAACTACATTGGATTAACTTATGGGATAATAGAAGATGACTTATGTGTATAGTATTTGGCTCCCATTATCCAAATCTTTCCCAAAGAAAATAGTTCAATCTGATTTGATAACTCTAATTGAGTGGTTCGGATAGTAAAATCTGCTAGCTCTCCAGCCATTGCAGTATCCAACAAAATATTCACTAACTTACTACCTTTGTTGGAGCTAATAACTTTGTTTTTATTTCCTAATTTTAGGTAACTACTACTTTAAAAAAACTTAAAAGCTTTTGGTAATTCTAACTTCTCACTAAGTAGTTTTATTTATCCGTATTTGGAACGAAAGTGATGAAGTGTTGTTATTTACCTATAGCACTAAGCATAACGGGTTTACTAATGTCAATGTGAATAACTTCATAAACTTCTAGTTTTCTACATCATTTGCCTAATCTAATTTTAATAGAAAGTTTCCCCTTAATACTATCAAAACATATGTTAAAGTTTAAAAAAATGTTAATGATTTCTTTTTTTATAGGCCTTTTTATCCTCTCTCATGACATATATTACAAACGTTAGTGCCAATATTTTGATGTATACATCTCCTTGGAATAAAGCTAGCCTAAAAGGGAAAAACTAACTTTGCTAAAAAAAGTTTTATTCGACTAACCAAAACCTTAGAAATGTTTTTATAATTGATATTACAAAGTGAGATAGGTTTAAACTAAGATATAAATTTAGGTTTATCAACTTTCAAGATGAGAACTAATAGAGTATAATTAATATCAACAATCCTTCTTTTTCCTTCAAAAGCTTTTTTAACTAGCCCATACAAAGAATGCCCTAAAATATCCCAGTTAGATTAGTAAAAAAAAAAAAGCTCAATAATTTATCAATTCCAAGAATTTTAAAGGATTTAATATCGAAAAACTACTTTTTCAAATTTTAAATCCATAATTAATTTAATTAGGTGTTGTAAATCCTCTTCTAGAATTGTGATATAATGAAAACTACTATCTTTTAAGGACATCTATCACCCATCTTTTTTAAAAAGATTCTTATAAAAATCTACCACTATCGTATGAATTTCATTTTAATTCTCAATCTAATTGCCATTAACATTTCTCAATATAGTTACTATGTATCTTCACCTCCTAATAATGGTTTTCACATGATAGTATTTAGTATTTCTATTTCCATTTTCAATCGAATTAGCTCTAGATTTTTGATGTCACAAGGTCTTTTCTTGCACTAAAGGATCTTTCAATTCAACTAGTAATTTTCTTTCTAATTTAACAAAGTTTGGAACCATCTTTGCTCTATAACCTTTTAAACCTTCTTAATTCTAGCTAAGAGAAGTTTCTTTTTCTTTTTCCCTAAAAACATTAATGTTTAAATCTTTTATTTTGGTATAAAATTATTTATCACAACACTAATATCACTTTGTGTCACCTATGATTCCTATAAAAAAATCATTATAATTTTCATGCCAAATCCAAGTAGCCTTAAATCCAAAAAACTAATATTCTTTCCTAGCTTTCCCACCTATTAAATCAATAAGGATAGGATAATGGTTAGAATACACATAAGGCAGGTTTTAGATAATGATATTTCTAAAAAGCACCTTCCACTCCACATTATAAAAAGCAAGATTTGGTCTTTTAGAAATTTTAGCATAATTAAGAAGTTTTGAACCTCTTTATATAAATTTTGACCTAAATAACCTAAATGAAGCCAACTATAATCATTAATAAGATCATTAAATTTATTACATCTCTCTAAGTTACAAAAGGCACCTAATTTCTTCTTATTGTCATCTCTTATATAATTAAGACCCCTAGTTATCAACTATGAATTATTCATTCTTTTTGCCAATCTTCAAAAGTGGGTATGGATCTTTACTTTTAACTCAAGATTCAAGCTTACATAAATTACCATAAAGAACCAAGTAAGTTGGCCTATCTTAAACATTAAGTGAATATTTTGAGAATTTCTTTTAACAACTATTACTTTAATGGTATTATCTTTTCACCTCACCTAAATAACACTAGCTTTACCTTGCCTTATGACTATTTAAAAATATTAATAATGAATGCTATGAAAGATTCTTTTAACATTGCTTTCTATAGTTTTTGTCTCTACTAACACAATAATATTTGGATTACTACATGTTAAAAGTTAATTAGCATGATTGAAAAATCTTTATCTCCTACCTTGTTGCAATTCCAAACAAAAATGCATTTAATCATCATAAATAATAGTAAAAAATTAGATAAAAAACTCCATAAAACACTTAGCAAAATTTATTACCATATCATTATATCATCACATCCTTTTTAATGTGCTATTGCACTTCTTATCTTTATAGGGTTATCTACCATTAAGTTGTAACTCTTTTAATTCATCTTATTCTTATTTGAGTTAGAAAGATTTAGAGGTTTCTTTATTATAAGATTCTTGTCACCTTGGTTTTATACAACACTATTTTCTTTCCCAGGTAGCACACTTAAAGAAATAATTTACTGCCTATACTTGGTAGAATTATTATTCTTTTTCTTAATTCTTTCCATTGCCTTATAAAATTTCTCAATTAGAGGGCTTTATTAACCTTATTTTTAGAGATTAGCATTAGAGAAGTAAAAGCCACTCTCATATATTATACTCCTTTTACATTATTTTTTTCTAAGTTTTTGCCTCTTTATTTTATTCTTATCACTACTACGACTTTATTACTTTCCTTATTCCTTACATCTGTGCTAGTTAGTTGTATTACCTTCTTTCTACCATTCCATTTACCATTTATATCACACAACACCTTGAAACGTGACTTAGCTCATTGCTTTATATTGATGTTATCTCTTTGACCTACTTTATCCTCTCTTGCACCTCTATTAGAAGTCATACCTTTTCCTTTGCCTTTTCAAGGTTTATTAGCAATCATTTATGGCTTATAACTTATTAAGTCATCCACCTTCACTACCATAGTTCTTTCTCACTGCACATTCTTTATTTGCCATTTTTCTACAATATAATCATTAACCTTAGGACATGCCTTCATATAATGGCCATACCTCCCATAAACAAAACAAATTAAATGCAAGCCTTCATATATGATGTTAAATATAGATTTATTAATACAAAACTATGATAGAAGTGGATTATTTAAGTTATTCTAGTAAACCATATTTAAGTCCACTTTAATAGTTTTCCTTGTACAATCCCCAATAGCCTTAAACATATTTTATGATAATAATAAATAAATAGCTTTGAGATTCTTACCTATATAATTACTAAACCAATAATCATCGAGTTAGGATTAAAACCAAGAGACCATATTTGTACCATCAAATAGTGGTAAAAATCACCCATAGGCTTCTAGTTAACGCAAATTTCAAGTTAGTAAGACTTAAGAATTTGATCAAATAGAAATCCTTCTCTAAATTAATTATTGTCAAACACCTATTAACATTCTATCACACTTGCAATTTCTTCTCCAAAATTTTATAACTAATTTTATGACCTATAAGCTTAGCGATGATTATGCTCTTCTAAGGTTTTAACTAATGTAAGATAATTAAGGTTACCCTCCATTACACCTTTGTTTTAGTTTCCACAGTTACACTGGTTTTTTATGTCGTCTTTCCCCCAACCCCTTTTTCTTCCATTTTAACATCCTCATGCTTTTCATCATTACCTTCAATGTTTTCCTCCAGGTCATCTTACATTTCATTATCAAAACCTAGTAATGTAGCTTTATAAGATTTCCTAACAAAAGTACTAGTGTTCCTCTACCCTTTCTTTCTTTTCAAGTAATGCATTGTTATACTTCCTTGATATTGATAATTCCTTATTAAAAACATGACCTTTTGTATGTACCTTTTTCTTGCTCCTATAGAGCATATCATTCTCTTTTGAAGACTTTAGAAGAACTATAGTTAGTTCTATCATAAGAAAGTTCATATAAATAAGCCTGTTAGGGTTTTTGAATTTTGATTTTTTTTTCACATCAATCATATTTTTTATAAAATGATATTACATATCAGGTTATAATGTTTCCTCCACCTTTTTTTAAGTGACGATTAGTTTTATTCCTTTTTATATGTTGCTCTAGGAAATTAAGAAAGCATCAATTACATTTTTTCGTAATTTTATCCTTATTATCTTTACTAAACAATTAATCATATCATTAATATTAATCAATATTATTTCTCTCCTAAATATGGATACTATTTTCACTTCTCAACTCTTTCATCACTCTTCTAAATGTTAAGAGGTTCTATAGTTCATAAAAGTAGTATCGAGAAGTGCAATTTCCTAACAAATAAAAATTCCTTGAGTTGTTTGCAATATTTTAAAATTCAATTTGGCCATTGACCTAACAAGGTTAGTGGATCAAGGTTAGACTAATTTAACCAATTAAATTGGATAGTTGAATTAGTTATTATATATTTTTATAATAAATATAATAAATCATATATTACATATATATAAAAAGGATAAATGATAAAAAATAAATAAATATTAATTTTACTATAATTATAATAATGATCCAAAATAATTTCAGTTCAAATAAAAGCCAAATGATTCAAATTTTATCTTTATAAAAAAAAATTTTCAAGGAAGTTAAAGTATAACGTTTTGTATTCAAATTGCAAGATTATAATTTGTTAGAAAGTTATATTTTAGTGGATTCAATTTTAAATATACTTGTAGAATACTATCTCTAATATATACCCTAATATAAAGTAAATATAATAGTAATTTACACTATAATAAATGAATGATAAAGTTATAGCTCCTAAAATTTTTGAAAATATGAAAACTACCTCTTATATATATTTTGATATAAAGTAAATATAATAGCAATTATTTTAGGTTTTTGAATTGAACTTTATCAAATGTTTTAAAAAAATTAAGTGAAATGAGTCAACTGGGTGGTTGGTTCAAATGACTAACTCGAGTTTTTACCTAGAATGGGTTTATGAATCTTTTTATTTTCTTAATTCTAGGTGTCAATTTGACCACTTAAACCAACTAGGTCAATTTGGATTTAAAAATATTAGTTATTTGATTAGTTACTATTTATTAAAAGAGAAAAAAAATAGAATTTTTTGAGAGTTTTATTTTTCTTATATTATGAAAAGTTATTTACTAACATCCTTGATAAGAAGAACTTTTTATATCTTTTATATATAAAAATACAAAATTATCTTTACTTAATTTATATGATGATTACTTTAACTTTTTATCCTAATAGTTGAAAACTATAATAAATATAATCTATTAATTATAAAATATAAATATATTTATTCAAATATAATTATTAATCATGTAAAATATAATTATTTTATTAAATAATAAATAAATTGAGTATTATATAAAATTATAAAAAATAAAAATTAGATATAATTTCATAAATATAATTATAATAATAGGAATTTAATTCTAAATAAAAGTACATTTATTATATATAACTATTATAATACATTATTTTTATTTATTATTTTAGTTTTCAATTATAAAAATAAAAAATTATGTATTTCTTATCTATTTTTTTAAATTTGATAGAATTAATTATTTAAATAATATTCAAATTATATTTTATTTTAATTATATTAATATTATTTAAGATACATATATATAAGACATATTAGTTTTTTTATATAAATCTATTTTACTTTATTATAGTAAATTTAAAAAACTATCAATTTAGAAAAAATATGATAGAAAGAAAGATTAAAAATATAATTCAAAAGTTAATCAAAGACAATTTAAATCTATCAATTTTTTATATTATTCAAATTACAAATTTTAAGGGTATGTTAGTCATTCTAATAATACTTTTGAGGTAATTTGGTGTTGAATTAAACAAAATATAGAAAGTTAATTTTTGCAATATATTAATTCCTTACTATTAACTAAATAATTTTGAATATTTTTTGAAAAGTTAATAAAATAATTTATTTCCTAAAAAGTTTAATTTTTTTTGTGAAAACTTACTTCTATATGAATTAAATGACTCTTGAATATTAAAAGGATAATCTAGTAAAAGGAATATAATTTTTTCTATAATCAAAATTATTTAATATTTTTAGTATTTATACATTAATTATGTTATTTAAAAAGAAACATAGGAAATAATTAAATAATATAACGTGGGAAAACTAGTGAAGCATGGGCGGGTACATGGGGTCAGGTTTGGGTTATTTAGCAACCTACCTGAGAACTATCAGGGCCTCAATTTAAAAACCTATTTCTAAGTAAAACTTCATTGAACCTTTTTTTTTTTTGGGTTGGGGCAGGTTCACCAGGTACAATTGGGCCAAGTCGGATTGTAATGATTTTTTTTTAATTTTAAGTTATTATTGGATTGCACCTTAGTTAAAATTAAACCTTTCTTAAATTAAAAAATTGTATAAATTTTAGACTAGATAAGCCAAATCTTAAAAAAAAAAACCTAACTACATAAAATTAAATACAATTGTGAATGAATTTACACTAATAAATTAAGACTAATATAGAAATAATTAAACACTTAAACTAGTCGAACATTTTTGACTTTTTATACAAATAATAAATTGACCTTCTTTTTTGTCGTGTCATTAAACATTTTCTTAATTCTTCTTGTGTAAGCATACTGTGACGTGAGACTCAATAGGCATGATTTACAACTCATAGATACAAAAAAAATATGCATAATAATAATCACATAGCAATTCAAGAATACTTTAATGCCTAGTAGGCATGATTTATAAGAAGGAAATCATAAGTTAATAAATTACTTCTTCCCACCAAATGTTTCATTCATAAAATGTTTATTGCATTCTTGAAGCACAAATCAAAGTGAGGGATCCACATGATAAGAGAAAACAACAACAATATGTAATATAACAAGTAAAACATATCCTACCAATTCGAATAAAAAAAGAAGAAGCATATGACCCTAAGATAATAGTGTAGGCATGTAAACCCAAAATAGTAGTACTCAGCTAACTTTTTCTCTCTATCGTGAAAAAAAATCACCCTCACCCAAACTCATACCTATAAATAGGTTAACAAATTAACAAACGCCAAACCCTAAACAAAACAATAACATCTCAAAAGCAAAACTCAATCAAATTGAAAAATAAGCACATTACCTAATCATTCTATTAATCCTTTATGTGATTTCTGTTATGAGAGATTAAGCCAAGGGAACCTATTTTTGGCTACCATGAACAAGTATAAACCCAAAATTGAAGTAATCAGCTAGTCACACTTCTTTATTGCCAAATAAGATCACCCTTACCCTAGCTTTGATCTATGAACTACGATAGGTTAATAAATTAATAAACATCAAACCCTAAACAAAATAATAACATATCAAAGGCAAAACTTAATTAAACTGAAAAACAAGCATATCACCTAGCCATTCTCTTCGTCTTTCATGTGATTTGTGTTGAAGGAACCAAGTGAACCTATTAGTTGCCACAAGGAAGCATGGCAAAGATTTACAAGGGTTTCAGATTATAGGGCAAAGAGAAAAAGGCTTGGTTGCTAGGGTTTGTGTGTCAGGCTATCAGTTGAAATGTCTTATTATTATACAGTCAAATTGAAATGATGTTGTATTAGCCTTATGAAACAATGTTGTTTTGAGTTGCTTCACTTTTTAAAAAAAATAATAGTATGTACTTAGGTAGGTTCAGGCTTGGACATGCCCATATTCCATAACTCATGCTAGCCTGACTGAGCCTAATACAAATAATTTTTTAGCCAAAATTAGCCTATTAACCTAACCCAACTCAACTCAACCCAACCCAACCACTAAAAATGTGGGTTAGGTAGGTTAGATCGAGTTGCCATTTTTTGGACAACACTAGGTACATCTAAGATAAGCTTCAAATTTGTTTCCAAAACTATAATAATATCCTACTCCTAATTCTATTATCACACTCTCCATTCGACTAGCATTGCATTGATAATAGCCTCCCTCTCGTCTACATATTCCAAATTTAAATATAATAATAATTATTTTTATTTGAGATGTGAATTTTGTTTCCTTTTATTAAAATAGTTTTTATAAAAATATAATTATAAAATATTAAAATAAAAATATTTTATTTAACATGAAATATAAAAATTTTAAAAATATTTTTATTTTAAAATGTTTAATTTTTATTATTATAATTTTAAATAATTTTATTAATTATAAAAAATATATATAAATAATATTTTTAAAAAAAATATATGGTTCGATAAAACAAATGAAATCTTTAGCTTTAAATCTCTTTTGACTAAGTTAATTCACATTTATAATAACAAAAAATACAAGAGTTACATACAAACATAAGTTAGTCCACACACACGCACCCACACATATGGTGAAGAACGGGGAGTGTCGCTGTCAATAACAATTGAAAATGATGGAGAGTGGAAGCACTGGCTGATTATGAAGGAAGTTGCCTCGGATGTGGGTATCTAAGCTTGACTTTGTTATTGTCATTTCTCATTCGCACACATGTTTGGATGCCCTTTTCTCTTATATTTTTTCATGTAATTAAAATGAAAAGGCTCTGCTGTTTTCGCCAAATACCCTCCTTGTTCACTCTAATTGCATTATTGCCTCTTTCTCGTTCGATGTCCATACCCAAATGCCACGCAAATCCATCTGCCGAAAGAGTGCGCTTAGAATTGGGGTTCCTCAAAATATTCCCCAACCACTTGCATAGTATGCATAATCTGTTTAAAATAGAATCTAATACAATATTATTTATTTTTACCTATTCTTGTCGCAACCCATGTGACTCAGCCTCTTGTTTATGTGATCTCGTAATTATTTGATAGACAAGCAGGCATGACTATTGAGGACTGATAACTAACTTTAACTAGCTTATTTTTAAATTAAATAATACACCAAGTGTAGAGTTATGGGTTGAGTTCACTGGTATGAAAACAAAGACTTGAAAAAAGAGATTCCTAAGTTACTTTGGATCCTCAATGAATGTTTTGAACAATCATCTTAATAGAGTGGTGAAATGCTTGTTAGTGGAGACTTCATAGAGAGAATGATTATGTGAAAGATTGGTTGGTATGTATATTTTGTCCCCCTACTTGTAGGTTTTCATGTTTTTATCAGATTCCCACTCGATGCCAACCAAAAACGTAATTCAATTGACCAAAAAGCACTCCCAATCAATTCAATTTGGATAACAGCATTGCGCATTTGAGCCCAATATAAAGTATAGACTGACATGATATCAAAATTATCAACACCGACACAAAAATCATAGCACAACAATACAAACATTGCAGATATAAAATAAAAAACGCAAACATAATAATAGAAATACAGAGTCAGGAATTCATCTCACATGCTTAAATTAGCAAAGTCGCAAACCAAAAATCCATAAACGCAGAAACAGAATCAAAAGTCCAAGATGAAAATAAGAAGAAATTGAAGGTTGAAAAACTCTCGTATGGGCGCTCGATGTTACGTTGGTTGCAGACGATGGATGTTTCGCCCATGAAGGAGTACGAGTTCTGCTAGGGTCTGTGTTTTAGGGAGAATGACTGCCATACTGACCTTATTAAGTTCTTATTCAGTAATTAATTGACTGTGTGAATTGATTTAATTAACTAATAGCATTAAGTATTTATATAAAGATATTTAATAAAATTAGTTATTTGTTATAATGATATGCACATATTTTATGATTAATTTAAATATTTTTTTTACTTTAATAACATTTTATATTATAATTATAATATATTATTTATTATATTAACTATTTTAAGAAATTATACCATTATAATTTACTATACTTATTTATTTTTTCTTTAAAAAACAAACAATTGTAGTATTCTATTTAAGAAATACTTGTAATATTTTGATAGATGCAGTAATTATTAAAGTTTATTTTATAACTATTTTTAATATTAAATTTAAAATTCATATATTTATAATTAAAAGTATTGATGAATTATATATTTTAAATACAAAAATATATCTTTCATAAATAATATACTTATTTCTTTTTTTAATATGCATTGCTCTTTAGTTTAAAAGATATCATTTGATAAAAGATTAATAATATTTTCAATATATTTTCTATTATTTACTATGAAATGAAACATATATTCTCTTCTTTTTTATACTATTTGATAGGAAAGATATGATTATATTCATATAATTTTTTATAACTATGTAAATATTTTAATATAATTTATTACACATATTTATTTCTTATTTCAAAAAATAAATAATCATAATTTATTGTATCTATTTGAATTTTTTCTATGAAATAAATACATACAATTTAGTATTTTTTTATTTATAAAGAATGGAAATGTAAAAAATTTATAATTATGAGTAAGAATATCTTTTTTATATTAAATGCAAATCAAGTTTTTTTTAAAATTTACTATTTTTAAATTTTTTCAAAATAATTTTTTAAGGTCTAATAATATAACTAAAATAGTTTTTTAACAAATACTCAAATCAATTAATTAATTTAATTAAAAAATTAAAAAAATTCAATTTATTTGAAAGCTAATAAAAAATTATTTACTAAACACCATTTAAAAATCGAGAAGCCTCATAATTTGCTTGGCACCTCTATCGAGATATTTAATTTAAGAGAGCATTTAATTTACAGAATGTTTGTCATATTTTCAGAAATATTTTATAAAAATATTACATTTCTATATTTACTTCAAAATTTTAAATTTTTTTTCTAGAAATATAATATTTTCAAAAATATCTTAAAACCCAACTTTCCCTTAAAAAATTCTTATGAGGAAGATGAGTATTTTAAATTCCTATCTCATAGAAATACTAATACTAAAATAAAAGAATAATTTTACTCTTATTTTTTCTATACCCTAATCTATCTTGAAAATTTTTATATTCATTTTCACTTTTAATTTATATTTTTATTTTTAATTTTTTACGATCACAAATATATAAACAAGTAAAAAAATAAGTAATTTCTAAATTTCAACCCAAATTTACTTTGAAATTTTTTCATTTTCATTTTTCAATTTTAATTTATATTTTTTATTTTCAATTTTTTCATGATAACAACGATAATTACACTAAATAAGTAAAAAAAATATATAAGTAATATCTAAATCTCAATCTTATTAATTTATGTATAATATCATGACGTATTAAAAAAGGAATTTGAAAAGTAAATTTAATATATTAAATTTTAATTTGTATGATTACATAGATTAATATTACATATTCACATGTAATATATGTTTTTTAAATTATCTCATTTCTATAAAAATTGCAATTAAAATTTACAATTTTTTTTTATAATTTTTAATGCTTTCTAAAGTAAAAAAAAGTTTAAATATTTGAGTCATGTGAAACTAATATCTTAATATCAGATGATTTATTTTTAATTTTATTATATAAATAATTATATGAAAGAAAAATTTAAATTCAAATTTTTAAAATTTTATATATTAAATTATTTATTATATTTTAATCAAATAAAATTCAAGTTATTAATTTATTAAGTCTTTAGAGGTCTTTATTCACATATTTTTAATTAAATTTATAATTTATCATAATTTATAACAAAAAAAATAATAAGAATATTTTTTTAAAAAAGTAATAAGATATCTAGGAATATAATATATCTAAAAATATAAAAAAATATTTCTAAGAATATATATATATATATATATATATATATATATATATTTCTAGAAATATTTTGTAAAATATCAGATATATTATATTTCAATGTTTAGTTTAATATAATATATATATATATATATATATATATATTGAATCAAATATAAGTATGCTACATTTCAAAAAATCATATACTTATAAATCAGATTCCTAAAAATATATATTTTACTAAAATTTTATGAATCAAACACCCCTAATTGCTTATTTTCAATTCAGGCAGGCCAGTTTTGTGCGAATGGAAGAAATCAATGACTCCTCCCGATGGTTCCCTCATACTTGACTTTTGCTCTGTGATTTATTTTGTCCATATTTAGTTGAATGGTAGAACTTCACGTAAAATTTTAAGAAGATAGAGAGTAAAATGTTTTTAAGAGCAAATGTAAATTTTTAATTTTTTTTTACATAGTTGCATATTAAAATTTATAGCTTTTTTTTATTGACATTTTGTTGATCTGTATTATTTTTCCGCCAAAAGAAAAATGAAATTTGATGCTTTTGTCACATATTGTTCTCTATTCCCTGTTAAAGCCACAAAATGAAAAACTTCGTTAAGATTGTGTGAATGATAAGTTTAACAATATATTTATAAATTTTAAGCTTTGTTTGTTTTATTAGAAATTATTTTTTATAAAATATAATTATAAAATATTAAAATAAAAATATTTTACTTATTTAATATTAAATATGAGGAATTTAGAGAAAATAACTTTTCTTTTTCTAAAAGAAATTTACTTTCGTCTATTTCTAAATTTTTAAATGTTATTTTTTTAAATTATCAATATAAATAATATAACATTCTTTTATTAATATATATCAAAATGATATTTTCGTACAAAAAATATTTTTCGATGAAACAAACAGAACCTTAGTTTTAACTTAAGATGCAATTCATGAATCAGATAGTTCATATATAGAACCCAGTGTAACCGAATCCACCATTTTAATGTAAGAAAAATTTATGTGTTTAACTGGTTCTTAAATTTGTATTTTCAACTTGTTTAAAAAGTTGAGGAAATTCATGTTTAAATGTAAGTGGATTAATTTGTTGTTGATAAATAAAATAGTAGGAAGATATCGAACAGGATACTAATAAATAATTGGTCTTTGTGACGACGATGCCGTTGTAGTTTGGCTTCTTGAATGCAAATTTTATCGAGTAATCACTGCACAAGTGTGTTCATCTCTTATTAATCTGCAATCATCTCGAATCTCAAAATTAGAGATGCAGTAAAGAGTAGAAAGAAGAAACTTGGCATTCGACAATTGCAGTAGGAATCAAGAAAGGCAACAAAATTAGAAAACTTACTCTATTTTGGCTAAAAGGCTTCGAACGTTAAAATAGAGAATACAAACTAGGATCCTATTGTAAGTTGCTTAATCTGATCGTAGTCCATCCATAGAACGACTTAGAGGATAGGATGGATGGTATATTTTCATTATGAGGCCATATGGAAGATATGGAAGAATTGGTTGCAATTACTTTCAGATATTAGATTCCCCATCCTCTTCAACTTTCTCAAGAATACAAAGCACCAAACACCTCGAGCATCGACATGACATAACTATATTATAAACATTAGATATATGAATTTAAATTTAATTTATTATTAATATAAAATTTTACACTACTAATAAATAAAAAATAAGAAATTAAAAAATTTTAATTATAATAAAAAAATTGATAATTTTTATTAATATGATAATATATGAATAAATAATTATATAAAATTAATTTATACTTACAATAATTAAATTTAAATCTTTGTAATATTTATTCTATTTGAAATTATATTCATGAATGAAACTATAAATGAAGCTAATCAAATAAAAAATAAATTAAATATTATTTTTTTTAATATTTTGAAGTTTTTTTTATTCATAAACTTCATATTCAACCGGTGATATTGAATTTCAATTAATCTAAGACAGATTAAACCTCTTTCAAGAACAAAGTTCTCTTGACATTTATTTTTTATTTACATTATAATACTCGAATTAAAAATTTTGTTTAAAGAACTCAATCATTCAAATACTAACAGACGTTAATTTATCATTATTATTATTATTATTATTATTATTATTAATACGATGGGAGCAGAAAAATCGAAATTCGAAACACATGCTGCACGCTGACAGCGAGCCCCCAACAGTGACATTTCCGTAATTCGGCTCCCCGGGGTGGGCAATAATTCAATTAGATTAGATACAGTCTCTCAAAAGGGTCCCACCCCATCCATATTTCGCCGCAAACAGTGATTAGTATGTTCTGTCTTTTTCAGCTTCTATTACACTCACTCACTCACTCAGTCACTCTCTCTCTTTCGCGCACTCTCAGAAACAACTGAAGAAGCAAATGAGCTGCTCTTAGATCTGAAACCCATTGAAATCCAAGAACCCTAACATCAAAGGACCATCTGTGTAAGCATTTTCTCTGCTCCACCAGCTTTTCTGCTTCTTCAGTTACCGAATGCACCATCTATTTCCACGTTCTAGTCGGGCTGTTCTTGTCTTGATCTGGAATATCCAGAGATCTGAGTCTTCGATTGAAGTTGCTGTTGTTTGCCAGCTTTCAATTTCATGATTAATTGTACATTTCCCTTTTTTAAAAAATGAGCAGCTGTGATTATACTTGTTGTGAGTGACTGTGATGTTGCCATTGCTCCATGGTATTTTTTTTCTTGCCTGGGAGCTTGCAATCTTGTTCTTGGTACTTGTTAGTTGTCACTTGGTTGATTTCGTCTCACTGGAAGACAATTCCAAAATCATAGAAAAGATTGCAGTTTAGAATTGAGTTTTGCTTCCTATTAGTGGCGGATCGTTTTTCAGTGGATGAGATATTTCATTTTATCGCAATCCTTTTCGAAATGAGAATAACTATCTAGCGTCATTGTGTTTGCAATTTTTCTTATATGAACATGTGAAATTGTTCGTGGATTTGCGTAGCAGATACGATTTATAGAGTTCAACAAATGAGAAACATTTTGGCCGACCTTTTCGGACAGCATTATTCCAACTCATCAATGCATGAGTGCGTCCATTGGGATAAGTGCTTTGTGGAACTGGATTTCGATATTCACATGTAATGGATGTCTCACAATTGGGTAGTTAATCCCAAATCCACACCATGTTCCGGTCAAATTATACCAATGCCATTATTTTTTATTACAACAACAATAATTAATTCCTTGTAGTTTTGCCTTCTTTTCATTGTTGTGTATCTATGAAATTATCCTCTTTCGTATGTAATTCTTTTTCTCGTTCCTCTGATTTTTCAAGTTCTTCGAAGAAGAGCTGGTTATCTTTACTTGAAGAAAAGAGAAAAGAATTTCACATGATCTCTTTTTGGTGCACACTAGGTTGTGCTGGAGTTCAATGGCAGTGACAGATGCTCACAATCCTCTTCTTGGAGGAACCACCTGTGGTTCCTTATTACAGAAACTGCAGGTAACTTCATTCAGCTGGTCATTTTTGGGACTGTTGCATGCATGGTGTCTGGAACGATAAAGTTATGTTCATTTGCTCTAGGAAATATGGGATGAGGTTGGTGAGAGTGATGAGGAACGAGACAAAATGCTTCTCCAGTTAGAGCAGGAGTGCTTGGATGTCTACAAAAGAAAGGTTGAGCAGGCTGCCAAATCAAGGGCACAGCTACTCCAAGCCTTGTCTGATGCTAAACATGAGCTTTCTAGTCTGCAGTCAGCCCTTGGAGAAAAGAGCCTTGCTGATATTGTTAGTTACTACTTGAATATATTCTTGATATTTGAAAGAAAGTGAAAAAATAGCTGTGATGCATTTAAATAGGGTTCAAATGTGTGGTAAAATATAGCAAACCAATTCTTGTGTGTATCTTTGTTTGCTTTACAGCCTGACAAGGCTTCTGGGACAATCAAGGAACAGCTTGCAGCTATTGCACCAATACTTGAACAGCTATGGAAACAAAAGGAGGAGAGGATCACAGAGTTTTCTAATGTACAGTCGCAGATTAAGAAAATATGTGGAGAGATAACTGGGAGCTTGGACCCTAACGATCAGAAAGGAGCTCCTGCAGTTGACGAATCTGACCTATCCTTGAAGAAGCTAGATGAATATCAATTTCAACTCCAGAAACTCCAAAAGGAAAAGGTGAATATCCTATACTGTCCCATATCATGCATCATTAGTCATTGATTTATATGTTAGAAAACCTAATTTGCCTTACTTAACGTAATGCTGACAATTTTATTACTCTGGTTTTTTGGCAGAGTGAAAGGTTGCACAAGGTTCTTGAATTTGTGAGTACCGTGCATGATCTTTGTTCTGTTCTTGGAATGGATTTCTTTAGCACTGTAACTGAGGTCCATCCAAGCTTAAATGATGCCACTGGTGTTCAATCCAAAAGCATAAGCAATGAAACTCTGTCCAGGCTGGCTAAGACAGTCTTGACACTGAAAGAAGATAAGAAGCAGAGGCTGCACAAGGTAAGGCATTTTGAATATGGTACAGCTTCTAACATATTTCCTTTCAAACTCTTTCTGCTCCCTTAAAATTTTTTTTGGTGCAACTTTCAAAGTTAGAGACATTACTTGTCTTGCATACCTGGGTATTTATCTTTACAAATGTAAAAAGGTGTTTTTTTTTTTCCAAGGAATTACCATGAACACTTTGGCATTCCCTAAGTGATACTACCTACAAATATAATGCATTCAGTCATGCTTACTTAGATTTTAATTTTATTCAGCACAGATATTTTGACTTTGACCTATATAAACCTTGCAGCTCCAAGAATTAGCATCTCAATTGATTGATCTATGGAACCTGATGGACACCCCTCAAGAGGAAATGAAACTATTTGACCATGTTACATGTAACATATCAGCTTCTGTCGATGAAGTGACTGTGCCTGGGGCCCTTGCTCTAGATCTGATTGAGCAGGTACTTATAACAAAATTTAGAGACTTATATACAAAAAATGATAGTGCCTGCTGAGATATCTCTTGTTCTATGCTAAACAAGGCTGAGGTGGAAGTTGGAAGGTTTGATCAGCTGAAAGCCTGCAGGATGAAGGAAATTGCTTTTAAAAAGCAAGCAGAGCTTGAAGAGATATTTGCCCATGCTCATATAGAAGTAGATCCAGAAGCTGCTCGAGAGAAGATAATGGAACTGATTGATTCTGGAAACATTGAACCAGCCGAATTACTTGCTGATATGGACAGTCAGATTGCAAAAGCAAAAGAAGAAGCTTTAAGCCGGAAGGAGATATTAGACAAGGTAGAAAAGTGGATGTCAGCTTGTGAAGAAGAGAGTTGGCTTGAAGACTATAATCGGGTAGTTGTAATTACCTCTTTACACTCCATCTGTGTGTTAGTGTGTGTTGCAATTAAGATTGCATTCCACCTTTTTCCCTCCTATCTGTTTTTCTACTTAACAGCACAGTTGTCAAAACATTTGTTTCTAGGAGAAAAAAAGGACAATAATTTTCTGCATACCAATTTGATCATACTGATGGCTCAGTGCAGGTCTTTGTGGAATCTATATGGTTTTGGACCTAAACTGTTTTATAAAGCATACAAGTTTTGTTGATTTTCAATTTAAATAAAATAATGAGAATGCGTTTTACCCTGTTGCCTTGTAGGAAAGTGCATTAACTTCATCACTTGACTAGTCTTGCTGACAGGTTATGGATGAAGAATGTTTTCCCTTACCTTCTTATTCTAATTCTAACCCTCGGACACTATGCAAAACAGGATGAAAACAGGTACAATGCCAGCAGAGGTGCACACTTAAACCTCAAGCGTGCAGAGAAAGCTCGGATACTAGTCAACAAAATTCCAGGTAGTTGTTGAATGAGACTGCAGCAGCCGTGAGAAACTATTTGTACTTAAAAAATTGTGGATTGGATAAATTATATTTTGCTCATTGTTATGTTTAACTATGATTCTATTGTGAAACGATTTCAATTTTTTGCATTCTCAAGTGCATTATACTTAGAATTGGTTGGTGAAATTAATATAAATCAACTTGATGTCCTTGTCTTGGGTAGAGAGAACTAGGGATATTGCATCAAGACCAATCTGTGGGAACTGAAGAATTGTTTTGCATGGTGGATGGACATTACAAAATTGTTTTGCATATTAGCCCAGAGTAACTATATTGTCTGTTTCCATGAACTTGCAGCTTTGGTTGACACATTGGTTGCCAAAACTCGTGCATGGGAAGAACATCATGACATGTCATTTACATATGATGGCGTTCCCCTTCTTGCCATGTTAGATGAATACGCTATGCTTAGGCAGGAACGAGAAGAGGAAAAGCGGAGGTTAAGGGTAAGTTTTATTCATTAGATGATCAGGATTAGCTATTTTCAGATTGATAGATATTAATCATATTTCAACAGTGGCCTAGTAAATGACCAGAAATGATCTTTCAGATTGGTCTATTTCAGTTTGATTATGTTTTACAAATGCCTCTGTATCAAGAGGGGTCATAACCTCTGCACTTTGTATTCTGTAGGACCAGAAGAAGTATCAGGAGCAGCAAAACACAGACCAGGAAGCTGCCTTTGGCTCGAGGATTAGCCCTGCTCGGCCGGTTGGCAACAAGAAGGTGGTGGGTCCGCGTGCCAATGGTACCCCTAACCGACGGCTATCTCTCAACGCTCATCAGAATGGATCCAGGTCCTTATCGAAGGAGGGAAAGAGGGATAATACCGGACCAGTTGCTCCCGCAAATTATGTGGCTGTATCGAAAGAAGATGCTGCTTCCCATGTTTCTGGCAGTGATCCAGTGCCAGCTTCACCCTAACTATGAGATTTGAATTTTTTGTTTTTTTAAATATATAATCACGAAATAACGTCGTCATATTAGTAGTTACTGCAGTAGGAGTGAGAGACTGTCCGAAGCTGTGTATGTCATTTGCCCCCTGGAGGTTCAGTCAATACATGTTTGCTTCATCCATTCAAGCCCTCGTTTAAACGCAGTGATCATCCACTGTTCCTTCTCTAATCTTTGCAGTGTTTTTAGGCTGCTGTAATCAACTCGAATGTCCCATGCGCATTAATTTTTTATTTTCGGCTGTCGATATAAATTAATGGGTATGCTAATTAGAAAACAGATTGCTTGGTGGACTGTATGGCTAAGAAATTTTGTTCTCAACTTTATGACTCATATTAACAAGACAGAATGTCATATTCCTAATTAGCAGATAAGATCGTATCTTAGTCCCAAAACGTTACCTAAGGAAGAGTCTGATGATGAAAGCCAAAGTGCTTATGGATGGAAAATATAAAGCAACGGCGGCAGCAGCAGCAAAAGGCAAACCAATTCACATTAGAGGAGTGATTAGTGGAAACCTGAATGGTGAAGAGTGAGGAATATGGTAATAATTAAACACCTGTCTGCTGACTTTAATTCCCCCTCCATATACAGCGGCAGGGAGTCTCCAGGGAATACAGTATCTCTTTGGAGCAACTTTTCAGTGTGAGGCTCTGACTTTTGGGAATTATAGTTTCTCTTTGAAGCGACTTTTGAAACATAGAGAAGAAAAGACTTTTTAACATTGACATAAAAATGGTAAACTCCAGACCTCCAGAAAGAAATTATTCCATTCACCAAAGATGGAGTATGGAATTGGGGAGTGACTCCTCATACAATAATTTATTTATTTATTTTTTGTTCTAAGCAAGACTTGTGTGGGATGTCTGCTTATTTTGTTCGAGTATGATCTCAAGAGTCAAGGTCACCAGAAAAAAATTCTAGAATTTTAGTATCAATTGACAATCAATTAGAAACTAACGACCAGTTGCAACTCAAAATTTTGATCTTAAGGTTCTACATTGGATTCTTTTTATATATCTCGTTTACATTTTTTGTCTGATATGCCTAACCTACTTAGCACTGTACCGCCGTCCGCAACGGGGAATGCTTTTAATTATATATAACTAACAAATTGGCATTTTAAAGAATATGTGGAAGAATGGACGGTTGTTACTGATTAATAATTAAACGTACGGCATTTCCAATTCATACAGCAACACGATAACTACACAACACCAAGCAAACAGAGTGAAGATTAATGCTGAGGCTCGCACACTTACACAATATGAGTCAAATTATTCTTTTAAACATTTGATTCAGATTGTATCAATGTCTCTTTCTTCCTATGCACTTAAGAGAGGATTAAGCCAAAGAAAGGGATGCAACTATATGGAAGAACTGCAGTTGCTCTAATAGCTCCATGGCGTGGCTTGCGGCTCGGCGCTCCACTCTCAAGAAGAGTTCATCACTGAGCTTGTCACCAATGTGGGCATCAACAAGCACGCCGGACACACTCCTGCAACTGTTGGATAGAGCCCTTCCTACTTCCGCAGCATCGTCTGGCTTGCTCACCACCAGTGGGCTTCCTCCTTTGAATACCTCCAGCTTGTTTATGGCGAATGACCCATCCGCTTCCACCACCTCCCTGAAATCTTGCAAGCTCGGTGCATACACTGGAATGTTAAAGCTGTCTCGCTTCTCGCTGCTAATTAACCCCTGCATATACTCAATTTACAAACAACAACAATGCATAATACTTATCTTTTTTCGAGAAAAATAAAAAAAGTCAGTTTAATCTACTCCCTAAGGTCAAAAGAAGAACTGCCAATATTAATGGCTTTTCAACAAAAGTCACTTTATAAGTATCTAGAAGAAGGGTCACGAGACATTATTTTCTACTTTGAATTGCTGTTGAATTTTCACAAACTCTTGATATAATTATGATGGCCTTCTTATATTCCGCTTAGTCTCTTTGATTTTGTACGTAATTGGATTTGTACTAGGTTATGGTAGAGGGTTAGCTCACTCGTTTGGCTTTTTTCAAAGACATTGTTGGGTCCCATAATCTACGATCATGAGATTAAAAAAAAAAAATGGTCAGATCAGATGAATGCAAACGTCCTTCTTTGTCTAGCTTTAACATGTTATGATGATTTTATGTGTTCTAAATGTCTAAAACCTAATTGTTGGTCAATAGTTTGGACCACCCATCAGCCAGCATTTAATTATTCCTGCCGACATTATGATAAACAAATGGATTGCCGGATCAATTTGAAATGGATAACAGACGGCTGGAATCACTTTGTTTTAATCATGACCAGTGAATACTAATGATAAGTTGTTGTGAGGCCTAATACAGTCGATCATTTCACTTTTTACCTCTCTGGTCTGCCAGAGGCAAATGTGGTGCGCACTATTCCTGCATAAAAAAACACTCGAAAATGTTGTGAATATGATAATTACCTCTTGGACAAGATCATCCCAAGCATCCTGATAGTGGGTCCCAAAGAGGAGGCCAGCTCCACCTTGGTCTGTGGGGTCCACCGAGGTTCTACCCAAGCAAACTAGGAACATGGAGCCTCCTCTTTTCATCTCCTGCGATCTTGATCTCAGGAAGCTTGCCAAGTCTGTTTGGAACTGCTTCCTATAGGCATTGGCTGTGTTCTCACTAGCACCGTCGATGAACACTCTTCCTTTGTTGTATGCATTTGTTCTGTTATCCAGCACAGTTTCAGGAATCTGGTCCCACATGCATCCAAAGCCAAAAAAAAAGAAAAATTAGTGCAACTATACATCAACAAATGTCTCTTGTGGGATAGATTAGGTCTTTAACTTAGCAGTAAGTGGTAATCAAATTCAAACCGGCCCCATATTGAAAAATAAAAAAGCATAAACGAGAATTGTCATTTGTGCTTGCCACGAGCGTCACTGATCGAAGACGCCACCATGTCTCTAAAATTAAGAATGTCTTCTTTTCAACCCAGGAGACCATGAATTTGTTTGCATAAACTTACGACTATAATTAATTAGGACGACTTTGAGTCGGCTTCCACATGAAAAAGCTATTATGTTATCCTCGGGAAGTGGCTTATATCTCATTCATTATGTCGATCTGATTTACTGCATAGACAATTCATATAGATTCTGCCGAGTAATAAGAAAAAGTCGTAGAAGAAAGAAATTGCTTAGCATAATAAGTACGTGCTCGAGAAATACATGCATGGTGCTTTGAGTGGGACCTGTAATCAAAAATTGCAAAAATGACACAAAAGCAGAGAATTTGGAAAAGATATGTGTATGGCTTAATTTAACCATTTAGAATATTTAGCATAAAAAGAGAAGGAAATAAATTAATGAAGATATACGTATGTGTGTGTGTGTGTCTATATATATATATATATATATATATGGTTCTGAATATAATAAGAAGGATAAGCAGTGCAAACAGGACCTTAAAATAGCAGTTGGTTGAGGTGAGTTGTAATCTACACAAAGAGGGAGTAGGAATGTGAATACCTGAGATAACCAGTGCAAAGAAAATGCCGAGTGGAAAACGTCAATGGAGTTAGATGGGAAAAGCCTTCGGTAGAAAGAACCAGGAACACCGGCCGCAAAGTAGGAGCGATGAGTGTCGGCAGCCAGACACTCCTCCATGCTAACGCCGTAGCTGGCCATCGGAGGAAGCAGCTGAAACAGCGTGTTGAAGTCATTGCTGGGAAGATCCGAGAAAAATGCAGAAAACTCGGGCGGCTCGCTTCCCAGAGCCTCGTAGCGCTTGATGATGTGTTTGACAATCACATCCACGATGTAGATGGTGTTGGTGCCGCACGAACATCCCAAGTCCACAACCACGAATGGGATTTGAGGGTTGCTGAGCTCCACTCTGTCCAGGGCTTCCTCGAGAAGGTGAAGCATGGACCGAGCATGCATAGCCTGCATGTCCATGAAACAGACATGTGTTTATAAAGCTAGTACGTAAATGAAAGAAGAAGAGAGACGGAGAACCTGTGCTTGGGAATTGTTGGCATAGCTGGACTCTCCTTTGCCTCCTTTCATGCTCAGCAATCTTTCAAGCTCCATGTTTGACACAACAACATTGTCTCCCTTCGGAGCCATCTCTGGTATGCCAATCAACGACAGATACGTGTTAATATATATATATATATATAGACGATGAAATGTACCCGGGAGGCTATGGCTATGGAGCTCCTGCGGACACGCCGGACAGGCTAGCAATAATTATTTATTAATTGGTACCAAAAAAAAATACTATCAGAAAAAGCTAACATGGGCCTCATATGCAACGACGAAGGCCCAAAATTGGCGCCGGATTTTGATCCAAGTTTTTATTCGTAAGCTACAAATATTAAGATAGCAGGCATTCGAACATGTAGTCAGTCACTGCTGCTACATATAGTCTAGTAACTAGCTAAAGGATGCACAGAATTTGGTTATTAGTTGGTGAAAGTTAATTTTTTTTTGTTTTTGTAAAAGTGAAATGAAAGTATTAAGACGAGTGAGTTGTGATCATGTATTGATGAAAGTATTAAAAAATTTGGAAAAAAGGCTTCAAATTAATGCAAAGGTAATAATTTTTGGGTCCACATTTTCTTTAGTAAGTATAAGATAAGACGTATCATTATTAAGTATATGAGTTAGGTTGATTAACCAAAATAAAAGCTTGCGTTGGAAGAGATGATTTCTTGATTCATAACTTGACGTAAATATATATGACTTGCATCTTTATATGCATAGATGCAGTTTTTGGATATAAGTAATGACGAGATTAGGTGTGAATAATTAAAAACGCAAAGTGAGTAATTAATGATACGTAATTACCACAATTGTAGTTGCTAAAAGCCAAATGATGATTAATCAACTCGTTGATAAAAAAGTGAAACGCCTTTCTTTTCTTACTTGGAATGTTGAGGCTACTCCTCCGGCCGTGATAGTCGCCGCTTCACGTGAATCGAGGCCTTGTTATTGTTATTGCAGAAATATATATAGCCATGCAAAGTCCAAATCAATAGGTTGATCCATGGCTTTGTTTTGTTAATTAAGGGTAAAAAAAGATGCATTCTCTGGAGACAGGGGATGAGAGGCCTCATATCATAGGCTACCTATACTATATTCTACTTTTCTTCGTTAGGTTCTAGCTGCCTAGCTCCATATTCATTATTTCACAAAGCATCTGAAATATATATATAGGCTAACAACTAACAAAAGACAATCTTATTATTTATAATATTGAGTTTGTAACTCTGAAGAGGAACACCATTCCTAAAATTATTTGTTTGCTGTGTTAATTGGTTAACAAGTAAGAAGCATTGTGTCTCCAATCCATATGGCTCTTAAATTCATTGGAATTCTTATTTATTTTCAGATACGTAGCAGATATGCATGAAATTCAGCGCTGCCAGATTGCTGTTTCAGTTTTATCTCAACATTCTCGCCTTTAGTCACTTCCACAATTTAGCAAAACTTGAGGTTGGCAATAATATATACTCATTAGATATAAGAATAATATGTGACATGGTTTTGCATCAATATATTCATATGGAATTTACATCAACAAATTTAATTATATACACATTTATTTATTAATTAAATTGATAATTACAAAAAGAGTCCAATCCCAATAAGGAGCCCAAGGTATTAATCAAGTGAAAAACTAAATCTTAGGTGAGGGATTCTATTCTATTTATAGTTGTGGGGAGAGTGAAGAAAAAGTGTGATAGGTGAGTCCCATGTTGAAATATTTTGGATCTATTAGGGAATTGATGTGATAGGGGTCCAATAGGTGTTAGATGCGTATCCTAATAATTATACAGGTATGATATTTGTGATCATGTCCATACAGGTGTTGGGTGAATTTAAGCAACTATGTATTTATTTGTGCAAATTTAGGTTACATTCAAATGACTTTTGCCATATAGAATATGGATGTATCCAAACAAATGTATTTAGGCTATTTGTAGCATTATAAAAAATAGATCTCACCTAATGTGTATTGGTCCAAGCGGAAGCTTATGTCATCTGCCCCTATCCTTTGAAACATCATGCCTTTTTGTATTTTGAGGTGCCATAATATTAGTTATCCTTTTTTATAACTTTTAATGAACCATAATGACTTCATTTTCCAAAGTTCATCTCTATCATCCTTTTCCGTTGTTTCAAGCTATTAATTATAGGTATGGCTTGGATTTGTGCTTTATGAGTTCTATTTGAAATTGACTTCTTTCTACTTTTTTAGAAACGAGGTGACCATATTTTTTTATTTCCTTTAAGAATTTCTTGACTTTGTTGGAAAAATTTTCACCTTTAAAGCAAGTTAGCCTTTCTTTTTCTTATTGAAAGTTTCAATTTTCCATCTTCCTTGTTTTTGTTTTGATTTGCTATGTGATGCAATATTTGCCTTTTGCATTTTGTTGTGTTTTTCTTGCCTTTTACTTTATATCTTTGCATCTATAAATGCTAGTTTTAGGGAGGTCCTTTATTGCTTACTATCCTTTGTATTGTAGCCTTTCTGACTTCCTTTCATTTGCCTACTCCTTTTTTAGGTGTGTCGATTGCTTCTTTGAGCTTTGCATTTGATGTTTAGTGGCCTTCCTTTTATTAGTTTGTCTTTAAGCCTTAATAGTGATAGCTTGAGCATTGACATATCAAATCTACTTGATCATCCTAAGATCAAAGTGAAAACTTCATTCAATCATTCCATGTCTTGAGCCTTTCATTGTTATCATGATAAATTATTCTCGTAGGGAGAATGACGTCAATTGGGTTAGTCTAATTCATACTAATTACCTTTAATTCAATTGGATTAACACAAAGGTATGGACTCAAGTGACTTCTCCTAAATATAAGGATTAAGGTTTTCTAGATGGCTTTTGTAATGATCACTTTCCTTAAAAGTTAGGTTGATAAGTGATTCGATATATTACAGCTTATTGATGAGCAGGCTTGTAGCTATGACTTCATTTCCTTCATTACGTTCTATAGTGCTTTTATGGTTAAAATGGGACTAGCACCTCTTTTTTCATTTTTTTCACCATTTTGTCCTTAAGGGCTTGAATTTATATCCGCCCTAGTTGACGTTGAATGCTTAGATGTTCACGATTTGTTTTGAAATAATTGCTTATCATTTGAAGGGTGTGCCGTTGCTAGATAATTTTTTATGTACTTTTTGAAGTTAGCAGAAAGAAGGTTGGATCTATTTTAGTCAAACGCTTGAGTGGTCATTTTTTAGGAACATCAAGTGTAGTATTAAATACTAGAAACACTCTTTATTAAGATTTGTATAGTGAATGACATTTGACCTTTTTGGTTGTCAAAAGAAGGCAACATCTTGTTTTTGTTTTGCTAGGAAAAATGGATAAAAAAACCTAAAAATTCGATCCTCAAATACCTATTTCGTGAATGATCAAAACTTAATTCTATGTATTTTAAGTTTGAATCTTTTGCATGCTTTAGTGGTATTAAGTATGTTAATTGTTTCCTCCTTCCCCTCTTTTTAACTTGATTTTTATTGTTTGATAGACATTTGGTTAAAGAAGGAAAAAATTGTCAAAAAGATGTAGCATATCAATGAGGATAGATTTTAGATAGCTAAGGAAATGCATTTAAAGAAGAAAGATCTTTCCTTAGAGACTCAGTAAGGTAACGTTTTTATTTTTATTCAACCTTTGACCTTTGAGGGAGGCACTCTTATCTTTTCTCATTCCCTTTAATAGCATTTTGATTGAAAAGCCTTTATTAATACTATTGTTGTAAATGAGGTAGAAGATGTTGCTTCGCTAAAAAGGCAGAAGAGAAAAAATAACTAAAAATCAGAAAAAATTAAAAGGTGAAGCTTTTGAGCCCTTATTTAAGGAGATACAAGTAAGCGATATTCAAGATTCGTTGCTATTTGGTCAAATATCTAGGTTTGCATATAGTGGTCATAACTTGTTAGAACATTTAACTGGTCTAGAATTTGATTATGATATTCTTGACAGCTTCTAGTACAAAGAAGTATACTTAGCTCTTAATGTTTGTGATCATATGCTATTTCCTAAAGATCATAATGAAAATATAGCTATAATTGATTGAATTGGTAGTGTTAAGTATGGTTGAATGGCCACAAGCAACTTAGCTTGTGGCATTTCTGGTATTTTATCCTTAATTCCACTTTTAGTAGCTTAAAAGAGAGGATTGGCCTAGTTTAGAGATATAGATCTTTAGGCTATGAATAACTTGTAAAGTTAATAATGTTTTGAATGATCTTAATGTTTATTGGGAGGATATGAAAAAGTTAAATGGCTTTTGTCTTTCCTTTAAGCAAGATTTAGAGATGGTTACTTTGAAAAAAGTATAGTTGAAGTCCTATTTTAAGGCAAAGAAGGAGAAATCAAAAGAAAGCTTATGCTTGAGAGAAGAAGAGCTTAAGCTCAAGCTAATCTATAGAAAAAGATAGATAATGTTGATGACTTGTCCTATAGGATGTTTTTGCGCATATTTGAGGAAGTTAAGGCACAAGTGAATCAATTCGAGCTTAGCTATTGATTTCTTTCAAGTGTTTGATAAGAAGAAGGTCACCAAGTTTTAAGCTTCTGATTAACTTTAGTCTTTACATGTTAGGGCTTGCTTGTTTATTAATGTTTGACTTGCATGCCTTATCTTTGGATCATGCTATACAAGTATTTTTGAATTTTGTTCAAATATTTGTAATGTTTACACTTTATAATCTTATTATTACACTTGTTTATGCTTATAAGCTTATTGCATTTAAATATTTGTTGTAAGTTCATTTGAACTCATGAATAGTGGCTATGTTCAATTTTGAAAGTATTACGGAGGATCTACTCAAATCTTTTTATTGGGGATTTAACCTAAGTTTGAAGTGTTGTTAAGGATTTGCTCAAGCTTATATACTAGGGATCTTATCTGAGTTTGACAAAGTGTTGTTGAGGATTTGCTCAAACCTAGGTATCAAGGATCTTTTCTAGATTTTACAGAGTGTTTATGAGTTAAGAATTAATGAACATCAAGAGGCATTTGTTTCTAATGACAAGTATTATTTGTAGTGATGCATAGTTACTTTTTTTTTAACCTAATTACCAAATCTACTAATTCCATCAGATGTTTCTCTCACACTTACATTATTTGTGAAACTACCTTGATTATCTATAAGTTCATCGTCAGTATGTAATCTGGATGTTATTTAAGGTTAAAGTGCTAATTGAGCTTCGCAGGCCAATAATCTCTTTCTTGATTAACAAAAGGTGAAAATATTGATAATGACATTAGTTTTGAACTATTTAAATTTGATATTAGCTACTAAATTTAACCAATTTAGAGGACAATAAAGCTTTTGATATAGGCATTAATTCTTTTTCTCATATAAAATATGGTGAAAACATTATGATAAGCCACCTTAAATTGTTTTCATAAGAGAACATTATGATAATCCACCTTAAACATTGTGATTACCCTACACAAATTGTTTTCAATTACTACTTATCCTCTTTTATAGAAATAATAGTAAGAATACAATTAGACATGTAAAACGAGACCCGTGACCGTGGGTAATACGAGTAATCCGCGGTCACGGGTTAATGTGGGCAGCCTTGTATGAAGCCCACATTTGATGCGGGACCATGGGCAAAAAATTATTTTTTTCCTTATACTTAAGCCTAATATATATTAAAAAAAATTCAACTCAATTACTTCCTAATAAATTTAATCTAATTTCTATACTCTAATTTAATTTTTTTACCCAAATAATTTAATAAAAATTAAAATATTATAATTTATATATTATAAAATAAAATAATTAATAAAAATATTAAAAAAATATGGGCTACTTGCAGGCTACCTGCACCGCATGTGGTGTGGTGTGAGCACCCTAGTGTGAAGCCTACATTTAATGCGGGTTTATGTGGGCGAGCCCGCGTAGACAGAAGTTCACGCGGGCAAAGCCCGTATAAGCCTGCCCCACCCATTTTACATGTCTAAATACAACCAATCTTTGTTTTAATCATCTATATTATAAAAGCTTAAGAAAACTCAATTAATAAATTAATTTTCATAACAATTTCTTGAAAACTTGAATTTTAAGAAACAGAGAAGGAAAGAAACCTCTGTGCAATTACAAATTCAAAAGAAGTGAAATTAAGAAGAAAAAAACTTATCAACTAAACTCTATCAATTTTACGAGGAGATTTCGACGAGTTTCGCATGAATTATAGTGGGCTAACGATATGGTTTTTCCAAAAGAAAGGGGTTAGAAGTAGAAATATATTATTAAAAAATATTTAGGTTTGTATTATGAAGAGTGTGAATTATAAATTAATTAAAAAAATTAGGATAGATTTAAAAAAATTGAAAAGGTAGTAACTTATAAATTACTTAAGATAACTTATTAACTATAACTTATTGTTCCTAATAAGCTAACATGCAAAACATCTTTAGATATTAACTCATAACTTATTAATTCAATAAATTATAAGTTAATTTATTTTTTGTATAAAATGGAGCCCTAAAGTAACTTATTTTGTAATCATGACTATAGAAAAGGCTTTAAATTTTATAACTATACTAACATTATGTTTTTTAATTTTTTTATCTTCACTATTTTTCTTCTAACAGTATAAATTTTAAATTATATACTCATGCTATCATCAATTTTTTATTATAAATTTATAAATGGCTTTCAATATTTTATAATTTAATTGTTTGTAATTTTTTAAATTAGTGAATATTAAAATAAATATAAATATCATTTTAATTAAAAAATTGAACTTTTCATTTATGAAAAATAATATAAATAAATGAGAATATATTAAATAAAAATATACATGCATTAATAATATATATTATTTATTTGAACTAAAGATATATTTATTCAATAATATATATTATATATTTAAAAAAATAATATCAGAATGATTAGAAAAATGAATGATTTTGACATAATTATATCTATCTCTTGTTGTCTTTTTTAGTAATTTAATATTGACATTATTATTTTATATATCATCCAAATAAAAATTAATTATGTATAATCGATTATTAATTAATATTATCAAATATAAAATAAATTATTTTAAAATTAATTATTGTAATCAATTATTTTCATACCTACTAATAATAATCAAGTTAGGCATAGTGTAAAAGTTGAAATTAGTATTTAATCACTTAAAAAATTAGTAAGGATTTAATCAAATTCTTTTCTAATATTTTTGTTTCTTTTCTTATCGGCACTCATTTTAATTATTTCAAATTCTAATTTTTCTTTTAAAGAAGAGAAAAATGTAAATAGCCCCCACCAACTATGAGGTGATTGCATTTTATTTTCTCAAATTATGAAAATTCGTATTTTACCTTTTACAATTATATAAAACTTGCATTTTATTCCCGCAATTACCAAGTTAACCATAATAATATTTAGTGATGGTTTTAAATCGATGCCATTATCCACGATTACTAAGTGATTTTTTTTTTAATTTAGCAAATATAGCGGTGGTTTTACACTGCTGGTAAGTGAAATATTATAGTGATAATTTTTTTAACACATTCTATTATACTTAGTGATGGTTTTAAACTGATGTTATTATCCTCAATCACTAAGTAAATTTTTTTTAAATTTACTGAATATAGCGACGATTTTAAACTGCTAGTAAATAAAATATTATAATGGCAATTTTTTTAATAGATTCTGTTAATTTGTAACAGTAGAGTAAAATGCAAGTTTTATGTAATTTTTGAGGATAAAATTTAAATTTTATAATTTAAGGAGGTAAAATATAACTACTTTATAGCTGATGAGGATTATTTACATTTTTCTCATTTCATTTCTCTTGTTACATTCATCCCTCATGGCTTATGCACCGTCTAACCCAACCGCCCAGGGCAGGGCTCGTTGGTCTCTATCACCGCATTTGCTTCGTAAATGTATAAGTTAAACGACGTCGCTGGCTTGCTTTGAATCAAATCAAAAATCAGTTCCATGAACCCCCACGCCAACTAAAACCCTGCCACTCTGCCCAGAATCTAATCACAGACACGCTCCGAGAACACCACCTTAACGATGGCCGATTCCCTAGCAAAGTCCAAAATGAAAAACTCTACGAAGACCAAAAAGAGAAAGGGAACAATCCATGATGAAACCGAAAGGCCTCCTAAAGTGCAGCGCATTGAGTCTGTTGATCAAGTTGAAGAAACGGAGCCTATGAATTATGATCAAGGGAACTTAAAGCCGAGCAAGTCCCATTCCGGGTACCTTGAATTTGACCATCCCTGGAAAAATCTTCAGCTTATCTTAGGCATTCAAAATAAACAACTTGATGCTCAGAGGTTTGGAATGCTGAAATACGCCCTACTATTTGTTTTCATACTGCATTCGCACTAAATTTGAAATGTCTTAGTGTATGTTTTCATATTGAATTCACCCTAAAATTAAGATATCCTCTTGGCTACCTTCAAAAAGAAATTTTTTTCCCTTTGCTTGACATGATTTTTCTTCTTCTATAAAAACATGGCAATTTACAAAAGACAAATTTCCTATTTTAAGAATATGTCAACTTGGAAATATGACATACTTATTATTAGTAAAAGAAGGAGTAGACATACATAAATTGTTCGTGCATTTATAGTTTGAATTATGTTATACACTTAAAGTCTTGAGCTTTGATGACCTGCAGTTAAAGAATAATGAAACATCACAGTCGAAGGTATTCTTACTTGATAAGATAGATAAGAGCTATTGATAACTAGCCCCAAGGGCGTTGCCCTAGTTGTCAGTTTTAATTCTCAGATTATACAATTAACTTGAAGATTTTATTTTTGCTTAGCCCCTTACAAAAACAAAGGGGCCTCCTTCTCCATACTGAGTGTTTGCTGTTGCAGGAAGATCAAATTAGCTTTCAATTTTGTGCAATCAAAAGTGGAAGAGGACGACGGCAGAGATCAGGATTGTGAAACGATAAAACTGCCAAGACTATTGTATTTCCTTGATGAATGGATCCAGTCATTATTGACTTCTTCAGATAAGAAAAATTGTAGTGATGGGAAAAAACCTCAGGTCGAGGGAAATGAGTTATACATGGACTTTCGTTGCTGGGAGATATTCAAATTCTGCTTGCTACAGTCTTTGAAGCTTCATGTCCCTTTGAATATCTCTCGGAACCTCCTACAGCCTGTTCATTTTATTGCCAAAAATGCATTGTCACCGCTAGAGGAACCCTCTATCTGGTCAAAAGAACCTTTTATATCTGATGAAAGGTATAAATTATATGACACTGCTCTCGAGTGTGTTTCATTGGTATTCTCATCCCACGGTGGGATCTCAAATAAGCATTTAGATTCATGGCTTTTAACAACTGGTGCAGTGGTTGAACTTGTTCAGAAAATTTATGATAAAAATCTTGATTGCAGCAATATGAGTGATTTTGCCCTACGCTTCCTTTACTTGATTCTTTGGCCATTCTCCAAGTTTTTGAGGGCCCATCCTGCTAAGAAAAGTGGATTTCATGATTTTCTGGATATGCTTCTTGAGCCACTCTTGCATTTGTTGGGGGCGTTGCATCTTCTGGTTAGTGGAAGCAATCCCATTTGGACTGGGAAATCACTGGAATCTTTCTCATGGATTGTTTCATCCAGTACATATTGATGGATTTCTCAACTTACATGGTTCAGAAAAGTATGCTGATGTGTGCAATGATAGGTCAGAAGACTCAAAAGCAGTTATTAAAAGTTACCATAGACATTTATTTGATGTGTTGCACAAAATTATATCTAGAAAGGATGCAATGGCAATGGTAGTATAGGTTTTCTATTTCATATTTTTGTCAATCCAGCAAGGAAGTTTAAGGAATCTTCAGTGCTGCATGAAGGAACCAAGACATTTGGGAAGACAGAAGCTATAAAGCTGCTGGAGGAAGGAGAGACTCATAGCTCAACTAATATGTGTGCAGAAACTCGAAAATCACTTTTTAATTTTTTTGTACTAATGATGGAGCCTCTTTTGCTTGAACTTACTGCCTATCTCCAAGCCAAAATGAATGCCAGGCTTCTGCTGTCAAATCTTCATGGTATACTCAAATCTATTAGTAATTTGCTTTCTAGTTTTATGCAAGAGAAAGCATATGTTAGAACAGAGGATGTGTCTGGAGGGGCTTGTCTCAATTTCTTTAAGGAAATATATAATGTGCTAATTTCATGTTCCACCCATTTGCTCTGCATGTCAAACTATGACAGAAGTAACAAGATGGAGTTGGAGATATTTACTTTGTCTGCCAATGAGATAGTAGTTGCTATAGGGTATCTCTTGGAAATTGAATATGAGGTTATTGGAGAAAATCTGATGAACTTGTGGCTTATCATGTTTTCATACTTAGCAATCAATCGCACTTTGATGGATGTGGTTGATCAATCTTCATAATTTTCCAGCATAACAGGGTTGGGTTGTCAAATAATTTATCTCCACAGCCAACTTCGCCAGGTTAGTGTTAAAACTCTAATTACCAGCCAATTAACTAGCATTTTTCCTCCATATAGGCAGAGACATTACTACATGTCCGTATTATTGTATGGTTGATGGTATGGGTATTTTTTTATTTTTTTTTTATTTTTTTTGGGGGGGGGGGATGCGGAGGAGGACAGTGGAAGGGCAAAGAGAAAGTGGATGAAATTCTTTCCTATTATTGTTATAATCATCCTTTTATTCTGGTCACGTTTTACATGTTTCCTTCATTTTTAGATAGAATTAATGCATGTCCTTACACATTTGAACTGATGTAGGTGAAAAATGCTATTTTAGCCTTTTGCAAAGCAACAAGGCTGATTGCATCTAATGATGGTAATACTGAAGAATGTTTTTCTTGGTCTTTGGCTACTCTGACTAAGGAGGTTTATTCTGAATCAGTTGAAAGGCTATTATCTTCACAGAAGTTCATCCTTGCCATTCATAAAACCATTAAATCTATTCCAGAAGGGCAAGTTAGTGGGTGTGTACAACAGCTAACAGATGATATCTCAGAATCTCTCTGGTGGATTAAAGATTGTTCTCCATTGATCAATGGTGATAAATTTTACAGGCAAAGTGTAATATGCACCACCAAAGTGTTTGATGTGCGACTGGAACTTTTGGGTAGAGTGTTATCTAGACTGTATGCATTAGTGCTTGATTCAGTCAATGTCACTGAAGGCAACAGCAATTTAGTTGGAATTGCTATAAAGGAACTGATGGCAATAATGCGTCCTTGCTTAAGTACTCTAGTTGGACAACAGCCAGCTGTCAGCACGTTCCTTTCGTCTGTTTTGGGAAAAACTATTAATGACCGGATAGGTGGAAAAGAAGTCTTGAAGAAATTTGGTTCAACCAGTCAATGGGTCCTTGTGTTCTTTTTCAATCTGTTTGTGTTCTGTCGAAGCATACTTAGAGAAGCAATCAGCCTTATGCCCCCTGGTTTATCTAAGATGTCTGCCGAAGTAGGGGATTTTGCAGCATACTCTGCCTGTGAGATGATAATGAGGGTCGATAGCATAGACATGAGCTACTTTTCGTGGATTGTTCAACCTGCTGCTTCACTTCTTGTTGTTATGCAGATTATTTCAGATATATATTTTCAGGATGGCTCTGCAGTTGTTTGATCCATATATTTCATTCTATGGCTCTTCAGAGGCTTGTTGACTTGAATAGGCAGATTGTGTAATTTAATTATTTTCCAAATACTCATAGTAGTTCAAAATTCAAGGCATTAAAAGATGCAAAGCTTATCATGTGTATATCATTCTCATGTCTTTGTTTCTGATGATGTAACTGAAGCAAACATGTCTGCTCAAGCTGTCCATAAAAAATATGGATGGGACCTGGGAGTTTGTGTTGCTTATAACAAGTCATTGCCAATAGCTATTTGGTCAAATCTTTGCAAAAATATTGATGTTTGGGGCAATCATGCTAATAAGAAGCAATTGAAGAAATTCATTTCCCATCTACTTCATACTTCTCTTCATTATGTGACAAGCAATTTTCAGGATCTTGGCTTTTGCAAAGTTGATGAGGATAAGCTGTTCAAGAGAGTTACTTTGCCACAGATATCATCAGAACTCCTCAGCAATTCTATCCTGTATGAACAGAGGGTAAGATCCTTGGGTTATGCATAAATTTCTTTCCGTCTACACACATGATTTTATAAACAAATGAGAAGGGATGGAACTAGAGAATTTTTCATTGTTTATGGGGTGTGGAGATGGAGGGAGATAACTTATATAAAGTAAACAATTGACAGTAGTCTGGTGTTGTGCAGGTGGGAAAGAGGCAAGTTCAGGGTCATTTGTTCAAAGCTCTTGATGCAAGCTTGTTGTATGGTTATATTTAACCAACATTAACATATATTAAAAAATAACAAATAAAAATCAATTAGTATAATGACAAACTAAATGATGAATATTCAATAAATATAATAAAATTTGATAATTAAATATTAATTAATATAACCAAAAAAGTTAATTAATATAGAACTTCTAATCAACAAAATATTAGAAAGACAATTGAAAATATGAAAGGGTTCTTTGATAATCAACAAATGCAAATTTATTATTTGGTAAGAAATACAATCCTTTTAATATAAATAATGAGAATATTTTATTCATCTTCCTTATTGTTATTTTACTATATTAATTTTCAGTATATTGACTATGCTGCGTACTTATATTTAACAATACTAGGGTAATATACCTTGGTTTTTGTGCCAATGTTTGAAATTGATGCATTCTTGTCAGAATTCCGACAGTAATTTCTGTTTTACTTGTGATATATGATTGAACCTCCAAGCGGAAACACTTCTTTCTCTCTCAAAATGACCAACAGTGAAAATGTACTCATCACTTGCTGGCTACCACAATATAAGGCTACATTTATATAATTACTGATAAGTCTTTTAAGTATTTAAGGGGGCAACTTTGACACTTGTAGGTAGTGGCTTTTATTTATTTATTTATTTTTAATAAATCCTGCCACTCTATGGCATGGGTTTTCAATGATTTGTTAAGGTATAGCTGTAATGTATCCTAGGTATTCATTTCATGCTCTTGTTTTAGTTTGTTTGCAGAATTCTGGCCTCGAGGATTTGCCGGGTATTAGAGAAATCTGTGCAACAGTTATTTAGTAAGATCACGTGCACTGCTGTCAATCTTCAGACATCACCTAAATGGCCTGAGTTTTCAAATGTCCTTGACAACTCAACAACGGTTTTTTGTGGAATTAGAGATGTTCTGGCTGACTGCTCTGCAGTTGGGAAATCAATGGATCATTCTTGTGACAAGCTGCCTGAAAATATCAGCAAAAAAAAAAGTGGGCTTCTGTTTCCCCACCAAAAGTTTTACAATATGCCATCATTTGCTTAATCTTTTATGTTGGATGCCAGATAAAAATTCAAAATCAATTTTACGTTGTGTGACTTGTATTTTGAACCTTGAACAGTACGTTTGTCTCTTTGCTGGTTATTGCTATAAAGTCTTGGGCAGTTTTCCTGTTCAAACAACTGTCTGTCCAAAACTGGACTCATTTACTGCATTCAAATAATATCACTTTGACAATAAAGGCATACAGTTATTTCAACCAGCAAAGAAACTTTTGTACATATATTGTAAACATGAAAAAAGGCAATTGAGTGGATAAAAGTACAAAATCATATATATTGTATAAATGTAAATTATTGCATGTTTAGGGTAACAACACTTATATGAAGGAGAGAAAATGCTAATAAGTAAGACAGAAATATCTAAAACACATTCCTTATCTGTTTGATCCAAGGCTTTCTTCTGGAGCATAATTTTTGAAGTTCTTTAGATGGATAATTTTCAGTTTCTGAGTCCATATATTTTGCAGGCTTGTTGTCAGTGCCTTATTAGATTCTCAAGGCAGAATATACTATGATTATTATTATGAACTTTTGCGGTTGTTTGTCTCTTGCCAGAAGACCTTAAGGTACATATTGATGGGATTAGTTGAGAAGGCTGAAGCTGGCCAATCCTTACCTGACTTAATAATTTCTGAAGTTCATTTCCTGTTTTATGGCTTTTTAAATCAGTATCTGCAATCATTGGGCTTGAAGTGCCATCCTCAGAACATCGTGTTACTTTTCAATCTATAATTTCTTCTTTAATGGATCACACATCATATGTCCTGTCTGGGATGGCAAAGTATCAAGTTATTCATGCACTCTACCATAAGAAAGAAGCTGAGAAGCCTAATTCTGTAATTGGCCATGAAGATAATCATTTATTTCAATCTGCTCAGTATGTGGATTCCACTCGGTTTGAAGTTTTGAAAAGTTTAACCTATATGGCTGATAATTTGAATAAGCAGACAAAAAGCTTGCTTTTTTCCCTAGGGGATGCTCCATGCTATGACTATGATGGGGAATTTCAAATTCCTTATGATAACATGAATAGATTGTCTTCAACAGTTTCTTGCTTCAGTGGGTTTTTATGGGGCCTTGCATCTGTCCTGAACCTTACAGATGTGAAAAGGAGTGATCATAAGGAAAAAATGTTAATGGGGATACTTGATCATTCCTCTGAACTGAATATTTGTGTATCTGCTCTTGTGAAATTTGTTCATTCTTTTGTACACAAATCACTTGTTGGGATTAATCATCCTTCTGAAAGTTTATGTGATTTCAGTGCGCTGCAAAAAGTGTTGGAGCCAGAAAATGGAAACTCCATTGCTAGTGTTCTGATGAGAGTTGATTTCTTTGAGCCTCAGTGTCTGAATAAGCCTTTGTTGCAAAGTTTACTAGAAGGTAATCACCCTGAAGCTAGTTTTTTACTAAGACAACTATTAATTGCTTTCTCAGCTCTTCTGAGACTAAATACACAGAGAGGCAGCTCTTCCTTGCTATCAAGTTTGATTCCTACGTTTGTTGAAATTTCTCAAGTCTTGTTGTTGGAATTATGGTTGAAGTCCCTCAACAGTCTGCTTTTCTTTTGTTAGGTGGAGTACTGACTTATCTGAGAGAATTAGCATATTATTTTCCTTTAACTGATCCTACCTCATTGAGGAAAGTATATGACAGGTTGACAGAGTTATACTTAAAGGCAATGGGCAAGGCCATATCTTTGCAAGGAAAAAGAGCTGCTCTGACCTTTCATGAGCGACAGTCAAGTACCAAGGCAATCAACAGAGGTTCATTAAATGTTTACTCTTTGAAGGGGTTGTACTGCATTTGCTTGGATGAATTTAAGGTTAGGTTGCGGAGGTTATTCAAAGCATACATAGAGAAACAATCGGAGCTGCATCTTTCATCTGCTATACAGGCTATTGAGGGAGCACTGGTTGGAGTGCAAGAAAGGTGCACTATGATCTATGATATAAAACCAACATTAGATGGTGGGAGTGTTTCCTCACTTGTTGCAGCAGGTATTGACTGCTTTGACATTGTTCTTGAATTTGTCTCAGGTAATGTATCAGAACTAATACTGAGGATACATAAAAAGGTTATTTTGGAAATAAATTTGTTTCATTTCATCATTTAAATAACGTTATCAGAACAACTGATGTTGTTGTTTTATATTACAGGTTCATTATATGTATGATTCCTAGATGTATATGCATCATTTAGAATTAACAGAATTGGAAGCCATTTAAGCCAGTGAATGTCTGGATTATAGGAATGACAGATCTTTATACTACATTTGTATAATTCAAAATGTTGAAAAAGAATATTTGTACCTATTAATGTCATAACTTGACATTTCCCCCTTATTAGGCCGCAACGGTTTGAAGTTGATCAAAAGACAAGTTCAGGGTTTAGTAGCTGCTGTTTTCAACATAAGCCTGCACTTGCCGAGGTCACACATTTTTCATGGTGACCTGACATGTGGAACAATCATCACTGGTCCAGATCCAGGATCAGTCATTCTAATGTGGGTAGAAGTATTAGTTACAATTTCCAGAAAACATGCTCTCTTCCAATTGGATGCGTGGCATGTAGGTTACTTGTCACAAATCCCTGCAGCACTCTTTCTGAATTTCCATCAGCCTAGAATTTCTGAAGCTTTTGTTTCATCAGAATCATTGATGTGCTCAAAAGGCCAAATCTCCCATCCAGTAACAATAATAAATGACTCCCCTGTTGATCTTCAGTTTTCCATAAACGTATTTTCTGCATGCTGTCAATTATTATGTACCACTATTAAGCATCACCAAAGGTATGAATCATCTGTTTATTTCTAGAAAGTAAACAAGACAGGAAGGAAATGTTCATTATTTTTATGAGCTATGAATTTTCAGATATTTTGACAAATCAAGTAGGTTATTGTATAACATTTTCAAAAATCCAGATATTAAACAATAATCAATCCATTAATTTTGCATCTGCTTGTACTGTTATTAAATGAATAGAGAATTAGAGATGGCAAAGGGATTCTTTGAGACATAATAAATGCATGAAGCATTCTGATCATATTTTTGTGTGATATGCTTTTTTGTACCTTCAGCAATTTAGATGATGTAATGCATGCTGGTTAATCATGTTTGATAAGCATTCTGCTTGTTTCATATCTTCTCAGTGGGTGTAAGCTACACATTGCCCATCTTGAAGCTTCTGTTACTGTTCTTCTCAATTGTCTGGAGACAGTAAATAATAAAAGTATTTTGTCATGGAATGTGGAAGAGGGAGTTAAATGTGCCTGTTTTCTTCGGAGGGTTTATGAAGAGGTATGTGACATTTATAATATGTGATAATTACTACCAGACTATATCTAAAATTCATAAGCTGTGGGAAATTAGTACCATGATTCCATCTCTTGTATGAGACTTTCTTCCATCTTTTCTGCTTCTTCAAAAGGACTAAGTTTACAGAAACTCATATTTTTTTAGTTACATGATATTAACTTGGTCCTAGTTTTTAATTGATAGGCTCATATGATGGTTAACTGTGTGAGGAAAACTGTTTTTGTTATGAACTGTGAATTTAACATGCAAACCCTCTATAACATGAATGCCAGTGCCTAACCTGTTATATTGAAGATGAAAGATTTAGAATGTAATTTGGTTTATTGGAAACATTTCTTGATTGCAGAAGAACAACCTCTTGAAAAAATCATATTGTTGCCTTAAATTAACTAAGCAATTGCTATTTTTGTTTTGTTATGCTTTACTTACATGTGAAACTTCTGTAATCATGTTGCATATAAAACAGCAAAAAGATATCCTCAGCCGGCAATGTTCTCTGTTTTTATCCAACTACATCCGGGTTTATTCTGGATATGGTCTGAAAAGAAGTGGCATAAGAAGGTTGTGTATACTGTTTTACCTTTTCTTTTGCTGTCAAAGTTCACCACCAATTATTAGATCGCATTCTTTACGACACAAAAAATGCCTTTCTTTCCTCTTTCTGACTTTTATTAAAAAAGTTGTCCATCTGAAAAGGGCAAAGATTTTAGTTTTCGAAAATAATCTAGCTGACCCTTCCACGTGGAAGTCCCCTGTTTTGATTCAAATGGCAAGCGGAAAAATATTGGTGCATGAAATTTGATTGGCTGTGGTTGAATTGCACTGGTTATGCTCTTGTCAATTGACAACTTCAGAAGAAAAATAAATGATTAACAAGCTCGTACAAGCAATAGTAATAATTATTATAGAATGAATTTGCAGAGAAATTGATGAGGCTCTAAGGCCTGGTGTCTATGCTTTAATAGATGCTTGTTCAGTGGATGATCTTCAATATCTTCATACTGTCTTTGGAGGTGAGTAATCATACTCAATCAGATATGGGGTAGATGACTTAAAAGAAGAAGAAATCTTTGTTTGATCTTGTTCCCGTATTTTTGTAGAAGGACCTTGCAGAAACACACTAGCAAGTCTACAGCATGATTATAAATTGAATTTCAAATATGAAGGGAAAATGTGACTTGAAAACTCTATTGGTGATGAATTTGGTCTAGTTTTGTTTTCTTCCCACTTGCGGTTCTTTAAGTTGAGAAGATAACCTGCATTCTGTCAACAGTGTCACAATGACAACCTATTAGATCATATGGTTATGCAATGCAGTTACGAGTTAATTCTTTCAGGTGGGACTTGTTTCATGTCATTTTTTTTGTTACAAAATGAGATTGTCAACTACCTCCTATTCATTGTGAAGCAGGTCGATTTTGACAACTGGTCTGCGTATCAAATCATGGATGGGGAAGACATATTAAAGAATGGACTTAGCACACCATTGCCGTCTCCCAATTCAGCTATGTATTTTGGTACAATATCGTATTATTTGATCTTAGTGTGGAGTGTATACATAGCTTAAATGTAATGGTCATCCCCTGTTTCCTGTCAACTTTTCTTTTTGCCTATACGTCTAGTAGTACATGGTCCCTAGATCCATCTGCCTCTTACACTTGCAAAATATTTATTATTGTTTGATCAAAAACTTTTTGAATGAGTTTCTAATTTTTTCTAATTCTTTTTAGAAGGTCAAAGTTCCTTATAAGGTTAAAGCCTTTGTTTGTGGTGGTGTTTTTTCAAAGGATAATAATATGCTTCAGGCGCGAAAGTCTCACAAGGCATTGTCTCAAGATATATGTTTAGTGTGTTACTGGAGTTCAGAAACCAATAATTATTAGTTTCTGCAATGTTACATGGCTTGGAGTTTTGGACCAAATTATTTTTTACTATTTGATGTTACCTGGGTTTGTTAGATTTGGGTTGTTTTTTAGCTACTAATTTCAATGATTTTGGGGATTGTACGGATAAAAAGGCTCTTTGGGATAGTGATCATTTTGTTGTTATTGAGTGTATTTGATTGTGAAGAAATGCAAGAATTTTAAAAAACTGATTTATGTGTCGTTTTGGTTGGAAGGTAATGCCATTTTTTAGAGGGTTAAATTTGTCCAATAGCATAGCAACTAAATAACAATTTTGTGTGAATAGTTTGTTCTTTCATTTTTTTTCAAGGAGTGTTTCTCCTCTTCGCTTGTCTTTTCTTTATTTATAATTTTTTTCTAAAAAAAATATTTTTGTGAACAATCTACAGAAATTTAGAGTTTTTGTTGTGTTTTTAAAAATTATTTTTAATAATTTTTTCTGGTTCGAAAAAAAAAATATTAGTGAATATTTAATATTGTAAACAAGAAAATATTTTATATAATTACAGAATTGATATTAATAATAAGAAAATAAAAAATATTTAAAATTCTTTTTTTATTTTTAAATTACACTATAGAAGAACAGTTTTTTAAGTACAGAAAACCAACAAGTTCTAAATAAAGTCTCGTGTTTTTTGGAAAAAAAAAAGAAAATTATTTATTTTTAGAACTGTAGGATTAGATTTGATCTGTGGATTCAGAAATATGCTTTTGAATTATTAGCGGAACAATGGAGAGCTGTTCTCATTCCTAATTAACACATACTTTGCGATGACTTCATCCTCTCAAAATCTGTGGATTCTTCTTCCAATGGATTACTATTGACGACGCTCATACTTGATTGAACCTTCTTGGCATAGCTGTAGTTGAAGAAAAGAAGACCAATTGGTCAGTTCTGGTGACACCTTTTGCTGTCACTGATTGGAGCTCCAAAGGGGATTTACGCCAAGCTACCATGTTATCGCTGTAAGCATGTCTGCTGCTGTCACTTTTACCCTAAGAACGGCTGGATCATCTGCCACTACTTGTATTGGGTATATATCAAATAATTTGATCAAAAGCATTCATTTTTCAATTGTTGTTGGAGCATCGTTAAGCTTTTCTTTTGCTTGGAATACTGAATCAGAATCCTATTGTATTGTATGAGCATCAACCATTTATGGTCTCTGAATAAAGATGCAGATGACAAGAAAGATTGACATATGTCCCCATACCATCTCTATTTCCATTAGGAGAAGATTACAGTACTCCTAGGAATTTCTAAACCTTGGGTGGTGTGGTACAATCTCATCCATTGGATGAGATTACCTACAAACTCGAGCTAAATAAACGAATTCAAATTTGAGCTAAATATTATTAAACTTGAATAATTCAAATTCAAATTTAAATTCAAATTCAAACTGAAACTTAATTCAAAAATAACTCTGAATGAATTTATATGAGCTTATTTGAGTAATACATTATCAGGCCTTAATTTTTTAATTAAAATTGAAATATTCAAATTTTAATTTAAGTAGTTTGTTATCTCACATAAATTTATGATTTTATTTTTCATATTAAATTAAATGCCATATTTTTAATCTCATTTTATTTATCAATATCAATTTTTTTATAACTATCAAATCTATTAAAAATATCAATACAATTGTCACCCAACAAGAACAATTAGATTTAGTAAAAAATAATATATACTAGAAAGTTAATTACTTCAACTAAAATATCATACTTTTTCGTATAATCTCAATAGTTACTACTATAATAAGTATTATTTTTATAATTTATTATATATCAATTTATCATTTCTTTTCAATGTATATTGTGCTACAATGAATTACATTTGTGCAATTAATCTTTTCTTAATAAATATTATGATTCTATTTCATATAACAAATGAGCTAATTTATAATTTATTAATTTGGCTAACAAATTATAAGTTAACCTTTAAAGTTATTTCTCATACTAATTTCTTGAAAAAAAATAAGTTTTGATTTCATAAATTATTTGAAATAGTTTATAATTTACAAATTACTATCTTTTCAAATTTTTTTCAAATCTATCTTTATTTTTTTATTAATTTATAACACACCCTTTGTAATAAAAACTTAAATTTTTCATAAAATATAATTAATTATATTTTAAGTAATTATAATTTAATTATAAACAATAATAAATTAAAAATTAAGTTTATAAAATATAATTAATTAAATATTATATTTTTATTTCAAATGTCTTAATTGTGTTAATATGATTTAATTTTTAAATAAATATAAATTATTTTAATTACTTATCTATTTCTATTAATATATCTTTTTATGTTATTTTACAATTTCAGTTACTTTAACAATTAATTTTATAAAATATTTTAATTAGCTTATCAATTATTAATTATTAGTTATTAGCTATTACTTACCTTTTCATTTACTGACTAACTTATCAGTTATCAGTTAATTTATCAGTTATTTACGTAAAATGAAGCCTATATTGCAATAAGGCACAATTAGTACAAGGAATTAAATTTCTCATCTGTATAGAGTAATTTAGATTAAGTCAAGAAAAAAAACTTTTTAATTTTTATTTATTTATTACATTTTCATAATTTTTCTAATCTCAATTACATTTGATTTGCATTAATAATTTTGATTAAATTAAGAGTTAAGAATTTTAATTGACCAATTGAATTAAGCTTAAAATTGATAATTACCAAAAAATTAGAGATTAATAAGTAAAGAATGATTAAAAATATTAATTTACATGATAATTCAAATATCACTATTAATATAATATTGAAAGAAGTGTATCAAAATTTATAATTTCATATAAGCATAACTACAACTATTATTCCTCAAGCAACTCTTTTTTAAAAGTAGTTCAAAAGATATATTTATAATAAGTAGGTTAATAATATTTTTATAAATTAATTTATATGTAATGTATCTTAATTAATTAATAAAAATATTTATAACTGTACTAATTTATAAAAAAAGTAACTAATAATTTTAATATTACAACTAATATTATATTCAAAAAAGCATTTCAAAATTTATGAATCATTTAATATAAATGTAATTTTATATTTTTTAATAAATACTTGATCGTATATTATTAATAACATAAAATTATCAATTAATATATTTATTGTAATATTAACTTTTGGTTAAGTAAAATTATAACCTATATATGCATGACATGCATTATTTTTTTAGCTAACTATATATCGTGATTGAAATCTTCCTATACAATTAAGTAAAGCTTTATTTTTATTTCAATTTTTTTGTTATTACTAAAAAAATATTTCTCATCTTGTTGTAATAGTGAGAAATTTTGTAATATTATCTCATTTTGTCGTAACACATAAACATTAATACTGGGATATAGGATTAGAAGTATTTTTCAATCCTTTTTTTTTTTTTTCTGTCATCAGAAATATTTTTCCATTACTAAAGTGAAATGTCTTTACTGCACCAGACAAAATCACATTAATATTCAATCCTACTGGCCCGAATTTTTTTAATCTAAAATTTCGGGGGAATAATCCAAGGACTCATGAATTTTACATGATATACATTGTTATGTTTGGATACTTTTATTTTTTCTTGTCATTTTTGAAAAATAAAAATATAATTTTTATTTTAAAATTTACTATTTTCATTTTAAAATCTATAATTCTAAATAAAAAAATTACTTCCATTTCTTTTCGAAATTCACTTTTAACTTTTTTTTTTTTTTGGGTTGGCAAATGAGATTGATTCAAATATAAATATGAATGACATTTTTATTTTCATGGTGAGTCCCACCGTAAACCATCTCAGCGTATCTAACAGGTAACTTCCAAAGCCAGACGTTTCCTAAGCTCTGCTAATCGCCATACGAAGTTGCTAGAAGCTTCAATTAGCTGGCAGAAGCAGAACCTCCTCTCTTGTCGATGGCTTTACTTCGAGTCCCTTGCCATACCCAGTTCTGCTAATACTGGCAGTCATCTTCATCTTTCATGGTACTTTCCATATGAAGATGTTGTCAAGAGCAACTGTCTGCCGCTCCTGTCATTTTAGTCCTCACAACCATAGGGAACCTCTCCATGGCCATGGGGTGTAGCTGATCTTGGTGCAGTACCAATCGGTCTTTCTCGATGGCTGGTTTGTTATGAATTGGGTTTGTATAAACTAAGATGATATAAATTATGATTTCAGTAGTAATAAAGGCAGCGAGTGCTTTAGAATTCTTATAGTCAATCCCTTCTATGTAGAAAATATGTAAGTAATATAATATGATATTGTCAATCACTTATCACGTAGGTTTTGAAATATAAAAGGAGACTGAAAATCTTTTGGCTGTGGATTGATTGCATATAGTTGGACACATTATTTGATGCTGCTTTTAAGAAGCAGAAAACGTGCAACAACTCTCTCCTCGACCAAAACCAAAACCAAAACCAAATTGGGCTATGCATGCTGCTAGTATTCTTGGAGTGTGAACTATGATAATCAAGCCACAACCCCCTTGGCACAAAAACATTGCGAGTGTTTACTTGGTCAGAGATTACCTTCAATATCCCATTTAGTGATTGAATAGCGGCCTAAGCAGAATTCTCAAGCCTCAACGATCGATGCACAGAAAGGGAGGTGCAACAACAACATCTGCAGCCCCCGCAAAAGTTTATGTTAGTATAAACCTGCAAGGTCCATTTTGGAGCACATTATCAACATTTTTTAGCCAAAAGTAGCAGTATAAGCAAGAAAATATTTGTAAAAATATATTCACCATGATCTTGACTTTTAATTGTAATATAACTCAAAGGAAACGAGATAAATTAGATTAGTTCTATTATTCTTGTATTTCATAAATACCTACTATCTACAAAATAAGCCATCTTAGTTGATTTTACAAATGTAATAGAGAATCTCTCTCTCAACAATCTTTCTATCTCTATACAATAAGATTTACTAATAGAACAGAACATCTCAAACGTTGGAAGTAAGGATCTCATATATATATTTATATATATTTCTTAATTGGATTTTGGATCCTATTTATTATAGAATCCAAATTCCTTTTATCAATATTGGACCCAAGTACCTCTTTGCCCATTCAATTATATCATACAGAGCTTAATTAATAATAATTATTTTATTAATAAATTATGTATAGTTCATAAAAATATTAAAAATCTTCCATTTGGACATACATACTTTATTAATAATGGCCACAAAAAGAATTAATATTAATACAAAATGATACTTTTACACTCTTTATGTAATTGAAATTATAGGTACATAATAATATGAATACTATATACAAAGGAATATTAGCATTATAACGTATTAGTCACTTATACTTCATTGACCAATACTATCAACACATGCAGAATAAAATTTACATCACTTGATGTAACAATGCATAAATTTACACATGATAGGTCTTGGCATCCACCTAAGATGCCTAATACATATCAATAATATAAGCACAATAATGAAACAAAATCTAAATATCTCTATAAAAATGTCATAACAAAAAATATGTCTAAATATGACAACATAATATAAATTTTATTTATAAATCATACATAATGTCATATATATTAACTTTCAGTGACTTAAAATATCAAAGGGCTTTACATAGATCGATATGGTTTACATGTTCAATAAAAGTTCCCACTACTAAGCCCTTAATCAACGGATCTACGACCATACGATCCATGAAAATATGCTTAATAATAATAATGTTTTCGAATGAGTGGATCTTTTATCATTGTAAGAGAAGCTCACAGCAACAGAGTTGTCACAAAAGATGATTAAGAGCTTAGCAATACTTTCCATAAGATAAAACTTAGAAAGATAATTCCTCAATTATATAGCTTGACGAATAGGAAACATACTCCATTTCCATGGTAGAGGTTGTAACAATTAACTACTTGATAATTTTTCATGACACAACACTTTAGCCGTCATAAAAATATACCTAAATGTAAACTTTAAATCATCTAGACAATCGACATAGTTTGAGTATGAATAGCTTATAATGCCAAGATTTATTGATATTTTATTAGTCAATATGAAATCTTTCATATCTTGAAAGTACCTTAGAGCTCTTTTTGTAGCAGTTCAATGTCTATAGCCTGGATTACTTAGGTATCTTCCAAGTACACTCACAACAAGTGCAATATCAAGTTATGTATATACCTGAGCATATATTAGGCGACCTATGACTGATGTATATGGAACCTTTTTCATTTTTTTCTTTCTTTTCATCAATTTCAGGGCAGTGGACTTTTGTAAACACTTCACCCTTTTGAATAGGCAAAACAATTTAAGAGCAAGTAAATATATTAAGTTTTTTCAAAATTTTCTCAATATATGACTTCTAAGACAAGCTAAGAATACCTTAAAACTTATCATGAAGTATCTTAATGCCCAAAATAAATAAAGTGTTTCCCAAGTCTTTCATTTTAAAATGATGTGATAGCAAATACTTTGGCTCAATTAGTTATTGCTCATTAGGAGAATGTAATTCACGTACAGGACCAGAATTACAAATTTGTTAGTATTTTTCACTATGTAAATACATTGATTTACATTGTTCTCCCTAAATTTTAAAGAAATAATTATTTTATAAAATTTGATATACCATTACTGAGAAGCTTGCTTTAGATCATATATGGATTTCTTTAATTTGCACACTAAATGCTTTTTGCCCTTCTTTTAGAATCCATTTGGTTACTCCATGTACACAATTTAGATAGATTACCATTTAAGAATGCTATTTTTACATCCATCTAATGCAACTCTAGATCAAAGTAAACAGCAGGAGCCATAACAATTTTGAAAGAATCCTTTATTGATACTGGTGAAAAAGTCTTTTGATAATCCAATATTTCTTTTTTAGTATAGTCTTTAGCCATAAGCTTGACTTTATACCTTTTAATTTGCCCACAAGCATCATGCTTGGTCTTAAAGTGCCATTTATATCTAATTAGCTTGCAATTTACAAGCAATTCAATAAGACCCCATATTGATTTTTATCTATTAAAGCTAATTTATCCTTTATATAGTGATCTATTATGGAGAATTAGAACCAAACACTATTAAAGAGAATTTAATGGGATCAGTATCTCCATTCAAGTTATACTTGTGTTCCTACAAATACACCATATAGTTATTTAATATTATTGGTCTAAGCTTTCTAAGTGACCTCTTTAAATGAACTTCAATATTAGAATTCTCGTCTTCCTCCAAAGGTTGTAAGAAATCATGTTGTAGAGGACTAGAAGATGAATGACCAATAAATTAAGACATCAAGGGGATGACTATTCTTTCTTTTTTAAAGTTTGTTATCCACAATGTCTGACTTCTACAATCCAACCCATCCTTAAAATAAATTACTTTATCATATACAATAACTTAGGTAGTGTGAGTCAAATAATAGAACCTTCTACCTCCAGAACCAATATAATAACTAACAAAGAAACTAGATATTATTTTAGAATAAAGTTTCTTTATAGTAAGAATATGCAGTTTCACTTCCAATCTGTATCCTTAAACATAGAAATGACTTAAAGTTAGTTTCCTACCATTTAGCAATTCATATAGAGTTATGGGTATAAATCTACTTGGTACTTGATTTAGTATATAGCTTGCAGTCTTCAATGTTTCTCTTAATAAGAAGTTTGGAAACATAGAAAGGGAAAGCATACATCTCACCATACTAAAAAGTGTTCTATTTCTCCTTTTGGCTATCCTATTTTGTTCTGGTGTAATAAGCATAGTGTAGCTAGCCTTAATGCTACACTTTTATAGATAACTAGTAAAAAGACCTAGGTTCCTCCCAATTTTATCATATCTATCATAGTACTTTCATCCTTAATCAGAATTAACATATTTGATTTTTTTGCTATGTTTAAGCTCAACTACTACATTGAATGTCTTGAAAGCATCCAAAGACTGACTTTTCAGCAAGTAGTTCTATCTATTCGAAATATAAATAATCATTAATAAAAATGACAAAGTATCTCTAACTTCTTATAGCTACAGGTGTGATAGGAGCACAAATATTGATATGAATAAGTTCTAGCATCTTTTATCTTCTAACTTTCTTTCCCTTTCTGGTTTTTGCAGTGAACTTCCTTTTAGTACAATCTACATAAGTATCTAAATCAGAGAAGTTAGGATTGTGCAAAACATCCTTTTTGATTAAACTTTGAATTCGATCTTTGGAAATGTGACTTAGTTGCTTGTATCAAAGCATTAAGGAGTTCTCTTCTATTTTGTTTCTTTTATTCCCTATGACTATGTTAACAATTTTAAGGGAACTTGGATTTAGATTTATCTTGTATAATCCATCTGTTAGTTCACTAGTCCCTATCATAGTTAAGTCTTAGAATAAATTCACTTTCTTATATCCAAAATTACAATAATACCTTTAAAGATTTAGCACTATAAATGATATCAGGTTCCTTCTTAGAAGGTACAAAGAACATATCTTTTAGTACTAGCTCATATCCAATAGATAATTATAGAAACACATCCCCAATAAGCTTTTGCCTTACTTTCTCACCATTTTCTACTTTGACAATTAATTTAACATTATTTGATTTCCTAAATTTCTTAACAATTGGGAAAAATTAGTGACATGAATTGTGGAATCAATATCTAGCCATCACATATCTGATGGCACATCCACCAAATTAGATTCAAAACACACTTTGGCTTAACCCTTTCTCATTATCCGATTCAATATTTTTTCAGAGTCTTGTTGCATAATAATGAAGAAAAATACCTTAAACATTAATGCATATGTAACATAATCATGCTAATATTTTTCTCATAGTATTTAATTATGTAACTTTACATAGTACCATGCTATGAAATCAAACACTGAAAGGCATTTTAAACTTTACAACACAATATATGTATCAAATGTCATGCCTTTAAAACACTAACACCAAAGGATATTGAAGTATTTTAAATACATAATACTCAACTTTATACTTACACTGTAATAAAAAAATTGTATCAATAACATAATGTTAAAAGGCATTTATGTCATTAACATGGCCTATCCTTTTTAAATAATTTTTTTATTGCAAGCAAACTAAAAACTTATACAATTGGCTCCATGAAGATCGGTATACAATTGCACAAATTTTTGATGGCATAGTGCAAGTCACTAGTAATTTATTTTAATAAATACAACTCCAAAAATCATTAAAATACATAAACAAGGTCTAAAAATTCCATAAAAATTTTAGATGGTGGACAATATATGTGATACCCAAAATAAAATTTTATAAATTCTAATGTTAGTGTATATTTATTTTATTTATTTGGATAATAATTGGTTTTGAATTTCTTTTGATATTCGAATTTTATTAAATTAGCCAGCATTGGTCCCAGGTTTGTTTAAATAGTTTTATATAAAGAATTTTCTTATGAGTTAAGAAAATTTGTAGTGAGTAAAGGTATAAAATTAATTATTTGTCTTTGATATAAACAATTGATATTTCTTTTTATGTTCCATAAATTTCAAATATTTAAACTTCTTTTAAAAGTTGTTATTATCTCAAATACCTTCAAGAGTATTTGGTTCCATAATAAGGCCACTTTATTTATTTACTTATTCTTTATTTTAAAGATATCTATATTTGGAACTAATAAGTTTGGCATGCTTCAAATATATTCAAAAATATATTGTTATTGAAAAACATATTACTATGCTTAGGCATCATGCTAAATAGGAGTATTTGTAACTAATATATAATAGTTATTTATTCTCCTTTGATCAATAATATATCCACCAATTTTTTTATATTTTATAAATTAATCATCTTATGAATTTCTAATTCATAGTACTTTGTGTGAAGATCAAAATGATTATATATCACATTACTTCAACAACTATATATTTTCTCCTTTTATTCTAGGAATATAGTTTCACATATGAGCTTATATTTTTTTTTATCATTTTTTAATATCATCTATATGCATTGTGATAGAATAAAAATATATTACATGTTTAAAAATTCTCTCTATATAAGACTTTTTAACTCTTGACTAAAGCTAATTATAAGGGAAATTATAACTTTTTAGCTTAATATGCATAAGTATTACAATAAGTAAAATTGCATGTCCTTTAAGATGATAAAGAGAATCTTTTTCTTTTGAACAATGATATAATAACTTGAGACATTAAAATTATTCTAACCAAATCATTTTGCATATGAATATACTTCAATATGTTCAACAATTATTCCTATTGGAACATAATAATCCTTAAAGACTTTGGATATAAATCTACTAGCATTATTAATACATGCTATCTTAATTGTTGTTACAATTATTTTATAAATTTTTGGCTAAATGCCCATGTCAAAAAAAGAAGGCACTAGATTTAGTTAAAGAACCTTCCACCCATTAGCTATTTTACAAAAAAATAACTAAATAAATAATTTTACAACTAACTGCTTATGTTTAACTAAATAAATGTGTTCAACTTTATACTTTTTAGCCTAAATGATTGTTTTAACCATCAATAAATTAGAACTTAGGCTTATTGAGAAAGTCGATGAAAAAGAAGTCATAAAAGATAAAAGTTAGCGACTATAGTTAATTTCAGTCAAAGAAGTCATAAAAGATAAAGTAGGTGACTATAGTAATTTAGCAAAAAAGAGTCAAAATAGATGATAGTTAGTAATTATAGTCAATTTTGACTAAAGAAGTCACAAGGGATGAAGGTTGCTTACTATAGATAGTTTCGGCCAGAAAAGTCATAAAAGGTGAAATGGGTAATTAAGTTAGTTTTGGTTAAAGAGCTCAATTTGATTGTGTTATAAACCTATCATGTTCAATTTCTTTCTACTCATGACAAATGCAAAATTTTTATTAATAGAAAGCAATTAAAATAACCTTAATGACTTTAAAAAACAAGTATATGTTATTTTTTTATTTTTTAAAATTCAAAAATATAAAAGAAAAAATCAAAACTTAAAAAGAAAATATAAAAGAAATCCTAGAATTTTATCCCTAACACTTAAAATTTATATTGTCCTCATTTTAAAGTATATTAATATCAAGAAAGATAAAAAAAAGGAAAGAGAAAGAAAATATAAAAATTGAGGTTACCTTACAAAAAGTTCTTTTCTTTAACATCTTTGGCTAGATTTAGCAACATCTTCAATCAAACTTCAACTTAAAAGGAATTCCTTCAAGTGCTTCTAATAATGCACATTTTAAGTGGTCATGTAATTGTTCCACTTCTTGAACTAGTTTAAGCACTTACTCTTTCCTAAATGTTTACCTTAGATTATTCTTTTTTCGCATTTCAAATTCTTCCTGTACTATAAAATTAATTCAATTGAAATAATTGAATAAATTTTAGGAAGATCTTTTGTAAGCTGGAAAATATTAAGTTTTTTTATTACTCCATCAAGCACATCAATTTCTTGTTATTCTCCATCAACCTCTTTTTAGGGCATATTGATTTCCACTACAATAAGATTCTCCAACATCTTTTATTTTTATTCATATTTCTTGGCATATTCAAGGTTATTGGGAAAAGGAGGAAAAAAATAGAAGAATTATTAAAAGAATTAGACTTAAGTGTGGATTGCATCTTAATACAAGAATTTTAAGTCTCATTTTCTTCTAGGAATCCGCATATTAGGTGGAAAGTCGGAGGCAGGTGATTTGCATATTAACTCTCTAACTTGCTGATAAAGGTGGCAAGTTGGCCCATTTGATTTTCTAAATTCATTATGCTTACCTTTATCTCTTGTTAGAATTAACTAAAGTTAGCTCTAATTTCCTGCTGAAACTATATGGTATTGTTGATTAAATCTTTGATAATTTCCTTAAATTTCATCCTTGAAGTTTCAAATTGATATATTGGTGGATATTTTTAAAGAGAAGATTGATATTGATTATGGTCCATTTAATTGCCATAGTTGAAAATTGAATAATCTTGCTAGTTTCAGCTGTAGGAATTAGAATATGAAATGTAATAGTGATATGTGAGTTTGGAAATATTTCCACAAAAATTCAAGTTTCCTAAAATTTCATTATATTTGATTAACAAATAAAAAAATTAAGCTCAAAATTTTATTTAGTTTTAAATGCAAATACTTCATCAAAACTATCATAAAAAGTCATATTTTTTTAAAAGCTCTTAATTATCAAAATTTCCTCACAATTTTTGAATTAAAATTTAAGTCAAAATCATAGATGGAAACATTCATATATTAGGAAGAACAAGAATTGAATGAAAGTAAAAAAAAATCATAAAACATAAAATATAAAAATACTAAAATATTAAAAAGCAGTGTCAAACAATGTTTCTTGACTAAGAAATGTGAAAGTAAGGCGAAAAACATTGGGTTAGAAAGTTGTGTCCCAAAATTTCACAATAAAGTCTATTACTCAATAGTATTGACAAGTTTGAAATATACTAAAAATTAAATAGTAAAAAGTTAAAAATGGAGAAAAAGAAACACCAATTGCACAATTCATGTCGTATCCAAAAAATAGAGTTAAGTAATGTAAATAGAATATAAAGTAAGTTTTTTTTTTTTCAAAAGTAATTCTAAATAAACAACAAAAAGCAGAATTAAATGTAAACTAAAAAGCAATGGAAATCTAGTTTAAAGAATTTCACACTTACTTCTTAAATTTTCATCAGCACTCAACAATTCAATTTACAATTTGAATATTTAACTGATGAATATTTTAAAGCCAACAATAGTTATATAAATTCTAAATATAGATTAATTAAAATAAGTTACCAATCAATCATCTATTACTAATTCAATTTAAAATAAGTAACTAAATTCAATTAATAATAGTTTCAAGAATTCAAAAACTAAATTAAGCTAAATTTAATAATTCTATAAGTGACAATTGCTAAATTCATTTTGTATTCTTCATAGACATCATAAAGTTAACAAAAAGATTTAGATATCTAATTACTACTAATTTATGATTAATTATCCTAATTTTGTAAGAGAGAATTAATAATAATTAATCATATAGTATTAGATTATTGAGAATAATCAATTAATAGGCCTTATTAGTTAATCATCAAAGCAATCATAATTAATAAAGAATAGAAAATGAAGAGATGCATAAATTTTAAACAAATTGAAGAGAGAAGCCTTAATTTAAATTGAATTAGGAGTGCTTAAAGTTTTGAATCCTGAAGGAAAATCATTCACTCATAGTAGAATACAAAGAAAACTTAAAGAAAATTGTTTGTTGTTTAAAATATTTTTTTTCCTTGCAGGACCAAATCCTTTTAAATTTAATTTCTCTAACTACAAAATCTAATAAGTCAAGCAAATATGTGTCTTAACATTACAAAAAATAGGGCATTGTTTAATTTAGGAACCTGTAATCTAATTTACAAATTAAACTACTTATAGTATTTACTATAATGAAAATTCATAACTCAACTTACAATTCAAGTTTGACTGTTAAAATACTATAATTTCGCTAAACTCCTAATATGAAACTTGTTAGGCTGGGTCTTATCTGATCGTAGCAAACCAATTTGGCCCAACATAGTGAAAAAAATAACTTGACTTGAGACTAACCCAATATATAATTTTTGTTCGTTAGATTAGCCTAGTAGAGTTAAATTAGCATGTTTTGACATTTCTACATCAATGATCATTGTCCATCATCACTACTGCCACTATTTATTGCTAACAACCATTGTTAATTATCACTCGTTATCGATAACCATTTAATTTTGTAATAAGAAATTTTTTTGGAATTAAATAATATTTTTTAAAATACTCAAAATAAATAAAGCATAATATTGTAATATTTATAAAAATACTTTTAATTGAACTACATATAATAATATCATAATCTCAATAATTTCTTAAGAATCACATTTTTGAGAATATTAAAATTCATTAGAATGTTTGATTTTGTAAACCAAATACTACTTAAGTGTAAGTTAAGTCAGCTTGCATTTGATTTTTTTTTTAAATAAATGGGTCCATATATTCTTAATTTACAGTACTTAAATGGTAATATTTAAGAATGATGCAATAGGTAATGCTTGTTGAATATTTCCCCATAATGAAATGGGATGTTGACTTTTCTTTATAATGATATTATTTTTATAATTATTATATCCTAGCATAAAATGAGATTGTTATTTATATTTATATTTATTATAGTTTTTAAAAATTATGAAAATTAATCTTTTAAAATCAGGTGATGGTTTATTATATCTAATAAATTATTTACATTTAAAAGATGATGTATACAATAAAAATGATTATTTTTGAAAATAAAGTAATCATTTTATTAATTGAAAATTTATGGTAATGCTAACTTTCAAAACCATTAAGCTAATATCAAATTGTTCATAGAAAACGGAAAGAAAAGATATGGGTGAATGCTACAGTGTCTTTAGACTTTTAAGGGTTTTGGAAACCTGGACACATGTCAATCTAACTACTTGACATATCACACAAATAATAATAGTCGAGAAAGCTTCTGTCAAGAAAAGAAAATTATAGTGTTGCCCCTCTGAGGATTAGAAGAAAACGACCGTCAATAGAGGTGTTATGTCAGCTTTCCTATCCCACCTTAACTAGAGCATTTGATTATGGCATCTTAGAACCAGAAGAGACCTATCTTAGCCGTAGTTTTCAAAAAATGTGGGGAGGCCAATCTTATCCATATCCCCTAAAAATATCTTAAATAATGCGAAAGAGAAGGAAAATCTATGATTTATTTTTTAAAAAAATTAATTTTGTTCAAAATATTAAAAAAATTAAAAAATTAGAGATAAAGGATGATGTTATTTTTTTCCTATAATTATTAAAAAATTATTATATTGTATATCTGTTAATTACATTATTCAATTTTAATAGTTTCCTTTTTTACTTTTTTTTCAAAATTTTTTAATTTTTTAATTAAAAATTATTACAAAGAATAATGAAAGATATTTTATAAGGGAAATGATACTCTTCCCTGTCAATTAAATTTGTAATTGATCTAATTAATAGTTATATTCCCTAGCTTATGGGCCAATACTGGGGGGAGGAGGTACATCCTTCCCCAAATGGGAATTTGACTTGGTTAGTAACATTACATATTTATGTATTTATTTGCTTAATTTTTATTTAATTATTATTTAAAAATAAAATTATATAATCATATATTATGATATCAAAAAAATTTTAAGCAATTATTATTTTACTTAAACTTTAAAGGATATATTTACCTAGATTTAATTAATTGTATTAGGTTTACATTATTAAGGGACCTATTGTCAATTAAGTAAAGAAAAAAGTATAAATTTTAAAAAAATGATGATAAACTTTCCTATATAAGTTACTGTATAAAGAAGGTTAAATTAAAACTTATTATTTTTATTTATTTATATACTTGTGCTTTATTTATTTACTATTCAAAACAACAATATAAGGTTGTAGATTTGTGGATTGGATTTGTGAATTTTTTAAAATATAAATTTAAAATATTTAAAATACTTTTAAATTTAAAATCATATATTCAATGTATTCTTAATCCACACAAATGATTAAGACTAAATAAATTATAATAAAATTTTATTCACTTTAAAATTACTATTTTAGAGATAAAATAATTGACTTAAAAATAATTTATTTAAATTTAGTTGAATTGGAAGATAAAAAAATTAATTTGAAATTGAACATTAACTTTGTTGAATGAAAATTTGCATAATTTATTAATTTAATTTAAAAACAAAAATATAAAAATATAAAATATGAATTTTTTCATGATAATAAATTCAAATAATAAAATTATTTTAATTGTATGTTTAAATGAAATCGTATTTTATGAATTTTAATTCATATTGCTTTTATGTACTCATGGATTCAAAATATGTTTCAACGCCACCAGATCCCAAGAAAAGGCCTAAAAGATCCCCCAATCATTCATGCTGATGCTTCACAGGGAAGATAGGTTTGCCATGTCAAATCTCAATCAGCAAACGCAATGTAAGATGCCGTGTAACGTTTTTGAGATCAGTTTCAATATTCATAAACTTTCGTGCCACATTCCTAATTTTTGCCTGTAAATCAAAACTCATTTAATAATTCAACGGTTTAGATTGCGTATGCCATCTTGTGGCTTTTAGGTGGCCACCTCACCCTGGGTTCTAAAGCCAAGGCAACATAGAACTAGCCAAAGATATGTCATTGTACTTTATAAAGACGTGGAAAACAAGTCAAAACAACAGATTTTGAAGGATATTTTAACGAAAATACTGCCCGTTGAAAAAGTTTTTGCTTAAACCTTGCGCCGAAAAAAGTAATTCTCGAAATGCTTAAACTTAATTTTTTTTAAAATTTGACTGATCAGGGTGGAGGAAGGGCCATGATCAGTCCTAAATTTTTTTTCGCCCTTTTTTGCCTCCATTTTCGTGTCACCATGCACTTTTACATATATATATATATATATATATGTCACCCGCAGTAACCATTCGGTCTATATATAACGTAATTTTATATTAATAAGATTACTAACCTCTTTTTTTACTTTATAGAAAATAAGAATTGTAATTTTTAAATTATATCACATAATTAATGCTGCTTTTTGACCAACAGACGGAGTTTTGGAAAAGTATTTTCCAAAACACTGTGCAGCCAAAACTTATTCCCAAAATCCTTAAAACTCCTTTTTTTTTCTTTTATTTAACCAGTCACGGGAATGGGAGCAGCGTGACTCACTGTTCACCCATAGGCCTCTCCCGTGATTAAAATTTTTATAAATTTTTAATTTACTTTTTTTATTCTATTTAATTTATAATTATTTATTTAGGGTTTAGATTTATTTATAATTTATTTAATTTGCACTTAATTTGTTTTATTTCTTTGGACCTATTTTTTTTTTTAAAATTTACTTATTATTAATTTGTTATCCAATTTTTATTTTATATTTAATTTTATTTTTAATATTTTAAAATTTTCTTTTATACTAATTATTCAAGATTTTAAATAAATTAACTAATAATTTTGCTAACTCCTATAATATTGTATAATATATATAATATAATAAAATTAGTAGCTATAAAAAATTGTTAGAATAATTAAAATTTCAATGAATACATATTTTTACTTGTTCCTTTAGGGTTTAGGATTTAGGATTTAAAAGATTTAAATTGAAAAATTAGTTAAAAAATTTAAATTATAAAATTAAATTTTTGAAAAATATGTTATCCTAATATGGTGTATATATCTGTAGAAATCTTTAATTAAATATAAAATTAGAATATAATCTGTAGCATAAAAATAAATATTTTTCTAGTAATTGATTTTATTAATGTTGAATTATAATTTTTATCAGTATTATCTCAAGATTAAATATACTTGCTTTCTTTTATTACCATAACTTTATGAAAAATTTATAAAAATTACGAATAGAAGTACCACGTGGCCCCTTTATTAAAATACATCAATGACTATGCGAGATACTTTCATCATCATCCCCCTCCTCGGACAAAATAGAATTCATAAGACAATTAAAATTAATAGTTATGAAAAAATTATTGGAATAAATAAAATCTCAATGAATAAAAATTCTGACTTACTATAATGTAAAATAATTTGTAGGAAGATTTAAATGGTAAAAATAAATTTTTAAAATAATATTTTATCCTAATGTCATGTATATATCTATAAAATATTTTAGCTAATTATGAAATTAAAATATAATCTACACTATGAAAATAAATCTTTAATTTGTAAATTATGGTAATACATTATTTAATTTTTATTATGTCACATATAATTTTAACATTATATAAAAAGTAAAAGTAAAGAATGCAAAAAAATATTAAAATAATAAAATATGTTAGTGGTGAATTTAATATTATTAAATAATTAAATATGTTAGTGATGAATTTAAGGAATTTGAATTGTGAAGATTGAATTTCACAACAACTAATACTTAATATTTTGTTACCTTGATTAATTAACTAAGTTAGCAAATGGTGTGTTTTTTCTATTATTTTAATCTGTGGCCCTTATTTAATTTATTTTTAATTTTTACCCAATTTATATCCATTCTAATTATTTTAAACACATGATATTTCTTTGATACTAATTATTGAAGGTTCTTAAAAATAGATAATGATTTTATTAACTCCCATAATATTATACAATATATGTATAATATAATTAAATGAGTAAATATCATAAGATAGTTGGAATAATTAAAATTTTAAAAAATACAGATTATTATATATTCTCGTCATTTTTTTATTTAAATTAAGGTTTCTTATTTTATTTAATTTGTGTCAAATTTGTAATTATTTTATTTAGGTCCCTTAATTAAATTATTAACGATACTAATTTAGTTTGTGATCCTTTTTTATTTTATTTTTAAATCTTACTTATTAAAATGTAAGGGATCTTAAATCAAAATGTAATGGATCTTAATTTGTAAAGACTTAGATATACGAGGATAATATGTTGCTAAGAAAGTTTTAAGTAAGAATCACAATATTATAACATATTACTTAATTTTCATTTTATGACATATAATTTTTAAGGTTCATAAAAAGATCATAAATTATGATAAAAAATTGATTAAATATTTGAAAATAAATTGTTAAATTATATGAAAAAAAGATAACTATAAAATTTTATAGTGTTACAAGTCTTGTTTAAAAATGTGTAAGAAAATTTAATTAATAATATCAAGAATAGACTTAATTATTTAGTATGGTTTGAGTTAATGGATAAGTGTGGAGACAATATTTGATTTGTGTAATTTATTTACAAATTCGAATATTATGATAAATGAAAAATAAGACAGAATTAATTCTGTACAGAAGAATAAATGAATGAATTAAATAATCAAATTAGTTATAAAGGTTTTGTACAATAATGAAATAATCAACTATCAAAATAATGACTCCCAATCTCACATCGAGGGCGTCGCCTCACTCGTCGCGGTCGTTGAACAAAGGATTGCTGTTGTTCATCTCCATCGTTACCCTCATCGAAGTCTGTTTGAGTGGGGTTGTTATGACCCGTGATAAGTGGAGAATTTAAATCCGAGCTGGATGAGTAAAATGATGGAATAGGATTTTGTGGGGTAAAAAACTCTTGTTACTGATGCGATGTGGATCCACTGGCGTACTTAGAAGTAAATGCAAACAGTTCAGATAAAAACGCTGTTAGAGAATCCGAGACTCGCTGGTGTGAGGGTGATAGCGATGGTGTGAAGAACGATGATGGGCTAGCATTTCCACCTGTCATGAAATGTGATGAAGGCATGTATGTAGATAGACCTGCACCTCTTGCATCGGGCTGCATCGAGCGAGGGACGTAGCCGAAGGGGACATCCGCCGATGGCATTGATCGATGACTATAATGTGCACTGTCATCGTCATAATCAGGTCCAGGCAAAATGGAATCTCTAAAAGACATAAAGCCATAAGCCCTCCTACCACACCTAGGCTCAGGGATGGGTAGTCTTGATAATTCGTCTGCAGGAAAAGTTGGCTGAGAAGCTGTCATGTCTCGATGCTCACTCAACGCACGTAGCACGCAGTCACATTCCCTGTCCACTGTCTCCCTAAATTGGTTGTACCCGAGAGTTGGGGGATCCTCGACGCTCAGCGTGTGTAATCTCTCAGCAACATCGGCCTACATGATAAGTAAAAATAAGTACAGTGTGTCAATTTATATTTGTATATTTTGAAAAAGTTATAAATTATATTATGAAGGACGAATGATTACTACAAATCCTGGACCACCGCTAGTTGGATGAATCCATCATCTCGTGTGTGTCCAATACCATGACATGTAGCCCGAACAACGATGAAGAGCATCAGTCTCCATCTCAGTCAGTGAAAGCGTGGCTCACCATGCATCCTAAGCACTAATGTAGACCATGTGCTCTTGCTGCCAATCCTTCGATATTTTTCCTCGAAGTTGTAAGGTATGACAGGAACCAAGATTGAATGGCTCTTGTGGGATCGGTTACCGCCTACTAAACTGGCGAAGAACATGATCTGCATGGTGCCATTCCACGATATGGAAGCATATGATTGGGACTGAAGCCAACCATATGTTAGGTGAGATAAGACAATTCTCAGGCACAAGTTACCGGATACTATTCATATCATAAGGCCGCCAAATAATCTGCACTAGGTAATAAAAGATAAATAAACATATAACTACATATGAGACAGTCAATTTAAATACAACAAAGCTAGTCATAATTAACCTTTTCAGCCTTCATCTGATCAAGCAATATTCTGAATTGCCGTAAGGCCTTTGTTGGAAGCCGATGTAGCAATCCGGTATTCTTCCACCTGCGAGAGTTACAAAATGTATATTATTTTCTATGCGTAATTTAATACTAATAGGGAAAATACATTAAATAAAAATATAAAAATAGCCCACACCTGAAGCCCAATAGTGGTAGCACAGGGTAAATGTCTAGACGGGGTTCTGGATACGGAGGTGCCATCGGTGTTAGAGTGGAAATCGATCTCACGCCCATAGATATAGAAGATGCAAACATCCACTGATGTTTACCTCATCAGAGTTGGTGGCCGTGCACAATTCTCTATACAAGCATGCAAGAACTGTTGATCCCCAACTGAACCGTCCAGTGTCAGCGAAGTTTACTAGTAGGGGTAGATACATCAACACTCTATGGCCTGAAGTGTCAGGCATGAGATATCCGCCGATAAGTCTTAAAATGTAGGCACATGTAAAGCGTTGTATTTGTTCGTCATTTGCATCAGCTGGCAAGTGTCTAAAATTCGCTGCTAGCCAAGGGATGCTTAGGCGCTGCCCTTGTAAACATTCATCGGGCGGTATAACCCCAATAAGATCCTCGCACATCACCCGCCAGTCATATCCGGTGTACCCGGAGACAGGAACGTCCTCGCATGGTAAACTCAGCTGGATGGCGACATCTTGTAGTGTAATTGTGCACTCCCCACAGGTAGTGTGGAAAGTGTGTGTCTCTGGCCACCATCGCTCAACTAGTGCAGAAATGAGTGCTGCATTCAACTCAACATGGCCAAGATGGCTGACACTGTAAAATCTAGCCTGCTGAAGATATAGGACAATGACAACTAGTAAATCAAAGAGACGACCCACATGTGCGACACGTCGTAACTTGAGGAGTCGATCCGCCTGAAAACAAAAATACCAAATCATAGTGTGGTAAGGGTTTAAAAATCACAAATTACATAGCCATAGATTAATAAACTTACATAGCCTAACCAAATGGACTGTGAGATATATCTAGACTGCAAGTACAAAAGGGACTTATCATCGGGCCCAGGTGTGATAACACAACGCTGACTAACCATTATACTCGAGTGATATGATATTTGTCACATTGGAATAATTCAGTTAGCTGCACAAAAGTATGTATTTAAACATAACTATAATCCAAAGTGAGCTAATAAGGCATCAGAGAATACTCACGCTAACGTATTATATTTGCCAATGTATTCATTAATTCGTTGCTAATAATTACCACAATCCCAACAACCCATAAGGAGTGCACTCAAAAGTTCCTTTGATGTGCTTGACAAGTTGTGCAGTTGTGCCCTGTCTGCTTGCATAGCCCATACCTCTGAGGATCGAATGGACCCTCCTGCCAGTCCATTTCGTTCCTTATCCGCCTAGATTGTGGACGACCGCTGGCACACACCATCGAGGGATCCGAAATGAGTTCTGGTCCATTGAAGGTTGGCTAATGCTCCACACCGCCTATTGATCGGAACTCACTGCTATATGCACTCAGCATTGTCTCTAATCGGAAAACACGATCGATAAACTGCAATGGATCCAACAAAACTTTCGAACATACAACAAATATATGTTGGCAGGGCCAGTGCTCGACTTGAAACTCGCCACAATCACATGTACGATCGCGAAGGCTAACCTTGCAGGACCGACTAAACTACTTCCACGTCAAGTCATACGGCTCCTCAACCTCAAATAAGAACCTCTGGTAGTCAAAACGGCGCACGTGGCAGGTTGACGCTTTCTGAATGCAATCTTGAATCTTTTTTCGGACGTCCTCGAAAAATACCTCTCCTGCTTGTAACTGTGCTGCAATTGTCTCTGATCTGTCAACAAAGTATGTATTTAATCAATACATTGTTGTTTTGACCAACCCCATGATGGGCAAAAATCTAACCCCCTTGAAGACACTGTTGACACACTCGGCCAAGTTAGTTGTCATATAGCCCCATCGTCTGCCTTCCTTATCATACGCACGGCTCCACTGACACTTTAGGATATTCGCAATCCAATCGACAGCTCTTGGGTGCAACAATTGTAGTTTCGCTAACTTTGAATCCACTACATGTCGCTCGTATTGGTAACCTGTCCAACCCAACATTGTGACATAATTAAAAATGATAATAAGGTGTCATGACAATTAGAGAAGTTTTTCAGGAGTATTACGTACCAAGGCTAATGAGCAACTTTTTCAGTCACTCGGTCCTGAAGGTTGAGTTCATATTGCTGGCGATGTGTCGTAGGCAGAACACATGATAACCACGGGGTGATTGCCACCCTACGCGTGGGTTTGCAACGGCAGCAACTATCCTAAGATATCTGATATCAAGCAAACACTTTACTTATCTTTGACGACATGCATTGAATGTTTGATAGGAACCAAGCCCATGTCTCGTATATTTCCCTTTCTACTACAGCAAATGCAATGGGAACAATTTTTCTATCCTCATCTTGTGAAGTTGCGATCAGCAACACCTCTTTATACTTTCCATATAAAAATGTGCCATCAACTTGGATTATCGATTTTAAATGATCGAAGGCATCAATGCATGGCTTGAATGTCCAAAACACTCGATGGAATAGTGCTACTGGCGCACTCTCATCGCTGCTTGACGGGCATTCCCTGCTTACAATCTCGAAGTACGACCCAGGATTAAAATATTGTACAGTCGGCAACCACCTCGGTAGTAAAACATATGATTTTTTCCAATTCTAAAAAATGAGTGCAAGAGTTCGGTGTTTATCCTTTCATGTTTTCTTATATGAAACTGAATACCCAAATATATTATGGATACGCTCAATAACCCCTCGAATGGACACGCTGAGGTTTTTAGTCACCAATCCCACAATGTAAGATGAAATGACATTTGTGTCCAATTTCGGATGATCACTCAAAAGAGAAGCAGACACACATGTATGAGGTCCATTGTATCTTGTTATTTGCCATTGATTCTCTCTCGATTTATGGCAGGCTCTAACCCTCCAATTGCATTGTCCATCGTAGTGAGGGCACCGATACTTTTCATACTTGGCGGAAGAGTAATGTGAGTAAAATGTGTGATGGGTTCGAATTGAGTATATTTTCATTGCGCGGCGGAACGATTTTTGGTCTGTATACAGCCAACCCACATCTAACTCTTTGTCATTAAGCACATTCATGGCACCTCCCATACCGAGATAATCATTGTTGTCGACCGCATCTATATTTATTCTTCCAAAAAAGGTAGCTGTCGATTCCACATACTGATTGACCGGTGTTGCAGGGATTGTTAGGGTAACATCTTCACCACCATCAGCTTCATCATCATCGCAACTATCATTATTCCAACTAAATCCTTCGGGAATATCGTCATGTGCATCATTCTCTTCAAAATCATCCATTATGTCGTCTGATTCCTCCGGGATAGAGGGGGTTGAAGGAGACCATAACCGAGTTGGGAAGAACATGGCTCTGCAGCATAATCAACAACGTGAGATTGAAACTATTGTCCAAATTCATTTTGTCAATCCACTGGTTCTAGACTACCATGGTACGGGTTATAATTTGATGGCCCTTCACCAAAGTTAGGAAATAGGTTGGTGGACGGTTGTGCGCATGGCCCACTCTCGTCAACTGGTTGACTAGTAACGTTCAGATTAAATCCCTTGGTTGCGATGTGTACATACAATTCTAGGTAAGACAATTAAGTGGGGAATCTGACATTCGCTTCCCACGTTCGTTGAATGTCATCATCATCCTCCAATAGACAAGCTTTGTATCGTGTCGAGTTCAGTGAAAGCGAATGTCTATACTCCAACTCAATTATAGCTTAATTTTCTGCAAGTTTTAACTTTCGCCCAATTGCATTTTTCAATGCATCCAAGGTGATATCCAATTTAATTCTCATAACTTTGACCCGTTGACACCTAAATGTATCACCTTCATCCGTTTTATAAATTTCTCCGTTCGCATAGATACATACATTTTCTTTCCCGATACTTATGGTGATTCCTACCATATCCAAGGTGTTAAAGTCACTTCAGGGATTAAAACATGCTTATAAAAAAAATAACACTCAACTTTAGTTTCATATCATCTAAAATTATAACTAAAAGTTTTACTTGGAGGGACAGATTTTATCTGCACTAGAAAATTAGACTGGACAGACTTCATAAGTAAAATATATACTCAATTATCATAATAATACAAAAAAATTAGAATAATATACGCAAATTATGATATGTACAATAACAAAAATGACATACAAAAATAAAATATCTAATCAAGTAGAATAATACAGAATTCTAATTAAAAATAAATACAACTCAAAATTAAGTTTCTTCCAACTGAAATACATTAAAAACTTATAGTCTAGGGATAAATAAATTAAAGAATAAATTCAATAATAATTTAATTAAAATAAAATATATTATAAAATAAAATATTTACTTTAAAAAATATTAATATTTTTTGTATGGACTTGGATGAATTCAATAATAGAATTCTAATTAAAATTGAATTAAATAAAAAAAGAAAGACAGAAATATTAAATACTAATTTAGTTGTAGAATTTTTTAATTAATTCAAAATTAAAAAAAAAATTCCTGCATTCTATCTCCAATTCAATTTTCTAAAATTTCTTTTCTTTTCCTCTATTTTTTTCTCCTCCAGATAACGAGTTGTGGTTAAATTTCGATTTAATTAAATTAATAAAAAAGCATTTCATGTATTCCAATTTTAAAAATATATAATGTATTTCCTTCAATGGATAATAAAGTCAATAAAACTTTAGTTCCCATAATATACAAGAAGAGAATAAATTTAAAAGAATGATAATAATATTATTCTTTTCAATAACAACTTCTTACACATATTAAATATTATTATCTCAATAAATTAAAAGTATTAAATAAATAAACTCTAACAAATAAATTAGCTTTACTAAATATATTAAATAGATTAAATCCAACAAATAAATTAGCTTAATTAAATCAAATAAAAAAATTAACTAAATTAAATCAAATAAATAAATTAACTAAATTAAATCAAATAAATTAATTAATTAAATTTAATCAAATGAAAAAATTAAATACATTAAATTAGATAAATTAATTAACTAAATTAAACCAAACAAGTAAATTAAAAATATTAACTCAAATAAATAAATCAACTAAATTAAATTAAATAAATTAATTAACTAAATTAAATCAAATAAATTAATTAACTAAATTAAATCAAATAAATAAATTAACTAAATTAGATCAAATAAATAAATTAACTAAAATAAATCAAATAAATAAAACTAACTAAATTAAATTAAATAAATTAATCAACTAAATTAAATTAAATTAATTAATTAATTAAATTAAATCAAACAAATAAATCAACTAAGTTAAATCAAATAAATAAATTAACTAAATTAAATTAAATAAATTAATTAACTAAATTAAATCAAACAAGTAAATTAAAAATATTAACTCAAATAAATAAATTAAATAAATTAAATCATATAAATAAATTAAATAAATTAAATCAAATAAATAAATTAACTAAATTAAATCAAATAAATGAATCAACTAAATCAAATAAATTAATTAACTAAATTAAATCAAATAAAAAAATTAACTACATTAAATCAAATAAATTAATCAACTAAATTAAATCAAATAAATTAATTAACTAAATTAAATCAAACATGTAAATTAAAAATATTAACCCAAATAAATAAACTAAATAAATTAACTCAAATAAATAAATCAACTAAATTAAATTAAATAAATAAATTAACTAAATTAAATCAAACAAATAAATTAACTAAAACAAATTAAATAAATAAAACTAACTAAATTAAATCTAACAAATTAATCAACTAAATTAAATCAAATAAATTAATTAACTAAATTAAATCAAACAAACAAATCAACTAAGTTAAATCAAACAAATAAATCAACTAAATTAAATCAAATAAATTAATTAACTAAATTAAATCAAACAAGTAAATTAAAAATATTAACTCAAATAAATAAATTTAATTAAATAAATGAATTAAAAATATTAAATCAAAAAATAAATAAATTTAATTTAATTGAACAAAATAAAAATAATAAAATAAATTAAAAACTTATCGTGCTGACTATGCTGCTCTCCTTCTTATTTCTCTCTATGCTTCAAGCTTCTTCCTCTCTGCTTCAAGCTCGCCTCCTTCTTCCTCTCTACTTCAACCTCAGCTCGCCCGCCTCCTTCTTCCTCTCCTCAACTCGCCTGCGCTATATAGGCCTCCTTCACAGGGGCACAGTGCTGCCTGATCACGGCTTGGGGCAGGATGTGACCAGACTGATCACGGCCTGCATGAGGACCTGATCAGCAACTGATCACGGCCTACATCAGAATGTGATCAGGTTTGGGTCGCGTCAGCAGAGCTGATCACGGAGCCTGCAATCCCATGATTTATTATTTATAAAAAAAAATTTAAGTATTTCGGATATATATTTTCCCGGCGCAGGCATCTGGGCATTTATTTTTTCCAAAGCAGTGCCTCGGTCAAAATGACGATTTTGAAGACTTTACGGCAAAACTGGTCATCAATAGAAAAGTTATTACCTTCCTTTTTTTTGGACAATTGTTAACATTTCATTGGCCAAAATAATCGAAGTGAGTTGTTCTAAATAATAATGGCAGGATTAGTTCACTTAGAGCTATTAAATCTATCAAATCAATTTGTATATTTCTTGAACTTTCATATTTAATATTTTAATTTAATCCTAAAAAATTTGCAAATAAATAGGCCGCTCAAAGAATTTTTTTATCTTAAAATTTTTAAACAGTAAAAAAAATCAAAATTGTTCTAAATTACTATATATCCATTTATAAATAAATCATAACATATTGAAATTGAAACTTTTTATATAATCTTAAAAAATTATGTATTTTTATAAAAATTATAAAATATTCATAAAATAAAAACATTAGAAAATGTTTATAACACAATTTACACAATCAAAAGTTAGAGAGGTACCTAATTTTATATGAATTGAAATTTCAAATTTATATAAAAATTAAAAATTAAAAAAAGAAATTATGCCAACCGATGCGGCTTACCTCTAAGTTGGCAAGAATGGACAGTAAGTCACACATACCAAGTTAAATTTGATTCGTATTTAAATAGATCTTTAATTTAGCAATTTGAATTCATAAAAGCTCGCAAACACATAGCGAACTTTTTCACGAATTCTAAGTTCAGGGAGTGCTAATCCGAAAATTCTTCGATCATATTATAACATATACATTGATTATTTTATTAATTACTATTCTTCACAATTTTATTTGAATGGAAAAAAAAATCCATTTTCCATCCCAAAGAACTTAAATAAAAAAGACGATTAAGTAATTTTAATTTTTCTAAATGAAAACCTTAAAGAACCTGAACAGAATCCTGCGAGCATTTTGGATCTAATCACCTGCTCAGTACATCCATCTCTGTAACTTCAGTTCGTTAGAAAATTTTCAATGCCTTCGTTAATGTCATAGCATATTAAAAAGCATCAGAAGCTATTAATAAGAAGAGAAGAAAGATGCTAAAGAGCAGATAGAAAGCAGGAGAGAGATTTACGAAGAGAAAAAAAAAATTGGATAAAAAATGAATGGGATTTACAAAATGAATGAAAGAATATACAATAAGATTATGAAAATAGTTATATTGTTACATGATCCATCAAATTTAATTATTAATATATATATTTATATAAAGTATTTTAAATTTTTGTTAAATTAATATGCGATTACATTTAAAAATATATAAATATATTATTATATTAATAATATATCATGGACCCTTTCTAAAATTATTAATTTGTTCATCTAAATTTATTAAAAAAATGCAAACACAATATTTTTGTTAAAAAAAAAAGGGGGAAAAATGAAAGAAAGACATACACAACAAGAGAAAGATGGGTTCTCAAAGACGTAAGATGATTGGGTTGGAATTAGCAGTCTTAAAGTAGATGCAGGTCCCACAACAGGTGATCCACCAACCAGACAGAAGCTAACCAATTCTGGCCAAGCTACAGCTGTGATGGAAACTTTTGCATATACTCCACCATAATCCCATACTCCCTTATGGCTCTCCTATCCACACCATTCCTCAATAGCTGAGGAAAAAACAGCCACTTCCCCGTAACCGCCAAAAACAACACCGTCAGTGGCACCGACAATGCCGCCTGCAACCTCCATCCGCGGGGTACCAACGCCTTCTTCACCACCACCTCAACGGTCAAGCAGATGCCGTGCAGGACAAAGTAGCACGTGACTTCCCACTTGGGAGGGGCACGTGATAGGTAATAATATATTAACTCGTGCATCAGACCCGACACGAGGAAGGTGGCGATAGCGGCGGGCATTAGACCCCAGAAAGGACCCAAAATAGGCGTAGATACGTGACGTATAGGATCGTAGATGGCTGGGCGTAGAATACTAGTAACCACAAGGTTCCACCGGCGACCCCAGAAATCCTGAAGGGAAGTGGAGAGATAGGGCTCGTTGAACTGTGCCTCCATCTCAAACCCAAAAATGGCTCCAGCGGGTGCTGCAAACATGGCTAACATTATCTCTATTCCAATGTACATGTGGCAACAATACAATCCCAATATCAAATATGGGTTTATGGTTTCTCTGTAGTCATAAATACGAATAATCACAGCCAGTGCAACCAGTTTTATACCCAGAAAAATGGATCCGGCTATTCTGGTTGAATGCTTGGGAAATTGGGGGTTTTTGTTTTTGATCTTGATGGGAAGTAAAGCAATACAGATGAAATGGAACAAGTGAAGTGGAGGTTGAGAATACAGGGGGCCTTGATTGAAGGAGAAAAGGAGGAGCTTGAAGGTGGAAAGCCAGACGAGGATGAAGGTAGTGGGAGCACCCAGATGGAAGGAGGAGAGATTCAAGGGGAGGGCCAGGAAGATGAAAATTATGGGAAGGATGGACAGAAGCCTCATAAACCCTTTTGGGATTCTTGAAGCCACGCAGTAACAATAGCAGATACATGAAATGGCAGTCATCCATACCTTGATGAACCTTACCATCTCTTGACCCTCCATTATTTTTCCTCACCAGGGAGAGAAAACTGCTGTATCCAGAAAGTGCGGCAATGCCCTATCAATATTTAATGTATTGCTCCGAACCACTCCCATTGACGGAGAGGGGCGGATTCATGTGGGCAATAATGAGCGATTTTGGATATATTTTAATTTTAATTTTTAAATTTAAAAAATAAAAGGTAGTAAGTAAAAAAATATTTTTTATTATATTATTATTATTAAATTAACAAAATAATTTTTATTCAAATAAAAAATATTAATTTTTACATATATATATATATATATATAAATTAACAATTTATTATTATTTTTATTATAAATAATAAATTTATATAAGTTTAATTTTTGTCAATTTCGTACACATGGGATCTTCAAAATCAGTACAAATTACAACAAATATGACCCATAACTCCCCCTTGTGAGTGTTAACAGTTCATTTGAAATAGGTGAAATGAGAAAGGGGAATTGATGCGGTGAAAACGGAGGTGGAATGCATTTTTACGCTTGTTTGGCATGGGATGAAATTGTGAGGGGACGTAATCGAAATTTGTGAAAAGTTATGGGTCCCAATAAATTCATTTACGCCCCAAAAATAACAAGAAAACGGGTGAAATTAGGACATTTTTCTTTATTCTCGAGCTCAGCCTTCCTCTTTCTTCTCCAAGTAGTTGTGTTGTTCTTTGCCTAGGATCGTCCCTATCCGTCGTTGCTTCATCCGAAACAAGTTGAAATCGTTGCATCGAAGGTGGCCGCAGGTACTCATCCACCATTTCTGAGGAGAAACGTTGCTCTGTCTGTTGTCCTCTACTTTGCGGTGGTTTCGAGGAGAAGCGCTAAGGATAGCTAAACGGAGAGCCAACGAAGCTAAACGAAAGCTGCTGTCGAGGAGAAGCGTTGTCATCCGGAGGGGAGATGAGCTTGCTGCCACCGATCTGCACCTCAATGGACTGCATCCACTAGTTCCGGTTGTCCTCTATTTCGGGTCTGGTTCAATAGAGATCTGGGTCGGGTCCTCTCGGTCCAAACCTGGGTTTTGCTGATGCCCAACCCGTCAAAGCCCCCTTTTTCTGATTACCTTTTTCCTATTCTTTTTTACTACTGCAGGGTATTTAATTATGTATTGTGTTTGTATGTTGATAATGAACTACAATGTTGGGTTTTTTTTTTTATTAACACATTTCTTCTATTAATTTGAGTGATGAATACTTACAATTGTTAAAAATTTAAGGAAAATTTTTTATTCAAAAAATATTTACGTATTACTAAAACATTGATGTGTTATTGTATAATTTTTACTTACACTTTAGTAGATAAGGAGGTGTTTCTCCAATTCATTTTTCACCATAAGATGCCATCAGTGATAAATTATTGTAAGTAGCTGTAGTGTAGGAATGGGAAAATAAGTTAATTAAGGAAATATTTTCCTATCCATACATATTCAGAAAATTAAAAAAATTATAATATGCATGATTTAATTTGTTATAAAATTAATTAGATAAATCATTAATTAGAACCAGAGATCAAAGAGTATTGAAACAAAGATAAAATATTCTTTTTATCATTCCTCAACTTATGACTCATGCTTAATCTTCTCAAACTTTAACTAGGCTTACCTCCTAAACAATAGTTGAATTGGATGCACACAATGATTTTTTTACTTATATTTAGACAATTTATTTATGGAAATACATATATTATAAGATGTAATAAGTTCACTTCATTTGTAGTAGGATCTGGCTAATATCTAACATTTATGTTAGTCATGATTTTCCAGTTCTTAATTAATCAAATATTGTATTATATTATATAATTGACACTTAAATATTTACCTCTTCTTATTATATTGTTTCACACAGGTCATTAATTCGATAGGCCATTATTGTCGATACTCAATCATAGTCCAGTGAACTTAGCAAAAAATTTCACATATCCAGCTAAATCGCCACATATCCAATCTCTTTCCTCTTTCATATAGGAGGTATATTCTCACCCGTGTCATAAGTTTTCTCTGCAAGTGCTTGTAGACACATGCTTACATGTTGTTTTCGCATCATTCTATTAATTGTTTCTTCTAGTTGTTTGTTGAATGTCTAATAAGTATTAAAGCAATACCTGTATATCCTTGGTTATTGGAAATGTGATAATGTAAACGCCATTATTGTAGCTCTATTTCTACTTAACTCAGTACATATAATTTGGCTGTCATGATTACCAATGCATTTATCTATACAATAGTTATTTTGCAAAAAATTGGTGTAACTAACCATGGAAGATACCATGGATGATATATACGAGGAGTTAGAGGAAGTAAATAGGATGGTTAACATTGTATGATAGAGGAGTGGGAAAGATTATGTAAAATGTGTACTATTCAAATGGTTTGTTATATTGTTCATTCAATGCATCTGTTACAATTGGAAGTAAATTCTGTTTACTAACCTATTAGTGACGGGAATGGTTCAAGGGATCAAATGCGTTAACAATTATTACAGAACTTACTTGAGGTTAAGCACTGTCATAATCTTGTGCGTATGAGCCCCTATGCTTTCCGCCAACTATGTGGAAAGTTAAGAGCTATGAGTAGAGTGAGAGATTCAACCTATTCAATAGTGGAGGAATAACTTGCTCAATTTTTGCATATGTTGCACATAATGTGAAGAATAGGACTATGTCTTTCTTTTTCCATTGATCTAGAGAGATAATTAGTTGTCACTTCCATAATGTCTTGCGAGCTATTATACAACTTGGGGATGAGTACTTTGTGCAACCTTCAGGATCAGATGTTCCTCTACAGATATTGAATAACAATCAATTTTATCCTTATTTTAAAGTAATGCAGTTATTCGTATATGTTAAATTACTTAAACCCATATATCATTTAACGTATATAACCTTCATATGATCCTAATTGAATTTTATTAAAAATTACAGGATTGTATTGGAGCTATTGATGGGACTCACATACAGGTCAAGGTACCAAGAGAGGATGCTCCCCCGCTTTCGAGGAAGAAAAGATTACCTGACACAAAATGTGATGGCTGTTTATTCCTTTAATATAAAGTTCACATATGTTTTGGCTGGATGGGAAGGAACCGCATCTAATTCCAGAGTTCTTAAACATACATTGAATAAAAGAAGGGATCGACTTAAAGTACCAAGAGGTATGATAAGAATGGTAATATGTCATTCACTTATATGAAATGTTATAGCAATCAATCTTATAAGGTTCTTGTAATGATTACACCAACGTTGTGAAGTATATTTACATGATTTATATGTATTTTCAGGAAAATTCTACTTGGGAGATGCAGGTTATCCTTTGAAAAGTGGACTACAAACCCTATACAAGGGTGTTTGTTATTACTTAAAGGAGTACACAATGCGTGGTCCACAAAATGCAAAGGAAATATTTAACCATCGTCATGCTTCACTAAGAAATGTTATTGAAAGAACCTTTGGGGTCCTTAAGAAGAGGTTTCCTATCATAGTTAGTGGGACAGAACCACATTATTCTTTTGAGACCATGACAGATATTACCATTGCATGTTGTGTATTGCATAACTTTGTGATGGATGAAGATCCTGATCTGCAGTTGATGAATGAAGTGGATCGTGAGCTGTTGAGTGGTAATTATGAAGATACCAGGGATTGGGAAGCACAAAATAATGAAGAAGACTATAGGGAAGGATACCTCTTGCGGGAACGCATAGCCACACATATGTGGACTGATTATGAACAAAACTTGCCATAGCTAGAGTTATCTTTTATCTTGAGTCTTATATAAGATGTGAAACTAATAGAATGTATTAGTTATGATAGATGAGAATGACATGGAATGTTTTTTAGTTGTTTGTATTTGGAGAATCTTTTACTTCAATGAATGTGTTATGTACCTATTGTAGATAAAGATAGAAATGTTTGAATCTTAACATGTTAACCTTATAAGGTGATGGCTTAAATGATCATTGTGATACAAGTAGGGTTGTAATCTACATTGCACATCTTGTCATGAAAGTTTTGTTTGTCTATGATGTATATGAAATTGACTTATATGTATGTGATATACAACTTCATGATTTCATATATTAAGGAATAATTCCTGATTGTTTATCACTCTGATTGTTTATCACTTTGTAAGCATAGAAATGTCGAGGGACAGGAAATCCGACAATAGGGGAGAGGGATCACCCAGGGACACATTGAGAAGGACACCTGAGATGGATACCACGTTGTTAGATGCATTACTGGAGGAAGTTCATAAAGGGAATTGACCTGATGGGACATTCACTACCAATGACATATACTACCGTAGTGGCTGAGTTAAAGCAATCAATTAGTCGATTCTTCCAGAAGCATTACATTAAAAATAGGATAAGAACACTGAAGGAGCACTTCAACGAGTGCTATGACTTATTTCATAGGTGAAGCGGGATTACATGGAATCCAATAACAAGAATGTTTGAAGCTGAGTGGGAAGTGTGGAATGAGATTTATGCGTTAATGTATCAAGTATCTTAAGCATCACATATGTATTTTTTGTTCATTCTATGTCATCACATGTTAGAAATAGATTCATCAATGGCTTGTATCACATTGCTAATATTAATAAAATTGATGGTATGTATATTTTATTTATTTTCAGGAAAAGTCGGATGCTCAGAAATAGAACGCATTCCTATCTATAACTATAACAAGTTACTAGAGGTCTTTGTCAAAGATAGGGTTATGGGTGCACATGCCGAGACTTCAAGGGACAAAGTTTTGAGATGGCAGAAAGAAGGCTTGGACTTTAATGATAGTTTTGGACAAATGCCTGATTCTGATTTGTAGTGGGGAGATGAGCCACCCACTTTCACACAACATGCTGGTGCATTCACTCCTGAAGGTGCTCCTTCTACCCACTTTCAAGAGTATGGTCTTTCAAATCAATCGCAAGAAACTTCATCTTCAAGGGGTTCTAAGCGGAAAACACCTATGGCTAATGTGGTTGAGATGGGATATGAAAGACTAAACTTAAGAATGAACAATCTGATCGAAGTAATGAGAGAGGTGGCCGACAAACATGTGCAGATAGCTTAAAAGCAGGTTCAAATAGCTGAAAGAAGTCTATCAATCCTTGAAAAGAGTAAACCTCGCTATTACAGTGAGGCTGAGGTGTGGGAAGAGTTGGAGAATGTAGGAGCACCCCAAGAATATCTTGTAAAGTGTTATGACTTCTTATATGATAATGAGAAGGCCAAGAAGAAATTCTTCAGTGTATCGCCGCATGCACAACTACAAATACTGTATCAATAAATGGAAAATACAGGAGTTAGTTGAGCCATAGATGGTCAAACCAAATGATGCTTTGTTGGTGATATGTTAGCAGGTAATGTAGTTTACCATTAATGTGTTGAATGTTTGTTAATTGGTGAACAGATTGCATGTATTTTATCTTTGTGTTTGATTTAACATTCCATAGGTTTTATCTGAATAATCTTCTTATTTTTCTTGCTTTTTTACAATATTAGTGGAATGATCCATATTAACTTCATTTCTTATTTATTATAGGTATTTTTGCTTTACCAATGCATGAAGATGTAGCTGCTTTGGATTAGTTTGTGCAATAACTTGTGTATTTTTCATGGGATTATTGGAGTGAGATGTTTGTTTGTGACTTTTCATATCATTATTGCTAATTACAACATGTAGTGAGTGGACAATTGATATGGTGCCACCGCTTCTATTATATGTAACAGGTCGTGTATCAATTTTAACTCAATTAACAGAAGATTTTATATGTAATTTTAAATTACAATTTTAACAGGTCGTGTGCCTTGGAGAACATCTATATCAACATAATGGATACGATGAATTTTTAAACTTATATATGTTGTCAAGAAAGTGTAACTGTGGATATTGACAGAGTTCCAATGCATAATTAAATTTACATAAGTAGTACTGGTTTATTTTATTTTATTTTTTAAAATTAAGATGTGGAATTAACAAAGTTCTATTTTTTACATAAGATTTTTTTAAACCAATTATAGTGCAAATTGTTTAAAATTAATTAATGATATGAAATTTAGAATTATAAATATAAATATGCAAGTAATAAGATAAAAATTTAACATAAATTATTTTTTGTTTAATTTTATTAAATAATAATATAACTACCTCACCATAAATTTTTTTAAAAAAATTATAGTGCAAATTTTTTAAAATTAATTAATTATATAAAATTTAGAATTATAAATATAAATATATAAGTAATAAGATGAAATTTTAACATAAATTATTTTATCTGTAAATTATTTATTATTTAATTTTATTAAGAACATATTTTACTACCTCACCATAAGATTTTTTTAAAATTATAGTGCAAATTTTTTAAAATTTATTAATTATATGAAATTTAAAATTATAAATATAAATATGTTAGTAATAAGAAAAAAAATTAACATAATTTTCTTTATTCATAAATTATTTTTTATTTAATTTTATTAAATAATATTATAACTATCTCAATATAACATAACAAAAGGATATTTTAGTCATTTTACTTATTCACATTTCCTCCCCCCGTATTTTCACCAATTCTAAATAAAGAAAATTCATTTCACTTCTATTTACTTCCCCTTCTATTTTCACTCATTCCAAACACCACAAGGTAAATTATTTCCACATCCAATTTCTTTCACTTTCATTTCCTTTCACCCTCAATTACTCCCCCCTCTATTTTCACCTCCATCCAAACATACCATAAGTCTCATATATGGAAGTTTAAGAAATTCATACCCTATATTCTATGGTACAAATAGGAAGTTTGTTGTATGCTATAAGTTTAAGCCATTGATTGATAATCTATAAAATCTAGGTCTCTGATTGATGGCAACTTGCAACCTGACAAGGTAACCTTTTGTTTTTCCCTCTTTGTTTTTGTTATTTTGTTTATATAACTTCTTTGTTGATAAATTAAACATTTAATCCTCCTTGTTCATAAATTTAAACTTTCAATCTCATGTTTGGAGAATTAAACAAGATGAAAAATAAAAAATTTAAATGTGATTTTGGTTCTTAAAAAATATAAATTATACAATTTTTTTAACATAAAATAATCTATTTTAATTTTCTTGAATATTTAATTAGTATAATTTTAAGCATATCAACTTTATTAACAGGTATTGATATGGATTATAACTTTATCTATTTTAGGAGTTATAATCGATTACAACAATATTCTATAAATTTTTATTTCATTTCTTTTATTTTTATTTATTTTATTTTCTTCTTTTTTTTAGGTGAAGACACCTACATATAGGTAAAATTTTTTTTAGGGTACAAATGCCCATAAAAATTAATGACAAAATTTTGATATGTGAATAAAGTAGTTATATCATCATTTATTTTTCTCAAATGAATGAAAAAGATTTTGTAAAATGATTCTTATATAAAATCTAATTATGAATTTCCTACTAGATTAAATAAAATAAAAATTACGTGTTTTTTTTTAACTAATAAGAATCTAGTGGTGATGATATAGTAAGAAAAAAGTGATATATAACCATGGATTTTGAACTTGAGCTATAAAAAAAAATATTTAGAAAAATAAAAAAAATATAAATTATTTATAAATTATTTAATAAATAACATTTTTAATGATATGTCTTACATTATTAAATAAATATTTAATAATAAGATATTATATACAATAAATTTGAACTAAAAATACCATAAATTCTCTCTATTTCTTTTTAATTATGGTTTTAAAAATTTTTTCTCCATTTTTATTTGTTACTTTACACTACTAAAAAAATGTATTTATTACCTTTCTTCTAATTTTTCCTCTATTGTTTTTAAAAATATCTTCTTGTGCACTAATTGATAAAATAAATAAAAATGATAATAAATAAAAAACTTAATAGTATAAAAAATTATTTCCTTATTAATAAAATATCTCTATTAAATAATAAATTTCATTTTGTGGTTATTATTAGTAAAAATAATAGCCACAAGTCAACTAACAAATCACCATAATTTATAAATTTTAAAATAATAAATAATAAAATAAGTTATTTACATCAGTAATGTTTATTTGTGAAAATCTTTTTTGTAATATATAATAAAATTCTTTTATTTTATTTTAAGTAGTGGCAAGTTCATAATTAAGATTTATAGAGAAATGAGTTTACAAAATTTTTGCATTCATTTAAATAAAGTAATGTAATCTAACTACTTTATCTATATATCAAAATCTTCCTATCAATCTTGATAGATGTCTAAGTAGATTGTTTAGGTGTAGAAGTCTTTTACCTTATTTTACTGTCGAGGTGTTTCTAATATTGCATCTCGATCCATTAAACCCACTAATTACATTAAGAAAATACTTATTTAGTATAACAAAAAAAATCACGATTAATGATCATAAGTTAAATAATTGATTGTTATATTTTTAAGAATGTTTAGTTGCACTTCTAAAAGTTTTTATTGATCAATTATATGCAATAATTACAATTAAAAAATAAACTTCTAATTATAATTATAAAAATAAAAATTTGAAATTTTATATCCATACTAATCTTATTTTTTTATTCCTTTACCTTCATTGTCCTTCTTCTAATAGTAAAATTTTTAATTTTGGCACTCATACTATTTTTATTTTTATTTTAAAATTATGAATGACTTTCAATAGTTTATAATTTAATTATTTGAAATTCTTTAAATTTAGTGAACATCAAAATGAATATAAATCCTATTTCAATTATAAAAAATCAAACATTCTTATTTATGGAAAAATAATTTAAATCAATTTGAATACATATATTAAATAAGAATATACATAAATTAAATATATGTATATCTTATTATTTTTTAAGTAATTTAACATTAAAATGTAATTATTTTGTACATCACCCAAACAAAAATAAATTATATATAATTAATTATTAACTAATATTACCAAATATAAAATTAATTATGTTAAAATTAATTATTATAATTAATCATTTTCATTGATATACCCAACAAGCCCTAAATTACACAATTTGATGAAAATTACGTGGAGGAACAAAAATTCATCAATTAAATATTGAGGCACATAAAATTGCATTTAAACAAAAAAAATGCATAATTCCTAGTCAATTTTTCGTAGTTTGTCACTTAAAAAATTATGATTAATAAATTTTCATTCCTAATATTATTAAAAAAATTATAATTGATGTCATTCAAGGACAATTTTAGCAAGGGTTGAGAGAAGAGTTGATAATAACTCGTTAAATGCAATTTTGAGAAAATATCACCCGTTTAATATAAAAAAATCATTTGTCCACAGTTTTCAAAAATAAATTAAAAGAAGATAATATTCATATATGTATTTTTTTTATCTTTAACATTAACAATTATATAAAAACTAAGTAATTTGATAAGATATGTAATTTTATAATTTTTGTTTTTTTAACCATTATAATTTTTTCTGAAGCATGTGCTTGATAAATATATACAAATTACAATTACAATTGTAGCAAATAAAGGTATAAAAAAATTAAAAACTTGTAATTTTATATGAAAACTACATGTATAAAAATTACTATGCTTCATATGTAATAATTAGTTTTGATACCAGTGAAAGAGTAGATTAAAATCGAACAAATTAAAAATAGAAGTGATGGGAAAGAAGTTAATGAGTTGTTAATTTTCACTCCAATACAAATCAGATTAGTTTTTATTTTAACAAGATAAAATGACCCTCCAATATTTTACTAATCGGCAATAAGGGAACGATAACACCTAAGGTGATGTTTAGTTTACAGAATCTTACATTCCTAGGAAAGTATACATTCTTGAGAATGTGATTCCCAAGAATTTAATTAACGGGAATGTAACATTTGTATATTTGGTTCACTATAAATTTTTTTGGAAATATTTTAGTATCACATTCTCATTTATGGGAATTTAGAATTTGAGATACCCACCTTCCTTTATGGGAATATTTTTGGGAAATGTTGAGTCAAAATTTTTTGAGAATGTGACATTTTTAAGTATTTTTTTTTCAAATCTTGAACCAAATATGAGAATGTGATATTCTTTTAAAACATTCCTAGGAATGTTAAAAAGATTCTGCGACCAAACGCCACTTAGATACAATATAATTTAATAGGTGGAGGTTATGTAAATATTTCTTATGTATTTTATTCTTAATTTTAATCAATATTTTTTTAAAAAAAAATATAAGATACTTCATTTGACATCAGTTAATGATCACAATATTATAATAGAATGTTTTATCCCATTTTTAAATAAATTTTATACTATATAATTAATAAAAATTGAATTAGTTATATAAAATTTTAATTAAATATTTAAAAATAAATTAAAAAATTATGTAGAAAAAATGATGTGATGAATTAACATATAACTATTTTCAAATTAATTATAAAAAATTATAAAAAATTAACTAATTTAATAAAGTAATTGATTAAATAGATGGTAATTGTTAATTTTAAATTTTATATAATTTAATAATATGATTTTTTATTTTTCAAAATTAAAAATAATAAAATTTAACTATTATAAAGTTAAGGGGGTATTTTATAATTTTAATACTTACCCTCCGACTAGAGAGCAACCATTCATTATAAGTAAAACAATCGGACCTAGTTCTCTATACTGGAGATGTGTAAAATATTGATTGGCATTGGCTAAAAAAAAATATTGATTTAACTAATTGTATGTTGTATTAAGTACAACAAAAATCAATTTGTGCCATATAAATAGGAATGCAAATGAGATGAGTCGAGCTGAGCCGGGGCCGAGCCGAAAATCTACATGTTCAAGCTCGAGCTTGGTAACATTAAAGAAGCTTGAGCTCATCGAGCCTAAAAAAGTCCAACTCGAGCTCAATTCAAATATGATTTTAATCGAGCTTATACGAGCTTTACATTTTTCATTCCAAATTTTTAATTGAGCTTAAATATTCAAATATGAATTCGAACTTAAGTGATATTTGAATTTAAACGAGTCTAAATGAGCTTGTAACAATTTAATATATTTATGTTATATATAATATAAAAAATAAAGGAACTTAAATGAACTTAAATAAGCCTGTAACAGTTTAATATATTTATATTATATATAATATAAAAAATAAAAAAATATTTTATATTAAACTCATTTAGACTCGCAAACAGCTCAAGTTAAGTAATAAAAAGTTCAAGCTCGGCTTGAATAATAAACGAGTTCGGCTTGTTTAGGTTTGACTCATTAAAATTTGAGTTCGAATCAAACTTTTTACGAATCGATCCCAAGTTACTCACAAATAGCTTAACTCGTTTATACCCCTACATATAAAGGTCTATTTTTTCTGCATATTTAGAGGTAGAGAGAAGCAAAGCCATCTCATAATAGTTTATATTTCATTTTGTGCGATGGAACGAGAGGGAGGTCAGAGTGAAAAGGAAAATATGGTTAGAAATATAATAAATATTTTATTTTATTTTTATATTTTATATATTAAATTAATATATGAATAAAATTAAGAAATAACAATTAACGATAACAATATTTTTATAAAAATAATAAAATTTTTTTACCAATAATAGATAAAAATATTTTATTAAATGATTTAATATAAAAAAATATATGATATGATTAATAATAAAAAATTCTCATATTTTAAATTATATTATTAAAATCCAGATTAGTAAAAAAATTAAATCAAGTATATAAAAATTCTAAGATACTATAAATGTAACCAAACATTAACCCGTGGAATTTGAAGAAATCTTTACGAAAGGGAAAGACCAAGTCCATTTCAGATTTTTTTTTTAAAAAAAAATTATACACTAAAATGGATAAAGAAGGGTAAGACTTTGACATCGCCCCGTTGCATTAAGATATTCCAAACATGGAGGAGTCTGTGGTTGGCTGCTTCAATCACAAAAAATTAGAAAGGATAATGAAGCTCATGGATTGACCTCATGGCTCGTTTCAAGTACTGACTCATACAAATGGATGTGTGCAGACCGTGATCCATGCAGACGTGTTCCAGGCACATATTTGCTTTGAGGTGCAAATATAGAATAAAAATTTATGCAATCGAATAAGGAGGGAGGAAAATTTTTAATTCAAAATAGATTTCAAAGATGAGATGTTATTAATTTAATTTGTTTCATGGAGGTTCATAATTTAAATATTACATTTTCGTTTCTATAATTAATGCATATATATATTACATAATCTTTCTAATAATTTAACTATTGAAAACATTTTTTAATGACTATATTTTTAATTTTTTAATTTAATTATTATATTTAAATAAAAATAAAAGTAATAAATAAAATAAAATTATATTGACCAAATTATGTGTATTTTTAAATTAATACTTTTTACATTATATTAAATATTATGTATTGCTTATATTTAAAATTTGAATATATAAAATTATAGTATTTATTATTTTTTTAAATTTTTTATTTTTACAAATTTTCCCATAGGGCACTAGTTTGTAATGGATTATCGGGATGGTATCCTAAGTTACCTTGCAAATGTAGATGGGGTAGATGACCAAGAATTACTTGGTGGGGCAATATAAAGTTAATATGTTCTTGCCTCGCTTTGCCTAACCTTATTATTATCCCTATTCATGTTAGAGTTATTTTAATATTAGACTTAATAATTTAGTAATTATACAAAGTGCTAAAGTATTGTAGTTCAAATAATAAGTGATAATCAAGTTAGGCTTTTAATAGCATTTAAAGCTGAATTTTGATAACAAGTGATTTTTTTTAATGATGAATTAATCTACTATTTGTTATATTTTATTTATGAGAGGTAACTATTCTTATACTTGCATACAACCCATTAGTTAGCAATTGTTTTCCACCTAAAGTGATAGTTAGGATTGAAAAAAAGAGTGCACTCTATGAGAATACTTATATGCAATTTAAAATGCTTGTGTTCAAATTTTAGATCATAACTATGATCATTATTTAAAACATAGATTTTCATCTAAATGGAATTAACTAGAAGTATAAGTAATTTACTTCATCTACGAATTATTCAATCTACATAAAAATTTGTCCCTATCACATCTTTTGACTAATAAAATTTTCAATTAGATTTTAACAATTGGTATTAAAGCAACAAACTATGTAGATATGACTAATTAGTATACAGATTTGATGATGATTTTACATGGTTCTTATGATGTTTATAAAATATTAGGAGTTTTAACATTATTTTATAGTCTTGTACTATTCAAATCTTATTATAGTTACATAATTTCTTTTATGACTTGCAATTTTTTTATAAATTGGTTTGATTTTATAAATGATAATTAGAACTAATTTGTAGGAATATATATTTCAATGTGTTGATGAAATTCAAATCAATTTACATTCCTCTATTTTGGTATGTGATGAAAACAAAAGGAATGATATACATGAATTGTTATGAAAATAAAAGTAAAATAATAGAAAAATAAAAAAAGAGAATAGAAAAGAGGAGTTTCTTTTAATTTTGAATATATAGAATCTTTCGTACAACATCTTTATATATAGTTTCAAAGTACTAATTGATCAATTTCATTAATTGATAAGTGTCACTAATTGATTACTATTAAAGATCATGTAAATCTCAATTACATTAACTAATAGATAAATTAAAGATATTTTATAAGTATCCACATAAATAAATATTTATAATATTTCTCTTAAATGTCCATTTTATAAAGATTATGCCTCATTAAAACCTTCAATGAGAAAAATCCAATGGAAAAAATTTTTAATGAAGGAAAAAGAGTACATTATTCTTTTAATAAATAATTTACCTTATTAAAAATTTTACAAAGTAGGAAAAAATGTATAACATGAATTTAACTCCTCCTATTAAAAATTTCACTAAAAATCTAAGTTAAGTTAATGTCTTTACTTAGAATTCAACTAGGGATCACTTGAATAAACTTATTATCATGATCAATTATCACAATCTTTTTGTAAGCATAAGGAACAGTTATCTTCTTAGATGCATTATCATTCTAATTGAGCTTTTGCATATAGTATTACCTTAATATGAACTTGTTGAAATATTTTCCTTGAAATTGAAGGGAATTGATTCTTTACTTGTAACATACGTGTTGGAGAAAATTACAGCTATAATTTATCTAACCAAGAAGTGTAATAGGGACGCATCATCATAAGTAGTAAAATGAGATCAAATTTTGTATAGATCAAACATCCTTCATCTATATAACTAAATATTTATAACTCAAAATTCATAATCTCACATCATTATTCTACAAAGATACTAAAAATATATGTTTAGTTTTATTCCAATATCTTCTTATTGGAAAAGAACTATATTTTATTAATAAATTTTCTAAAAAGTTATATCAAGACATATGTAATTAGTAAGATCTATTAGTGCATCAATCGCACTAACATATGGTACTTATGAATCATAAAAATTTTCATTATTCTTTAGAGTTTGAAGTAAACACTCATTAATACCTAGTGATTGAACAATCATTAAGAGATTCAATGAATATGATTCATCCATGTAAAAGAATCTTTCCATTTTGATTAGTGAATAAAAGTTTCATCATTTAAATACTTAATTTGCAAGCTAACATAAAACTTAATTTTTCAAAATCTTTTATCTCAAAGTCTCTTTTTTAAATACTTTATCATATTCGGAATCTTTTCATGAGTTCTAATAATATTTAAATTATTAATATATGCAATAATTCACATTCTGATAACAACATAAAGGATTATATATATTAAACAATATTTACTAAAATGATTGTAACACATTTATCTTGAATTTATACAAAAATATTTGTAATTGAATATATTTTTTAAGAATTTAAATTGCATATTTCAAGCTTATGAAATCCTTTAGGGATTATCATTATCAATTATCACAAGTAAAATATAAAATTATTAAATCTATGAGATGCATATCAAGTTTTTAATATATTACTAGAAAAATTATATCCACCACATAAAAATAAATATTCCTCATAACCAATGATATTGTTTACAAAAATCTTTGTATTACAAATCACACTTTTCCTTTGAAACTTTAATTTGCTTATTTTCTTAGTATAATTGTACATTTATATCTTATTAATTTCACACCTTCAAAGTGTTTTATTAGTTTAACACCTTTTGAGTGTTTTCTCATTTTGTAAGTAAATTTAAATTTTGTATTTTTATTTGAATTGCATCTTTTATCTTTTTCTTTTGGTCAATAATCATTAGTCTATAATTTCAAAATACTTGTTAATCATTATTTTTCACAATTTTAAGTGCTACATTTTATATAAAAGTAAACGTTGTTAACAACTATTTTCCTTTTAGTTCCTTCTTTCTTAGTGGAGATATAAACAATTGAGATCTCCTTTTTTCCCATAAATTTTAAGTACCTAAACTTCTTCTAAAAGTTGTTATTATCTCAAATACCTTCAAGAGCATTTAATTCTTTAATAAAGCCATTTTATTTATTTGCTCATTTCTTATTTTGAGGATATCCATATTTGAAACTAAAAAGTTTATTATGCTTCAAACAAGTTGAAAAATATATTGTTATTGAAAAATATATTACTGTGCTTAAGCATAAATTTGAATAGGAGCATTTATAACTAACATATAATATTTATTTATTCTCTTTTGATCAATAATATATATTCGACAAATTTTTTATATTCTATAAATCAATTATCTTATGAATTTTTAATTCATATTTCTTTGTGTGAAAATCATGACTATATATCATATTACTTCTATAATTGCAAATTTTCTCTCTTTACTCTAGGAATATAGTTTACATATGAACTTATATTCTTTATCATTTTTTAAGATCATTTATATAGTCATGATCAAGGCTAATTATAAGGGAAATTATAACTTTTTAGCTTAATATGTATAAGTATTATAATAAGTAAAATTATATGTGCCTTAAGATGATAAAAGGAATCTTTTTCTTTTAAATAATGATATAACTAATAACTTGGGACATTAAAATTATTCTAACCAAATAATTTTACATATGAACATAAGTATGTTCAACAATTATTCCTATTAGAATATGATAATCCTTAAAGACTTTAGATCTAAATCTACCAACATTATCAATACATGTTCTCTTAGTTATTGTTACAATCATTTTATGAATTTTTGGCTAAATGCTTATGTCAAAAAGGAAGGTATTAGACTTAGTCAAAGAACCTTTCACTTATTAGCCATTTTACAAAAAATTGACTAAATGAATGATTTTTCAATCAACTACTTATGTTCGATTAAATGAATGCATTCAACTTTATACTTTTTAGCCCAAGTGACTATTTTAATTGTTAACGAATTAGAACTCAGGCTTAATGAGAAAGTTAATGAAAAAGGAGTTACCAAGGATGAAGAGTGGTGATTATAGTTAGTTTCAACTAAAAAAGTCATAAAAGATGAAGTGGATGACTATATTTCTTTGGCCAAAGAACAATCTCAAGAGATGACGATTAGTAATTATAGTTGATTTCAACCAAAGAAGTTATAAGAGATGAAGGTTGGTTACTATAGTAAGTTTTGGCAAAAAAAAAATTCATAAAAGACGAATTAGGTGACTAAGTTAGTTTTAGCTAAAGAACTTAATTTGGTTTTTGAAATGGCCAAACCTTAAAATGGTAAAATAAAATGGAAAGATAATGATAACGGTTTTTAGCTAAAAACACATACAATTTAATAAGCTTTCCATTGTAAACAAATTAATCGTTAACCTAGTGTGAGAATATGCCATGTGTAAGCTAGGTGGAAGCTTAGGATGCATTATGAGACGTTAGTAACTACCATCCAAACCACCAATTACTCTTTCCACAAATAGTATAAATAAAGAGTAGAAAGACACAGAAAATTAGCCTTTTTGATAAATTCATATTAAACATATATATCAATACACTTTGTGTCAACTTGTAGTGCTCTATTACCCTCTACTTCCTTTTTCTTTACAATTTTATTGCAATTCATATAATTCTCTTTCCCTAAACCTTTAACTATGAGCAAATCAAGATGTTATTTCTAAATCTATCTATCATTATTTCTTGTAGATCACAATTGTATTTTGTACATATCCTTTGAAGGACTTTGCAAGGATTTCTTTTAATAAATTACATTTGAATTACCTTATCTAGCACTTATATATATATATGATTGTCTATCCATATAATTATGTTTTACTATCATTTAATTTAATTGGTTATTGACCACTTCCTTTGCATCAATATTCTTTAATTCAGTATTTTGCTGACAAATTAGGCTTAATCCCTTACTTGCAAACAGATCAAACCATATTGTGAGTTTTTTAGTTATAAACAATTATATAAATAATAATTTGAGCTTAAAATCAAATTATTTAATCAAGTAATCTCATAAACACTAAATTGTGAATTGACAATAAGTTCATATATGACTAAAATTGAAAAATATTCAAATAGCCTACATTTGCATACGTATATGTATACACATAACAAAAGAAAATGATGGTAACTTTTTCAATACATTTTTTCACTTAAGAAAATTATTATAATATAAAAATATTCAATGCTTTATTATTTCAAAATAATATTTATTTTGTTATATATTTTTAAAACTTAGTAAATATCTTTGAGATTTAATTAACAATAATGCATCTATAAGCACTGTATATATCCTAGTAAAATTATATTAGCTCTTTAGGATTCAATCAACTTTTTACTATCAAATATTATATTAACATAATTTTCATTAATCATTAATTGGAAACATTATTTTCTCTTTTTAAGAATGGCGTGCATTGTTGTACTATTCATAAGAAACAAATATTTAATGTTAATTTAATAGAAAATAAGATTGGCCATTGTCATTACCAATCAAACTATCAAGTCCTTTTTGAGGATGTATAAAAAAAATTTTCACATTGAAATGTATTATATCATAATTATTGAGAGTATCATTCTCATCAATAAAATTAGCCTTTTTTATTTCTTTTTAAAGTGAGATCTGGTAAAGTTTATAAGATATTTAAATGTATGATAGTTATGTAAACAATTCCTTTCATACCACCTTGATAGGATATACTTTCACAATTTCCAATGGCTTTTCACATCATATTGATAATATGTACTTTCAAAATATTTTAAATTCTTATTATATAGGCTTTTCTCAATATATTTTCTAACTTCCAATAGTAAAAAATAATCTCATAGATATTTGTACTATTCTTATAACTATCATGATTGTATAAATTAATTTATCCTTTTTCACATACATTTTTAATCACAACCTCATCCACATTTAAACATTTTAATCATTGAGGCATTCATTTCTGGGAATATAATAAAACTAGTTGGATAGGTTTCATGCTCTTTCACTAAAAACTCAAAATTTTTTTAGCCACTAAAAGGTATGAAAGCTATCACTTTAATGAATATAATGAAATCAGTTGCACAAATTTCATATTTTTCATAAAAAAAGTTTTTAGGGAATGTAATGAGACAAATTAAATAAGTTTGATATTTTTCATTAGAAACTTATTATTGTATTTAGTCACAATAAGGCATGAATTTTTCATTAAAATTTAGTAAAACTAGTTGGATAGGTTTCATGCTCTTTCATTAAAAACTCAAAAAAAATTTAGCCATTAAAAGGTATGAAATCAATCACTTTAATGAATATAATGAAATTAGTTGCACAAATTTCATATTTTTCATAAAAAAAGTTTTTAGGGAATGTAATGAGATAAATTAAATAAGTTTGATATTTTTCATTAGAAACTTGTTATTGTATTTAGTCATAATAAGGCATAAATTTTTCATTATAATTTAGTAAAACTAGTTGGATAGGTTTCATGCTCTTTCATTGAAAAGTCAAAAAAAATTTAGCCATTAAAAGGTATGAAATCAATCACTTTAATGAATATAATGAAATTAGTTGCACAAATTTCATATTTTTCATAAAAAAAGTTTTTAGGAAATGTAGTGAGACAAATTAAATAAGTTTAATATTTTTCATTAAAAACTTATTATTATATTTATTCATAATAAGGCATAAATGGAAAAACAAATTCATGATAATGAAAGATAAAGAAAAACATATGATACAATTGATAAGAAAAAAGAAGGGAAAAAATACTAGATGAAGTTTTATTTTATTAATTCTATTCATCTATCTTTTTAAACTAATTCAAAGGAGAAGATAATTTTTTAACTTTTAAAATACTCTATTTTTAATTTTTCGTAAAAAAGATGGCAAATGAAAACTATTATTTTATGATAGGTAATTCTTACCTTAAATCATAAAGAGGTTCTTCAATCCCATACATATGACCTTTACCACCTCATAGAAATAGTCAATTTTGGATTTAGATAGGCATGCACAAAGCAAAATATTTTCCTACAATACGAGTTCAAAAGATATTGGTACTAACCATTTTAAATGCCTAGATTAAGGTAATTTTATAAATATACTCTCTTATCTAGAAATGAGTGGATAAATTAACAACTTCATTAAAAAGTTCATTTGTATGATGAATTAACATCATTTAGCAAGTATTAATCTTATCAAAGGAAACATACATTTTTAGATAATCATAAGAACAAGGATCAAAATCATTAGAGAAACTCATTCATCTCATGTTCAAATTAACAAAAACACGTATATAATTAATTTACCAAACATAAGTATCTTGATATTTTACTTTTTCTAAACATATCTACCTATAAGAGAGAAAATATAATAGAAAATGGAAGTTGCATATAAAAAGAAATCAAAGCTTACATTTTATGTATCAAAATCCTATCATTTAAATAATAAAATATAAAATTTTTGGAAGGTAACAATTCTACCAATAAAAATGACCACATGAATTGCCAACAAATATATAATAAATGATTTTGAACTAAAAAACTAAAGCTTAGATAATAGGGATTTGTACTGATAATGAATTACACAAAAAAGTAAAATAGCACAAATATTAAAAAAAAAGAATAGAAATGAGGAGTTTCTATTATTTTTTAATATATAAAATCTTTTATACAACGCCTATATATATAGTCCTATGGTACTAATTGATCAATACCACTAATCGATAAATATTACTAAATGATGTTTATTATTAATTAATTATAATTAAATATCAAGTAAATCTTAATTACAATCACTAACATATAAACTAAAGATATTTTACATATATCCACATAAATGAATATTTATAATATGAATAAATTTTTTAACAACTTAAGTACCAAAATAATTATTTATTTTATATAAACAGTATCAAGATTTGTTTTGATTTACTAATTATTATCCTTTTTGTCTCATTATCATTTTTTTTCTTATATGTATGTTTGGAAATTTGGATTCATCATATAGACTAAAATATAAGAAACCCTCGTATTTAGGTTTATGTGTAAAAAATCCCTAAACTTTAAAAGCATGCAATAAACCCCCTAAAGTATATATATATATATATATATATGAAATAATCAATCCCTCACTATTAAGTTTCCATCCAAATTTTAATGATTATGCACATCCACTTTGAAATATTTGATTATTTAATATTTTAAATCTCTATTTTTACAATATTGAATAATTAAATATTTAAAAAAATCTATATTCAATGTTTAAAAATAAAGATTTAAAATATTTAAAGGTAAATGTGTATGACCATTAAAATTTAGATAGAAACTTAGTGGTGCAGTTAATTACTCCACATATATATATATATATATATATATATATATATATATATATATATATATATATATATATATATATATATATATATATATATATTAAGGGGTTTATGCCACGACCTACTTAGTCGTGACTAGTATGGAATTCATTTCCTAATTTTTAGTAGGATAATTTAAACCCTACTTTAGTATCATTACACAAATACTAGCAAACAAACCTATTTTATAAACTTTATCAAAAACACATACACATAGTATTTATAGTATCACATGATCACAACATTTTGTAAGGCCTAATTTAAACCCAACTTTAGTATCATTATACAAATACTAGCAAACAAAATTATTTAATAAACTTTATCAAAAATACATACACATATTATTTATAGTATCACATGATCACAACATTTTGTAAGGCCTAAAATACTTCTTTTTTACAAGCTACCATTAATTATGGTCGCCTTAAATAACTATGCATTACAAAATTTTACTCCTATTGTGCCAGTAGAAGGGGAGGAACTTTTATTGATGCATCTAAAAAAGATAAACAATTAAACATAGTGTTTACCAATTAACAAGCAAACAATTTACTCAACCATACAAATATATGTATATAATATTTCCATGGTGGTAGATGGGGATCATACAGCCTTTTCTAATCATATTATCTCACAATTAATCAATAACTTTGGACATAACATTATTAATAACAAAAATAACTAATAAGAAATGATTAAAAGTAGTTAAATCTTTTTATACCTCTTAATCAAACTTATCCCTTCACAAACTTAACTTTACTTCTTTAAAGCCAACCTTATCCCTTTGTAAACATTTTCTCAAATCTGGTATTATTCATATTATATATCAATTCACCACCCCTACTTTTTACAATCAAGCTAAAAGCAATTTTCATATCATATCACAACCAGGGATTCCATCATCAAAGCATATATAGGTGCATCAATATATCTATTATATAAGTATCAATATCATACATGCATACAATATTATGAAAATTTCATGAAATTACATAAGTGGAAGAACAAGGGCAATACTAAAAAATAAGGGTTCATAAGTGAATTCTAGCCTTCATAGTCAAATATGTACTCATATGGGTTACCCAAGATTAACTTTAAATGCCATACTCAAGTATATACTTACTTATAATCATTTAAAGAACAACTTTAGATATCATACTTGTATATATACTCATTTATGCCATACTCTAGTAGACACTCGTTTATGGTCATCTAGAGAGCTCTTCTTTTTGGATACTTAAATATGTACTTGAGTGTAAGCATCTTAAGAGCAACTATGGAGTCATACTCAAGTATATACTTTACTATTAACTATAGAATTGCAAGATTTCTATGAAAAACACTATTAATATAGTTTAATTTTCTAGTTTCAACACATATACAAGTAATAAACTCAAATCTTAACATCATTCCAACTTACATGTCTATACATCAATCCTAAAACATTAATAATCTTTTTCAACACACATAATTTTCATAAACAATCAACAAAACCCCTACCTTTAAGCTTTCAACCATACGTATACATATATAACCTTGTAAGCAAAGTTTTAAGTAAATTGTTTACATATAGGTGGATAGAGGAAATAAAAGAAAGTTAGAAGGATGGTTTGATTCTCTTAAACAATACTAATTCAAAGAGAAATAAAAAATCACCTTAATTCCCTTTTTACCAACAAAGCCTAAGAAAGCTTTAGCTAAAAACTATAATCTTGCAAAAAACTACCTCAAGAATTCAAAAGTTATGAGTGATTATTGATGACTTGAAGTTTATTCTTCCCGATTAGGAGAAGATGCGAATGAGAAAGAATGCGAGGAAGAAGCAATTCAACTAATTGCTTAGAGGAATGAAAGGTTCAACAATTAGCCAATGAGTAATAAGAAATTTGATATTTTTTGGGGCAAATTCATAATTTTCGAGCAGTTGAAAGGTAAAAAAGAAAAAAGCTTCTAAATCTCCTCCATACACAGCTACTTGAATCTAATTTCACATAAATATCAAATTATTTCCATTTTCCTTATTTACACTATAAACCTTATCATTCTTAAATAAATTCTTATTCTAAATACATCCATAATAATTAATTAATTTCCATATTCACAAAAGTAGTAATAAAAAGATAGTAAAATAAAATATATCCTAATTTTCTAAGGAGTATAACAGTTTATTGCATTTTTTTAAAATTTAAGGGGTTTTTTACACATAAGCCTAAGCATAAGAGATTCTCTTATATTTTATCATTTTGTATATATACTCGTTTGCTACTCCTAGTATGGTTTCATTTTATATGTTTGTTTCTAAGGCAATATATACTTGTTCTGGCACGCTGTGTTCTACATATGTTTGCCTGATTTATAAGTTTGGTACTACAACATATATATATATATATATATATATATATATATATATATATATATATATATATATATATATATATATATTTGTCCACATATGGAAGTTAATGAAAAATTTTGTTTTGTATATGTACTTGTATTGTTGTAACATTTTGGATCGGAACAATAGAGTATGGTATATTTATGGTTGCAAAATGGCCTTTAAATTCATGTTTTCCAGTGCGACATATTCATTTCGGTACAATCAGCATAAATTTTTTTTAAAAGAAATACATGAATAAATTTAATTTTCATTTCAATTTTCAATCAATTTTGATGAATATTGATTATTATTTATGAAAAGATATTTAAAATGGACTAAAATTAAGTGTTTTACCATTTTGATACTTTAAAGACCATTAAAGTTTTTTTTTTCCGAAAAAATAGTTTGAACTCAAACAAAATTTTCCAATGCAATTTTTAGGAATGTTTTCATTGTTTTATGATAAAAACGCCTTGAGAATCAAATTGGAACAAAAATTGCACTTAAAAATGCGTTGAAATAATTAAAATGCTTCTGGGTCGCAATTGGGCAAAGCTACTTGAGTTGCAGAGTTAGATTGACATAAAAGGCATTTTACAATGCACTAATGTCCACGCCTACTTGCGCCTTGGGTAATACTAGAGCTACGTGCCTCATTCTAGGCATCGGACGAACGATAATGATGGTACCGATGGGCTCCAACCTCTTAGCCTATTTTTTACGCATTTTTAAAAATTTTTAAAATTAAAAATATTTTTATTATTTCTTGTACCTTATTTGAATTTATTTGAGCCTAAAAATTTTGGCATGTTGAACTTATGTTATGCCACATAATTTTATATAATTATAGGCCTACCTATTATAGGCCTAATTATATAAAATTTTATTGATAAATAAAAATATGTAAATAGTAATAAAGAGAGTGTTATGTTGATAATATTTAAATGTCCTATCAGTGTAATATTATTAATACAACTTGTTAACAATAATATAAATATAAAATTAAATATTGTATTTCTAAAATTTTAAACATTCTATTGAAGTTAGGTTTTAGAAAAATAGTAATTAATTTTTGTGTTACATTATAAATTCTTAAATACTTTATTAGTGTTAGAATTTTTATAATATTATACTATGTGTAATTGCATAATTTAATGAGAAAAAATTAGAAACATAATTAAAATGATACAAGCATTAACATATATAAAAAGAATTCCTTTTAACTTCTTTATCTATATAATTGAATACTACTAAGAGATGAATTATAAGGATTGAGATGAGTCGTTCAAATTGTATTTGGAGATCATTAATTTTGATCTAATAATTAAGAAAATGGAGCTTATTATTGATGTTAACTTTATTGCAAAATAGAATAACAAACATGGAAATTAACCTACTCAAACAGAGTGTGCCTAATGATAATGAAATATATGATAGATAAGACCATTAGAGAAAGTATCCTTGAAAATGAAAATGCTAAAGCACTATTCGATTTTGTAGCCGAGAAGCATGTTAAATTAAAAAATGTTAAGAAAGGAAGCTACATCTTGTCACTTGAGAAAACGGTAAACGATAGTGTTAGCAGAATGTAAAAATATATATTGAGACTAATTAATTAATATAATAAGCTAAAAGGCATAAACGATGAACTAGGAGGCAATTACCTACTTTAGCATGCATGGAAATTTTTGCCAACATAGTTCAATATTCTAAAGACATTTTACAATACTTAGAAAGTTGAATGGACTGTCAATGAGCTAATTTCAATTGTTAGTTAAGACATGAAGAAGAGGAAAATTCATATTATTAACTTCACTTCTCATGATTCAACTTTAGAATAAGGGGTAAGATCATATTAAAGCAAGAATAAAGAAAGGTCTAATAAAAAGGAAAAGAGTCAAAACAATGAATAAAATTATAAGCTAAAGAAAACTCAATTCAAGGGAAACTACATATTTTATAAGAATATGGGCATAAGAAGGCAAATTGCTTCAAGTAAAAGAAATAAGTTAAGAAAAAGAAGAAAGATACCTCTCTAACTCTAATCTATTTTAAGTCCAACAATATTGATGTATCATCAAATACTTGATGGTTGGACACTAATCTATTCATATGACGAATTACTTACATGCTTGAAGAGGCTAAGCGAAACAGAGCTAATTGTTTGGGTTGAAAATGGAGACAAAGTACAAATAGAATACATTAGAATAATTTTGTTAAGCATGTTATAAGAACATGAGATGTATATGAATAATATTATTTATATACCTTCCATGAGAAGGGATTTGATTTTTGTAGTTACTTTCAATCATGTTAAATACTTTTACTATTTTAGAAATGAAAATTTTAAATTTAGTTATTTTATTGTAGGTATTAGTTCATTATGTGATAGGTTATATAAAATTAATCTCGATCCTACCTTTCCCAATTATGTAAATGTTGTTATTGGAAAGAAGAGAAGCAAAATCTATTGTTTTCGCATAGATGTATAGGGTATCTTTCTTAAGAAAAGATACAAAGACTTATAAAGGAGAGAATGCTTCATGATATAAATTTCTTAGATTTCAAGATGTTGACTATATCAAAGGAAGGCTTCTTACTAGAGTTAGAAATGGAAATAGAAGCAAAAAGAGAATACCTTGGAAATGATCCATATTAACATCAATGGACCCATTGCACTAAGTGCTATAGATAGATATAAATACTTCATCAATGATTAGTTTAGATATGGACGAGTAGAACTGTTCAATGAAAAATTAAAATCACTTGATGCCATCAAGTCATTCAAGGCAGCTATTGAATTTAGACTCATAAAAAAAAATAAAATGTGTCAATTTTAATAGAGATGATAAGTATTATAATACAAATGATAAGATAAGAAGTAATCCTAATCTTTTTATCAAATACCTACAAAAATGTGAAATAGAAGCAAGTTACACTATACTTAGGACATAAGAGTAGAATGGATTGCAAAAAAAAGGAACTAAGCACTTATAGGTATGGTAAGCCACATGTTAACCCCTTCATCATTGCTAGAGTTCTTATGGGATGATATACTGAAAACTATTACATATATCTTAAGTTCCATAAAAATTACTGTTTAAAACTCATTATAAGTTAGTTATGGAAAAAGGCCTAGTTTGATGCACTTTTATGTTTAAAGTTGTAAAATAGAGGTAAATCTATACATTTTATGTACAAAGAAGCTCGATTCAAAGATTGCTAATAGATATTTTATTGGTATTGCAAAAACTCTAAAGGCAACAAATTCTATTGCTCAACTAACTTAAACAAAGTGGTTGACTTAGATCAAGCCATTTTCCTTAAGAATGAGTTAGATAGTAGGACTCAAGTACTATACATCACACTTTCACCGAAGAGAATACTATTATTCTATTAGCACCAATGTTAGGTAAGTTTTACTTGTCAAGACTCTTGTACAATCGTGACTTGTGCAAAACTCTTAACAAATTTTGCAAGCCTTCTTTAAGCTTAGTATCAATTAGGATTATAATAAAGCTATAGGGTTCCTAAAACCTACAAATTTCTTTATATGAAAAATGAAATTTTAGAAATATATTTCCAACACATTCAAATTAGTTTAAAATGCATGCAAGATACTTCAAAAGAGAAGTTTAACTTATGAACCTAGAGTTTTGTGGAGAAATAAGTTGGTATAACTAAAGGTCTATTCCCAACATCCTCTGTTCTACCTATTTATGACCATGGCCTCATGATAGAAAATTTAAACAAATATCTTACAATTAATTATATCTCAAAATAAATTTTGCCTAGGCTCCAAAACAATCAAGCATGCTCACTATAAGGAGGGTGGTGGTCGTGGTGGTGGAACCTTAATCAAGGTATTTAAAAATGTAAACCACAAGAAAAAAAAATCCATAGAGTTTACTATGGATATGATAATGCACGTCGAAGTCTCTCCTTTCCCTAGCCTTGTAGCTCTTCTTCTAAGAATCCACACCTGATAGAATCTTCACCACCTTAAACAATGTCATCCAAGAATTTCAGGCCAAACAGCCTCGACCTCGCCCACAAGCTTAAATTTATCAGTACCTACATCAACCTCCTATTTGGATCTCACCTATCAAGACCACCTTCGCTATTACAGTTACAGATGCAGTCACCAAGACCACTGCTTCAGCTCCACACTCATCCTCTTCCTTATCCTCATTCTCAATAACTTTATCCTAGAGACGATTTTTCTCTTCACCAAAACCTTAGTTTGCAAACAGCTTTTCCTCACGCTATAGGAATGTATCTCATTTAAGGCAGCTTTTCTCATGAACTTCCCACAGATTTTCCATGGATTTTTAGGGATTTCCCACGAGACTCCCTCCAAAAACATAATTCGTAGGAAATTAAGAAATGGGAATTCATTTCCAGCAAATATTTCCCACAGATTTCACATGGATTTCCCACAGTTTTCTTGTGGGAATTACTTCGCTCAAATTCTTAAAAAAAGAATTAAAAAAATATTTTTCAACAAAAAAAATCCATGAAAAACCTACATCAAAATTATTGAAATTTTTTTAAAAAAATTAAATGTAAAAATTATCTAATACTTAAAAATTTGTAAAAAAAAAAAAAACTTTAATATTTCAAATGAAATGTTAAAATTATCCAACAATTGAAAAAATTTATAAAAATTATAAAATCAATTAAAAAATATATTAAAATCATAAATCTGTTCAAAAGTTATTATAAAAAAAAGGAACTAACAATAATAATTACTTCAACTTGTTTAACTAAGACATAATGAAGTTCTATAATATATATATACATATATATTAGTGCAGTGCTTGGTACATATATAAAATACGAAAAAAGAGACCTAATTTATGATGAGTTAACAAGTAATGTGCATCCCACAATACTCGAGAAATAAAATAATAAAGACCGTAAAATGATTATGGATTCTAAGAAGCATTCAACCTTTAAAAAATGTTAAACGTGAACAGGAAAATTATTATAGATAACAAGAAGCAATGCAAAACTTTTTATTCATGCTCTTTAAAGCAAAAACTTCAGTCATGAAATACATCATCTATGCTCTTTAAACACTTTTTGTTCAGCATGGCACCTTGATAAGTTGTTAACGTACCAGTCATTAATCAAAACATTTTCCAACAGGACAGCTAGCATTCAGAATGCATCTTAAACTATCTTCATAACAAGAAACAATAATGCTGCAGCATAATTTAAGCCCTAGACGAATAACAATTTAATAATAAATAGTGTCAAGAGAGAATAAACAAGTGAACCAAAAAGAGCACCTCAAACTTCAACAAAGCATTCAAGTGGACTGTATCTTATATTTTGAGTATCTGAATTAGTTTCAAATTTCCTGTGCAAATTGTAAGACAAAATGTAATTAGAGACAAAAAATATTAGAGACAAAAATTTTCAATGCAGTTAATAAACATAAAGGATAAAATGATTTAGATTGAAATAATATTTGAAGTGGTTAAACTAGACACAAATATAAAAAAATAGGATTTAGAAAAAAAGATAAAGTCATATAAGGGAGATGAAATATCATTGTCAATCAAATAGAATTAATTTAAATAAAAATTACAATAAAATTATAAAAATAGTGCAAGAATGGCCTATCTAGCATTATTGAGCCACGTTGGCTTATATAATATTACGCTTCAATTTGAAGCCACAAATCCAAGTGATAAACCACAGACATGAGATAACAACACGAACTATCCAGCCCCACTTACTGCCTTCTTAATGTTATCTAGCGCCCTCTCCTGCCAAATCCAACAATTTCGAGCAGGTCTTGTGAAGCCCCACTCATTGCCCAGTATTCTAAAACTCATATTAGAAAATGATCATTAAAACATGCTTAAATAATAAATTTAATTACAACATTTCATTTTTTATGTTTAATTTAAAGTTTTTAAAAGCATTTTTTTAAGATGACTATAAATTGATGCTCTATTACCTTGAACTCATGTTCCCTACAATGAAGTAATGAATCACTAAGAGCATGACCAACACAACAATAGAGAAAAACTTATAACCACATAAATATAGTAGATGCCATCTTCTATAACCATAGTCTATATTGAGAACTATAAAATGATCTCTACAACTTTATTCGGTGACGAAGACTAAAAAGGCATATCCTGCCATTAAAATACATTTTGATCCACAAAATAATATCATTTTGTTACCTTACCATCTTATTTATTTTATAGTCCTCAAAGATTTACAGGAAATTTTGTTTTACATACACACAGAATTGAATCCATTTCATTGTACAGGAGAATAAAGACTCAATAAAATTCACATTGGGAGTCAATGTCAAGAATAGCTGCAGCAGTAGTAAATTGGCACTCAGCTCTATAAACTACACGAAACTTAAAGAATATGAAAGCAAGTTTTGACACAATTTTGAGCCATCATTCCCTGAGCTAGTGATTAAAACCAGAAACTTGGCGAGTAAAACCAAATGTCTAAAAAAGAGTTTAATAGCTTTGAAGTATAAACATTTACACGTGTTCTATAATGCAACAACACCTGAAAATTCAATATATAAGTGTCTAAGAACCCTTTAACATGTTAGACCAGAAAACCGATGTCTGGATTCTAGGTGTAAAGTTGTCTATGATATAATGCCTTAAAAACCCAAATTACATAGCAGGTTGTAATATTTTGGTATTTTTTTATTTAATCAAAAATTTTGTTCAAATAAAGCCTATAAAAAGGCCATGTAACTACCATTTGAGAACAACTTGAAATGAAGAATTCCTTTAGCATTTTCAAAGTTGAAAGTAAGAGATTTTCTTGTAAAGTAGAAAAAATGTAGGAGTTAGCATCACAATAACTCCATCAAGCCATGATATATAACTTGCAAGTAAGAGATAGCACTTTTCAAAAATAGTGAAGTCCAAAACATACCCTCTTTGGAGTTATGTGGTATTGACCGTTTGGTTTTGCAATTCCAGTAGCCATGCAAGCCATAAGCATATTTCCTCCTATCCCAACACTTGCAGTACATATGGTAGTCTCAAAGCTCTCTTCCTTAATTGATGAAGTTAAATGTTTTGGTTCTTCACCTTCCAAATTTGTGACATCTAAAAATGCTTCACCACAGTTTACAGCCTACATCAAGTAGCAATCACAGCAATGAAGACAAGCCAACCAGAAACGTAAAAACACTTATGCTTTGTTTGGATTGGAGAGAAGTGGGAGGAAAAAGAAATTGGGATAGAAAGAAATGGGAGGAGAAATGAATTTCTTTTGTGTTGTTTGGAATTAGAGAAGTTAGGAGAGAAAGAAATTAGAGAAGGAGTGGTTTCTTTTGTTTGGCAAGAGAGAAGTTAGGGGAGAAAGAAAGTTGTATTTGTGTGAAATAACTATTATGTCCTTATGTGTAAAAGATGAAGATATATGTATATTTTAAAAAGATGAATTCTCAAAAAATGCAAGTTAAATTTCTAAAATAAAATTAGAGGTAAAAATATATTACAAATAAAATAATTTTGAAAATATGTGTATTTAATTGGACACCCTTTCACTTCTAGCAATATAATTTCAGAAAGCTTTATTAATTTCATTCATATATTAAATATTTGATAATTGATATTCAATTTTATATTTTTAATAAAAACTATTTAATTTAATGACTTGTAATTTATCAATAAATTTAATTTATTCATATGCTGAATTTTATTTAATACATAATAGAATTAACCATCCTTTAAAAACTTTATCCAATACACCAGATAAAATGTAAATCGCAAAAAATTAGCCATCCTTTAAATGATATATTTGTTGCAAAACAATAGTTCACTACCTGTATCAAGATCCAATACAAGGTAAAAGTGGAAAAACATTCAAGACAAACACCCTATTCTATTTCAAATAAGCAATTAACAAAATCAAAATGGACAATAAACGATGCAAAAACGAAATGAAAGAAAACTCATGTTCTTATCCTCTAAATTGAGAGAAGGAAATCATCTCAACTAACATTACCAATCTTAAAAACGCAAAAATCTAGAGAAACTCCATATATTGAACTACATGGCATATCATCAAATAAATAATAATAATAATAAAACAAAAGTTCCTTTCAATCCATTCAAGAATTTAAAACATGAGAAAATGTGGATATTCCTTTCAAGCCATTGAGGGGATTGAGTGTTGGGGAAGGAAAAAGTGTTGCTTGGTATAGATAAAGGACCATATTGGATGCAGAAATTTTTTTTGCAATTTTAAAAAAAACTCAGCAACTGGGGGGGGGGGGGGGAATGGTGGCCAAGTCACATATCCTACTGAACCGGGTTGAGCTCAAATCCAGTCGGACCTAAGCAACTCAGACCAAGGGATACCTAACCCAACCAAGCAAGCAAATCGAGGATTGTGAACCGACATTCTATGGAGGCTGTCAGTGGCGAGCGCCTACCATCATCAATCCAGGGTCCATCCACAGATTGCCAACCATATGCTATTCTTAGTTGCTAACGGAGATCAAACTTTGGCCAGCTTATCTCATCTAATCTCTTGATTGGGCGAGGGCAGGAGTTTTCCACTTCCCAGAAGCACATAGGAGAAGGATTGGGAGACTGAGCACCTTCTAGAAGGCCAAGAAGTAGTCTGGCTGCCAGACGGCAAAACACGAAAGTGGAGGAAGAAGTTGCAGCAGTAGCTACTATAAGGATGTGAAGAGAGAAAATAGGAGCTAAGGGTAACAATGGGAAAAGGTAAAAAGTTTGGCCATTTCTAACCACTGCTGGAGAGAAGTTTTTCGGTAAGCCCCACATCTTTTTTTTTACTCCAACTTCTTTCTTCTCTCATTTCACCCCTGCATCCAAATGGATGAAATGCTGAATTTCTCTCCCAACTTCTCCTCCCCCAATTTCTACAGTTCCAAACAGAGGGTTAAAGAGTGTCCACCCATAAGCAAAACTTGCACTTTATTGCAACATCAGTGTAATATACTATAAAATTGATCAGCTACCTTTAAATTGTACAAGTGAAATTATAGCTACATGAAATCCAATCAGGAAGGAAGGAGATACAAAGAGACACAACAGGAAATCCTTATCCTTCATGGTTGAAGGATAGCTAGGAATGCTCTAACACTACTCATCTCCTCATAAGCTTCATTACTCTCCCTGTCAGGGAAAGAAGACTCACACTTCTTATTACATGGAAAGGTTATAACATGTGGATGTGAACGTGATGTAAGATAGTTATAATGAAATAGAGAATCATCTGTGAAGAAAGAAGCAGAGCAGCAAACAATAAAGCATTAAATGATTAAGTAGTAAAACTCCTTAGCTTGTTGTTTTACATAATTGGTTGTGATATAAGTTCCTGATCTAACAAAACACCAATAGGTATAAATTGCCACAAGCCGTGTCAAACATTAAAAGATATAATTTCTCATTAAATGAAGAGCGTTATTTCCTGAAAACTAATGTATTACACATACGAAAATTGATATTAAGGGCAATATGAACATACATTGGATGATGGTGGCATTGGAATTCAGCTTCATCTACCAAAATGATTCATCCATTACTAATTTGTCACAATTGCCTATATCAGAGGTAGGTGAACACAAAAAGAACAATGACACATATAACAGATCTTCTCTCCTCATGTATTAAAAAATGTTTAAAACATTTCAGAACTCTATAAGAAAGGTATAAGCTGCCAATTATTTTAAGAAAGGGTTATTGCAAAAGACAAGCAAAAAAAGCATTAAAATCCATGCAGAATAGTGCCAAGTACAATGAAATTGGCTATATCATTGCCTTAAAATGCAAAGGACAAATAAAGGAAGACAATGAGCTGGGAAATAAAGCTCACAACAACAGACTTTGTAGACAGCCCTTCCATAGATTTATTCTTCTTCCAAAATTGGATGTCTGTAATGTAGAGGAAGAAATTGATTAGATAATTAAGCCACAACTTCAACAAAATTAATGTTTCCTTGCTGCAAGTTCTTCATAGACAATTTCATACAAAACTACTCACCATTCTTAAAAGCTAAGAAATCAGAAACTGAATGAAGTAGTGAAACAATCATGGTCACTGCCAGGATGTAAGGATTTCCTTCCAAGAATACCCTCTGATATAAGATACAGATAGTCAGCAAATATAGAAAGGTAGCTAGTCATCAATTATATTGCCAATGATAAGTGCATAAGCAAACAAGAAGTATTTTATTTTTGTTAAACACTAAAAATATTTTAAAACTTTCCAGGCTTTATCTTCTGCATGTAAAGAGATACTTCTTTATGGTATAAATGCTATGCTACTTGGACACATTAAAAGAAAATGCCTAGTGGACCAAGCGAAGATAAGCATCTTTAGGTGGATGTTTGGTAGGCCATTTCAATAATCACCAGCCAAGTTCCATTGATGTAGTTTATTTCACCATAAAACAAGCACAACTGTACCACAGAAACATTATATTTCTGCAACACAAGGATAACACCACTATATATGCACACTGGACATTACAAGATTAACTATGCAAAGAAATTTCTTAAGTACCAAACCTTCAACTGATCAGCCTCGCCTTCAAGCATGCTTCCATAATTATGAGGAATCTGGAAGGACCAGCCAATCTGCAGGAACAACTGTCATTTCATTATGCTTATGGGACCAACCTCCAAATTGAGTGGTAACTCAGTTACCGTCTCATTTCTTAATATTTCTTAATATCCCCTACAGAATTTCAAAGCAAAATAATTGAAGAATAACATTAAAAAGTAAGGAAAGAACAAATTCTCATGAGACAAAGAACAAATAGTCAACTGCTTCTCTGAATACTTTGAATCATATATTAAAGTTCATAGAGACATAATCATTGAAGTACTAGCAACAACAAAATATCTTTTGTGCGGATCAAGGTTTGAATTAATAATATCATTGATTCACTAAAAATAAATAAATAAATAAACAAAACATGAGTTCATGCAATACAAAACTGAGAAATATATAAAGCCAGTGAATCAAATTAGAATTTGAGAACAAAATTAGTTACTCACCACCTTTGAGGATTGAGCCGCTATTAAAAGCTTGAGTTTATTGGATTTTTTATGGTAAGAAGGACAAAAATCAAACAATTGATGTATAAATTAAAGTAATCTCAACATTTTGTTATCAAATTTCTTAGAAATTAGAATAGTCAAACTGGTTTTTAGGAGAAATAGAAAATGAAGGAAAACCATCCACATAAGAGAAGCAAACGAACATCAGCTTCAGCTTCTTCTCATAGATAAAACAGGGACTAAAATGATAGAAACAAAATTACAACAAACAAATTAGATGAGTTTAGTGAGAAATACCGATTGATTTGCATATCTGAAAGCTGTAGAACATTGGCATCGTCGAAAGATAGAGAAGCGATGGGAGTCAAAAAGCTAATGGGCCTGCGCGTTGCCGATGAGTCTTTATACTTGCACATGGGGAGCAGGGTCTCAATGCTCGAGCTTCTTCTGCCATTCAGAGTTAACGATTTTTTATGTCAATTAAAATTAAAAATTATTGATTTGAACAGATCGAATTTCCAGTGATCTCTTTGATGCATCCTTTTATATTGATTTACTGATTATGATTATAAAATTATTTAAAATTTTTATCAAATGCAAATAGTTATGAAAATTAAGAATATAGAACTAAAACAATTATATAAATAATATATATCCAAAATGCAAAGAACAAAATAGAATTGAATTTGGGTTTAATTTGAAATTAAATACAATGCAATATTAAAAATAAAATATAAAATTATTAAAAAAATAATAGAGAAACATAATTGATATAAGAAAATTAAGAATTCTTCAATAAATTAATTATATATTATAATATATTGATAATTATAATTGATTTCTTACCGTAAAATCCCTATAATAATTTACAAATTTTACATTAAATTACCATCTAAAATTTGATCAATTTAGATTAACAGAATTAAGTAACTATTATAATCAATAAAATTATATATAAATTAATTTGAATATATAATTCGATTAAATTAGAGATTTCATAAAATTAAAGGATTAAACCAAAAATCTCTAATTTAATCATTTAGTTCTATATTCTCACATGCAGAACGATGATTAACCAACCAATATTTAACATAAAATTATATGAAAATCATAAATCACTTAAATGAATACAATCTAAACCAAAACAACATCTAATTTATGCAAATTAAAAAAAATAGTAAAAAGAATTAGGAAAAGAAGAAAATCAATTAATAATAATTAATATTACAAATTAAGATCTTATAATCCAAATCAAGTTGAAATTTAAAATCTTTGAATAAATCTAAAAATTAACCTTCTATTTATGATAAGAAGAAACTTGGAAAACAAAAGAAAGCTATCTAAAATGTATCTGTTCTTACCTTTGGAAGTATAAACCCTCAAATCCAATTTTATCTATTACAAAATCTAATGAGATAAGTTAATATGCCTCCTAAAATTACAAAGAATGAGGCCTTACTAATCTTAGAAGCCTATAGCTTTAATTTACAATTTAGTGTACGAATAATGTTTTACTGCAATAATTTTCATCACTCACCTTCTAATTTATATTTGACTACCAAAATAATATAGTTTTACTAATTCCAACATATGAAAGTTGTTGAGATGAGTCTTAGGTAATTTTGGGCACTAGTTTCATCTTGTTTAAACATCTAGAACTTCAAATATGATTCAAAAATTCAGAATAATTTAATTTAGATAGAAATAGAGCATCAATTTCACATTCATTTTTTACCTTCCAAATGTTTAAATTGGACCTTAGTCAAAATATAAAAATTTTAAAACTTCCCTTAAGATTTCCAACAATATAAAGATGACTCAAATTTGATGTCTATAGGTCAAGTTATATGCAAAAATTTGAAACAATATAAAAACTAATATTAACTTAACAATTTCAAAATTTTAAAAAATCAATACCACATCACATGATAAGGATAATTATATAAAATTAAGTATACGAAACACACTAAGAGATATAAAATGAAGGGAAATAATATAAATAAATTCTTGCTCATTAAAAGTATTAAAGGAAGCTTATGGTTAGGCGGCTCATGGATACTAGCTTTGAGCAAGAAGTAATGATGGAAGACTGTTTTGACATTGTTGATGATGGCAGCTGGATGGAGTGATGGAGATTATTGATGTTAATGGAAGATGGGTTGGAAAAGGAAATTAGAGCCTCTTGAGGTTTTGATATCAGATTGGGATATCAAGGAAGGAGTCCAATCTATGAGGACTCCTTCAAACTGGGGTGGCAAATTTTAGGCTGCTCGGGTGCCTCAAATCCATCACATGTAATGCCAGTAACTTCGGCATTTCGGAGCTTCTCTCTCAGCCTGCCCCAGCTAAACCCGATGCTACTACCACTGATGGAACTGTTTTCGAAACTCATGTTATAACAGGCACTGAGGTTCCCAATGAGAGATTCGTTTTGGAAATGTACCATTCTTTTTGGGGAGTATTCATAGTTTTTTTGTACTAAGAAAAGTTAATTATTGGCCAATAAAGTGAAAAGGAGAAGGAATATTTAAAACATTGGCTGGCTAATACTGCCTCAATTTGCTTAATTGTTCAAAACATAAGCAAATGATATTGGAGGGACCGGAAAAACATAAACTGAGAGTGGAAATTGGAGCCATGATTTTTTCTGGCCAAATTGCTAAAGGGAAAAGATGAAGCTACAAGAGTCTGACTAAGAGTTAAATTGTGTGGTTAAGATAATTCATCAAGATGTTGTAAATATGTTCTAGTAACATTTAAGAATGCTTCATAAGTCAAATTAGATTGGACCAAAATTTGTATAGATCGAATCCCTTTAAATTCACTTTTAAATAAGTTCATTATAAAGTGATTTAGTCTATCTTATTAGTAGATCAGATTGATCCACGGGCTAGCACGTTTTCTAAAGAAAGAATTATACTACATATATAAAGAATTACTCTCAATTTGGGAAAGAATTACACTACTAGCAAAACAAAATAAGCACAATGGAAATATAAACCCTAAAGCTAACCATTCAGATAGACGCACTCGATGCATATGACAACACACTTTTTAGTTTCTATAATTCAAGATGCCTTTGTAATTTGAAGCACAATAGCCTCAGCAAAATTTAGTTGTCATGCCAAATCCACAAATAATAGAACTCATCTTTTTGGACCTTAAAAACAGACATTATTAATATTTGCGTCTTTCAGTATTATCTATTTTATTATGATGAAACATGAATTTAATGTTTGAACTGGTATGTAATAGCATCTCTTACATCTTGTAGCACTCAAACCAAGCCTAAGGGAAGAGGTGGCCCTGGATGACTCAACAAACTGTATGGTCTTTCACCTGAACTGCAGGTCATTGTTGGCCAACCAGCTCTGCTAAGGAGTGAGGTGTGTACAATTGCACCAATATTTTTACATGTCATCATTACCACCTACTTCGTTATAGTTTTGAGCTAGATCCTAACATACGGCTGGGTTTAGCTCGGGAAGCAATTTTGGACATACATCCGGAAAAACAATTCCAAGATCCAAGTAACAAGAGCAAAATTATCTGCAATAATAAGCTGCGGGTGGTATTTGAGAGAGATTGTACTGACATGTTCAAGATGAGCAAGTTATTAGCTAAACACATCATCCCCCCTGAGCCATTGAGTAGGTATTTGGTTATGGCCATGTTGTTACGCGAGTTGATTTGTTTCATAGTTTAAATTCTTCTATCTATTTATTTTTGGCACTTCTAGGACAACCAGCTCCAAAGAAGCAGAAGGTAAATGCGGACCAGAGACAAGGATTACTGAACCTTCTCCATTTGTAATAATATCGGATGCTCTTGCCAACTTTGTTGGGGTTACCGGAAGGGAGAGGTTTTAAGACGGACATATATATATATATATATATATATATATATATATATATATATAGGAGTACATAAAGGTCAATCAATGAGAGGTAAGCAATGAAGTAGGCAAGCTATATTACTGCTTATTTGCTTTGGAGTTATGTATCGTGATATATTAATGAACGTCTTAATTGTTTTAGTAAATGCAGATCGTGAACACAAAAAATCTGTTCCAGTTCTATGTATTCTCTTCTTTCTCTTTTGGGATACTGTAATTGAGTTATCCTTTCTGTTCAGGATGTTTTTGCTTCATTGTGACTTTGGCTACTGTTATTTTGTTTTGCATGTTCTGATGCAACCAATTTCTGTTTTACCCAGCCTTTTTAAGTCTAAACGATGAAGGCTTGCAATATTGGTCTCCTTGTCATCTTAAATTGTCACAAGTACTGCTGATTGTATATTCATCAGCAAGTAACAATGCTCGTACATCCAGTAAAAGCATATAGAAATAGGTGTAGAAGCTTCTGTACCAGTGGTAGGAGTGGAAATATGCTAGATCAAGCTAAGCTTTATTTTATTTAAGTCAGTCTTTATTATATAAATTATTGGTTTAAGTCAAATTTATTAGTTTATATAAGACAAAAATCTAGATTTGACCTAATCTATTTATAAAATTTTGACCTAATTTGTTAACCTATATAAAAATTCATTTACATAAATAAACCTTCAAATAAGTTAACAAAAAGAGACTTTCAAAGCTAAAATTAAACTAATAATTAAATTAGGTATATACTTATAATTACATGTATTAAAATAATATTGATATTATATTTTATAAATGTATATGTATTATATATGGTGTTACATTATATACATAGTACATATTAATTATTAAATAGATCATTCTAATAGGCTTATGTATCAAGCCTATATCCTTTTTGTTTAAATAAATCTATTTATCAACTTTGGCTTGATTCATTGAAATAAAAACAAGTTAGGCTAAGTTAGATCAAAAAAAGTTAGACCATAAATTCTTAATAAACGATCTAAGCTATTTCTTCATTAATCATTGGGCAAGTGACAGAGAAGAGCTAGATTTAGGTCATCGATACTTATGAAAGGAAGAATATAATGCAAGGGTTTGATTCTTTTAAATTTTTTCGGGGATAAGTTTCATAATTTATGATAAAAAAAATTATCTATGGTGAACATTGTTAAACTTGTTGGCTTAAGGTAGACCTTCAATATATTCGTAGGATCTTCTAAACCCCATGGCAATATTATGTGATGCTAAGCTTCGCGAGCTATTTGGTTGTGAAAGCACTTCGGCATTGGAGATACCAGAAGTTTTGGGTTGTCACTTTATATTCAGAAGATCATGACTGATAGCACTGTCCAGTTTATAGGTGTCTCACTTACAAAAGTTTAGGGTTAAGGTAGCTCTCCTCATTCCTTCTTCCCCCTCATCTATTTCAAGTTTTGCAGTGTCTGATTTTTTTGTTGAAAATAAAGTATCTGAATTGTTTTCTTTTCATTAATATTATGCATAGAATTTGGCTAAATATTGGCTTTTTGGTTGCAGTGACAGGTTACAGTATTATAGTCCGTACTGATCTTGGTAATATGTTGAAATGGCTTTGTACTTTGAGTATTTGACTGGTAGATCTTGGGCATTATGCATAGTTCTTGTTGATAAGTGCTTAGCAGAATGAAGATGTAGTGGGTGACAAGTGTTTATTTTAATTTGGGATTGGCACTGTGTTTCTTGGTTGCGCAGATCTGGTTCGTCTAACTCGGCACTTCGTTAGAAATTTACAATAACCTATGAAATGCTGATAGTGGGAAAGGAAATTATGTGTGCAAAAGGTCATGACATATTCCTTCGAAAACCTGTGCGTATTTCATACAATGCAGCTTGCCAAGCTTTTATAACGCTGAGATTTATGATGGTAGTGCTAGTTATTTAAATGGAATTAGCAAGTTATCAAATTTGAATTTAATGTTACATCTTTATTTTGTTTGAAATCTCATCATATTAAATTTCAACTAATTCAAAATCAAGTCGAATTAAATTTCGATGTAAAAGAAGATAAGCTCTTTCAATGGCAAAAATACCGGATTACAATTATTTTATAAATATTTTTCCGTTTTACCGTGGTTCGAAAACTAATTACCAGAATACGCAGAGCGCCGTGAAGTCTTGGAGGCGCCATTTAGAGTAACGCCCTCCCCTTGGAGGCGCCATTCAAAGTGGCACCCTCCATTTGGAGGCACCATTTGAAAAGGCGCCCTCCAACGGGAGGTGCCATTTTGAATTTCAAATTCTGGGAGGCGCCTCATAAAATGGCACCTTCTCCCCTCTATAAATTCCCCCACCCGGCCTCACCCCCACCACACTCCAAACCCTCGCAACCGCTCTTCTTCCCTTCTTTCTTCGTAAACCTCGCAACCACTCTCCGCAATTCATCTTTCCTTCTATCTTTGAAGTCATTCGCAGTATTTTATATTCTTTCATTCACAAATCGTCATCTGTTTTTACTTTTGTGCATTTCATTCGGAAGCATTTTTTTCTTTGGAGCAAATATGATTTTCTTTCAATTCTTCCTTGGTTAGTATTTTTATAATTTCTATATTTATGTTATATTTTTTATTTTAAGTTAATTATTATGATTTATGATGTGAAATGATGATCTAGGATTTAGAAAAAATTTATACAAATTTATATGATCTGTGATAATTTATAATTTTTACTGGTTAATATTTTGATAATTTTTATATTTATATTATAATTTTTATTTTATGTTGATTATTATGATTTATGATATGAAATGATGATCTAGGATTTAGAAAAAATTTATACAAATTTATATGATATGTGATAATTTGTAATTTTTACTGGTTAGTATTTTTATAATTTCTGTATGTATATTATAATTTTTATTTCATGTTGATTATTATGATTTATGATGTAAAATGATAATCTAGGATTTAGAAAAAATTTGTACAAATTTATGTGATCTGTGATAGTATGTAATTTTTACTGATTAGTATTTGTATAATTTCTATATTTATATTATAATTTTTATTTTATGTTAATTATAATGATTTATAATGTGAAATGATGATCTAGGATTTAAAAAAAAATTGTACAAATTTATATGATCTGTGATAATTTATCATTTTTACTGGTTAGTATTTTATAATTTCTGTATTTATATTATAATTTTTATTTCATGTTGATTATTATGATTTATGATGTGAAATGATGATCTAGGATTTAGAAAAAATTTGTACAAATTTATATGATCTATGATGGTTTGTGATTTTAAAAGAAAAACAAAGAGGATAAAGAAAAGTGTCTTAAAATAAAATATACGATTTAGGTAAAAACTATTTTCAGATATTTTTAAAATATAAAATTATTTAGGATATAGGACATGATAAAAATAAGATTATTTTTATTGTATGTTTATTATTACGAGAATATATTATCTTATTGATCAATATTTTTAGGTTAATTCTAAAGTAATATATGTTAAAATAGATAAATATCAATTGAGGGTTTAGTGTAAAGTTTTGATATGTTATGCAGTATTTCTATTTACTTTATCTTTTTTATTGTACTATTTTATTATTATTTTTTGTTAACTAATGGTATTTAAGCCATATACACTAATATTTTTTAGCATTATGATATTTCAATTTTTTGATTATAAATATATTTTATATAAATTATATAATTCATTCAATTAAATAATTTATTATACAATCAATTTCTTATTATTTTATACCGTACGTATTATTTATTTCTTATTTACTCTACTGTATTCTTTTTATATCTGTTCTTATTATTTATGGTTTAAAATATCAACATTATTAATTAACATAAATATAATAAGTTATAATTTTTTATTTATTATAATATTTTAAGTAAATTAAAGCTTTAATATACATTTTATTAACAAAAATAATTAATTTCATATTATATTTTTTAGAAAAATAGTTAGTAATTAAATTAAATATTATTTATATAAATATTTTTAAATTTTTGTTGATGATAATTTTTAAATATTATATTTTAAATTTAAAATACATCAACTAAGAGTTCTCAAAGGGTTTACAGTTCGTACATAATTTATTCTTCATTTCATGTACTTTGCTGAATTTTTTCTTCTTTATTTCTTCAATCATTCTATTAAAAGTTGAAATGCAATATATTGAATAATATTAATATAATACAATTTCATTTTTTTTGACATAAAATTATTTTTAATGATCAAATATCTTTTTTTAAAAAATTCATGTTATGGAAAACGCTAATTGAAATAACTAACTATATATTTCAGTTTTAATAAAAGTATTTAAAAATAAAAATTAATTATCTTTTAAAATTTATTAATATTTTCTTGATATAAAAATTCAAACACTATATTTTAAATTGAATATACATTAATAAAATTTTATATATATTGTTATTTTTATTCTTTTAATATATTGTTTTGTAAAATATATTTAATTTAGCGTAATTTTTACATAATTTTTTGATTGATACAATAATATCTAATAACTTTTACTTAGAGATTAAAGTTATTAATCTATCTAACAAATTTTTCTTTCATGCAGAGGCTTTTTTCTGTTTGCTTCTCCTAATACTTACCGGTTAGTATTTTTTTAAATTTTATGCTTATATTATAATTTTTATTAGTCATAATGAAAATATTTTTTATATTGGTAGAGAAATTTGTTTAGAATATTATGATATAAATAATATAAATTTTTTTATTTTATATTGATTGTTATGATTTATGATGTGAAATTATGATTTAAGATGTGAAGTTATGATTTATGAAAATTTTGTAGGAATTTATATGTACTGTGATAGGTTGTGCTATTAAAAGAACAATAAATGAGATAAAGAAGGGTGTCCTAATATAGGTCTTAGGACTTAGGTGAAAGTTATATTTAGAGAATTTTTTCATGTAAAATCTTAATATATCATAAGAGAGGTACTAAAAATAAAATTCTAAGATATGTGAATGCAACCAAAAGCCTTAAAAAATAGGATATTGTTATTGAAAATTTAAACTTTTTTCTATTTAAATAGTAGATATTATAAATGCAAGAATAATAAACGTAGTTGAAAAAATTATACTATACATAGGTTTATTCAGGAAGCATTAAAATATATATGGAGGTATTGCAAAGTAAGTATTAGACGAAGTCAGTGAATGTAGAAAAGAATTCATGACTGTAATAATAAAAAATACAAACAATAATATGTACATAATTTTGGTTGCTATTTGGTAGTAGGTGTGAAAGGAGAAAAATGCCGTAAAAATAAAAAATGTAGTGTATTATATTAGTTTTGGAAAAGAAACAACATTTGCTTAGCCGAAAAAATAATCCTATTATTACGTAGTATTAATAGAATATCTTGCAAAATAGTAATACATTCCGTTCATTTTTAATTATAGTATTAAATACTAGTACATTCGTTTATGAGAACAAAATTTGTATATGAGACTATCTGTCAGTTGTGGGGGCGCAGTGAGTGTTTTGCAGCTAAAAGTAACAAGATGAAGAAAAGTTTAATTGCTTTTATATATTCAAATGGTACAATTATTGAGGGATCAATGGGGTAATGTACGATGGACCTCCCCCAAAGGCATTGAAATTAAAAGGATGCAGCACTATGGATGTTTTGTGGGAGAGAATTCATGCCCGACTGAAGCTTCACGAAGATCAAGCTGTGGGGAAAATTGTTTACAGGTTTCCACAGCATCAAACAGAGGCTCAATATATGGCATACGAATTGGACGACGATGAAGACTTGGGATGTGCTATAGCAAGCTACGAACAACATCCGACGATGACAGCAATGGAGTTGTACACGGAGGTGATCACATCCGAACTACACGCTGCCAACCTGGGTTCACAAGAAAGAGTTCCAACAACTAGATCACCTATGGTTCCAACGGCTAATGTCAATACTAGTTATTCGATGGTGCGGGAAGGCCTTCCTTACACGGGTGGAATCGAGTTCCACATTTCTGATAGTTATACTCTTGCATTAGACTCATCTGTTGCAGGTGTTTTCCCGAGAAATATATCACATACCATGATGGGTTCAACAAGTGCCTTACTGGTCGTAGAGGAAGAATCCGCTGATCCTATATTCATGGATGCCCACCTTGAGTTTGGTTTTGAGGACGATGAGGTGTCTTGCAGTAGCGATGATGATCGTGACACTGATGATGAAGAACGTGCCACTACACATGGAGACAGTGTTGCAACGTGGCAAGTGAGAAATGACAATGCTGCACAGACATCATGTGGTGTCCCTCAAGCTGCTGTCTTCTCTCACATTGATTGGGATGCCATAAGGAATCCTAATGAATTTCTGGAAATAATGAAACCAAGCTATGATTACGACATGGAGGACTTACAAGTTAGACAAGAGTTTGATTGCAATGAGACATTAATTGCTGCAACCAAGCATTACCACATCAAAAGGCGCCACAGTTATTACGTGGAGGAGTCGGATACCAAAAGATTGAGCGTGACGTGTGATAATTACGGGGACGAATGTAAATTCCGCCTCAGAGCGATCAATCTGAAGAATTCTAACACTTGGACAATAACTAGATTTTCAGGGCCTCACACATGTGTTAATGCCAGTTTGACACAGGATCACAAATCTCTTGACTCCGAGTATATCAGTTCCTTGATACTGGAGATGATTAAAGTGAAGCAAAATGTTCCAATCTCGCTTATACAAGAGAGGGTGGAAGGCATGTACGGGTATAAGATTTCGTACAAAAAAGCATGGAAGGCTAAATAAAAGGCAATTGTCAAGGTGTACGGTGATTGGGATAAATCATATGAAGTGCTCCCTAAATGGTTGGACATTTTAGGCTATTGTGACCAAGCTCTGTTCAAGTTGGAGTCAAAAGAATTCGTCACAGTTGACAACCATGTTAATCCACAAAAACATATTTTCAACCAAGTTTTCTGGGCTTTCAAACCATGCATTGCCGCATTTCCCTACTGCAAGCAATTCATACAAGTTGATGGAACGCATCTGTATGGCAAGTACAAAGGCATGCTATTGATTGCTGCGACCCGGGACGGTAACAAATGTCCCGTTCCTCTTGCCTTTGCCATTGTTGATAGGGAGAACTACAAAAATTGGAGTTAGTTTTTGGCATTACTGCGGGTAAATGTTACGAACCAGCAAGGAATATGCCTGATATCAGATCGACACCGAGCTATAAAAGATGTTGTAGCCACCGAAGGCCTAGGATGCAGCCTCCTCATGCTTTTCACCGGTACTGTATCAAACATATTGCCAACAACGTTCGCAAGATTGGTATGACAATGTCAAGAAAGCTGTCCTTAAGATTGGTATGCCTTATAGCATAATTTCTTTATTGAACCTTTCATTTATAAATTTGTGTATCTGGTAGTTCAACCCAGTTAACCTATTTGTCTCCTTCTATTCAGCATATGAGCCCAGTTGGGAAAAGGCCATGGAGAGATTGGACAACCTTAGCAAAGTCAATGAAGAGATCCACAAGAAGTTGACCGCTATTCCGATGGAGAAGTGGACGCTTGCTTATGACGAAGGTAGAAGATATGGTCATATGACGACTAACATAGTAGAGTGCATCAATGGCCTCTTCAAAGGATTAAGGAAGCTACCAATCACAGGCCTTGTTCAACAAACATACTATAGATGTGTCAACTACTTTGTGAAAAGGGCAAAAGAAGCACGTGCTGAACTACAACAAGGTCACATATACGCAAGCAGATTCAGACAAGAGCTTGCGACTATCCAGTCACGTGCTTCTTCTTACCACGTTCGTGCTTATAATAGATAAGGAACTAGGTTTGAGGTGGTGGAGGGCCCTGATATGGCTAGGGGATCATGTGGAAAGGTCGTTCAAGTATTATTAGATAAAGGGCAATGTGAATGTGGGCAATTCCAAGCATATAAGTATCCTTGCGCTCATATTATTGCTGCTTATACCTCAATCAACATATCATGGGAACCATATATCGATGTTGTATACATGCTTGACACACTACTCAATTGCTATAAATCTGAGTGGTGGCCTATCGGGGAGTAGTCGCAATGGAATAACCTACCATCATTTCCTGTCCTAGTTCCAAATTATGGAAGATTGCGTGCAAAGGGACGACCAAAGTCGACCCGGATCAGAAATGAGATGGATTGGCCTCAAGAGAGCGCTGTCAAGCAAAAATGCGGTCTTTGTAAGATGGAAGGACATAATCGTAGGCGCTGTCCACTGCTACATAGGGAGGAAGGCCCTTCTTCACATTGATTTTGATTATTTACTTTCGCAGATATGTTATAAAGTATTTTAACCAATGTCATAAGTGTAACGGTCGGATGATGCTTTTTTTTTTATGGTTGTAAAATTCAAACACGTCATTATGTATATATATGTTACCTCATTACTAGCAATATGAACAAACCATCAGTTAATCGTCCAAGTGCATATAAATTCTTGTGTTAATCTTTGTACTTAAATTGCACAAGTGTGTTAACTTAGTGTGTGTTTAAATTTCATTCTAATGCAATTCTTGTCGTGGCAGATGGCATCCACATCCCGATGCGTTGATCTTGGACCACGGGATCCTTCACTGCTGACGGCTCAGGCCTCACACATATCCTAGTCGATTTGGGCAGGCTATGTATGGAAATAGTTAGATCTTAATAAACTTGGTTAAAAAGTTTTTGAATTGTTAGATGCAATAATTAGTGATTTTTTTTCTTTTGCAGCCTGACCGTGTGCTCAGGATTCGACGAGCTCATCACTACCATCACCAGCAGCCGCTGGAGTTGATTGTCCCCTTTTTACGAGAGGCAGGTTTTTACGGCCTGGCAATGTGCGAGTTTGTGCCGATCGACCATCAGTTGATCAATGCTTTTGTAGAGAGGTGGAGGCCAGAGACACACACCTTTCACATGCCGCAGGGAGAGACGACTATTACCCTGCAGGATGTTGCTTTTCAGCTCGGCCTACCCATTGACGATCGAGTAGTGACGGGGCCCACTGTGTGGGGATGGGGAACCCTGATAGAGGAGTATTTGGGACTCTAGTTACCGGTGGACGAGAATGTCATCAGAAGGGGGCGACTAAGGATGAATTAGTTGGAAAGGCATTTCACTCATCTTGCAGATGATGCGGATGAGGTGACAGTGCAGAGATTCACTCGGGCTTACATTTTACGTCTCATTAGTGGGACATTATTTCCATACCATTCCGGCACATATGTCCACCTCATGCACTTACCCTTGCTCGGACACTTACATGAGGCTGGGACGTACAGTTGGGGATCTGCTTGCCTGGCCTATCTGTATAGAGAGCTCTGCAAGGCCACCGCTCTGGATTACAGGGAGATAGGAGGGTGTTGCCTACTACTGCAGCTCTGGGCATGGGATAGATTTCCCACTATCACCCCCGCGATTACTGTTTCAGACATACCAGAAGGGGATGCAGGGATTGGCTCCCTAGCCCGTAGGTTAGAAAAATTTTCAACTTTCACTTATAATTAAGTTCACTTTGAAGTTGTTTAACTTAGTTATTGTACTTGGTAGGTGGCACTATCAGAAGACGTTCCAGGATAGTCCGGCACACAGCCTATCCTATTACAGATACGTGCTGGACCGTCTTTAACTCGACCAGATATGTAGGGGATAATGGATATTTTTATTTCAGGGCTTTATCCATTTCATTATCGCATTTAAATGATAAAATAAATTTGTAACTTCAGATCGCCTAGATCCCGTACACTGAGGAAGTCACTGCATCACTGCCTCAATACTGTTTTGACGGGAGTGACATGTGGACAGCAGTGGTGCCGCTCATTCACTTTCAGATTGTCGAGTGGCACCAGCCGGATAGGGTTTTGCGGCAGTTTGGACTACGTCAGGCTATTCCTGAGCCACCGAAGCAGGTGGCAGAGGTCCATTGCCTTCACTTGTCCGGACAGCATGATGAGGAGTGGCACATCCGCCATCAGCCGTATATTGCACTCTGGGATGTTCGACGAGACTTGTGCGCTATCGCCGAGCCGACCACGCGACTAGTTCTAGGCCTACGATCTGATTACATGACATGGTACAGACGGGTTACCAGGCGATGTATTACACCCGTTGGGGGAGCGCTGGACCTTGTGGTAATACTGCATGCTAGTTTTCTGTGTCTGATTTTCTTTAAATGCATTAGTATTGTAACTAACTTTAATGCCAAAAATTTGCACAGGTAGATGAGGTGTCCACACTACAGGACTTCATTACACTTGAGGGGCAGGCTAGGTTCACCTTCGATGCACTTAGATCAGCGACGGACTCCATTCTTCATGTCATTCAGGAGGTTGATCATGTGATTATTGACTCACATGCAGAGCCAACTCCTCATGGCCATCATATCCCAAACCCTGCGGAGGGTGACCATGATCAGCCTCGCTCTCGTCGACAACGTCGCACTGCTCCACGACATACGTCCCAAGCTGATGTTCCATCCGCTTCAACAGTGCAGCAGACTCCACCATCGACTGCCCAGGAGACCATGATGATGATGCCTGATATGACTGCCTCATCTCATATATACCCTACTGCACCTGATGATCCTTCATCCTCCACCATGTTCCCAGCTGCACTATATGGTCCGTCGTCATCCTAAATGTATCAGTTTCCTCCTGGTGTTCCATCCTCATTCCAGGCACTTCCACATATACTAGGAGTTTCATCTTCATTTTATGCCTTTCCTTCCGGTGATGCTGGTCCATCACGGCCATATCGTCCTGCATTTAATTCACATACTCAGGATCAGGGATTAGCACATGGTAGCATGATAACAGATGACTCAGAGCTTGTAGATAGAGGTAAAGGTGGAGGCAAAGCAGGAGCCAGGGGCAGAGGCAGAGCAAGAGTTGGAGGTAGAGGAGACACAAACACCGGAGATGTGACTCCCGAGCCTGCGCAGAGGGTTAGTAGATATGGCCGCCACATAACCGATCCTGGATGTGGGACTAGACATCACTTACCTAGACATTAGCTTCCTTTTTCATGTTTATTGTATACTTATGTACATCTATCTTACTAGTTTATTGCCAAACATCAACATTTATGATGATTTTGATTATTACGACATTTTTATCTGCTTGCGTAGGTACTTATATCTTTAATAATAAACTTTAAAATCATTACAATATTTAGTTTTTTTTAAAAAATGATGATAATGACATCTCCCAAATATAAAACTAACATTATTAATTTTTTACTTTCACAATTGTTATAATTATCTATTCTTTTATTTATTTACCATGTTAAAATAAATAAATAATATTAAAATTAATTAATAAATTTTATCTTCATAATATGAAATAGATATTTATTTTTTAATCAAATTTTTTTTCATTATTTATTTTAATATTATTAGTGAAGAAAGGGATAAATAGTTATAATAAATATAAAAAAATAATAATATTAATTATAATATTTGAAGGATAAATAACCATCATCCTTATAAATGACATTAAATGTTGTGTTTATTCAATACGTTATGAGTTAAGTCCACCAAATATTTAAGAATAAAAACACGTAGCCCAATTATCAACGTAGATGGGGATGCTGGCCATGTACAATACCAAAATTCAAGTCTTTTGGATTCATAGTAGACACAATCACCGGTTAATTAACTTAGAAATGAGGAGCGATGGTGCCATAGGCCAAAGGCGTCATATCGCCTTGCGTCCCTTCCCTTGAGCGCCAACGACGCCATTTCGTCTGGCGTCCCTCAACATGCCATTTGGCGTCTCTCCGCCACTGTGCGTATCTTATGTGCGTATTTTGATAAAATATTTCGAAGGAACGGTAAAACGAATAATGGTTTCTTAAAAAATAGTTAATCGGTACTTTTGCCTCTCATTGTCAAAATATTTTATCATTGTGACGAAATAAAAAAGAATTAATTCATATTATAATTTTAATTTCATTACAAAATGAAAAGATTATTGCAACGAAATAACCACATTTTTTTTAATTTTCAACTATCTTCAACTTCGTCATTTCGTATTTACTTTGTTACAAAATAAAAATAATTTTATTTACTAAATATTTATTATTTTTATTAAATATATTATTATCATTAACTACTTTCTTATTTAATTCCTATAATAAATTTATGTATTAAATATCAAAGTGGAGTTAACATATTTTTTTATGACATCAAATATAATTACAAAATGAGTAATTTATTTTTAAAAATTTATTTTGAGTCACAATCACATATTATTTATTTTTAAAATTTTTATTTTGAAATAACATTAAAATTAATTATTTTTGAAGGAAAAATTGTAGTTAAAAGGCATCAAAATTAAAAATAAATACAGACTGAAGGAAAAATTGCAGTTAAAAGACAAATTAAAAAAAATGCAGGCTGAGGGCACCATTTTGAATGGCGCCCTCAATTTTGAATGGCGTCCTCAAGCTTGCCCAGGGGCGCCATCTTGGGTGGCGCCTCGCCCCGTGGACACCATCCCAAATGGCACCTTCCCCTGCGATACGTATTTTGGTAATATGTTTTGAAACAATGGTAAAACGGGAATAAGTTTTTGAAAAAACATTATTACGGTACTTTAACCCTCTTTCAATATCTATTTTCTTTATTTATAATATTCAAAATCAAGATCTTATTTAAAAGTATTAAATTTCTTACTACTTGAATTGTGTTGACACTTTAGGATAGCATGCTAATGCGTTGTTGACATTGAAAGATAATCCTGACTCTTTATTATGTATTTATTCATTGAATCATTCTTTTTAATCTAATGTTTCACTCAATTTTTAGTTTATTGATGACTATGACTTTTATGTAATTTTCAAGGATCAGATAAACAACTTCCTCTAGTGATGGGAAATTTTTATCTAATGAGTGTACAGAATATATGCCAGTTGGATTGGCAAGTCTCCCTGAAAAGCTCTTAGTTTTCTACTTTCACTTTGAAAAATATAAAGGCTCCATTAGTGGAGTATACGCTATTCGTTTGTTAGTTAGTGATGAAAAAAGTTCATGTTAATAATAACTTGTTTGGTTTTAGTTCAATTACAAGTCTAAAGCTCTCTCTTGATCAAGAATGAAATTGCTGCTAAGGTCTTGCAGTTTCCTGGTGGTGGCAAAGCAGTAGGATTGTGTGGCTCAACTATGCAATTATACAAGTCTGTCTCGCCAGCAAATGTGAATGTCATAGTAATATTTCTTAGCTCTTGCGTGAAAAGATACAGAAAGTTTTTGATAAAAAGGTTTTTGAAGAGCTTTAACTGATTTGATAGTATTTAATTATTTTATTAAGTCAATCAGTTAATTTAACTATTTAGCAAATAATTTTTTCAATTAGTTAATTAACTCTCGATCAATTAATTTGAAAAAGCTAATGAATCCAACGTTTTCAATTAAGTTATTGATAATGAGCTTGTAAAAAAATAAAATTATTCTTAAATAATATACATATTTTTATTTATATCCTTACTAAAAAAATAAAATAAATTTATTAAATAATAATTATTAATTTCTATAAAATATTTATAAAATATAATAATTTATTTTTAAGAAATATAATAATTTAAGAAATATAATAAATATTTAATTATAATTTAAATTTATCATATTTTTAGCAAGTATGACTTAAAAAATTATTTAAAAATAAATTATTATTTTCTTAAAAATAAATTATTATATTTATTAAACATAATTCATATAATAAATATAAAATATTATTAACTTAAAAAATATTTAAATAAATAATAAAATATATATGTATCCTTATATGTCATTTTATATATAAATAGCTAGTAGGAAATAACAAATTTTATTAAACATTTTCACTCAAACAGTTAATGTTATTAGTTGGTCAAATCAGCTAATTGAATCAAATAATTATTAAATAAAGTCATATCATATTTATGTTATTTTTTTAAAGGTGACGCAGCATGCCTTTGCTTTTAAGATGCGATTTCATATTTCTTGTTTATATTGAATGAAAAGTAAATTTAAGACCTATAAACTATTAATTTTTTTTAATGTTGCTTAATTCTTTTATATATAATTTCTTTTTAAAAAAATTATAATATCTTGAATCAAAGTCGTGAAAAAATGCAAATTAACTTTTCCAACAAACAACAAAACATTTTTTTCCCTTTTACACTTGGTTCAAATGAATAAATTTCTAAATGTGTGATTGCTTTAATGTATAACAGAAGATAATAATTCTCTTTCTATTTAACTTAGTGGTGTATTGGTGTCATGTTAATAACAAATATACATTTAATATATTGGCTTAAATATAATTTCAGTTTCTTAAACATTTGAAGTGATTGTATTTTATTCATTTAAATGAAATGTTTTATTTTAATTTTTTTTAAGATAAAAAGTCTTTTTTAACATAAAAATTTCTGATAGGACTCTAAATTGACAATTATTAGGAGGAAAGTATTAATGAAATTAGTCTTATTACATTAGAAAAATAAAATTACATGACTCATTGTCACCACTCTCCCTAAGACATGATCACATGGAATTCAATTTTGTAGTATCCACTAGCCTACCCTACTTCTAACCTATAATTAACATTTCTAATCATCAATACAAGATATTAATTAATACTAATAATTATATTTTCAAAATAGCAAAATTTAACATATTTTCCTTCAAATTAAAAAAAGAGTTAAGATTGTTTATAATTTCTAATACTTTTCAAAATTTACTAACTTAATTAACACCTTTGTAGCAAGACTTCTATCATTTACTACATCTACATATCAATTATCTTTTACAGCTTAAGGCCCTCTAAGAAAGGATTTAAAGAAATCTCATTTATTTATAAATAAAAATATCCATTATTACCTTATCCAAGCTTAGGAAAGTGCTAAAAGCAACATGTTTAGTTCCATATAATTGAAATGCAATGTTAATTTTTTAGTTTAGTAACTGACTTTGTTGCTTATATTAAACGTTTGTTCAGAAGCCACTATTACAAGATGTCATTTTTTTAAATAACCAATGGTTAATTTGCTATACAATAACAATTTTATAAAATAATCAATATTATTTCATTTCTTTTCCTTAGAAATCTCCTAAAACACCCTAGGATAATATCTTATCTAATTATAGAATCTAACAACTAATATTACTATACAATTAGTAACAACAGTATTAAAGCCCCATCTTAATATCTCTATAGTAAAAAATAATATACTAAATACAATAAACACTTAAAGACAATAATTTCATATATTTGTTTGGATCCAAATAATAAAAGACAGATAATATGTAAATATTACAAAAATTGAAAATATTACCTCTAAATCCTAAGAAGAAACTTACATTATCTTCTAATGATATGATTATTGATAGAAATTCTTACAAATCTAATTGTGATAAGAAAAGGGCGTAAGGATGTCAGAATTGATGTTATAAGTGAAATACTAATACAATATGCTTCTATTAGAGAGAAATTTATTACATTACTTTTATTATTAAACTTTGGTGGTATTGTGTATTATTTAAATAGTACTCTTATCATCTTAGCCATATTTTCTTTCAATAAAGTTAAAGTCTCTTTCCAAATAAGTTCAAGTCTTGAAAAATAATTGCAAAATAATATGATATAGTAAAGTTTTTTAAGATATTGGCTAGATCCCCAAGAAAAAGCTTATTTAATTATAGTAATGGACTTTTTATCATCATAAGGCAATCTCAAAGTATAGCAAGCTTCCTTAAATGTGTCATAAACTATACTATTTACAATCAATAATCTCCATAACATGTCAATCTTAACCTTGATGTAGGATCTACTAAGACTACTAACAAGTTTGACTTTATCAAGGGAGCATTAAGTTATCATATCTTGTTAGGTTGTCCACAGTTACATTTTCATAATTGTGTCCTTTCAACCCTTTACCACTGCATTAAGGCAAATTTTATGGGAAATGACATTAAACTTTATGCAACAAAGACCCTATTTGATAAGAACAAGACTTATTTTACAAATACAATTTATTTTAATAAATTATCCTAGTTAAGAATGAATGACATCAATAAACCTCAAGGTACCCCCATCAACGTAGCAAAAGACAAGGTTAAGCAAATTGTTGCTAAGGAAATATCTTATCCTTATAAAATAAATAACCTATTTTCTAGTTAGCCTACAAACTTTGGCAAGAAACATCTTGCAATATCCACTTTGAACATGCCTAAATAGGCTACACCACTGCCAAGAAATCCAAACTAGAATTTTTTGTTGATCATCATACTAAAGTGATTGATGGGAATGTGATATATTACTTTTGACAAAGGCAAGATTCCCAAGAAATGGAAAAAAGAGTTACAATCACTTTCACCTATAGATTTCCTAAACCTTGAAGAACATGAAAAAATGGAAATAGAACCACTCCCTTTAGAAGAAAAGTTAATAGAAGCACCACCTACATTGCAAGACATTCTAAAATCCTTTAATGAAGAGCTCAAAATAGTAAATTTAAGAAAGAAAGGCAAAGATTGATTAACTTTCATAAATGTTATTCTCATTATAGAAAAATAAGAATTAATCACATTACTTAAGGAATTCAAAGATGCATCTGCATGAAAGTATAATAAGATGTCAGGTTTTAGTTTAGATCTTGTGTCTTTCTATTTAGATGTCCATCTAAACGAATTGGTTAAACAATTACCTCAGCAATTTCCTCTAATGTAAAAATCAAAATAGAGGAAGAAATGGAAAAGTTTTTCAATGTGGAATTCATCAATCTGAACAAGTACCTGACATGGTTAGCAAATATAGTTCTAATCAAGAAAAAGAATGGACAAATCTAGATTTGTGTAGATTTCAGGGATTTGAATAAGGCTTACCCTAAAAATGAATTCTTTTTACCTTAGATCGATGTATTGGTTAACTTTACAACTAGCTATAAAATATTCTAATTTCTAGATAGCTTCAGTTGATATAACTAGATTTTTATGTACATCTAGAATGCCACTAAGACTATGTTCAGGACTTCTATAAGTAATTTTCACTATATAATAATGCCCTTTGGCTTTAAAAGTATGGGAGTCTTAACTGCTATATTTCATTATATGTTACATGATTTTATAAATGATATAACGATTAAGTCAAGGAAGAAAAAGGATCATTTAAGCTATTAAAGAAGAATCTTCAAAGGATGCAAAAAATATCATTTGAAGCTTAATCCAAGGAAATATGCCTTTAAGGTTTGATCTAGCAAGTTATTAGGATGTAAAGTGCATAAAGAAGGAATCGAAATGAATAGTGAGAAAGTGGAAGTTATATTGAAAATGTTGCAATTAATCAAGCTTAAAATGCTAAAAGAATTCCTTGGAAAGGTTTCTTATATTTGAAGATACATACCCATATTGTCACAGCTTATAAGTCCTTTTAAGCCATTGCTTAAATAGAAAAATTCCTTTCTTTAGAATGAAAAGCATTAGGCAACTTTTGAAAAAAAAAAAACTAAGTACTCTTAGATCTATTTACACTATAACTAATCCTCAATGTGGTTTACCTTTTATAATTCAACTACTATCCATGGCTCAGTCTGTGGGAAAGTTCAAGAGGAGAATGGAGTGAAGAAACCAATATATTACTTAAGTAAATTATTTAGGGGGCTAAAGTTAAACTACTTACTAATGGAAAAACATAACCTAGCTCTTATCTATGCCGTACAAAAGTTCAGACATTATTTCTTAATGCATCATATTCAGTTGATATCTCGATCAAATCTAATTAAATATTTGCTCAAAAGACCTGCATTAATTAGTAGAATGGCAAAATGGATGCTTATTCTTAGTGAATATAATATTATTATAGAAGCCCCAAAAGGAATGAAGAATTAAGCCTTAATTGATTTTTTGGCTCAATTTTCTTCTAAAAAATGTGAGCTTGCGTTAGAAGAAATATTAGGAGAACTTCTAAAAAAATATGTATATGCAGTCTAAATAAATAAAACACCTTGGACTTTATACTTCAATGGATCTCCTTCGACTCCATAAAAAGGCATTGGAATCATTTTAATGATTCCCACTAGTAAAACACATTGTATAGCCTACAAATTGAGTATCACATGCACCAATAATGAAATTGAATATAAAGCCTTAATTTTTAGCTTAATGATAATGAAGGATTTAGGGGTAGAAACCTTATCTATATGGGCTAATTCAATATTTGTCATAAAATAAATAATGAGGGATTTTAGTGTGAAAGAGCCTACCTTCTTAGCCTATGAGGAAGTAGCTCAAATCTTAGTAAGAAAGTTTTAGGTAATTACCTTTGGCCATTTCCAAAGAGAAAGAAATAAAGAGGTGGATGTACTAGCCTTCTTAGGGGCTAAGTTTCCTATGAATACAAAGGATGCTTTAGACATTACAACAAAGTTATATCATTAAACCAAATCGATCTTGATTCTACAGCCTTTTTAGTTGAAGGAAAATGATTAGTGATATGAGTGGGTTCAAAAGCTTTTTAATCTTATCATAACATCAATTAAGACGCTAAAAGAATTTCATACACTTGTTATAAGAAAGGAACTGATGGTTTATTGATGACACATAAGTTAAAGCAAAGGAACCCGACTAATGTTTAAAATATAGCATACTCTATTTATAAAAATGGTACTTTTTTTCTTAATTGAAATATAGGAAGAAGATAGTGTAACTCCATCATTGGAGATTTTTGCTCTATTCTTACCAATATCACATATTAAAAAGGGCTTTCAATAGGTCACTAGAAGAAGTATTGACTCTAATGCTCTTAACTAGAGATAAGGTTTATGAATGAGTTAGAAATATTAATGTCTTTTTTTGTAAACCCTACAAGCCTATAGGTGGTGAGACTCCATGGAAGAAAAGGTTCATATTCGATCTTCTATACTAAAAAAAGTTGCTTGTGAGGTATAACATTGATATCGTGTACATAAAGAATAATTGATGTGTATTTTATTTGTTTTCTCCTTTCTAGATAGTGTATGGCAAGTTGGCAAAAGATATGAATATTGACCATTTCTTTTCAATGTTAGTTCTTTTCGAATGGATATTTCATGAAGTCTAACTTAATTTGACTCTATCCTCACTCTTCCTCGATGTTTAATACAAACTGATGTACTATATAAAATGTATGATATGAAAGGACATTAATTTTCAACAGTGATTTATAAACTAATGTCTAATATAAATAACAACGTTAATTATTAAACTAAAAATTAATGTTATAACTCATTTTCCTTGTCAACTCTTCTTATTTTTCACCTTGGTTATAAAATTGATATCTTATACCAGGGATTCAACATTATACATGCATTTAATATGTCAATTTTCTTGTAAGAAAATTGACATCATCATTATTTTTCACATTAGTCTAAGAATCAACATTGAATGATTAGATATATAATAACGGTCATATATACATCAATTAGTAACTAATGTCAAATGTATTAAATAACCGATGTTGTTTAGTATTTTTGTAGTAATGTAATCACTCCAATTAAAGATAAATCTTTCTTTGAAAGATTTAGTAAAATAGTAATAAAGTTTGAGATGAAGTAAAATGATCATAATTATCTTGTGTTTTACAAATAATTGAATTTCAATTGTATTTTTTTAGCTATTTACATAGATAATATTGTAATAAGTAGGATATATTTAACATCTATGATTTAATTAAGACTTAAGAGAGAATGTTTAGGAGATATATTTTAAGTCCAAATGAACAAATAAAATATATAAGTTATAGGTCTACATCTTATTCAATATTTAATTTCTATATAAATAAATGGAAGCATAACTTGTACAGTTTTTTTCTTACTCTTAATAGTATCAAATTGATAAAATGAACACATGTATTAATACTTGGTTTATAAATTTAGATGGATGAATGGACAAACGGACTACATCAATAAGTACTTGCCAGTAATTCCAAGGCTACTTCGTTTTGAAGCAGTTCCTTTCTTACAACTCTCTCTCTCTCTCTCTCTCTCTCTCTCTATATATATATATATATATATATATATATATATATATATAAAGTTTTATTATTTTAAAAGGTTAATTATTTTATTATTAAATTATTTTTTATATTTTAAAATAAATAAATTAAAATTAAAAATATAATATATTAAATATAATTTAATTATTAAAATACTCAATTTTTTCAAAAAAATAAAACTTCTTACAATATCACTTAGAAAATATTAACATGAAAGATAACATAATATGATAAGGCCCTAAAGAGTCACTAATTTTAAGCAGATGACATCAAAAGTAACTGATAGCATTTTTTTTCCTTTTTACAGGTTTTGATCAAATCCCGCTCTTACGTCAGAACTTAAGTTTTTGGTAACCTTAAGCTTTGTTTGGTTAGAAAAGAAAATAGAGGAGAAAGAAAAGAGGAGAGAAATTATTTTTTCTATGTGTGTTTGGTTGTAAGAGAAAATAGGAGAGAAATTAATAGAAAGATAAATTAGGAAATATTATTTCATTATTATTGTTTATAAAAAAAAGCATATGGTGCTTTATTCATATTAATTTTTTTAAAACTATAATGAATATCATTACAACTTTATTAATACATAATTTGTAAAATTTGTATTTTTTTAATTTTCAAAAGTTACTTTGAAGAACAATATTAACTTTAGTGTAATATATTCTTATCAAGATTTTTTATCAAATGGAATTGATGCTAATTATTTCATCAAATTTTTGTACTATGACAAATTATACATTTTTAAAATAATTCTAATAAAATTATTACAGTATTTAATCCTATGTTGGCACAGACCTTCTATAAGTATTAATAGTATTGCTTGAAAATTCATGAAAGAAAAATGCTCATTTATTAAATTGCTGTCTCTTTAAGTTATCAAATGACAATATAATGTCAACTATCTAATTTTTTTAGTGTAAGATGCATTTTGAAAAATAAAATAAAATATTATAATTCTTGATAAATATAAAGATTTATAATTTAATAAATAATAGTGAATTAAAATTAGTTTTTAAAATTTTAATTATTCAACTTTTATTTTTCTTATCAAATATTATGATTTCTCTTCTCACTTTATACACTTTCAAAGAGCTTTACTAGTATTTCTCCGAGTGATTCCCATGCACCTCTCGACGAGAAGCAACAAGCTGCCGAAGTAGGAATTCTTCTTCAGATCATGATGTTGGTTTTGTCTTTTGTCGCAAAAGAATTTATGTTATTCCTGAAGCCAGTACATCTCTTCTCATAGGTAGGCAATCTTAATTTAGTTATTTTTATTTTCTGGGTCATTATTAAAAAGCCCACATTTGTTTGCCTAGGGAAAAACTAGTGAGAAATTTGACTCTTTTGGTATTTTTATAGGCTTGATTGTTGGTATACTAGCTAATGTATCATACACTGAAACTAGTATGAGGTGATTAAAAGTTGATTACTTTCTTCTTCTCTGGTTAAAGAGTAAGAATTCTTCTCTAGCTTTGATTCAATTTTGCCGCCTTCGTATGACCTGAACTGCAAGTCATAAACTCATGCGCTCTAGTCATCTGGCAAGGAATTCCTGCAGGTTAGATCAGGCTTGATCGGCTGCTATAGGCAATTGGAGACAGGACGCCGAACATGAGGAGCTCATAGTCGATGACTGGTGGAGCATGCTACAGTGAAAGAAGGCAAATCTGTAAATGACAGCTAGTAATAGCAAAACAGGAAAAATAAGGGAAATAACCATAATCTTGCAAATCCGACAAGCTAGTAAAAAGAAAAACACAGTACCTGCTTCAATCGGGCTTGTAAAAGAGTTACCGAACTCAGCTTCTCCGGGCAAAGAAGATGGCAGTAGCCGGAAGCCAAATGGTGGAAAGAAGCAAAAATATAAATTGTGCCGAATTTCTCCTTAGTTTTCTTCTCATATCTGAGGAGAAAAAAAATAAGTAGATCCTATCGTACGAAATCTTTGCTTTTTTCTTTTCTCCTCTATTTTCTACGTCTAGCCAAGTAGGAAATTTGGGAATTTTTCATGTATTTTTCTATTCCCAATTTCCTTTCTCCTGTGAAATCACCTGAACCAAACAAGTTGTTAAAGAAGATAAATCTTTTACAACATTTAATATATATATATGTGTGTGTGTGTGTGTGTGTGTGTGTGTGTGTGTGTGCGGGGATTGATTAATATTAAATTCTCACTATCCAATTTAATGATTGCAATACATACATATTAATCATTAAGAGTTACTTTAATAATGAAAAAGGATTAACTTAAATAATGAAATAGAACTAAAATTTAATTCATTTAATTTTTACCTCTCCCTTGATGTTTTTTATTTAATCTTATTTTAAAATATAAAATTATTATAAACTTTTTTTAATAAATGATGACCTATTTATTTTTAAATTTATTTTTGTTTGTTTTTATATATCTTTTGTCATGTAAAATTATTTATGAGTCATTTAGTTCACACAAAAAATAACTTTTCACAAGAAATTAAACTTCTTAAAAAATAATTTCCTATGTGAATTTCTTGAAAAATACTCAAAGTTATTTGATTAATACATAGAAAATGACACTTCTTGAAAAGTAACTTTTTATATCTTGTTTAGTTTAACTTTAAATAATCTAGGAATTATTAATAAAATAACTATTATATCTCTAATATTATTATAATATAAAATAATAAATTTTAATTACAATTAATTAAATTTAATATGAATAATTTTGTCATTGTACCTATAAATACCATGAAAAATAAAACTTATCTAGAAAGGAGGTAGGTAAGTAATTTTTTATATTTTGTGGGAAGTAGAACTTCCTAAGAAGTTCTATTTCCTGTAATTTATCAGATAATGACCAACCAAATAACTTATTAATTTTCTATTTTCTGAAAAATAGAACTTCCAATACTACCGAGGCAAACCAAATCACCTCTTAAATTATAATCATTTACAATTGAAATCAATATAACTTATTGTTAAGCAATAAATATTTATAATTTGCAATAAATATAAATACAATATAAAAATATGCCAGCCTTTTTTTTTTGGCAACCTTCACGCCAATCTAATAACTCTTTTTTTTAGGCAAATATTTATCGTCCAATCCTCTCAATTTTTAAAAATTGAGTGGGAAATAAAAGAATGTAAAATAATCTTTTATTGAAGTTATTGGTTTTACAAGCATCAGAACAAATTTTTTTTATCTTTTCAAAATTAAAAATTTGATTTAAAATTTTTTTGTGGCATAATTCGCTCGAGGCAGTATTTTCTATGACAATTTAAATTTCTGGAAAATAATATGGGGATAATATTAAATTATAACTCTTATCAAGTCTGCATCCAACAATAAGTTCCACATCCTCTAGGATTTTGGTTCGTATGTGTTGAGTGCAGACATGAGAGGAGTCCACCCATACAAGCTCCATGCCCAAAAATATTTTATTTATTGTATCCATTCTCTCTTCTTTTTCTAAAATAATGATTAAATTTGTGTATAATATCTATATTTGTCATAAATTATAAATATTTATTAATAAGTATATCCATTCTAATTATAAATATTTATAATTTAAATAATTTTGTGTGATAAAAAATAAAAAATTAAATAAAAATGAATTAAAAAAGAATTACAATTTATAAAAAATAAAATTTATAAAAATTTTATGTTGCAAAATAAATTAAAAATACTTAATTTTCTTTTTCATTTAAACTAATCAGATTGAATAATTAAGAATTATTCATTTTTTAATTCTATTCTCTTTTCTCAATTTGAACCAAACGGTTTCATTCTCTCTTCTTTTTCTAAAATAATGATTAAATTTGTGTATAATATATGTATTTATCATAAATCATAAATATTTATTAATTAGTATATCCATTCTAATTATAAATACTTATAATTTAAATAATTTTTTGATAAAAATAAAAATAAATTAAAAAAGAATTACAATTTATAAAAAAATAAAACTTATAAAAATTTATGTTGTAAAATAAATTTAAAATTTTAAAATATTAAAAAATTAAATATGAATTCTCTTTAATCATTTAAATTCGCCTTCCATTGCAAAATTTGTGCACGAAGCTACCGCGGAAACTGCATCGTACGCTAGATTCATAAGGAATCAAAATTTTCGTACGGACACATTTTTTGAAGGATTAGAACAAATATCGAAATTGGAACCGCAGGCCGAAACCACCCGTAGACCAACCATTTGTGTATTATTAGATTAGACGTCATGTCTCCTGATCTTCACTTCCCTTTGACACAGTCCACCCCGTGTTCTTGTGACACAATTAAAAATAGACAAAATGTACAAGTGACACTTTTCTTGTTTTGTACGAAGACCAAGACTTCGACTTTTCTGTTCTGTTTTTATAGAATCAACGCATGACTTGATGACTAAATACTACTCTTTACTATTTTTTTTTAAATCTTTCATTTCTAATAATTATATTAATCTTAATTAATTTGAAATTGAGTGAGTTGGGTTGACTTTTAAAAAAAAGAAAATTTTTTTAATATTTATTTTTATTCATAAATTTAAATTTAAATTTAAAATCATATTTTAAAAAATTGAACTTCCAACTTTTCAAAATCAAACGATTCAAATCATCATATATCAATTGTGAATAGAGTCTTTCTACATCTACTTAAACAACTAAAACTACCATATATTATTCAAAGCAAAGCTTAATTGAGATAAGCTTGTTGGGACGCAAGGTGATATATTTTATTGTACAGTACAAAATTATTTACTTCAAACAAGATTATTGGACTTTTTATTTACAAACCATAAAAATAATAAAAATTTAAATTAAATTTATTATCAATATCATTCAATTTTGCATTATTATTTATTTTTATATGATTGTATCATTAAAAAATTATTATAATTCTCTTACTATTAGTACAAGTCTTTAATTATTATTACTTTTTTTACATGTATTATTTTTATATTTATTGATAATATAAAATATTTTATATTATTAAGAATATATTGAATTTAGACTCAAATAATAATTACGTATAAATATTGAACTCAATTCCCTTTTCTCCCAATAGTCGTAATTATAAATTAGATTGATTTCTAACGCACAATGTTTCGTACAAAAAGTGGGTCTATAGTTTCTTAAAACGTCTTGTTTTCCTTTATAAATTTAGTAATTTAATCATTTCTATTATTAAATTTGAAAATAAATAAATGTAAGAAATTGACAAAGCAGTGGGACTGGGCCCTCACCGTGTCACCATAAACCCCAACTTGAGAATCGTCCATCAGTATCGATGATTGGCGATTGGCGATGGCTTGAAACCCAACACATCCGCCTTGTTATTCGGCTTCTTTATGGCTCGGCTCGAGTTCTGCATTTACTCAATGTTTGACTTATCATCACTTTTATCAACTTTTTACCTAATTTTTTTATGGCAAATCTTGAGAAATTCGGATATTGTTGTTAGTATCTATCATTTTTTTTATCAATACTTTTTTATTGCAATAAAGATGACTTCTCTTGCTATACTAAATTATTAAAAATTTAAAATTAAAAATAATTTTTAAATTTATAATTATTTATTTTTATTCTTTATTAAAATTATAGTATTCTATTTTATTTTTTAAAATATATGTTATACTTTAAATAAGATTAGTTCATGATAAACTATTCCTATTACAATTAGAAATTATCTTATATTTCAATTTACATCTCAGTTTTGGGATACCTTTACTATTATACTCATGCTTAATTCACACTTACTATTTTCTCTTCTTATTTTTTGTGCAATAGGAGAGGTGGGTACAAATTTGTTTAAAAAAAGAATTAGTGTATATTTTAAATTTAATTCATTATTAATATAAATCATCTTTACATAGTCACTATATATTGTTATATAATTAAAAAATTATTAAAAAATTTTAATTACTCTTAATTTTTAATAATATATTTTTTCTCATTCATTTACAATGTAAAATATTTTATACTAATAGTAAATTAAATTTAAATTCTTATTTAAATAAAGGGGTGTGCATAAAATTATACAGAATTTAAAAAAAATTTATGTAATTTTTCCTACTTCAATATTGATATTAAATTAGATTGTTAGATGTTTAAAAGAAAATTCTTCCATCTCTCTATATATTAATTCGATTTCAATTAAAATAAATTATATCCTACTTGCTTTATCAGTAGTTGTAAGTTGAATGCAAGGGTGAAGCGAATAAATCCAACAACATTCATGCCGAGGTGATTTCCAAGTACAAAAGGAGAATTTTCACTTTGAAAAAAAAATAATAATAAGGACAATGAAAATGAAGACAACAAGAGATGGGTGCAGACGAGTTGAGTTTAAAGATTATATGAGTTTGCAGGCTGCAAGGAAAGACGAGTTTGAGTCAACCCCAAGCTCCCTTAAGTGCGAAAATTTTAAGTTCCAGTTTGAAATTTGAATTCAGTTTTGATACAAGTCGAAACGAGTTTACATAAATTTATAAAAATAGTGTATTATTTGATTTAAATTTCTTACAAAACATAAAATATTAGCCAAAATAGAATACACATTTGATTCTTCAATTTTTACTTAAATTTCATTTTTATTTCTTGAGTTTTTTTAATAATTGTATAAATAAAATATACACGTAAAATTGAAAATTCAAATCCTTGATGAGATTAAAATAAATTTTCTAAGTTAACATTATGCATCACTATATTACTAAAAATGCTAGTTTATGAAAATTTCTTTTGAATAAATGTACTTTTTATCTTAATGAGAGCATTTTTTTTTACTCAAAATACTAACTCTATCTACATTTGTTAAGAAAAATCCTTATTGATTGACAAGTTGAAATTCTATATAGCATGAAATAAATTGGCAACCTTATTATGGTAAAAAAATTCATTTTTTTCCCTCAAATTTGATTACCATGTTGAAGTCGAGGTTTTGAGGAAAAAGAGCCTCTAACATCTTAAACCCGAGCCTTGGAATTTTAAACTCAAATGAAACAAAGCAGGGATAGGAAGAATTGGATAAGTTTTTTGTTTGAGGGGGACAAATCATTTTTAATTGTGCTATAATGGATTTTGTTTGTACCCTTAGCTCTTGTTATAAGTGGGGAGTTAAAGAGAAGAGGGAAAAAAGAAGATAATTGGGAAGAGCAAAGGATTAAATTATGATTTTTTTTATTTTTTATATTTAGATGTCTAAAATTATATAAAAGATGATAATAGAGGATTAAATAAAAATATATAATTAATGTATATTTTTTTATAATTTTACTCTTTTTAAAAAGTTATTCATTAATAAAAATTTTATAATTTAAATTTTTCAAAAAATATCTTTTTCTAATTTTTTTCTTTAAAAAAAATTCTTTGCAAAAAATGATATGATAAGTAAACATATAAAAATTTTATAATTCTTGTTTAAAAGGTTTATAAAAAAATTACCATTGGTTGACTTAATATGATCTTATTTGATAAGATCAACAATAACTCAATTCATAAACTAATGTGAATGGATTAAAATAAGGATGAATATATATATATATATATATATATATATATATATATATATATATATATATATATATATATATATATATATATATATATATGAGTAAATAAATATGAATCACAATTATTAATTCTAAATATTATTAATAATTAAAAAAGATAATATTATAGTTTTATTAAAAAAATTCACAATTATATTATACATTTTTTACACATTAAATATCTTTCAAAAAACTTAAATAATATATTTTTATTTAAATAAAAATAATAATAAAATACTAAAAATATAAATATATAAATATAAATATGAATTAAAGAACAAAAGGGTTAGAACAGTAAATCAAATAAATAACTTTTTAAAACTTCTCAATTTTGAGGAATACAAAATATTGAAGAGTGAAAGATTTTAGAAGATTAATTATAAATTTTTATTTCCTTTCCTTCCTTAAGCAAAACTCCCAAATAAAAGAAATAATAGCACACAACTTTTTATTTCCTCTCCCTCTCTTTTATTTCCCTCCATCCTAACAAATTAGTTAAAAAAAAAAAATAGGCTAGGGAACCAAGACATTAACATATGCCTTCTATTAATGAATATTGAATTAATTGTAATGCTTGTTCTTTGATCCAAAACCAACCATAAAGAAATTAAAGAAAAAAATATCTCTTGTTAACTTTTTTCGAAGGATTAGAACAAATATCTAAATTTGGACCGCAGGCCGAAACCACCCGTAGACCAACCATTTGTGTATTATTAGACGTCATGTCTCCTGATATTCACTTCCCTTTGACACAGTCCACTCCGTGTTCTTGTGACACTTTTCTTGTTTTATACGAAGACCAAGACTTCGACTTTTCTGTTCTGTTTTTATAGAATCAACGCATGACTTGATGACTAAATACTACTCTTTACTATTTTTTTTAAAATCTTTCATTTCTAATAATTATATTAATCTTAATTAATTTGAAATTGAGTGAGTTGGGTTGACTTAAAAAAAAGATTTTTTTTTAATATTTATTTTTATTCATAAATTTAAATTTAAAATCTTATTTTAAAAAATTAAACTTCCAACTTTTCAAAATCAAACGATTCAAATCATCATATATCAATTTTGAATAGAGTCTTTCCACATCTACTTAAACAACTAAAATTACCATATATTATTCAAAGCAAAGCTTAATTGAGATAAGCTCGTTGGGACGCAAGGTGATATATTTTATTGTACAGTACAAAATTATTTACTTCAAATGAGATTATTGGACTTTTTATTTACAAACCATAAAAATAATAAAAATTTAAATTAAATTTATTATCAATATCATTCAATTTTACATTATTATTTATTTTTATATGATTGTATCATTAAAAAATTATTATAATTCTCTTACTATTAGTACAAGTCTTTAATTATTATTACTTTTTTTACATGTATCATTTTTATATTTATTGATAATATAAAATATTTTATATTATTAAGAATATATTGAATTTAGACTCAAATAATATTTACATATAAACATTGAACTCAATTCCCTTGTCTCCCAATAGTCGTAATTATAAATTAGATTGATTTCTAACGCACAATGTTCCGTACAAAAAGTGGGTCTATAGTTTCTTAAAACGTCTTGTTTTCCTTTATAAATTTAGTAATTTAATTGTTTCTATTATTAAATTTGAAAATAAATAAATGTAAGAAATTGACAAAGTAGTAGGACTGGGCCCTCATCGTGTCACCATAAACCCCAACTTGAGAATCGTCCATCAGTATCAATGATTGGTGATTGACGATGGCTTGAAACCTAACACATCTGCTTTATTATTCGACTTCTTTACGGCTCGGCTCGAGTTCTGCATTTACTCAATCTTTGACTTATCATCACTTTTATCAACTTTTTACCTAATTTTTTTTATGGCAAATCTTGAGAAATTCGGATATTGTTGTTAGTATCTATCATTTTTTTTATCAATACTTTTTTATTGCAATAAAGATGACTTCTCTCGCTATACTAAATTATTAAAAAATTAAAATTAAAAATAATTTTTAAATTTATAATTATTTATTTTTATTCTTTATTAAAATTATAGTATTCTATTTTATTTTTTAAAATATATGTTATACTTTAAATAAGATCAGTTCATGATAAATTATTCCCGTTACAATTAGAAATTATCTTATATTTCAATTTACATCCCAGTTTTAGGATACCTTTACTATTATACTCATGCTTAATTCACACTTACTATTTTCTCTTATTTTTTGTGCAATAGGAGAGGTGGGTACAAATTTGTTTAAAAAAATTAGAGTATATTTTAAATTTAATTCATTATTAATATAAATCATCTTTACATAATCACTAGATATTGTTATATAATTAAAAAAATTATTAAAAATTTTTAATTACTCTTAATTTTTAATAATATATTTTTTCTCATTCATTTACAATGTAAAATATTTTATACTAATAGTAAATTAAATTTAAATTCTTATTTAAATAAAAGGGTGTGCATAAAATTATACAGAATCTAAAAAAAATTTATGTAATTTTTCCTACTTCAATATTGATATTAAATTAGATTGTTAGATGTTTAAAAGAAAATTCTTCCATCTCTTTATATATTAATTCGATTTCAATTAAAATAAATTATATCGTACTTGCTTTATCAGTAGTTGTGAGTTGAATGCAAGGGTGAAGTGAATAAATCCAACAACATTCGTGCCAAGGTGATTTACAAGTACAAAAGGAGAAATTTCACTTTGAAAAAAAAATAAGGACAATGAAAATGAAGACAACAAGAGATGGGTGCAGACGAGTTAAGTTTAAAGATTATATGAGTTTGTAGGCTACAAGGAAAGACGAGTTTGAGTCAACCCCAAGCTCCCTCAAGTGCGAAAATTTTAAGTTCTAGTTTGAAATTTGAATTCAGTTTTGATACAAGTCGAAACGAGTTTACATAGATTTATAAGAATAGTGTATTACTTAATTTAAATTTCTTACAAAACATAAAATATTAGCCAAAATAGAATACACATTTGATTCTTCAATTTTTACTTGAATTTTATTTTTATTTCTTGAGTTTTTTTAATAATTGTATAAATAAAATATACACGCAAAATTGAAAATTCAAATCCTTGATGAGATTAAAATAAAATTTCTAAGTTAACATTATGCATCACTATATTACTAAAAATGCTAGTTTATGAAAATTTCTTTTGAATAAATATACTTTTTATCTTAATGAGAGCATTTTTTTTTACTCAAAATACTAACTCTATCTATATTTTTTAAGAAAAATCCTTATTGACTGACAAATTGAAATTCTATATACCATGAAATAAATTGGCAACCTTATTACGGTGAAAAAATTCATTTTTTTCCCTCAAATTTGATTACCGTGTTGAAGTCAGGGTTTTGAGGAAAAAAAGCCTCTAACATCTTAAACCCGACCCTTGGAATTTTAAACTCAAATGAAACAAAGCAAGGATAGGAAGAATTGGATAAGTTTTTTGTTTGGGGGGGGACAAATCATTTTTAGCTGTGCTATAATGGATTTTGTTTGTACCCTTAGCTCTTGCTATAAGTGGGGAGTTAAAGAGAAGAGGGAAAAAAGAAGATAATTGGGAAGAGCAAAGGATTAAATTATAATTTTTTTTATTTTTTATATTTAGATGTCTAAAATTATATAAAAGATGATAATAGAGGATTAAATAAAAATATATAATTAATTAATGTATATTTTTTTACAATTTTACTCTTTTTAAAAAGTTATTCATTAATAAAAATTTTATAATTTAAATTTTTCAAAAAATATCTTTTTCTAATTTTTTTCTTTAAAAAAAATTCTTTGCAAAAAATGATATGATAAGTAAACATATAAAAATTTTATAATTCTTGTTTAAAAGGTTTATAAAAAAATTACCATAGGTTGACTTAATATGATCTTATTTGATAAGATCAACAATAACTCAATTCATAAACTAATATGAATGGATTAAAATAAGGATGAATATATATATATATATATATATATATATATATATATATATATATATATATATATATATATACATACATACATATATATGAGTAAATAAATATGAATCACAATTATTAATTCTAAATATTATTAATAATTAAAAAAGATAATATTATAGTTTTATTAAAAAAATTTCACAATTATATTATACATTTTTTACACATTAGATATCTTTCAAAAAACTTAAATAATATATTTTTATTTAAATAAAAATAATAATAAAATACTAAAAATATAAATATATAAATATAAATACGAATTAAAGAACAAAAGGGTTAGAAAGTAAATCAAATAAATAACTTTTTAAAACTTCTCAATTTTGAGGAATACAAAATAGTGAAGAGTGAAAGATTTTAGAAGATTAATTATAAATTCTTATTTCCTTTCCTTCCTTAAGCAAAACTCCCAAATAAAAGAAATAATAGCACACAACCTTTCATTTCCTCTCCCTCTCTTTTATTTCCCTCCATCCTAACAAATTAGTAAAAAAAAAAAAAATAAGCTAGGGAACCAAAACATTAACATATGCCTTCTATTAATGAATATTGAATTAATTGTAATGCTTGTTCTTTGATCCAAAACCAACCATAAAGAAATTAAAGAAAAAATATCTCTTGTTAACTTTTTTGAAAAATATAAAATAAACTAAATTTATTTACTTTTTAAAAGGGAACAAGTAACTTGACCCATACAATGTGCTTGCCAAGCTACTTAAACTATCATATCTCATTTTAGATCATCTAGTTTATGAGCCTATTTCTAAGATATTACTTTAAAGAGTTATGCTATTACAACCTTTCAAGTTTTACAAGTGCAAGACCTCATTGATGATTAACAATAAAGAGTTATGGGGAATAACAATATAACTAAAAAAAAATGAAGATAATAGTAAACAAGGCTATAATTTCAAAAAAGGATAATTTATTAACTAAAATGGGTTGTTTACAAATGAGTTGTTAGAGAACATTAAAAATTTATTCCAAGTCCTCTAAGCTCCAATCCACAAAGCTCAACAAACATGAAATTTGCAATTAGTTTAGTTTTCATTGTTCTTCTTAAGATATCTTTAGCATTAAAGAAAGAAATGTTCTTTTACAAAGATCTATGTTTAACACAGTAGGTCTTCAATTTATACTTAATTGTTTATTCTTTGACGTTGTTTATTTCGTTAGTAGTTTATTTTGCAAGTTGTTACTAGCAAGAAATTTCTCTTAAGATAATCACATTACACCCTAATATAAAATTAGGATATGTTTTATTTACTTTTATTAGTATTTGTGTATATGTGGATATGTTTAGGGAGAGATGTTATTTGAGAAAAATAGAATTTTATGATATGAATAGGAAAAGTAAAATTAAGTTTAAGTTAATATGAAATTAAATTTGAATAAATGTATATGAAGGAGAATTAAGAACTTATTTTTCTATTTTTCCTTTAAACCCATTTCAAATTACAAAAATGCCTTTTTGACCTTTAAAAGCCAAAATCTTCATTTTTCTTTTCATTTTTTAGCTAAGGGGAAGCCAACCATGTTCTCCCTCGCTTCCTTTAATTTCATTTTCCTTAAATTATAGCAATAATTGGTTCAAAAACTTAAGAAACTACTTATAATCTTCAATTGATCTAAGGTACTTCCTCTAGTTCTTAAGCTATTAGTGAGGGATTTTATAAAATTAGTTTGTAGGAAAGGAATTAGGGATTATTATCTCAAACTTTTGATTTTTTTTGTTGAATAGGTTAATCTAACTACTTTGCCAACTTTCTTCTATCTTTTTTATACCTAAATAAGTAGATTATCTGCTTAGACTATTTATTTTGTAAGAATTATTTAATAATTTAGTTAAAGGATGATTATTATGGAAATTTAATGACTTCAACTTGTAATCTTATTCTTGGAATAAATTCTTTGTTATTCTAGGCTAAGAAATATAGACAAATGTTGGTTATGTTATGATCGATGTATGTTATGTATTAAGATTGTTGGGTTAAAGTGATCATTTATTTAGTAAAATTCAATGACAGGTTAAAAAACCCAAGCAATATCTAAGTATAATAATCAAATATAGCCTTGGGAAGTGTTTTTAATTAACTATATTCAATTATCATAATTGAATACCCTAAAAGCAGGTGCCTCTACACACTAATAATCACATATGGTACTTTAGTATAGTAAAAAAAGTTCCACTCCAAAAACCCATACTTAACTATTAGAATCAATTATAAAAATAAGATTAGTTTTTGGATCGATATAATCACATACTGTAATCAATTATGACTTCTATAATTGCATTCTAAATTCTAATAATTGACTACAATATTCAATTATAACCTTTAAATTCCCAATTTTGGTTTCTAATGTAAAACCATATGAAATGCTTAATATTTTTACATTAGTTATGAATAAGATTGATTTGTAATCGCAAATATAATTAGAAATAATGATGAATTCCTAAATAAGGATGTGATATTATGTGAAAATGTAATTGGGGGAAGTGATATGATGAGATTATAATATAGTACTAGATCCAAAAAATTATTTGTGAAGGGATAAGTTATGATCAGTGAAGGATAAAAATGAAATTTATGAGGAGATAATGTTGACCCAAAAGGCATAAGGAGATTTAATGCTATCCTATATTGATTTCTGAGATTTGTTATTATCTCTTAACACTAGTATGGTTATAGAAGAATTGATTGATTATGAATTGGAAATATTGAGAATGGATGTTATGGTACTCTTTTGAATATGTATATACACATGTGTTTAGTAAGTAGATTATTTACTTACTAAACCTATGACTTATTTTTTTACTTATTTTTCCTTCTTTTCAAATATGCTAGCTGAAGCTCCTTCACCCCTACTAGCAGATCAAAAGTGAAAATTTCCTTAATATTTTGTATTAAGTAACCATAATAAAAAATAAATTATAGATAGATATGATTTGGGCCTTGTAGGAATAATTTTAGATTATGAAAATTCAAACTTTATTGTAAGTATTCTTTTAAAATTGTTTATAAAATTAGTTTATTTATTAGCAACTGTGTAATAATACCAAATTTTGGTAGGGTAAGCTAGTGGAAACCAATATCAAGTTTCATGGTAATTATAACTATATAGATTATGACAAGTTGATATCAAAACATAATATAAGATTTTAGCAATAAAGGAAGACTTCATGATAAGATATATGGTTATGACTACCTATTTAAGTGTTAGTCAAAATTATACTAGTGGTCTATGTGCACCTAAGATCACATATCCCCAATACCATCTAAGCGAACCCTAAATTGTTTGAAAGTATGGTAATAGAGCTTCATTATAAAAATAGTTATTAATGATTTGTATTATGTCTAAATGTTCAAAAATTTTGTGAATTAGAAAAGATAGCAAAATTCAATAATTATCAAGCCAATAATCCCAATAATGGAGAGTTATCCAAGGGTTCTCCAACTTAGAGTTAGTTTAGTACATTTCATATAAGGAATAACACAAAGAGAGGTGGAATATTACTATAAGGGGTAGTAAAGATAACAAAAATCTAATTGTTTAATAGAAACTAAAAGGGTGGATCATATAGTTCAGTAATTAGGTGATGGTAAGTGAGAACTTAAAGAGAGTGTAAAGACAATTGGGACTAAGTTAACTTTTAAAGGATCATTTGAAGATTATGGAGTTATTAAAGTGATAAAATTTAAATTTATAATAAATCTTGAAATTGTTATAGGATATGATTACATTGATTAAATTGCTGTAAGCTTTATAAGTCTAAACAATCATATGACTAAAATGAATCTATTAAAAAGGTTGATGGATGTGTATAAGGGAATATCATATTTATAAAAGGTTATATCATTTAAAATAAAGAAGCAACAAATTAATAGAATTAGGTAAGTGATATTAGTTGAGATGAGTATAATTGATAGGAAGTATGCATTGGTGAAGGAAACATTGTATAAGGTTAAGAATTGAAATTGTGATAAAGTTTAAGAATTTAATGAAACTAGAACATGGAGATTAAAGGTAAAAGGAGGACTAGATATGAACATTATAACATGAATGAGTAACACAACAAATTAAAGGAAATAGATTAGTATGCAGTCATAATAACTAAAGTGTAACAAGAAAAGAGCTAAGGATTGGAGGAGAAAGACTACTGATTATAAAAGGTTGAATAATGTTATGTTAAAATATTTATAGGCAAGATTCAATTAGGTGTCATGGGATAAAGGATGCAAAAAATAAAAATGAGGGATGTCTATGATGGAATCGAACTTAGAATATCAAAGTAGAAATAGTAGTAAACATAAATGAGTTTGAGATTAAGTAAAAAGTATCATATTTATTGATTAAGCTAGGATATCCTACGTTTACACAAACATAGAGAAAAATGGCTTAGATTAATTAGAATGACAAATAGTATATGGGTGTTAGTAGCTATTAGATATAGTTTGGTACATGGAACACTAAATTAATTACTAAGAGTCATTTTATGATATTCATGCTAGCTTATATATTTTTACAATCATTAGACTAATCCATAGTCTAAGCTTTAATGCCCTTGTTTATATATAAATCTCTATGTATAAATAAACCAAAATCAACAACACAATTAATTCCTTAAGAATTCAAGGATGAATTATTTTCAAGGGGAGAATTATTACACCTTATATAAAATTAGGATATATTTTATTTACTTTTATTAGCATTTATGTATATGTGGTAACTAATTAATGGTTGTGGATATGTTTAGAACGAAATTTTATTTAAGAAAAATAAAATTTTATGATAAGAATAAGAAAAGTAAAATTAAGTATGAGTTAGTATGAAACTACATTTGAGTAGGTGTGTATAAAGGAAAATTAGAAGTTTATTTTCTTGTTTTACCCTCAAACTCATTTCAAATTATAAAAATGCATTTTTAACCTTTAAAAGCCAAAATCTACATTCCTCTTATTTTTCAACTAGACCTTTTTCCTTTTCTTTTCCCTTAATTTTATTTTCCTCAAATTATAGCAATAGTTAGTTTATAAACTCAAGAAATTACTCATAATCTTCAATTAATCTAGGGTATTTCCTCTAGTTCTTAAGCTATTGGTGAGGAATTTTATGAAATTGGGTTACAAGAGAGGAGTTAGGGAATATTACTTTTAACTTTTGATTTTTCTATTGAATAAGGTGATATGGCTACTCCTCCAACCTTCTTCTATCTTCTTTATACATGGGTAAGTAGGTAATTTACTTAAATTATTCATTTTGTAAGAATTATTTGATAATTTACATAAAGGATGATTATTATGAAAATTTGATGACCGGAGCTTGTAATTTCATTCTTGGAATGAATTCTCTATTATTCTAGGATATGAAATATAGGAAAATATTAGGTGTAAATTTTATGTTGTTTTTATTAAGATCACTAGGTTAAAGTGACCATTTATTTAGTGATATTCAACAACAGGTTGAAAAACTTAAACAATATTTAAGTATGATAATTGAATATAGCTTTAGGAAGTGTTTTTATCTAGTTATATTTAACTATCATATTTGAATACCCTAAAAGTAGGTACCTTTAGATGCTAATAATGACATAAGGTACTCAAGTATGGTTATAAGAGTTCTACTTCAGGATCCCATATTCAATTATCATAATTGATTATAAATGTAAAAGTAGTTTTTAGATCAATATAATGGCACACTTGTAACATCCTAGCCAATAATAATTTAATTTTTTATTTAATTTATTTTAATTTTAAAATTTAAATTAATTAATTTAATTAACAATGCTAATTACAAATTTAATTTTTTTGTTTAATTGAATTTTGAATAAGTAAATTAAGCAATTTCATATTTCATTGTTAAAAAATATTATTTACTTTAAGTCGTTATAAAATTAAAAAAAATTAACAATTAATATAAGTAATTTTTAAAAGAGTATTTCTTGTAAAATATTGAATAGTGAATTTGCATGAGAATATTGATTTATGAAAATAATAATGTATGTTTTAATAAATAATTTTATTTCCAAAATTATAAAATATTAGGAAATTTATTTTTGAACCCCTAAAATTATTAATTTATTCAAGGGGATATTGGAAAAAAATAAAATTGGTGAGAATTAGAACTTGGCTTTGACTTGGTGGGATAAGTAATTAGAAGAAATGGCTAAAATTCATTTTGGTATGGTAATAGAAGGATTTAAAGTTAAGGTTTGCTTAAAAAAGTAATCTTATGGTACTTAAGGAACATAGAATAATTTCCCTACGCTAGTTTCAAATAAAAATTTTCAAACTTTTTCTCTTTCTCTTTATTTTGTTTCTCTCCATTTAGCAACTTTCTTTTTTTTTCTAGCAAAACCATTATCCTCTTGTATAATTTTTAGTTATCTTCCCTTCATTGCATCTTTTCCTCTTTTACATGTTTGTCCTTCTTTAGTAGCCACGGTAGCTTTATAATGCAAAAGAGGCTATAAATTGTGGGTTTACATAACAAAATAGAGCACTAAAGTTCTCTTATGTTCCAGTGAATTGGTCTAGTTTCTAACATTAGTGACCACCTTTAAATAAGGTAGGTTGTTCCAAACAAAAAGTTCTTAAGATTTAAGCCCATTAAGCCTAATTCCAAAATCCCTAAATACTATTTTAAATTTAATCCCTTGATATAGTTATGGAAATACAAGAAATTAAAAGTTTGAGATGTTAAAATATCATAATTAGAGTTATCCTAAAGCATAATCTTTTAATATTTTAGGCTATAGATGTATGATTTAGAAATTCAATTATTATACCGATTTTGGAATTGTTACTATAAATTTAACATATAACAATTTAATGATTAAGATTTTAGGTATAATGAGATTAAAACCCTGGGTGATAATTAGACTAAAAAGAAAATAATTTATATCAGCATTATCATAGTTTACTCTTATAGGTTGATAGATAAGGAAATAGAAAAGGAAAGTTAAGATACTTTGAAAAAAACCAAAAGGATTAGGTGAGTGCGTACTTTTTTAAAATGTTAATTTAATTAATTTTTCATATTTAGTATTATTTGTATTCTCAAACTATATAATAATATATATTGTTGTAATACTTTATGAAGTAATTGAATTAGTGGTAGTACTAAGTTATGAGTTATTATGTAGGAGATCGTTATTGCCAATTATGTTCTTATAAAGATTAAATGTATTCTCTTATTTTAAGAATTTAGTTTTTATAAGTGGATGTTAATTTAATATTGCTTTAGTTTATGCTATAGAAGTATGGTCTTAACTTTTGAGGTTAAGTTACAATGTATTTTAGTATTATCTATTAAATGAAATTTACATGTATTATAGGATAATGGTTATGGTAAAACAAAAGAAATATTGTTAGCTTTGTTATATTAATTATACAATGATATGTTTGTATTGAATGTGGTGATAACTCATTTTAATACAATTGAATTGTTACGTTACGACTAAGATTAGTTATGATTATAAATTGTATCAAAATTGCATTGAAATGAGTTGATAAGGTGTGAACTATATTAAGTTTGTGAAAATGTATTGAATCTATGTGCTTTATTTGTGGGGGGATAAGGTAAACCTTAAAAGAACAATGATGGAGTTTATAAGAAGATAAGGCAAACTTTAGAGTTATAAGGAGGTTAATTTGTTTTCATTACTACTAACATTGTTACACAATGAACTCTTATAATTAAGATCTATATATTGATGTTTGTGAACTATAATTAGGTTGAGTTGATAATTGGTATTATATACTTTTTGTTATTTTAATGTGAAGGCTTACAAAAGTTTAATAAGCATGTGGAAAGGATTTATATACACATAAACAATTTACTACTCACTAATAAAACTTTAGGTATGGTGTGAAGTAGAATTATCCTAGTTGAAATGCTCCACTTATTTAAAATTATATTATTTCTCTTTTATTTAAGTTATTCTATAGTAGGTTTTAGAAAGATAAGTACTAATTAAGCTATAAAACTTATTCCTTGTATATTTTGTTGTTTTCATGTTACTATAAATAATTACACTACTTTGTAGACTTCCAAAAGACTCGAAAGGAAAAGTTTGATAGTTGAGGATAGTGGTGTTATTTACAATTTGGCTTAAATTGTCTCATTAAGTATGTATAAGTCATTACCTTTAATAAAGTTTATGTTATATAATTTTAAAACTACAAGTTTGTAATCCTTTGGAAAAAGTGTATTTCCTTTGAGTATTTATAATTAGAATGTGATTTCCTTACCAATCACGATTAAATGGGTTGTGACAATACTATAGTCGACTAAAGCTTCTAGAATTACATTTGGGATTCCAATAATTAATTAGAATACTCGATTATAACCTTTAAATTCCTAGTTTTAGTTGTAAAACCATACGAAAATGTCAAATATGTATGCATTATTTATGAATATGATTAATTTGTAATCATGAATATGATTAGAAATGATGATGAATTCCTAAATGGTGATGTAATATTAAGTGAAAATGTGATTAGTAAAGATAATACTATAGGATTATAATATAGTATCAGATCTAGGAAACCATTTGCAAAAGGATAAGATGGAATTAATGAAGAATAAAGATCAAGTTTATAAAGGGATAAGGTTGATCAAAGAGGCACAAGGAGATTTAATACTTTCCTATATTTATTCTTGATGTTTGTTATTGTCTCTTGATACTAATATGGCTATGGAAGAATTAATTGCTTATAAATTGGAAATAATAAAAATTGATGCTATGGTACTATTTTGAATATGTATATAATCATGTGTTTAATAATTCTCTTTTTTTTAGATATGCTCATTAAAGCTTCTCCACCTCTATTAATAGATCAGTAGTGAAAGTTTTCTTGATATATTGTGTTGAGCTGCTATAGTTAGAAATAAATTATAAATTGAGATGATTTGAACCTTATAGGAATAATGTTAGCTTGTGATAGTTCAAACTTTATTGCAAATATTCTTTTGAAATTGTTTATAAAGTTAATTAGTTTATTAGCAATTATAGAATGATACCAAATTTTGATAGGATAGTCTAGTAAAAATTGGGAATCAAATTTTATATCGACATAACCAAGTGGATCATAATAAATTATATATAATAGGTTTAGGTTTACTTTTTACCTATAAGGGTATTTAAGTCTATAATCTTCTTTATTTTATACCATTTATTGAGTGATGGAAAAAATTTCCATATATGGTAATTGTTGTGACATAATATTCCATTTTCACTTTTTCCTATGGTTGTTCTTTATCCAAACATAGTGTGAAAGACAAATAAACAAAAATAGAGGGATCCTTTATCTCCTTATATGTCTACATTATGCATAGAGTATTTATATATAATGATTAGAACTCAATGTAACAATAAAAGTTAAGACTTTGTTAAGATTAGTAAATCATTTCTATTTTTCTCATATTTTTTATATAAATGATGTTGTTCTTTTTGCTAAAGCTAACATGAAAAATTGTATTATCATTAAGAATGTACTTTCTAATTTTGCTACAATATCCAACTTGAAGGTTAATTGTCTTAAGTCATGAATTTTATTTTCTAAAAATACTTTTAATTAAATTAGAGATATGATTAGTCATGAATTAGAAATTAACCATAATGGTTGTTTATGTTTATATTTAGGAATGACGATAAAAGGAAATTATTAATCCGTTGATTTTCATTTCTTGATGGATAAATTAAGATAGAGAATTCAAAGTTGGTAATTTAGACATCTATCACATGCTGGTAGGGTTATTCTTATAAATTTTGTATTTTTTGATTTTATTATTTATCATATGACATGCATAAAAATTTCAAAAGGAATTACTTAAAAACTTAATCAACTGATTAGGAATTTTTTTGAAAGGAAGAAAACAGCCTTAGTTAGATGGGATATAGTTATATTACCTAAAGTAAGGGAGGGCTTGTAATTAAAAACTTTTCTTTACTAAATCTAGCTTTGTTAGGGAAGCTATCGTGATCTTTCATTCATAATAGTAAAGCTCTATAAGTCTAAGTGCTTAGGAAAAAGTATTTGTCATTAAAGGCAATGGGGTTTATAAAAGTAATAAAACCTATTCTTACAATTGGAAGGCTTTAAAGTATAATGGTCATATCATTTCAGTTGGGTTAAAATGGATTATTAGGAAAAGGGATAGGATTAGTTTTTGGCTTGATAATTGACCGAGTATTGGGCATTTAAGAGATCACATTTGTAGCCCTTTAACTCAATCAAAAACAAATTTGAAAGTGGAAAAAGTTATTAATCAGGAAGTATAGGATTTAAGGATTATTTCTTTCTGCTTGCTAGAGTTTATAGTCAATTTTATTTTAGGAACCTCTTTAATCTTATGAGAAAATTTGATAATTTAGTCTAAGGTTTGTCCAAGTCTAATAAGTGTACTGTTAAAAGTATTTGTAACTCTTTCAAAATTTGATCTTTGTCCATATTTAAATTTGAAAAATACCAATTCTTCCAAAAATTTAAATTTTTATTTGGTTGATTAATTTGAATAGAATTCCTACGAGAGATCTTTTAATTCACAAAGGAATGGATGTTTCTCCCTCTTGTGTTTCTTGTAATGTTGGTATTAACTCTACTTCTCATATCTTTCAAGAATGCCCTTTGGCCATGAGTTTTTGGAATTCTTTGCCTATGCTTATTACATGTAAAGCTTTTTTTAACATGGATTTTGTTAATTGGCTAGATATAATCTCTCTTCAATTGAAAAGTGCAGCAATTTAAACATTCCATGGCAATCTATCTTTGCTTTTGGTTTATGAAAAATGTGGTTGTATAGAAATAGAATGGTTTTTTTAAGCTAATCAAGGAAGAAATGATTCGAAACATGTTATTTTAGCAAAAGCCATGGAGTTTTAAGCCATTATAGGTTTAAACAAGGTACCTCCTTTACAACTAGCTAGGGAAATTAAATAGCAAATTCCACTAATAGGGTGGTATAAAATTAACTCTAATGGTATGGTTAAAGGAAATCCAAGATTAGCTACTTGTTTTGCAATTATTAGATATAGTAGAGGAAGTTGGGTTATTGGGTGTTATAAAGGATTGGGAGTATGCTCTAATTATATAACAAAATAATATGATTTAAGGGATAATTTACGGTTAACTATTAATAGGGGTTTACTCCCAATAGTGTTCAAGCTTGATTCCTATTTGTTATCCAATCTATTACAAAAGATGGTCTTTCTAACCTTATTTTTGTTCATAATTTGATTAAAGATTGCAAATAGCTACTAGATGCTTTAAAAAGACCTATTCTTAAACATGTATTTAAAGAAGCAAATTATGTGGCTAATTATATTGCTAAATCTGCTATAACTATATCTAATACTTTATTTGTTTTGGAGTCTATATTAGTTGAAGCTATTATGTATATAAATGTTGATGTAATAGGCTTTATCACACTTAGACTTATTATTGACAAGTAATGTTATGTTTTTTCCCTTTTGACACCAAAAATAATAATAAACTCAAATTTATTAGATGGGGATGAATAGTTATGGAAATCAAATAAACAAAATTATTAAACTAATGTTTATTAAACATGAATAAGAGGTTTGTATATACTCAAATCATAATATATGTTGTTAATTTCTTCCCATTAATAAATGTTCATTATTAATTTTCATAATTTTTAATATTTTAAAAATAAGAACCAAATTTTTAATAATTTTTAAAATTAATAAATAAGTAATAAATTTAAAAATATTTTTTGGAGATCATTAACCTTTTCATTTTTATGTGAAGGTTAACAAATTCACTCTCTTAATTGAATAAAAAATTTATACTACTAATTTAAAAATAATAAAATAATAAAAATTATTATAAAGATAATAAAATAATAAAGTGTATTATAATTAATTTTTTATCACTAATAATTTCTTAATTTAATTAGTATATTTATTGTGGAGATAAAAATGGATAGAATTAATTTAAACATTTCAAATTAATAATTTTCTAATAAAATTATTGAAAAATATTTTATTAGTATTAGATCAATAATTTGATTTCTTGATCCGAATTAAAAAAATAAAAATTATTAATCTTTGGATAAGGTTTTTTATTTTCTAAATAAAATTTAGAATTAAGAATATACAATATAATTATAATTGAATCATTTAATTTAATAACTAGTAATTTTTTTTAAAAGAGTGTGAGATTTAAGTGGACTTCAATCCTTATTTATGTGTTGGAATGATAACTTTTAATATGATATGATAACTTGATATAAATGTAAAGTATTTTACACGAGTTCAAATTGAGTTTATATAGATTTAAATTATAAATGGATTAATTCATTTAACATGAATAAAAAGGTGGAGTGAATTAGAGTTGTAAATGGATTGACATATTAATTTATTTAAAAAATTATATTAAAAATTTAAAAATATTACTTAAAAATAATTAATAATTAAATTATAAATAATTATATATAATAAAAATATAAAATTTGTATTTGAATAAAAGAGAACTAAAATTTAAAAATATTTGATTAATAATTAAAAATATTTTATAAAAATAATACATAATTAAATTTAATAATAAATTTATAATATAGATTTTATTAATTAAAAATAATAAACAAATTAAATGAATTGATTATGAATAAATTGATTCAACGTAATTATTATTCAAACCAAATTTAAGTCAAATTTATTCAATGATACAATACGAACCTAATTCTTAAATACGAATTGTTTAAACTAAATTTTAAATTAGTTGAGGGTTTAACGTGATCTATCAAATATAAAAAAAGGGAAAAAAAAATCCCCTATTTATACGACCGAGATGGAAAGCCAGCCAGAAAAGCTAGAAGAATGAGAACTTGAAGAGCTCGGCTCATAATTGCTCTCTTTCTCTCTCTATTTAGCAAAGCAATCTCACGCCTTTCCTGAGAACAGCCCAGAACTCTATCACCGGCGGAGTTAGCCGAATTATAATCGTAAGCTGCAAATTTGGCCGGAATGTGTAACTCACGCGCCATTTCCCATCTGTTCACTTTGCTCCTTGCTCTTCACACGGCGGTAGCTCTTGTATATGCTCGCAGATCTGACAGAGCTACTTGGAAAACATTCAGTGGTATGTCTCTCGTAGTACTAGGATTTTGGTTATTAATTATGATGTTCTGTTGACTTCTGCATGGCTCCTGAGAAAATGTACCAAGAGCAAGATGAACACTCCTATCGCTTACTGCAGGACCTGGTGCGGAGCTAATGGAGTGTTAGTAGGAGCTCCGCCCCCTAAAATTTTGATGTCTTCATTTTTTTTTTTATATTAATTTTAGAATATAAAAATTGTGTATGTTTTACAAAATTTTTTATATTTAACCCGTGGAGTGAAAAACCCTGCTTCCACCGTTGTGCAGGACGAGAAGTTGAATTCAACTTACTGGGTTATAGTTTTATTCTAAGAAATTTACGAAGATGGTTTAATTTTGCTTTGCAGAGTGGAAATTTATATATCTTTAGCTCCTAAATAGAAAACCTACGCAATTTTTGCTTGTGAAATTCAAAGATTTTTTTCTTCAATGGGAAGTGAAATTGATGAAGCTAAGCTATTCTTTTAGTTCGCACGAGTTGGAATTTTCCAGGATTAATTAATTGAGAAGGTATGTTCTTAAGCTTTGCTATGAGAAAAATTGCTTTCTTTCACGATTGAGAACTGACGTTTCTTTGGTTTTATAGGGAAAGGAAATTCATATATCATAATTTTTTAATGCAAGCAACAAGTCAAATTTGGAAGTTGGATTTATTGTCGCCATTTATCATTGAATACGATTGCCTCTTTCATGTATTCGAATAGATGAAAGATTGAAAAAGGGAAGAAAAGTTCAAAAAAATGGATTAGTCTGAAAGTTAATTTTTAAGTTCCTTTGAAATGTTTCTTTTGTTATCAACAGAAAAAAAGAAAGTTTCTTTGCAGAGTTATGATGAAATAGACATTTTAAATATTGAAGAACTTCACCCTTTCTGTTGTAATGGTGCAGAGACAAGGGTTAATTATTTTTTTGCATAATAGTAAGGGATTCATGGGCTTTGTCAATAGTCCTTTTCCTAGGTCAATGCAAGCAGACTTATCTACATAGCGCCTACTGAATTCATTGGAATTTCATTCCTACCAGAATTGAACTGAAGACAATAAAGAGATGAGCAACCTTTAATGCCATGTAAATCAACATTTGATGGTAGACAAAGGCCACTTTAAAGAATTCAATTTGAGATATAACAATATCTTAAAATATGTTTATGTTTTTAAGTTAGGCACCATTGGGATAGTATCTTGCATATACTTCTAATCATATTCTTTCTATTTCCTCAGGTCTTGTTTCTCTTTCTTCTTTATTTTCCTCTTTTTTTCTAAAAAAAAATAGAGGAAACTTTATTATGTATTACATCTTAGGAAAGTTACACACATAACTTTGTTGTGCAGGAAGTGCACCATTAGTCATAGCACGGGGTGGATTTTCAGGGCTATTTCCCGATTCCAGCTATGCTGCCTACAATTTGGCAATATCAACAAGTGTACCAGATGTCATTATATGGTGTGATGTGCAATTAACGAAAGATGGAGTTGGCATTTGCCTTCCAGATATTAACCTTGACAATGCTACTAACATTGCCGCCACTTTTGAAAATAGAAACACTAGTTACTTAGTTAATGGTGTACCCACCCGTGGATATTTTTCCATGGATTATACCTGGAAGGATCTATCCAATGTCATTCGTAAGTTCTGCTTATCTTGAGCATGTAATTTTCTGTTATGTACTTTTCATGATTTCTTAAAAAAATTGAATGCTGGTTACCAGCAGCCCTACCATCAATATTAGACCTTATTTTATGTGTTCAGTGTCCTTAAATCTATCCTCTGTTTCATGTTGCATATAGTAAAATATGATTTCAAAAGTGAAGTATATACATAGGCCAGGGGCAATATGCATTTTTGGTGGCTGTTGCCTTGGATCATATATACATTGAGAGATCCTCTTACAATTCAAATCTTGGAACTTAAGACATGACATGAATAGGTCAAGAGAGCAACAGCAGATTACCATTATGGTGGTTTAATACAGTTGGTGGCAAAATCAGTTGGACCTTATTTACTGATCAATGGAATTATGATCTCCTTTTTTCTCTTTTTTTTTTCCCCTCCTCTTTTTAACCCTAGTAACAGATGCATATGGTGGTTTAGTTCATTATATTGGAAGTTTTTATCCTAGTAGTATTTAGGTTTTAGTGGTCAGCTGCAAGTACTTTTTTATTTCTTGGATTGCTTATTATATATTAAGTATATTTTAATTGCTGACGGTTTCTTGTTACTGCACAGTTACTCAAGGTGTCTATTCTCGAAGTAACAGGTTTGATGGCAATCTATTTGCAATCCTTACTGTTGAAGAGGTATTTAACCTAATTAAACCACCTGGCTTATGGTTGAATATTCAGGTAAATGGAAGACATATTCCGTTCTCATTATTCAGTCTTCTTGTTTGTTTTTAAACAACTCTCCCTTTTTATGGTATTTTGCAGCATGATAAATTCTACACACAACACAATTTGAGTATGAGAACCTGTGTGCTTTCTGTTTATAGAAGAGTAGTTGTCCGTTATATCTCATCAACAGAGGTTGATTTCCTCAGAAGAATAGCACCACGCATCAATCTGAGAATAACAAAACTGGTCTTCAGGGTTTTAGGTCCAGATGATGTGGAACCAACAACTAATCAGACTTATGGTTCACTCTTAAAAAATCTCACATCTATCAAGACATTTGCTTCTGGAATTCTTGTTCCCAAGAATTATATATGGCCTGTTGATGCATCTCTTTACCTTCAACCGCATACCTCATTGGTCTTGGATGCTCACAAAGTGGGGCTGGAAGTTTTTGCCTCAGATTTTACCAATGATGTTCCATTTAGCTTCAATTACAGTTATGACCCTATTGCCGAGTACCTCCAATTCACCGACAATGGTGATTTCTCTGTTGATGGAGTACTGTCTGACTTCCCTATAACTCCATCTGAAGCTGTAGGCAAGTCGTATTTTAATTTTATTTTTTCAGTCTGTCAAATAATTCGTTAAAATGGATTTATTGATTTAGTTATATCACTATATTATATCGATACATCAGAACTTAGCTGATACAGCTACAGGGATCCCTTGCATGATGTTCTCCTTGTCTATTCCTATATTAATATATTTTCTTTCAATGTTGCAGGTTGCTTTGCTCAGCTAGGTGCAAATGCCACAAAAGGGGGTACACCACTGCTTTGTTGTGCTTTTTATGAATACTTATTCTCAATTTCTCATTGTGTTCATTTTTATTTTCCATGTTTTTCCATTGAATTCTTTACATGGAAGCATTACTTACATCATTCTTGATCTATTTCTCTTTCATTTTATTCATACTTCAGTAGACACTTTGGTTATCTCAAAATATGGAGCAAGTGGAGATTATCCTGCTTGTACTGACCTGGCATATCAGCAAGCTATAGCAGATGGTGCAGATGTAATTGACTGCCCTGTTCAAATGTCCAAGGATGGAGTACCATTTTGCTTAAACTCCATAGATCTTATAGAGAGCACAACAGTTACTCAATCAAGATTCAGTACTCTTGCAACAACTATTCCTGAAATCAAGTCTGGCAGTGGCATATTTTCATTCAAATTGGCATGGGATGAAATAAAAACCTTGAGTCGTAAGTCAAATAAATAGTTGATGTTGCACCTTAACCCAAGTTTTTGTAGAATGCTAGATATGTATACTCAATAGAACAAATCATGTATTTCAAATGAAAGGAAGAAATTGGTCTTGCTTCTTTATATTACAAGTTTTTGAATGATACTCAGTAATATATTACATAAAACAATTTGTCTAATCTTGCTAGGTAATTTGTTTCATTTGTGTTTTGTTACATCTATATAATAAAGGAATGCATCAAGGAAATAGCTGATGATATATATGGAGTTACATAATATATACTTCTGCTTGGGATCATATCAAGTTTTTGTGCTGCTGAAAAGACTCTTTTTGTTAAAAATTTAATGATTTTCACGAAAAGACTCTTTTCGTGAAAAATTTAATTTGGTTTCCCCTAACAAAACTGTTAATGATATTCACTTGTTGTTTTCTATTTCTGGTATTGTCTTTTTTAATAAACAAAACCATTAGAGATAGTGTTTTGGACAAATATTTGACATGCATGTTTGTCCTTGTCTATTTCCTTGCAGCCTCAATATTAAATCCCTATGCCAAATTCACATTGTTCAGAAATCCAAAAAATAAGAATTTGGGGAGATTCTTGACATTGTCGGATTTCTTGTCATTGGCAAAAAATACTTCTCTGTATGGTGTTATGATCGTCATTGAGGTGGGTTCTGGCATGCCTATTATTTCTGTTCAAAGTTCATTCCAAATGAACTGTGGAGCATATAATCTTAATTCACATGATTTCAGGTCTCACATTCATGATTTGTTCACCTGTTCTAAACTGATAAATTTCAAACAGAGAAGAAAATTAAGTGCTTCTTATTCACAATATGCTCTATTTTATGGTAATGAGTAATGATCACAGGCACCTACCACATAGAAAAATTAAATTATGAGTATTTTTTTCCTTTGATTTTTCTATGTTTTCTGTTAATTGGCACTATTTTGTGTTTTACTCCTCAGAATGCAGCCTATCTTGCAGCAAAGGAAAGTTTAAGTGTGACAGATGCAGTCCTTGCTGCTTTGAGCAAATCAGGTTATGATAAGCTGGGGGCAAAAAAAGTTATGATTCAGTCCACTAACAGCTCCGTGCTAATGAAATTTAAAGGGAATGCCAATTATGAGCTTGTCTACAGGATTGATGAGAATGTTGGTGATGCTGTAGAATCAGCTGTTGAGGATATCGAGAATTTTGCTCATTCTGTGGTTGTCAATAAGGAGTCTATATTGCCTCGTAATTCATTTTTCCTGACTGGTTCTACAAGGATTGGATCAAGGCTACATTCTGCCAACCTCTCCGTTTATGCAGAAACCTTCAGCAATGAGTTCGTATCGCAGGCGTGGGATTTCTTCTCAGATGCAACTGTGGAAATCAACTCATATGTTTCTGGGATGCAAATTAATGGTGTCATCACTGACTTCCCGAAGACAGCTAACAGATACACAAGTGAGTACAAGCTTTTCGTGCAAGATTATTCTTCTTAAAAGTTATGTAGGGTTACATATGTCATAAAAACCTTTGTTTTTTATTCCTGAAAGTACACGTGAAAGTTTTGCATTGACAATTTTAAAGTTCTCTTTTTAATCTCTTTGTTCATTTTGCACTGTCAAGTCTCTGGTATGCTTTGTACAAAGTAATTTGTTAGCAGAAATAAAAATATAGCAACCACCCTACTTCTCTAGTTTTATTCTTCTTTTTCATCATCTTGTTGGCAGTCCATCCCATAGCAAATTTAGCTGTGTTTTTTAGTCTTTTGTCCCTGATTATTTGTATGAATGTCTTGCATCCTGTTGTAGGGAACAAATGTTCAAAGTTGGGTAGAAGAACACCTAGTTACATCGAACCCGTTCAACCAGGCGCCCTTTTAAATGTTATTGCCCCGGAATACTTGCCACCAGCAGTAGCTCCATTCCCTTTCCTTTCAGATTCTGAAGTTACCGAGCCTCCTTTGCCTGTTGTCTCTAATATAGTCCCAACTTCTAGCCCTACTCATGGAGTTACGGCAGGACCACAGTCAACAGGAAACGCACAGCCCAAGGTTACTGCCCGCATCCTCTTCTCCCTTTTGGCTGCATTGGTGAGTTCTATGCTCTGAGAGGCCACGGAAATAAGAAAAAAAAAAAAAAACGGACTAGAAGAAAATAGATAAGATTGCTCATCTTGGTTTTGGCCCCCCCTATTTCTTCATCACTTGGATCCAGGAGCGTGAGGCTTTATTGCTTAACATTACGTGAAAAATCCAATTGTGTTCTACTTAAACAGGCACTAAATTCTTTGCCTTAATTGTTGTACGTGGCTAGGTATGTTCATTCCTCCCTTCTCTTCTCTTCTGGGTTAGAGGTGCAAGCATGTCTATGTTGTATTCCTTCTTAGATAGCATTTTGTATCCATTTCTTGTAAGATATATTTATGATTGTAATTACAATTACACCTTATGAACTTCTCACTGGAAGGAAGGAATTCCTTAACTATTCTTTGTTTTTTCAATTCCCTCTAATGGACTTCGTCAAGCATTGTCCGTTGATGGTTAAAAGTATCAAATGGGTTGCTTGATTCTACTATTAATTGAGATATGTGAGCGCTGTATTTCAAATAAGTAATTTCAATCATCAGTTATTATTATTATAAAATTTCTTTATATTTTAATCATATCAGGTCTTTTCTCGCTTCAAATGATAATAATACAGTCAAGGTGTTGGATTATTGCATACTCTAATAACATCAACCGTTAATGTGTCAGATCTTCTCATAAATTTATAGTGTATGAATCATTCAATTTTGTTTTAAAAATAGAAAATGCTACAAACTAACTTGTTATGGGATTGAATATTAGACCCTGACATATAATAATAAATTTGGGGAGACTGTGAATGAGTGTGGGTTGACGTTGTGCTGCCATGCATCATTCTTTTGTACGAATGATGTCATCCAACGCAATATGGGTAGCCTTCCATAGGATTAGGATTACAAGTGTTTTGAATTTGGCCAATTCTGAATTATCATGCCTCTGTATCGATGATGTCACAAAATAGAAGAGTACTGGGATACATCGTTAATTTTTAAAAAAATTATTAATATAACATGTTAAATTTGATTAAAAAAATTTAATTTATAATCGATATACCGATATATTATTTTATTAGTTTTATGTCATAGTTTCTCCTAATAAATTATTATGCCTTTCAGTTTTCGTACTTGATTTAAATGATGAAGCTCTTCCGATCTCAGAAGAGGAGGTGAATTGATGATTAAACGAATCGATGTTATTAGGAGTTGACATGTTTTCATGCGCATCACCACTACGTTATGCTGACGTTGTAGAACCCACAAGCGAACCAAATCAACCATGTGGGTATTCCTTAGTTGTGGACTTCTCTGCTTTGACCATCCATTAAATTAAATAAACAAACCCTCAAGCATGATGAAGCTTCTGCACTCTCTCTCTCTCTCTCTCTATATATATATATATTACCTTGGATTGGAAACATCATTTATGCTGCGTTGATCACCACTTCCTGTTACTCAAACAATACAAAACGCTGGAGGAACCTCGCCCTGTGGCTAGGAAGTTGCTGGCCAGACCTTGTTAGTCGAAGCATAGGAAGGTAAGACACAATGTCTCATTTGTTTCACTTTTAAGTTGACTGATGGCTTCTTTGGATTTCTTCAGGTTTGATCCATTCCTTGTGCTGGATGAATTCTCAGGTTCATTTTTTTAAAAGAAGCCAATATGTTTCCACTTACTCCTCACCACGAATGTTTATTGTCATATACTGCAGTTTCTGCGCTCAATGGATTTCCTGAGTCCTGACCATCCTCACAGAGGTTTGCATGTTTTGTTACTTATGCTTCTTTCTCTTCAAAATTCCTCTATCGGTCATTTGTGTAATTAATTGGGGAAACATAAAGGAACCATAGAAGCTCGTGACTTGCAGTGGAACAGGCGTTGTTCACTCAGAAATGCCTGCAACTCAGGAAACAAATTGTATGGTCTCATTCTCAGCTAATTCATATTTTATTAGGCTCTGATTGTGATCGCGTGTTACTTAAGTTTACTCAACAGTTGATGAGATGACACATGTAACGAGGAATTCTCCTTTTAACAAACAAGCTAGAGGTCTTTTTGTATTTATATTCCTTCCCCACTGTCACAGACGACTTTTATCCCATCATGTACCATTTCACAAAGATGAAAGATGAGATGTAACAACAGTGGAACTGTGACAAAATGTGTTTCCCTGTTCATGTTGCCACTGCCTGCTTCCAAGACAGGATAGTTTGGCGTTAACTTTTTCTTTAAGAAAGAATCATTGTGCTTAAATTTGACGCTATTACGTATAATTGTTTCTTAATCTTTGCTGATAACTCAGGATGGAACCAAAGTACCAAGAAATGTTGAGCAAGGACATAGCACAAGGTTAGAGTTGTAAGAAATTTTTAGTATTCATAAAATAATTTAATATTCATACAATCATAAATTCATAAAGAGTAGTACAATAATTGCACAAGTAAAATAAAGAATTTTTTAAATTACCTGACCCTCCTGTTGCATCCATAATGTTTGATTGTAGGTTTGGTTAGATTACTGCCCACTCTTCCTTAGGTGAGTTTCAGAGAGAATTTTTGGAATTACAAACTATAAAGTGATAGGAGACTGCAGCTCACTTTATAAGGAGGTGGATAGGGATTATAACCCTAACCCAATTAGGATTAATTGACTCATCACAATTAACCTAGAATAGGATATATGCACACACTTTAGAGTTTTAATATAATACAAAGTTTAGGCATTATTATTATATTAATGATATTAAATTAATATTAATTCAATTATATATTAAAATATGTTTAGTCCATAAAATTATTTTACAATCTCCCATTTAAACAAACATATTTTAATGTATAATTTGAATTACAATATATGGCCACTTTTAAACAATGTCATTAATACAATTCAAACCATTACAACCATAGGTTAAATATGAAATTTCATTAAATGCATACCTAATCATCCGATAGGGTTGAAAAGATATACATATATGAAATACCCATTCTAGGAGACCAAACAATATAAAATGTGTGCACAATCGAAATATACAAAATGATCCATGCATTCACCCAAGATGCTTTACAGTTTGAGACAAGGTCTTAATGTCTCCTTATATTGCCATAATTCAAATAAGTGTACTTTATAACATATGGCAATATTATAAAATTTCGAGATCAACATAATTTCAGTTTCAAAATATACAAATACTCCCACTAACCCAAAATATTAAACAGCTAGGCCTTTGGTTAATGGGTCTGCAAGCATACAATCTGTCGAAATATGCTCAATATGAGTAAGATGTTTGCGTGTCTTCTCTCTCACAAATTGATATTTCACATCAAAGTGTTTTGTACGGGCATAACTTTTATTGTTTTGAGAAAAGTTAATAGCAGCAGTATTGTCGTAATAAATGGTTAAGGGTTTTGAAATGCTTTCAACTAAGCAAAATTCAGAGAAAAAAATTTCTTAACCATATAACCTCTCGAATGGCTTCATAGTAAGCGACATACTCTACTTCCATAGTCGAGGTTATTATTAAAGATTGTTTGACACTTTTCCACAATATAGCTCCTCCCGCAAGCATAAAGATATATCCAGATGTTGATTTCTTATCATCTAGACAATTAGTAAAATCAGAGTCTGAATAGCCTGTAAAAATTAGATCACTGGATCTTCTATAAGTCAATATATAATTCTTTGTACCCTGTACGTACCTCATGACTTTCTTGACTGCTATCTAGTGTCTTTGACCAAGGTTACTTAGGTACCTCCTAAGCATACTGATTGCAAAAGTAATATCTGGGCGTGTACACACCTGGGCATACATTAGGCTACCAACAATGGAAGCATATGGGACCACACTCATTTTAGACTTCTTATCATCATTTTGAGGACACTGGGCTTTGGAAAACACTTCACCCTTTTGAATAGGCATAGCACTATGCGAGCATGAAGCCATGTTAAATCTCTTAAATACTTTATCTATATATGCCTTTTGAGACAAACCAAGCAAACCCTGGGACCTGTCATGATGGATCTCTATGCTAAGCACAAAAGATGCATTTCCAAGATCCTTTATATCAAAATTCTGTGACAGTGCTAATTTTCTCTCGTTTAAAAGATTTATATCATTACTCGCAAGGAGAATGTCGTCAATATACAACACCAGGATCATAAAATTGCTCGCGCTTATCATATAATAGATGCACTGATCCACTGCATTCTTCTTAAATCCAAGAGAGGACACAATCTCATGAAATTTGAGATACCATTGCTTGGATGCTTGTTTCAGGCCATATATCGACTTATTCAACTTACACACTAAGTGCTCTTTTCTATTCTCTTGAAAACCATCTGGTTGTTTCATATAAATTGTCTCCGACAAGTCACTATTAAGGAAAGTGGTCTTCACATCCATTTGATGTAGCTCGAGATCAAGATGAGCTACCAAAGCCATTATAACTCGAAATGAGTCTTTAGTCGAGACTGGTGAGAAGGTTTCCTTATAATAAACTCCTTCCTTCTGTGTGTAACCTTTAGCTACTAATTTGGCCTTATATCTTTCAATTTCACCTTTAGCAGTCCGTTTGATTTTGAAAATCTACTTGCACCCAACTGGTTTACATCCTTCAGGTAGTTCCACCAAATCCCATACATTATTCTTGTACATTGAATTTATTTCATCCTCCATGGCATGAATCCATTCTAAGGAATTAGAACTCGAAATAGCTTTTGAAAAGCTAATAGGATCAGAATCGTCATTCACATCAAACTCATGTTCTTATAAATAAACAATGTAATCATTTGAAATTTCCTGATGCAGAGTTCTTTGTGATCTTCTCAGGGGAACTTCCTTAATTTCTTCATTTGGTTCATTCACCAATTAGATCGGTTCAATTATGGGTTGGACTGGATCAATTTGTGGTTCTATGTGAGATGATTCTTCAGAAGGCACTATCAGAGGAACAACACTATATTTATCAGGTATTTGGGAGACATTGCTTTGTTCTTTTCCTAGGGAGATCTAAAGTGATTTTCTCCCACTATCCAATTCATCCTGGAAGTAAACAGCAGGATCAGATTCAACAACTCTTAATGAATGAGATGGGTAATAAAACCTACTTCCTCTTAAACCAATACAATAACCAATGAAATACCCATTAATTGTTCTTGCTTCAAGCTTCTTAGTATTTGGGTTATAAGGTCTAACTTCAGCTTTGCATCCCCAAACATGAAAATGTTTCAGGCTAGATTTCTTACCATACATTAACTCATATGGGGTCTTTGGTGTAGATTTGCTCGGAACTTGATTCAACATATACGCAACTGTTCTCAAAGCATTACCCCATAAGAATTCTAGTAAAGTGGAATGAGTTATCATATATCGTACCATCTCCATAACTGTTCTATTTTTCCACTCTGCGATTCCATTCTACTCCGGTGTGCCAGGCATATTGTAACTAGCTTCTATTCCACATTCTTGCAAATATTTTGCAAAAGGACCAGGGTTTCTTCTAGTTTCATCATATCTGCCATAAAATTCACCACCTCTATCTGAGTGCACACATTTAATTTACTTTCCCAGTTTCAGTTCAATTGCAGCCTTGAACCTTTTGAAGGCTTCTAATGCTTTAGACTTTTCAGAAAGAAGTTCCATCCATCCAAATCTCGAATGATCATCAGTGAAGGTGATAAAATACTTAAAGCCTCCTATTGCACTGGGTGAGATGGACCCACACACATCAATATGGATTAACTCCAAAATACTTTCTTTTCTGATCCTTTTCCCTTTTCTAGCTCTAGCTATTAATTTTCCTTTGATGTAGTCTACACAGACACTGAAATCTGAAAAGTTAAGATTAGGTAAAACTCCTCCTTTTATTAAACGTTCCATTCTTTCTTTGGAGATGTGGCTTAATCTTCTATGCCAAAGCATTAAAGAAGTTTCATTTAATCTTGGTCTTTTATTTCCAACAACTGAGTTGATGGAATTTTCAAAAGCATTATCTAAATCAATTTTATATAAGCCACTATTCAAAGTACTAGTTCCAACAACACAGGAGTTGTAATATAGCTTAAAATTATTATTTTCAAATAAACCTGAATATCCATCTTGGTTTAAACAAGTAATAGAAATCAAATTCCTTCTCATGGAAGGTACAAAAATAACGTTTTTCAATTCTAAAATATGACCAGTAGATAGATGTAAAGAAACGACTCCTATATATTGAACTTGTACTTTGTTTCCATTTCCTAATCTCAAAGCTGTTTTACCCTTACTTAACCTCTTCAGATTTCTCAGCGCCTGCAAGCAATTAGTGACATGGATAGTGGCACTAGAATCCAGCCACCAAGTGTTAAAAGGAACTTCAATACTATTAGATTCAAAATAAACTAGAGTTAAAGGGTTACCTTTCTTCTTCTTTTCGAGCTACTTCTTAAATTTGAAGCAGTCTACCCTTTTGTGCCCATACTTCTTGCAGAGTTTACAATTTCCTTTGAACATGGCTTTCTTAGGCTTATGTTGTTGCTCCCTTATATCATTCTTCTTCCTTTCATGATTGGATTTCCCTTTATTGTCTTTTTGGAAAGGCCTATTTACTTATCCAGAATTTGAACCATGAGAGACGAAGTTTGCCACTTGCATCTTTGTCTTCTTCATATCCTCTTCTACTTGAGTCACTATGAAAATCATCTCATTAATAGTCCATTCTCCCTTCTGAGTGTTGTAAGATGTTTTTAGCACATCAAATTGAGGAGGAAGCGATTCCAGGGCTCGCCAAATCAAGTAATTATATAATGCACTAATTTTATTATATGCTCCCAAACACCACTCACTCCATCATACACAGTCTTCTCCAATAAGGACAGAAAATGTCCTTTTTCAACTTTATCAGACTTAACATATTTTTCAATCACTGAATCCAAGAATGTTTTCGCCTTCTGACTATCAGGAATACTTTGCCTAATGGTCTTATCCATAGTGTACTTTATCACCATCAAACAGACTCTATTGGAATGAGTTCATTTTTCATGATGGGCTCTTTGAGTAGGAGTTGACTCCTCATTGATCTTCGGTTCTTCTTCACGTAAAGATAGATCAAGGTTAGAGACTGTCAGATACAGTTTCAAGGATTCCACCCAGTCCTTATGATTAGTCTTATTTGAAGTTTTCACAAAAGTCAGTTGCATAGGAACAGAAGTTGAGGAAAATTATTAAAATTTATGAAATTAATCATAAATTAACAACATTGCATGTTTGAACAATAATCATGCTTAAAATTTTTCTCTCAAAATATGCAACTATTTACAGTATAATGCTATGATACTTAGTACCGATGGGGTATAAGTATTATAACATAATACAAGAACTATATGTTAGTGTGTATCCTAGAACTAATCATATAGATGATTGAAGTTATACACAATGTATTATATTTTATTTTAGGTGATTTAATTATTATATTTTATTTTTATAATTTTATTATTATTATGTGTAATTTATAACTTAATATAATAATTATCCTTGGAATAGCTTCACTATTTCTAAAATGTCCTTAGTAAAGTATTATTACAAAAAAGATAGTAATAATACATCGAGACTAGCATGTATAGTGACTGATGATTACGAATCATGGATATGTGATATTAAGTCAATATATGATTATATTGCTAGTGAACAATATATTGGACTGACCCACTATGAGAATATTATATGGATAGACGTATCATAAGTTATTCTCATATGATCACAAATATACATAAACCTTTGACCTGAAGTCATTACAGTTCCCTACATGAGGAATTACTCACTTTAATATTGTCCTATGTCATCTTTAATCAGGATGACAAGTAGGGCATTGATTGGGTGTGTCATAAATCATGCAGAGAAAATGAGTGATGTAGATGGAATTTTGTTACTCCTGTATAAAAGAGAAATATCCTTGAGCCCCTTGATTGAGTGAAACTTAGAAATGCATGGTCATGCTCAATTGAATTAATGTGATATTAATCATTTATTTTAAGTCTACTCAGTATCAAGAAATACAAATTGAACATTGACGAGGATGACACATTCCATACCTCTAGTTCAATTTGGATATTATTACAAAAGGGTTATGATGCAAAACATTGATCATGTATTAGGTGGATGTCGAATCACAGACATTCTTACTACTTGAGTTGCAGTGATGTATTGCTAGATACCGCTTACTGTCTATGACTCAATAATAAGTCATTGTCAACGTAGTAAGAACCTACAAGGTTACACAAAAGGAGTAGGAATAAGACAATAATTAATTGGACTTTAATTATATTAATATCCAATTAATTGGACTTATTTTCGTGTATATATATATTATTAGGAATAATAAATTCACGTAATATATATATATATATATTATGTGATATTATTTGATATTAAAATAATATCAAATAATTATCTTATCACATATTAGATAAATATATTATGAGATAATATTATTTTAATATTTGATAACTATATGCAATTATCTAATATTAAGATATTTATATTATGAGATAATATTATTATCTAATATTAGATAATTAATAGATAAGTCATATCTCTCCCCATTATCTCTAGGATAAGGATAAGATGAGTTGTTAAGTGTGATTAGGATTTTGGAAGCATTATCCTAGTTAGACTAGGATTATGGCTTGCCTAAGTTCTATAAAAAGGGACTTGAGGGCAGCATTTTAACAATACGTTCAAAGCTTCCATACAAACCCTAAATCACTTAGAAAACATCCAATCCTAATTCCTAGAGAGAAAAACGCATCCTAGCAGATTCGTGAAGGGTGAGAGGTCGTTGTTCACTCCGTGTGGATACCGTAGAGACGCTGTACCTTCCGGTTGGCATTTGATTCATCCGCTCTCAAGTTTTGATCAGTAGAAACACGAGTGCCCAATAGGTAAAATCCTAATCATTGATTTATATTTTTTTTGCATGGATCTTAGGTAGAATTTGGATCAAATTTTGAATTTCTGCTGCATATGATAATCCGAATTCCTAATAGTGGTATCAGAGCTTCTTGCAAAAACATAATTCTAATTATGTGTTTTACCGTCTTTGATGAATATTTATATGATAAATACATGTCAAATCTATTTCGGTTTGAATCAGAAGTTACATATTTTGATGAATGTTTATGTGATAAGTAAATATCAAATTAGTTTCTGTTTAAACTAGATATATATGAGATATATGCAAACTCGTGTATGGTTCTGATTTCGTAAATATATATATGATACATATGATCTGAATTTTGAATTTGATTATCAATTGATGAGATTAATTGTATGAATATGATCATGCGTTCTTCTGCTTCATATTCAAATCTATTTTATGCGTAATTCTAAGTTTTTCAAATGATAAACCCATGAATATGTTCTGAATATGTGATGTTCTCTGCGTTTAATAGCATATAACCTAGTCAGCACAGAATTAATGTGATTAATTCTAAATCTGTAAAGACTTGTTTAAATTCGTTAAGTTGAATTTGGTCTATGAGGTATATGTATGCTTTAATTTAAACACGGCTGGATTTGTATTGATATGATTAAAATTATTCAAAGTGTTTGGATGTAAATCCTATTTTAAACTATGATTTGAATGTCAATCATATAGTCAAATTGTTCAACTTGGGGTGTGTTCAACTTAGCGGGACCGCTGTGCTAACTCTTGCGTAGCGTTTAAAAAATTATTTTTGTTCTTAAGGCGCTGTTTTAAAACATGATTTTTTATGATGATAATGTTATCAAATATATATGTCAATCATCCTGCTTATCTTGGTTACATATATTTCTTAGCAATTATTACATATGATGCATGAATGTGTTGCATAGTATGGCCCTTGGAGTTTTTAATGGATGGATTTTAAAATACGACCTGCGTGTCGTGTCTTCCTCTATTTCTCTAATGTATATTCTCTTCTCATCTCAATTCCCCCCGAATGTAACTCGGGGTTTCTGCTGTAAAATTATAATTGCAATGGAGTATTCTTAGCTTGGAACAAGGAGAAGCTAAGGAGCTATAGGACAAGCAGAAGCTAAGGAGTTAGTTAGGAATGTCATTAGAAAATAGAATTTTGGAGCCATACTATGTGATATTTTGATTTCTTTATTATGTGATGATATTGATGAGCATGCATTTATTATGTGATAGAATGTGTTCTTACTATGTGATAGTTCTATTCATTGTATGATATATGATATACAGTAGTTTATTTTATTCATTTACTTTACATGATATATGAGATATGCTAGATATATTGCATGAATAAATAGGCTAGTTATGGTGAGATCTGATAATAATTAAGTTAAAATCCCTCATCTAAAATATTAAGTTAGTAATAATTAATGATGCCTTCCAATATTTGGCACTCATCAAGGCCTTGATCGACATAAGGTAGGTTTGCCAAAGCAAGGTACCTCGTTTATCTTGGTGAGATGCGACTGGATAATAGTGATATCCGAATGTTAAATATTGGGTCTGACTTAACTAGGATATCTTAATAGGATTGAGACCTAGAGGCATAGAGTTGGGCTTTAGTTTATAAGATGGACTAGAACAAGTGTTGTTCACCTAACTATCCAAGAGTTGTATATGATACAATTGGCAAGTGTTGCTTACCTAAATAACTAAGTTTTAAGTGATTAGCCAAAGCTAACTTAAGGCTTAGTGAAATATGGATCTTGGCCCACTAGAAAGCTTAAACAATATGACTTTCCGAATTAATAGTGAGGGCTATTAATTTGAATGAAATAGTGGGAGGTACATTTAATAAAAGACCTTATTAAATATTTTAAATTTAATACTTACTTTGCATATTTCTGTCGTAGATAACCAATGATTAATACATCAAATAACTTATCACTGCGATCGGTCCTTGAGAAGGACAAACTGAATGGAACAAACTTCCTGGACTGGTACAGGAATTTGAGGATAGTCCTCAAACATGAGCGCAAAATGTATGTCCTAGAGGAACCTGTTCCTCAAGAACCTGAAGCTACTGCCCCTCAAGCTCAAAAGAATGCTTATAAGAAGCATCATGATGACGCATTAGATGTCGGTTGTCTCATGTTGGCTACCATGGACTCCGAGCTTCAGAAGTAACATGAGAACATGGAAGCTTATGACATGCTTGAGCATCTTAAGAAGCTTTATGAAGGCCAAGCTCGACATGAGAGGTTTGAGGTGACAAAAGCCTTGTTTCAGTGCAAACTGACAGAAGGAAACCCTGTTGGGCTTTATGTACTCAAAATGATTGGGTATGTTGAGAACCTTGAGAGATTGGGTGCTCCACTAGGTTAAGAGTTGGCCACTGACTGAATTTTGCAATCGTTGCCACAGAGTTATGGTCAATTTATCATGAATTACAACATGAATGAAATTGACAAACCACTGCCGAAATTGTTAAGCATGTTAAGAACTGCTGAACAAAAAGACTAAGCCTAATACCATAATGATGGTTCAAAAGGGCAAAGGCAAAGGAAAAGGCAAGGGCAAAAACAAGAAGGATTCCAAATCCAAAGGCAAGCCCAAGTCTAAATCCTCTGCATTGAAACCAAAAAGGGGTGTGACTAAGGAAGGGACATGCTTCCATTGTGGTCAAACCGGACATTAGAAAAGAAACTATAAGGTCTATTTGGAAGATCTGAAAAAGAAGAAGGGAAGTGAGACTTCCGCTTCAAGTATCTATGTTATAGAAATTAATGTTTCAACTTCTACATCTTGGGTATTAGATACCGGATGCAGTTCTCACACTTGTACAAATAAGCAGGAACTACAAAGGAGTAGGATTCTAGCTAAAGGCGAAGTGGACCTACGAGTTAGCAATGGAGCAAGAGTTGTTGCGCTAGCTGTAGGGACATATTATCTATCTTTACTTTCTGGTTTAGTAATAGAATTAGAGGATTGTTATTTTATGCCTGCTATCAGCAGGAATATTATTTATGTTTCTTGTTTGGACAAGAAAGGTTTTTCATTTATAATAAAGGACAAAAGTTGTTCAGTTTATTTAAATGAAATGTTTTACTGCAGTGCACAAATGTTCAATGGGCTTTATATTCTTGATCTTGAAATGCCTGTCTATAACATAAACACTAAGCGATTTAAATCAAATGATTTAAATCCAACCTATCTCTGGCATTGTCGTTTGGGCCATATAAATGAGAAGCAGCATATCCAAGCTTCATAAGGATGGATTCTTGGATTCATTTGATTTTGAATCATATGAAATATGCGAATCTTGTTTGCTAGGAAAAATGACTAAAACACCATTCACTAGACACAGTGAAAGGGTTAATGATCTATTAAGTCTCATACATACTGAGGTATGTGGGCCTATTAGTTCACCTGCTAGAGGAGGTTTCCAGTACTTCATTACATTTACTGATGATTTCAGTAGATATGGATATGTGTATCTTATGAAACATAAATGAGAATCCTTTGAAAAGTTCAAGGAATTCAAGAATGAAGTGCAAAACTAACTTAGTAAAAGTATTAAAAAACTTCGATCAGATCGAGGTGGAGAATACTTAAGCCAAGAATTTGATGACTATCTAAAGGAGTGTGGTATAGTATCACAACTCACTCCACCTGAAATGCCACAATGAAATGGTGTTTCAGAAAGGAGGAATCGTACCTTGTTAGACATGGTACGATCTATGATGAGTCATATAGATCTTCCAATTTCCTTTTGGGGGCATTCTCTAGAGACAGCTGCTTTTACGCTCAATCGTGTTCCCTCTAAAACGGTTCAAAAGATTCCATATGAGATATGGATTGGGAAACGTCTCAGCTTATCTTTTTATGAAGATTTGGGGTTGCGAGACCTATGTAAAATGTCAAGTTTCTGATAAGCTTGGACCCAAATCGGACAAGTGCTACTTTGTAGGGTATCCTAAGGAAACTAAAGGATACTATTTCTATAATCCTAGTGAAGGCAAAGTGTTTGTTGCATGAACTGGTATTTTTCTAGAAAGAGAATTTATCTCTAAGAAAAACTGTGGGAGAAAAGTAGAAATTGAAGAAGTGCGAGACTCACAAAGTAACACTAAACCTATAATAGAGCCTGAAAAAAGATCACAAGATGTTGTGGGTCAGGAACTAGCTTAAGTAACACAAGGCCTACGTAAGTCTGGTAGGATACGTCATGAGCCCGAGAGATATAGATTTCTTGTAACTCAAAATGGCGATGTTTTGCTCATGGATCAAGATGAGCCTACAACTTACCAAGAAGCTATAAAAGGGCCAGACTCTGAGAAGTGGCTTGAGGCCATGAAATCTGAGATGGATTCCATGTATACTAACCAAATATGGACTTTGGTTGATCCACCTGAAGGGATAAAATCCATTGGGTGCAAATGGGTCTTCAAGAAGAAAATCGACATGGATGGTAACGTACAAACCTTTAAGGGACGATTAGTCACAAAAGGTTATAGGCAAGTTCATGGTATAGACTATGATGAGACCTATTCCCCAGTTGCCATGCTTAAATCCATTCGAATTTTGCTTGTTATTGCAGCTTTTTATGATTACGAAATTTGGCAGATGGATGTCAAAACTGCTTTTCTTAATGGAAAGCTCCTCGAAGATGTGTACATGATACAGCCCGAGAGTTTTGTCATTCCTGAAACTACTGGAAAGGTATGTAAGCTACAACGATCCATTTATGGATTAAAGCAAGCTTCACGGAGTTAGAATCTTTGTTTTGATAAGGCAATCAAAGAATTTGATTTCATCAAAAATGAAGATGAATCTTGTGTTTACAAAAGGGTTAGTGGGAGCACAATTATTTTTCTTGTATTGTATGTGGATGACATACTATTCATCGGAAATGATATCCTTACACTACAAACAGTAAAGACTTAGTTAGGGAATTGTTTCTCGATGAAAGACTTAGGTGAAGCTGCCTATATACTAGGTATTAAGATCTATAGAGATAGATCAAGAAAATTGCTTGGCCTAAGTCAGGGTACATATATAGATGAAGTGTTAAAACGATTTAACATGCAAGAATCTAAAAGAGGATTTTTGCCTATGTCGCATGGCATAAATTTATCCAAAGCTCAGTGTCCTTCGACACAAGATGAGAAGGACCGCATGAATAAGATACCATATGCATCATCAATTGGATCTATCATGTATGCCATGATATGTACTCGTCCTGATGTCTCGTATGCTTTAAGCATGACAAGCAAGTACCAGTCAAATCCAGGTGAACCTCACTGGACTGCCGTTAAGAATATCCTTAAGTACTTAAGAAGGACTAAGGACTCATTCTTAATATATGGAGGAGAGGAATAACTTGTTGTAAAAGGTTACACTGATGCCAATTTCCAATCCGACAAGGATGACTTTAGATCGCAATCAGGTTATGTATTTAGCCTAAATGGTGGTGTTGTGTGCTGGGAGAGTTCAAAGTAGGAAACAGTGGCCGACTCTACTACAGAGGCTGAAGAGAGGAATAACTTGTTGTAAAAGGTTACACTGATGCCAATTTCCAATCTGACAAGGATGACTTTAGATCGCAATTAGGTTATGTATTTAGCCTAAATGGTGGTGTTGTGTGTTGGGAGAATTCAAAGCAGGAAACAGTGGTCGACTCTACTACAGAGGCTAAAGAGAGGAATAACTTGTTGTAAAAGGTTACACTGATGCCAATTTCCAATCCGACAAGGATGAATTTAGATCGCAATCAGGTTATGTATTTAGCCTAAATGGTGGTGTTGTGTGCTGGAAGAGTTCAAAACAGGAAACAGTGACCGACTCTACTACAGAGGCTGAGTATATTGCTGCATCTGATACGTCAAAAGATGCTGTTTGGATCAAAAAGTTCATTACTGAACTTGGCATTATTCCTAGCATTGCAAACCCAGTGGATCTCTATTGTGATAACAATGGAGCCATTGCACAAGTCAAGGAACCCAGATCTCACCAGCAATCCAAACATATACTTAGGCACTTCCATCTCATTCGAGAAATCATCGATAAAGGAGATGTGAAGATATGTAAAGTACCAACTGATGATAATATCGCCGACCCACTGACAAAGCCTTTAGCGCAGAAAAAGCATGATGGTCATATTATGTCACTTGGTATTAGATACATGAGTGATTGGCTCTAGTCCAAGTGGGAGATTATTGGTGTGTGTCCTAGAACCAATCATATAGATGATTGAAGTTATACACAATGTATTATATTTTATTTTAAGTAATTTAATTATTATATTTTATTTTTATAATTTTATTATTATGTGTAATTTATAATTTAATATAATAATTATCCTTGGAATAGTTTCGCTATTCCTAAAATGCCCCTAGTCAAGTATTATTACGAAAAGGATAGTAATAATACATCGAGACTAGCATGTATAGTGACTAATGATTACGAATCATGGATATGTGATATCAAGTCAACACATGAGTATATTGCTAGTGAATAATGTACTGGACTAACCCACTATGAGAATATTGCACGGATAGACGTGTCATAAGTTATTATTATATGATCACAAATACACATAAACCTTTGACCTGAAGTCACTACGGTTCCTTACATGAGGAATTACTCACTTTAATATTGTCCTATGTCACCTTTAATCAGGATGACAAGTAGGGTATTGATTGGGTGTGTCATAAATCATGCAGAGGGAAGTGAGTGATGTAGATGGAATTTTGTTACTCCTGTATAAAAGAGAAATATCCTTGAGCCCCTTGATTGAGTGAGACTTAGAAATGCATGGCCATGCTCAATTGAATTAATATGTGATATTAATCATTTATTTTAAGTCTACTCAGTATCAAGAAATATAAATTGAACATTGAAGAGGATGACACATTCCATACCTCTAATTCAATTTGGATATTATTACAAAAGGGTTATGATGCAAAACATTGATCATGTATTAGGTGGATGTCGAATCACAAACATTCTTACTACTTGAGTGGCAGTGATGTATTGCTAGATGCCGCTTACTGTCTATGACTCAATAATAAGTCATTGTCAATGTAGTAAGAACCTATAAGGTCACACAAAAGGAGTAGGAATAAGACAATAATTAATTGGACTTTAATTATATTAATATCCAATTAATTGGACTTATTTTCGTGTATATATATATTATTAAGAATAATAAATTCACGTAATATATATATATATATTATGTGATATTATTTTATATTAAAGTAATATCAAATAATTATCTTATCAGATATTAGATAAATATATTATGAGATAATATTATTTTGATATTTAATAACTATATGCAATTATCTAATATTAAGATATTTATATTATGAGATAATATTATTATCTAATATTAGATAATTAATAGATAAGTCATATCTCTCCCCATTATCTTTAAGATAAGGATAAGATAAGTTGTTAAGTGTGATTAGGATTGTGGAAGCATTATCCTAGTTGGACTAAGTTCTATAAAAAGGGACTTGAGGCAGCACTTTAACAACACGTTCAAAGCTTCCATACAAACCCTAAATCACTCAAAAAACATCAAATCCTAATTCCTAGAGAGAAAAATGCATCCTAACAGATTCGTGGAGGGTGAGAGATCGTTGTTCACTCCGTGTGGATACCGTAGAGACGCTGTACCTTCCGGCCGGTGTTTGATTCATCCACTCTCAAGTTTTGATCAGTAGAAACACGAGTGCCCAATAGGTAAAATCCTAATAATTGATTTATGTTTTTTTTTTTTTTGCATGGATCTTAGGTAGAATTTAGATCAAATTTTGAATTTTCGCTGCATATGATAATCCGAATTCCTAACACTATATGCTAAAATTCTAAAATCTAACACCGATAAGGTATTTAAAATTTTAAAAATTTAACATACAATTCTAACACTCATGTTATCACCTACAAACTATATTAATAGAATTATACCGATAGGGTATAATTTTCATTAATATAGTACTCTCCTGATTTTAATTATTCCAAAATTAATTATCATAACAGTAATTTAATCAACAATATTACATAAAATAGTATAGAAATTTCATACAATTAACCCACCATAGGTGAGTATAATTACATAAAATTAAAAGGTAAAATATTAGCAATTATAATCTTTGTATAAATTAAACAATTAACTGCATATTAATGATAAAATTATGAAAATATGCATACAGTATGTAAATCATCCAGAAAAATTTTGTACAATATACAATTATACAAAGATTACATACTAAAATTTTAGGCCAAATTTCAATTAATTTAATACTAAAAAAATAAATAAAATAAAACAAAAATAATGAAAAATATTTTATTTCCAAAAAATTAAAAAAAATACCAAAAATAAGTTCAAAGAGTAGAGCCCAAACATATATTTTGAATTAAATATATATAATTATATTATATATATATATATATATATAAAACAAAAGTTTCAAACTGCACGCCTAAGATATATCTACCCTAAAATATCAAAATAGAAGGGCAGCACGAGATTCAAGGCCAGCATATTAAAGAACCCAAACGTGTTTTCAAGGGAAACAAAATAAATCCATTTAATATAAAAGTCAGGGAATCAAGTTTCATGATGGATATACATGTGAATGAACAACAATTCAAACATTTGTCAGGAACAAATCATTTAACATAAACCTATGTTAGGGAGCCATGTTTCATATTATATATATATATATATATATATAGCCACACACAAATGAAAAATTCAAACACTGGCTGAAACATTCCAACACTTGCTGAAACCAGTAAAAAAAAACTTTATGTAAATTTAAAACACTGCTAAACGTTATATATTTCTCGCACAATTTCATGCGATAAATTAGGATTTCTAATTCAACCACATATTGATTAAAATAAATAATGAACAATAAATTCAAAAATAATATCATCATAATTTTATTTTAGTATATTATGGCTAGAAACATACAAAGGATTCATATTGGGTAAAATATAAAATAGCACAATACAATTTGTGCAATTTGACTCATCAATATGGATTTTCTGGCTTTGATACCAATTGTAAGAAATTTTTAGTATTCAAAAAATAATTTAATGTTCATACAACCATAAATCCATAAAGAGGAGTATAATAATTGTACAAGTAAAATAAAGAGTTTTTTGAATTACTTGACCCTCCTGCTGCATCCATAATGTCTGATTGTAGGTTTGGTTGGATCACTGCACACTCTTCCTCAGGTGAGTATCAGAGAGAATTTTTGGAATTACAAATTGCAATGTGATGGGAGACTGCAACTCACCTTATAAAGAGGTAGATAGGGATCCTAACCCTAACCCAACAAAGATTAATTGACCTATCACAATTAATCTAGAATAGGGTATATGCACATGCTTTAGAGTTTTAATACAACACAAAGTTTAGGCATTATTATTATATTAATGACATTGAATTAATATTAATTCAATTATATATTAAAACATGTTTAGTCCATAAAATTATTTTACAAGAGTGACAGCAGGGGAAGCGCTGGGAATCAAGTCAAGCCTATACCTTGACTTCACTGACTGGGAGCACATTTTCAACAAACAATTCCAAAATCATTGGAAGGGGAGGATGTGTTTGGCAACCTAAAATTGGAGAGCCTGTAACATCTCACCATATTCATCTTCTTAGAGCTGGGGATGGGTTGGAGGCATGGAACAAGTCTTCTAAGCAGTTCAGGTTCATTTTGATCAGAGATGAACCTCTGCGTGAGCCTTTGGTTCAATTTGGACCCTTTGTCATGAACACTCGACAAGAGATTGACCAAACCATTCCTGACTTTGAGAATTGGGTCAATGGGTTCGAGAAGGCAAGACATTGGGGACCTGAAGCTGCACTTCCTCTTGATTTTTAACTATTCCAACACCATTTAGTTGGCCATGATATTTTTAAACATAACATTCAAAATAAGCAAGTGAATATTTTTACCAACTATTGATTATTAGAATAATTAATTTTAAATTAATTGATTGTACTTTTACATTTGATAATACGGATTAATAATTGATTATATATAATGTGTTCTTATTTGGATAATATGTAAAGAAAAATCATTTTTAATATTAAATTATTAAAAAGAACCATAAGATATACATAATTATATTAGAAATGCTAGTTTTTCTAATTTATTTGACATTGTTGTTTGTAAGAATCTATTTGTTTCATTGAAAAATGAAATATATGACAAGTGCTTTCATAAAAAAAAGTTTTTAGAAAATAAATTGATTTTTTTTATGTTTGACAATACACTAAAAAAATACCTTCTTGAAAAAATTAAGCATATTTTGTATTAAAAGAAACATTCAAAATATAGTATTTCAATCTTTTTTTTTTATTTTGGTCATATCTTCATAAAATTAATTCATGTTCATCTTATTTATCTAAAATTAATAATTACATTTATCAATTCTCATAATTATTCAAATACTTTTATAATATAATTTTTAAAACATTTATAGAAGTGGAAGGAGGGGCATAAGAAAGAGAAAGAGAGAGATATACAAGAGGAGAGATAAATGAGAATAAAAAAAGATGAACAACAAGGTATTGGAGTTTAATGGAAAGTATATAAGTTCTAAATGGTCTTCGACTTGCCAATGAACATGAATTTAAATCTTAATGATGGTTTTTATTAGGAGAATAGAAATATGTTAATACTTTAATTTAATTTTTAAAGTGATTGTCTTATTTAACCACAATTTAACAGAAAATTTTTGGCTCAATTATTCATTGAAAATTTTATATTTTTAACAATATTCAAAATTCAATCCTCTGTACGTACCTGTATATATCTAGTGATTTAATCACTTAAATTATTAAAACAAAAAATAAAAACGGAGAGTGAGAAGCAGTTTAGGAAAACAATTTTATTTAAGTAAAAAGAGAAATATTTTTTCTTAAGTTATACTATCATTTTTTGTTGATCTAAATCTACTCCATTGTATCCAAACACATGAAGATTAGAAAACAATTTTCAAAAAGGTGTTTTCCCCGGAATAAATGGATCCTGAAAGAAAATATATAATATATATTATTTAATATAAATATATACATATTCTTAATTCAGATAAATAATATATATTACTTAATTTATATATACTCTTATTTCATATATATTCTTATTTATTTAAGTTATTTTCATCTATAAGAAAGTCCAATGTTTTATAATTAAAATAAGATTTATGTTTATTTTAATATTTATTAATTTAAAAAATACAGATAATTAAATAACAAAATATCAAAAGTTACATATAAATATAATTTTTAAATGAAATTGATGTCAGTATAGATATAAAATTTAAAATTTATATTATTAGAAGAAATAATACAGATAAAAAAATAGAAAAAAGATGTTAGTATGAATATAAAATTTAAATTTTTTTCTATAATTATGATTAAAAATAAACTATTTTTTGATTGATTCTCTAATCATGATTATTATCTTATAATTAATTATTGATTTTTTTAAAATACAACTAAATATTTAAAAAGAAGATAAAAATCAATTACCTAACTTAAAATTATTAATCGGTTTTTAAAGCCAGTATCAAATATGCACTGAATCAACATAATTTGTTCACACATAATCTCTTCCCATTTTTATCTTTGTCAGCACCGTCATAGATTTAACATGGCTTTTTTTATGTTCCCAATTCCCGTCGGACCGATTGGATCCATGGATGATATCAGTGGCAAAGTTTCCGATGACAGATGGATGATAATTGGGAGCCCAGGAAGAGGGAATTGGAATTTACTCTTTTTTTTCTCATTATTTACAGTATTTAATCATTTTTTAAAAATTAAAAAAATTATTTAATTTATTTATTTTTAATAAAATTTATAAATTTATGTTTAATTTAAAATTAAAATTTATTTTACTCAATTTTCTATTTAATTAGATTTAAATATATACATAGGCTTCTCTTTTTTTTCTTTCATTTTATATATAAATTTAAATATAATTGAAAATAAAAAATAAAATAAAGTTATTAAAATATTTTAAGATGAAAGTATAAAATAATAAAATATTTATTAATAAAAATAAAATTAAAAAAATATATTTTATATTTCATTAAATTTTTAATATAATAGAAAAATAAAAATTTTAGGAAAATTGTAATTAGGGTTTTGTATTCATAAATATGATGGGCGAAAGCAGAACATTCTACATCACACAACATGTGCACGTGTCACGCTGAGGGAAGGAGATATTCTGCTAGTCCTTCCTACGATGGATCTCCAAATTACGTTAGCAAAGACCAAGAATACGGATTGCCTCATATCGATCTCCGAGCTTCGAAGGGTCAGAGACTCGTACTATATTGCGAGTGACACTGGGTATATCCTGATTTTGTGTTTATCACTTCTCCGATATTCCAAGAGTTTCACTCAATTACAAGTTATTCTTTGGGTCTGCTATGTCTCACCATCATCAAGAATTTATGTATTTCTGTCTAATTTGACATAATGCACTCCATATGTTTGTTGAAATGACTTCTTGTTTATTCTCAACATTTTAACCTTCCCTGTGTGCACCTAACTTCCGAGAACTTGGCTTCTTTTATTAAAATCATTCTCTACGTCAATGGCTTTTGAGATTTTTGCATGTTTCCTTTTAGATTATATGTAATATGTAGTGATTAGAGAACAAGCATGCTGATTCACTACCTTTCTCGTGTTATGAATGATGCCTTATGTGACATACAGGTTGTTAAAAATAAAAATATACATCTTTGAGAAAATGGTGACGTGTTTCCCTTCTACTCCAGCGAAACTGGCGATGACCATTGCAAGCTTTACATCCGGCGGTGCTTTTTTAGCCTTTGGAGTGCACCTTTCTTATTTGAATGTAGCACCCCAGCAGGCTCGAACTAAAGCTCGTAATGATTTTGTCAAAGAGACATTGAAAAAGAAGTATGGTTATGTTCCCCCACAACAAGCTCGAAGCTTGGCGCGCAATGATCTGGTAAAAGAGACCTTTAAAAACTATGCTTTTGGTAAATAGAAGAGTTATTCAGTTCATTTGTGTTCCTCTTTCCATCTTGGCTTATGGAAGAATATGGTTATTGTTAGCAACATTATTTGCTTATGTCAATTTTCTTCTGTTCAAGTGTTCCTTTTTCTATTAAATTTTCAAATCCAATCATGCTTTCCGGTGTAATTTGGTGGATTTTCGGTCTACGTTGGGAATCCGTAAAGATTTCCTGACTTCTTTTGTTAGGATTCATTAACTCTTTTCCTTTTCGTACTTGCAACCCTCGTGCTAGCCGACTTTGGCCCTTCTTTTCCTACAAAATCGATTATTCGAGGGTAGGGCTAAAATCAAATATTAATACTATATTCATGAAAAATAAGACTTAAAATTGAATTCCAAATATAAATTTTGTGAATTAAATATAAAATAGTTGGATAAATTTATAAAATTTAATTTAATGAATATAAAAGATTTCGAATTCCGCTTTTAGGATTTTTGAAAACCAAATTAATTGGAGAGGTTGTTACGTTGTTCACTTATATCGTAACCAGTAATGTTATCAGCAGATCACAAAACCAGAGGAAAACAAGAAAATAAAAATTTTAAAAAGAAAGAAAGAAAGAAAGAAACTCGGAGAAGAAGTTGCATCGGAATGGTTCACGTTTTCCATTCATTTTCCTGCAATATATACATACATAATCTGCTAAAGGCCCATACTTGAGGCCATACTTTGGAATGGCAATGTGATAGTTTATCTACCTAATACGGCAAAAGTGACAAGTCTATTTCTATCAGAATAATTCAACTTAAGAAACTAAATTAACTTAACAAAAGATAGGAGTTGATTTAGGTATCAAAGGAAAATCTCAAAGTCCATCACTCCTCTTCGGAATTTTTCTTTGAGACTTCAAAGCTTTGCTCTAAGAACTTCAAACTTGTTTCTTGGCAGAGCCTTGGTGAAAATGTCAGCCTTTTGTTCTTCAGAACTGCAATAATCAAGATTTATTTCTCCAAGTCCGTCTACTTCTCTAATGGCAATAACATGTTTAGTTCTTCCATGCTGAACTGTGCTTTAGTTATTGCTATGGCTCACTTGTTGTCAGCCTAGATCTTAGTGGCTTCATTCTTGGGATGTCAGGTCTGAGAATTTTTCTTAGCCACTCCCAACCCAATCACTGTCAACATATTCCACAAATAGTGTAGATGATTTTTTGAGGATTTGTGTGCCTAAGCGCACGTACTCCATTGGGAATTTTATTCATTCAATATTTAATTTAGATATTAATAAAATATTTGATTCCAATTTTTTTATTTATTTCTAATGTACCAAAAATTTTATTTTTCATGATTGGATTGCAAGATGTCCAATATCTTCTTTAGATTTTAAATATGAACATTATTTTATGAGTTTTAACGTCTATCTCATACTTTCAGAATGAGAAAAACTATGAGATAGAAAACTTGTTGATTTTTATATTAAGGAGATTTTTAAATTCATGTCCAAGTGGTCAATCTGATGTCCAAAGAGATTAAAAAGGTACAGAGTTTAAAATTCGAGAATTTCATTTCTTGAACCATCTAGAAATCATTTCAACTAGATTCTAGTTTTGTTTTGAATGAAATTCATTTATTTTTTTGTTATCTTTTAATGGTTGAGAGGCAATACCGTCAGTCCATCTTAGTCTTTTCATCATTAATTTAATGATTTGAACAATTGAGTGATCCAATTGACTTAAATTGATTGGATGTAAAATTGTGGAGTAGTGATTGTGATCAGTCTTTTGCTTTGTTATAAAATCATCACCGGAGGTCATTGTGGATTTCAGTTTTAAATGGTAAGTATGGCTCTAGGGTGTTTGGCCTTGGGATGTTAAAGCTGTGAGCAGTGATTCCAATCTTTGGAAAGGTCTGACAGGCGTCTGGCAACAGACTACAAATAAAAAATAAAAGATGGTTCTACTGTGAAATTCTGGTCGGATATATGGAATGGAAAGAACGAACCTTTTCTCAACCATGCACCGAAACAGAACAGATATGTGACTGTTCAGGAGTGTGTAACTTCTTCTGATTGGAATTGGGACAAATTAAATGAATGACTACTTAGGGAAATTATTAATTCAATTCAGCCTACCTAAGGCTAATGCCGATAATGATGTGATGCTTGGAGCGATAATATAAATGGGGAATTTTCCGTAAGAGGTGCTTATCCATCACTGGTTCAACAACATGGCAAGATCCAAATCTTGCGTATTGGTATGTTTTTCATTGTGGATTCTCACTAGTGACATGAGAAACAGATAGGGAAGTTTTCCCAAATCTTGCGTCCACTACCCAAGGCACGAGGAATCAGTTATCCATGCACTGAGGGACTGTAGTTACGCTTGTGCGATGTGGAAAAGATTAATTGATCCAGAATTTATATTACAGTTCTGTATTGTTGATTTGAATGATTGGTTTTGTTTAAACCTAAGGAATAAATTTAGAAACTGCGGGCTGTTGGTTGTTGGTTCCTTTGGTTTTAGAGGAACAAAGTTATCCAGTATGCTGGCTTTCAGAAACCTGATCATCTAGAGAATATAGTGGTAGATTATGCAAATGGGATTGTGAATACTACCAGTAAATCAGCAAGGGAAGGAAAGAAGATTATAGGTTCTATAAATGCGAGATGGCTACCTTCTCCTGAACATTGGATGAAGCTTAATATAGATGGATCAGCTAGGTGTGGAAGATCGATTTAGAGATATGTTTGGTAATTGGCTGCAATGTTTTGTTAAATCGTTGGGACAATATTCATCATTTTCTGCGAAATGTTGGGGCATTATTACTGGGTTGCGACTGGCTTGGAATGCAGGCTTGAAGAAATTAGTTAGAATGTGATTCGAAGATTACAAAGCTTATCTAATGCAAACTGCTAGATTACAAAGCTCATCTAATGTAAATTGCCGACGTAATGCAGAAATAAGGGAATGTGTGTGCTGTTAGTGAAACATAGTCTTGCCTATTCCCCTGGCCTCCCTCCAACTAAGTAGTCTTTTATTTTCTGATGTGGCAGGGTTTTCTAGGCCTCGTAGTGATTGTCGAATAGGAATTGTATGATCTTGGGTTTTAGCCCTTTTATCACCAAATAATAATAATAATAATTTCTTAATGATGAAATTAAAAATGTGAGTACCAAGCTATTAAGGACCACATACACAGTTTTCTTCAAAGTTAGAATTTAGAATTCTAAGCGGCAACGCTAAGATGTAGATGCTAGCAATGCAACCAAGGATAGTTAGAAGAGAATTTAGTAATTTCTATTACCGGTATTACAAGAAAGAATTGCCATTACTTGTATCACTAGAAGGCAAGCCAAGAGTTGCACACAACATAAAATGAAAAATACAATGAAAAATACAAGAATTGGATCCGAGTAGGATCTGATGCTAGCCAGACGGAAGAACAGGTTAGTAATGGTGGTCTTGATAGATCGCGCCAAATTCAGCTCTCCACGCCTGATCATCATCTGGATAAGGGATTGCATTGTTCTGTGCAACATCAGAATCCTCTCTATACAGTGTTTTCAATGCAGATTCTGGTAATTTGCTCTCCCCAAGGTACTGCTTCATGGTTATCATTTCCATCTTGTGTTTTCTTTTCAGCTTCTCCATTTGCTTTTTCAACTTCTCATTATCTATTTGTACTTTTGCCAAATTCTCCTGTATTAACATAAGAAACATTTAAGATGATAAACATTTAAAATCGTTTTAAACTGCAGTCATTCTTGCCAAATCAGAGAAAATTAGTACCAGTGATTTTTACCTCAGCAACGGATGCTGCATGCTCAGCTTCTCTGAGTCTAACGAGTAGTTCTCCAGCGGCATGGACAGCTTCTGCGGTGTCTCTGAGTTGAATCTTAAGATTCCTATTCTCCTTCTTCAAAAACTCTCTCTCCCTTTCCCTCTCCAATCTCAGTGCAGAAAGCTCAGCAGCAAGAGATTTGGCGAAGCGAGCATGACCCTTCTTTCCTGCCTTTGCAGCTGCTTTCTTCACCTCTGCTATTCCTTCCATTATAGCGTTGTGTTTTGCGGCCAGTGCATTATGCTTTTCTTGTAGTTCAGCATAGTGCTCTACCATTCTAGCATGTCCAAGAACGGATCTCTTCAGTGCATCATCCAACTCTTCCGTGCACTTCTTTTCTAACCTGAGTTCCATCTCCACCCTCTCTGCACGCTGCCGGTTGGCCTCAAGATCAACTCTCAGTTCATCAGTAAGACAAATCCATTCACTCTCCATTTCTGTCCATCTCTCTCTCTCTCTTTCCAGCTCTTCCCCGCCATTATCATGAGAAAAGACACTGCTTTTTCGCAGTTGTATGGATCTCGACAATAATGAAGATCTCATTTTTTCTGTAGACTTTCTAACCGGTGCATCACTATGTAACTGCAACTTGCTTCTTAGATTCTGAATTTCCTTTAGAAGTGCTTCCTTCTCATTAGCATTAAAAGAGTTGTTTCTTTGAGCTACCTCTTCCTGGACTTCTTTTATTTCACAATTTTCCTCTTCATGTTCAGCCTGCTTGTTGCTTTCTTGACCATACGCAACAATGGAATTTAATTCTCTGTCTCCTTTGGACTTTTCCACCTGCATAATTACAAATACAAATGCTCAATAATTGTGAAATTCAAACCAGGGGTAATTGATGAATAACGAGTGTGAAGATTCTTATTACCAATTGATTTAATTGCTCAATTTTATCTGCTTGCTCCTTACATAGATCTTCGAGCTCCTTCTCCCTCTTCATGGCTTTTGTCATTACACTTTCCAAATGCTTCAACAGAAAAAGAGAAAACACCAATTGAATTAATAAAAATTAGTTATAAAAACTTATGGTGAACCAACTATAATTATTATACTTACTTTTGGAATCTCATCTCTTACTCTATCAGGATTTTCTGCTTCTTCAATAGCAAAAATCCATGACTTCAGGCTATCCCGGACCACGGTGGAATCCTGATCAGATATTCTATTTCTACAAGATATGCAAATAGCAGATGCTTCGTCAACTTCTAGACGTGGTGTCAAGGTTAAGTGCTCAAAGGAGAAGGAGGCTGAGGATTTGTTTAATGCTGAGTTCCGCTGGTGGTAATCAATTATTTGTAAGCCTCTCTGGAGGCTTGCTGCCAAGGACTCAGTTGGACCTGGTAAACCCCTGGCTGACTGTAAAGAGGATCTCATATGCTCGTCCTGCTTAAATGACTGCCCTAACACATCTCTACCAAAATTAGAACTCTCTGACAAAGTTTTCCAACTTCCAAGATGACTAGATGAAATGGCCATGCTCTTTCTTTGGATATTCCTAATTTTTGGAGACTCAGACAACAACGGTTCATCAAGGATTGGAGATTTAGTGCATGAGCTGACTGAAATGCTGTTTCTAAACGGAGATTGAATGGCCCTTGAGGAGTCATCTGTGCATTCAAGGTTATAACTTGATGCCCCACCGTCCTCATTGTAGGACTTACTCAATGATTTTTCAGAATGGTCTTCCTCCTTGTCAAATTCATCACCACCTCTCATTTCCGTATCACAGTTCTCGTCGGTAGAAGAAAGTTGGACAAAATCTCCATCAACTGATCTGTCTTTTGCATATGCTTCACTTGAACTATGCAATTCATCGATCTGCTGGCGCAACTGCCTTACATCATCCTCATTGACATTTAACTTCTCGTCAGCGTCATTATCCATGTGAGAGAGGAGTAAAGAGCGGTTTAAGCTAACTCTCAGCACATTCAAGCTATCCCGTACATTATGTCCTTGAAAGTACCCACTTTTACTCCCAGTTGAGCTACAAACATCAGCCTTTGCTCTTATAAGTTCTTCCTGCCACAAAAGAAAACACATAGTGAACCTTAGATCACCTTAGCTTAACAATTCAAAAGCTAATCATGTGTTTGAAGGTGGTTGAATTGTACCTTCAGCTGACGGATTTGATCACTCAAATCATTAACGTCATCCTCCTTTATCTCATTAATAACTGGTTCGTTTCTAATGGATCTTACCCGCTGTCCAAATCTGAGTGTTCGCAGTGTTTCACCCTTGCTCCTACAAATAAACAAACAAGATGCATTTGTATCAATTCCCCCAAAAATATATATTGCCAAAGTTGTTAGGCTCTAGACTTGGATAAATTATGCATTTTTATCAAGGCAATTACATGTTATCAAGGGAGATTGAACAGATTACTGAGAGTTTGGCATTTCCACCAAGTGATTCCTGCAGTAAACGTGTTAAACAGTAATTCCTGTTTGGAATATTTTCATCTTTTCCAGCTGGAGTTTCTTTGGTCAGAGCATCCACAAAGCGCCTAGACCAATTAAAAAAAAATTATTGTTATGAGAAGTCACAATGAAAGTCAGCCATAGTCTAGGACTCTGGAACTTGGAAATTCATAAACAGTCTAAATAAAAAAATTAAAAAAAAAGAAGCATAATTGCTATGATAATTATCCAGCCAACTCGTAATAGTTTGACATGTAAAAAGTAGAATTCAGTACAATACACTATATGCAACATAAATAACTGAAAACCACTCATTCATATAGCATCTTACCCAAGCTGTGATAAAGACTTCTTTACATTTTTGCTTTCCCTTAAAGATTGCTTCCCTGCATCATCAACTTTACTTCTGTCTAAACCAGCAAGATCAATAAGGCTAATCCTGCTTGATTTTGAACTACTGAAACCTTTTGATGCAGTGCCCTGCAACATCAGTTAATAAAAAAAATTAGAACAATAGATAATTAGCAATAACAGCTACAACTAGCGATCAGAAAGTTATGAAACAAGCTTACTTTTCCATATTAAAAAGACAACTAGAACTATTGTTTCCATCCCTCCAAAACAGCATAATTTCCAAACACAAATGCAGAGATATTACACGTATAATATGCATGAGTACTATGAAGTACGATGGAGTAAAATTATAATTATAATTTACATGCATGAATACTATGAAGTAAAATTATAATTATAATTATAATATTTTGTAATACCTTACACCAGGACTCAATGACAAGAGTGAAAATGATATGGGATCTAGAGCTCTTGGAATTTAGGCTTGTAGCTCCAACTTTTCTACTTGAAAGTCCCTGCAGCATATATTTATAAATGTCACATTAGCTGGTAAGTCACTAGAAAATGTAATTGCAAATTTCCGGGAAGCAGATGCTCACAATTGATATAACAAAAATATCGATTTTCTTCTTAAAAGCATCATAGAGACATCTATCTTTTTTAACATTATTTGCGTTAATGTTTCAGTACCTTAATCAGAATTTGTGTCACATCCTCATAGCTTGTGACGTATTCCTCAGTCAGATTCTCAACATAAATAGCATTTTTTGAATCATCCTTCATCTGCAATACATGATTTTAGCTATAAAGGAGCTTACCATAGAAAGTAATAAAACAAAATTTTTGTCAAATGATAGGACAATAAAGAATGGCAAATGCCTACCTCAAGGTTCCGCTGGGTTTGATCAAGTAAATCCCTTATTTGTCCATTATATACCTGTCATAAATTAATAATGAGCCCTTTATTTAGAAGATAGGAAAAAAGGAAAAAAAAATCTGCCCCCGCAAATTATATAAGAAAATGCAAACTTGCCTCAAGAAAAGAACAACGACATTGATAATTGAACTGTTTCCCTTCAGATATACGTTGCTCCTATTTATAAATTAATTCAAAGTTTCAAACTCAAACACCGTAATAATAAAACATATAAAAGAAAACTACAGCACAAAATTTTTTGTACTGGCGGTTAGAGTAGGAAGAGAAACGTACACTCTCAAGCTCAGAAAATAACATTTGGAAGACCCGAGGAACAATGCCCTGGTGACTACTTGGCGAGGGCTCCTCAACCATGGCACTAGGGGGACCCCACATTGTATAAGTCTTTCCACTTCCAGACTAATAATAATTCACAGAAAGTAATCCTCAATATGTTACTATTTTTTCAGTGAAAAACTAAAAATGCAGAAAGATCAATAAGTACCTGCCCATATGAAAGAAGTGAAGTATTGTAACCAGCCAAAGCATTTTTAACCAAAGGGACACCAACTGACTGAAAAATACCTTCCTGTATAAAAATACAGCTTACAGATCACATTTCTTTCCCTTTCGTGTTGCAGAAAAAGCCAACTAATTTGATCATTCTAACTTAATACCATTGAGTACTAAAATGTAATGCACAATTATGAATGTCAAGTCGCTGACCTGACTGCAGTTTGAATCAAAAACCGAATCAAATGCGAATTGCCTGTCCCCCACACATAATGTATCAGAAGAGACTTTAATTGTCCCATCTTCTCCACGTCCGTTGTTAGTTACAGGTCTAATTCTCACAAAAACCTGTTGCCCCAAAAAAAAAGTGTAAAAATCGTATCATTTCCAAACCCAACCACAAAAAGGGAAGCAGCTTTTAATTTAGCATACTCCTATTTACAAATTAGGGTTTCAATGTTCAAAATCAAACTAAAGAACACAAGAGATTCAACTTGCCTTTACTGGTGGGTCCCCCTGAGGAGCCGGAGATTCAAGAGGCGCGTTCGATTCGGAGATGGCGTTCTGAAAATTTGGGGTTTTCGATTTAAGATGATTGCTTGAGTTGGACAACGATTGGTCATTTTTTATCTGAATGTTTGGATCAATGGGAGGCGTATTTTCGGCATTTGATTTAGAGATTTTAGGGTTTTCAGTGGATCTGTGCTTGGAAGAGATTGATCTAGGAAGAAGGTTTCTAAGGGATGAAGAAGAAATACTTCCCAAGAAACGGGTCTGGCTAACTTCTGTGTTACTGTTCTGCTTCATCGTTTTGTGAGGCAAGTAAATGGGAAAGCTATAAAGTTATACAGAGAGAAAGGGGGAAGAAACAGAGCGAGAGAGTTTCACAGTGAAAGAAGAAGGAGGAGATGTAGAGACAGTTGAATTGAATCGAATTCAAATGCGATGAGAGGGGATAACCAGAGGAGTGCCTGTATTTTGTTGGGGAGTTTGAGTGAGATGACCGTTATAATTTCTCTCTAAATCGACGAATCATGGGTAGAATGACTAAGTTGCCCTGAGAGCCTTTATTAATTTGAAAAGATGAGGGGAAAAAGTTGGAATCGATTATAAACACCTTAAATTGATGAGTCAGATTTATTCCGCGTCATTTTAGAAATTTTATCTTTTACATTATAAATTTAAAGCTTTATTATATATATATATATATATATATATATATATATAAAGTAAATGATTAAAAAAATACAAATACTAAAGTTAATATAATAAGACGTATAACGCTCAAATTAGAGATTGAAAAAAAAAAATACAGATGAAATGTGATATTGTGAGATCAAACCCACACATCAAGAAATTGGACTCCATTCTCTCCCGTTAGTGAAAAATTAAAATTCGAAATTGATAAAATCTAATGTCATATTATGAGAATTGCGCGTCTGAGTTTATTTTTATTGAAACTTTTCTTTTATGCTTGAATATACTTCTGGAATTTTCACTGTGCGAGGTGGTTAAGTTTGGTTTCCCAATTTAAATGTACCACATTTTTTTTTTATAAATTTAAAATTCGAACACCTTTAATTCAAACACCAAAGTGATATTAAAATGAATGGGCCACCAAAATTAATATTTGAATAATAGCCAAAATCACAAATTTTACATCTCTTAGTCTTAGTAGTTTTTTTTTTGGGCACAGGAAGGCAATAAATAAATTAATATTTTATAGAATTAGTTAAAAATAAAAAATAATTTTAATATAAATAAAATTTTATAATATTATAATAAATGTATAATATTATATATTTATTTAATAAATTTTTATTTAATTATCATTTAAAATAGAAATAATTATTTACTAAAAACATGGTTATAAATTAGTAAAAAATTGGATAAATTTAAAAAATATTTAAAAAATATTAACATATAAATTATAAATTACTCAATATAATTATTAAATTAGAGTTTATTTTTTAATAAATTAGTGTATAAAATACTTTTAAAAGTTTGTTTATAACTTATTGAATAAATCATCAATTTACAAACTAACTTATTTATTACATGAAACAAAATATTTGTTTTTGTCAAGATATTTTTTGTATCAATATCCCATTTGTTTGTATAAAATAAAGAAATTTCTTGTTACCTATAGATTTTGTGCATAAAAATGTAATGCATGATGTCATAATAATTTGAAAAATAACTTTCTCTTTAAAATAGAGTGTATTATTTTCTCCCAACACTCCTTATATTTAATTTTGTGTAAATAAAACATTTTCAGTTATTTTAATATGAAAAACCAAAAGAATCAAATGAATTGAACCTAAACCCAAAAAAATCACTTGATTGTTAAATAAATCAAATTTAATTTTTGATTAGTTTGACTTGTTTACTTCATGAACCAATTTGAAAAATCAATTTTATATATAAATATATTTTAATAATATTTATAAAATAAATTATGGTATTAAATATAATAGTATATATTATGTGTATTTAAATAAATTTAAATATTTTTTAAATAATTTTAGATTGAATGAATTAAATAACCCAAATTAATAAACCACTAATACAAATTAATTTAATTTTCTTACTTGAAATTTTAGTTTATTTGACTAGATTAAACAAGGTATTGAGTTAAGGCAAACCATTTACAAGCTTAAATGAAATAGTTTGAATAAAGAATTTTGATTTACATGATTATGAATTGAGTTTTGTATCAAACTAAATTTATTTGAATTGAGTCAAGTTATTACTTTGAATTGAGTCAAGTTAGTTTTAGTACGACTCATACAAATAAATAAAATGTATTTTTTTCCTTTTAATATTTTATAGTTATATGTACAAATAAATAAAGATTATTTCTATGAGAAATATTTTTTTATCAAAATAAACAAACCTTTAATACTACTAAATTTGTTACTAAAAAAAAGGCAACCAATAACAATTTATTTCAAATCTAAAAAAATTTACTTCTTTGTTAATCAAATTTATTAAATGTAATCCCATTTTTTTAAGTCTTTTTAGGCTCACAAGTTAGTTTATGTCGTTATTTTAAATAACAAGCACATTATAATATAGAGAATTTTATAGAATTTAAAATTTAAGTCTTCACGTAAAGGTTAGTGGTAATGGCATTAAATTAATATTGAAATAGCTTTCAAATATTAATTTGATATCTTTCTAATACTTTAAGGTATCAATTTCATAATTTACTCTTTTAAAATTATATTTTTTGAGGAGTAAATCTCCCAGAATTATTTTAATTCTAACCACAAGAATCAAAATTAAATTTTCAAATAAAAAGCAAAATATATCTAAAATTTTCTGATCCTAATCCTGCAAACTTATGATAAAACTTGTCGCGGAAAAAAGGCTCACACGTTAAATTATGCGAAGGAAGAAAAAAAAAAAAAAGGAAGGTAAAAAATATAGCGCTCCGTGTCGCCATACCGAGGGACAAATTAGGCCGTGGGAAACTCAATTCAAATAACTAGCCGTTGAAACAGGTGGGCGGCGTTGGCGTTCATCATTGATGTCATGCCATCTGTCACAGTATAATTGATTGCTTTCCTTTTTGCATTTTTCTTGTAAGTAAAAATGGAAAAAATTATAGTTTACCACCTAATTAATAATATATCTATATTGATTGCAACTTTAATTTTTTTTTAAAGTCAAATCTTGAATTTTTTTATAATATATTAATTATTAAATTTGATGATTCACTAGTATATCACTTAATTAATGGTGTATCATAAAATTTTTCTATCATTAATCCTCAATATTATTCATTCCATCCTTTTTTAAGAAAATTAAGAAAATAATTTAACATATTAATTTTTAATTTTTTACTAAAATTTTAAAATTATTTTTTAGTCCAAAATTAAAATTATAGATCAAAATAAAAAATGAATATAATAAAATAAATATATAGAATAATAAGATATTTATTAAAAGAAAAAAGATAAACTTAAAAAAATTAATACTTCATTAAATTTATAAAATAACATGCAAAATAAAAAGGGATAAATTTTTTTCTTCTAAATGCATCATATAAAAAATGAATGCACCAATCAATATCAATACTTTAATACTATATTCAATGGTCATGCCTTTAATGTGTATCACCTTCAAATTTCTTTATCCTATATCAATCCTATCTTCCTTCTCAAGTATTTTTTTTAATTGCCACATTTATTTTGTCGAAAGAATTTTATAAGAAAATATTATTTACATATATATTAATGAATGAGTTATATGTTATTTGTGAAATGAGATAGAACATATGGAGGAAAATGTATTTCTTATTTATAATTAGTCAAATAAGATAATTTAGTTTACTAACAAGTCTTTGATGTCTTCCAAGATCAGATACAAACTTCTCCTATCTTGGAAGAAGTTTCATATTGGGATCCATAAAAGAATATATTAGTTGGCAATCCAACATACCAATTTCCTCCAAAATATCTAAGGCATACTTTCTTTGAGAAATGATAATCCACTACTTGGACTGTGTAACCTCAATGCTAAGGAAGTATTTCAAAGACCTCAAATCTTTAATCTAAAAATGACTGAACCAATGTGTTTTTAGTTGACTGATTTTATTTTAATTATTTTTAGTAATGACAATATCATCAACATATACAACTAAGTAAATAGAATTCCTTAAGGATGTGTATTTATAAAAAATAAAGTAATTATATTTACACTAAATCATGCCAAACTCTTAGATAACTATGCTAAAACGTTTAAACCAAGCACGTAGAGATTACTTCAAGCTAGATAGTAAGTGATAAAGTTTACAAACTAAATCAAACTCCCTCGAGAAAGAAAGCTAGGAGGTTACTCCATATAAATATCCTTTTGAAGCTTATCATAAAGAAAGGTGTTTTTAATGTCAAGTTGATTCAATGGTTAACTACACATAGTCACCCTAAATAAAAAGAGTCAAATAGAGGATAACTTAGCCATATGAGAGAAAGCATCATCATAGTCCAATCTATAAACTTATATGCATACTCGTTGGCAACTAAATGGGCCTTAAGTCAATTAACCTATCTATTAAACTAACTTTAATAGTATAGATCCATAAATAACCAACAAGAGATTGAATTGGGGGTAATGAACCAAGCCCTTGTTGGGAATTCGGATGATCACATGCAGCGGAATTTTAATTTATTTGATCCGAATTCAACCTAGGATCCATGAAAAAAGCATAAGTCAATGATTAGGGTTTTACCTATTAGGCACTCGTGTTTCTACTGATCAAAACTTGAGAGCGGATGAATCAAACGCCGGCCGGAAGGTACAGCGTCTCTACGGTATCCACACGGAGTGAACAATGACCTCTCACCCTCCACGCGTCTGCTAGGATGCGTTTTTCTCTCTAAGAATTAGGATTGGATGTTTTCTGAGTGATTTAGGGTTTATATGGAAGCTTAAAACGTGATTATTAAGTGCTGCCCTCAAGTCCCTTTTTATAGAACTTAGGCAAGCCATAATCCTAGTCCTACTAGGATAATGCTTCCAAAATCCTAATCACACTTAACAACTCATCTTATCCTTATCCTAGAAATAATGGGAAGAGATAAGACTTATCTATTAATTATCTAATATTAGATAATGATATTATCTCATAATATAAATATCTTAATATTAGATAATTGCATATAGTTATCAAATATCAAAATAATATTATCTCATAATACATTTATCTAATATCTAATAAGATAATTACTTGATATTACTTTAATATCAAATAATATCATATAATATATATATATATATATATATATATATATATAAAACGTGAATTTATTATTCTTAATAATATATATGCACGAAAATAAGTCCAATTAATTGGATATTAATATAATTAAAGTTCAATTAATTATTGTCTTATTCCTACTCCTTTTGTGTGACCCTGTAGGTTCTTACTACGTTGACAATGACTTATTATTGTGCCATAGACAGCGAGCGGTATCTAGCAATACATCACAGCCACTCAAGTAGTAAGAATGTCTGTGATTCGACATCCACCTAATACATGATCAACGTTTTACATCATAACCCTTTTGTAATAATATCCAAATTGAACTGGAGGCATGGAATGTGTCATCCTCGTCAATGTTCAATTTATATTTCTTGATACTGAGTAGACTTAAAATAAATAATTAATATCACATATTAATTCAACTGAGCATGGCCATGCATTTCTAAGTCTCACTCAATCAAGGGGCCCAAGGATATTTCTCTTTTATACAAGAGTTACAAAATCCCATTTACATCACTCACTTCCCTCTGCATGATTTATGACACACCCAATCAATGCCCTACTTGTCACCTGATTAAAGGTGACATAGGACAATATTAAAGTGAGTAATTCCTCATGTAGGGAACCGTAGTGACTTCAAGTCAAAGGTTTATGCGTAGTTGTGATCATATGAGAATAACTTATGACACGTTTATCCATGTAATATTCTCATAGTGGATCAGTCCAGTACATTTTTCACTAGCAATGTACTCATGTATTAACTTGATATCACATATCCATGATTCGTAATCATCAGTCACTATACATGCTAGTCTCGATGTATTATTACTATCCTTTTTCATAATAATACTTGACTAGGGGCATTTTAGGAATAGCAAAGCTATTCCAAGGATAATTATTATATTAAGTTATAAATTACGCATAATAATAATAAAACAAAATATAATAATTAAATTGCCTAAAATAAAATATAATACATTGTGTATAACTCTAATCATCTTATATGATTGGTTCTAGGACACACACTAACAGCCCTAACTACAATACGATGCAAAATAGTCATTTCTTTTATCATAACCTATTGCCATCCTAGATGGAAAAATGTCTTAGTACTAGTTGTTTTAGGAATAAACACATAGGATAATGATAAAAGAAAGATATAATATGGAAAATATAAATGTTAGTAATTAAGAAAATTATGAATAGGATGGGGATTATAGGTAAAACATGTACCTTTATGAATGGTAATAGGAAACTAATCTTTAGAAGGTAAGCCTAAGGTAGGTAAAAATGGTGGAGCAAGAGATGAGTCAACAAGTTCTATGTCACCAGGAGTTTCTAAAGCAAGTGTAAGAGCAAAAGGATTTTTTAGTGTCATGCATCTATAATAAACCTGCAGAGGCATAGAAGATATGATAAAATTGGATGCAACTAGAGCAAAAATAGGAGAACTATGAGGAATATGTAACACTTTAGAAATAGACGAATGTTAAGATGAGGTGCAGTAAAAAGAAAAGGATTCAAGGAATGTAACATTAAAGATACATTGTGAAACTAGATAGAACACATAAAGGAAAATGTATTTCTAATTTATAACTGATTAAAGATACATGTGTATATATATAAGTAGTTTTAAGACTACTTACTAAATACAACCAATATAAGATTACCTAATAATATATATACTTACAATATTGTCTAATACTACTGATATTTTTAGGTAAAAAATGATATCTAGAGTGGAAGAATTTGCTTTTCCCCGAACTCTTTTTATTTAACATTCAACAAATAAAATACTTTCTCTTATCTTAATATTTTATAATTATATTTTATGAAAAATATTTTCCTTTGAAATAAATGAATCTTATTTTGTAATTCACATGTTATTTATCTTACTATTAATTATGTTACTTATTTTTTATTCACTCCTATTATTTATATATGAACTATCTCATTATTAAAGCAAGGCTTTACCTTTTTTTCAAGCGTCAATTTTTTAATATTCTCTTACTATAGTAATTCTTTGTATATTACTTCTTCTCTTCTTTTACATTTCCTTTTTATTTCTATTATATTAAAGAGTTACTTGAGTGTCACCTTTTTTTTGAAATTTTTACTATTTTTCATTCCTTTTTTATTAATGATTTTTTTCTAATTAATTTAAATATCTTATTCAATTTTTTTCTCTTTAATAATATGAAATGTCTTATTTAAACTGTCTATATTCTTCAAGATATTTAGAAAAAAAGAATCTACAAGAATTGATTAAGTTAAAGATAGTAACATATTTTGATAGACCTAATAACATTTTTAAATATTTTATCACACTTTTACAAGTTATATATAATCATTCTCTTGCTTTTTTAAATAGTTTAAACTCTTAAAATGAGTTTAATGTACACTCTTTGTAGCTATACTTTATGATTTGTTTTAATTTATAATTTTTTTACAATTAGGTCTAACAATTTAGTTTCATTTGCAAATATTTCTATTGTGGTTAATTTGAAAGTAAAAATTTACTAAATAAAAGTATAAAAAAAGGTATGAGGCTTATTAGTACCAAGAATGCCTTTTGGATTTAAATTTGATTGGTTATTAATGTAAATCAATTTCACACTATAACCTAAAAATATAAAATGGTGCAAGGAAAGTTAAATGGGTTAGGCTTGTAGGAGCTTACTCATCTAAATTTGCATATTTTTTATGTAATAGTAAAAGTAATTAAATTATTAAATATATATATGTAAAGATCATAGATTGAACCTTAGATATAGGGGAAGATACAAAGTCTTTGAAAGATATTTGATTAAGTTAGATTAAAAATATTTTTTTTTAACAAATTATAATTTATCAATTAGTTTTTTTTATAATGAGTTAGTCAAATAAATTTAAAAAATTTATATTAAGCCATTTTAGACATTAAATTAGATTAAGTTAAAAGTCTTTAAATGCTTAAAGGATTAAAAAAAATTGAGCTTGCAAGTAAGGCTGTGATCGTGCAAGCTTACCCATATATGCCTATGACTATCTCAAGCTTGTGAATAGCCTACAAAGTTTGTGGGCTTGTGACCTATTTTACATCTTTACTATCATTTATATCATGTATTGCTATATTATTAAAAAATTGTTAAAACTTTTTTACTATTAGCAAAAAATTTTAGTTAATATTAATTTTTTAATTAGGTGTTATTTATACCAATAATAAATCAAATTTATACTTTTTTTTAATATTGATGATGCATAAGTGCTTGTAATGGATAAATGTACATATATACACTTTTTTTTTCATATAAGGATCCCTTGTATACTATAGTCACTTTAGGCTACTAACTAATCTAGAATCAAATTGAGTTGAACTTAATGTGGGAGTAAGCTCTCTCGGCACATATTTTCTTCATTCACTAAGACTTTACCTAAGAGGTATCAAGTTCTTTACCACTTAGATTAATAGGCATTGGTCATATGTACACTTATATAAAGGTTGAAATAATTTTAAAAAGATTTAAATTTAATCCACTATTAGTGTAAATTAATTTCATATTATTACTCATTCATGTGTTATCATGTTGATAAAAAATTGTTAAAACTTTTTTACTTGAAGTTAAGAATTCTTAATTACTTATACTTTTTTAATGATTTGTTATTTTTTATTTGTTAATAATATAAAATATTTTATACTTGTTCAAATTTAAAATATTTTTAAATACAAGTAACATATTAATAAGGTTGATGCAAGTAGTTCAACTTAGTCTTTATGATAAAAAATTCCTATGTTCAAATCCAACTGTCTTCATTTAATAGGTGACATATAAATCCCTAAGCTTATATTTAAAAAAATGAGTAATGCATTAATAACTATGGAAGGAATAACAAATTATGGAATCCATATAAATCCCTAAACTATGGAAGAAATAACAAGTAACATTCATGTATTATTATGTTGATAAAAAATTGTTAAAATTTTTTTACCTGAAGTTAAGAATTCTTAATTACTTATACTTTTTTAATGATTTATTTTTTATTTATTAATAATATAAAATATTTTATACTTAATCAAATTTAAACTATTTTAAAATACAAGTAACATACTAATAAGGGTTGATGCAAGTAGTTAAACTTAGTCTTTGCAATTAAAAGTTCCTAAGTTCAAATCCCACCGTCTTCATTTAATAGGTGACATATAAATCCCTAAACTTATATTTTAAAAAATGAGTAATGCATTAACAATTATGGAATCCATATATTTCTATTTTTAAATTAAACCTAAATAACAAAAAAAAACATTCTTTATAGATGGAATTACTTGTATAAACATCCTATATCTAAAAAAATTCTCTTTCACCAACGTAATGTTGTAAGAAAATTATTTTTCAATATAATACTATTTTAAAATTACTTTTAAAAATGAAAATTATTTAGGTATAGTGTTATAGTTAGATAGTGTAAAATAAGATGATATATGCACTGATAAAATATAATTTCAAATGTTGCAAAAGAATACTTTTATAAAAGCAGTTCTCTTTCACTAGTGCAATGTTGTAAGGAAAATTATTTTTCAATATAATACTATTTTAAAATTACTTTTAAAAATAAAAATTATTTAGGTATAGTGCTATAGTTAGATAGTGTAAAATAAGATGATCTATGTGCTGACATAATATAATTTCAAATGCTGCAAAAGAATACTTTTATAAATTGCTTTTATTTGAAATTATTAATAACTATTATGAAAATAGTAAGAAATAAAATTTATTTTTTTTATTTGTTGATTTCAAGTTGATTATCTCAAGAGGTATCATTTTTTATGCTTATAATGTCTTTTCAATGTTGCAATGGTTCTTCTTTTTTGTCATCTAAATATTTTTTTTATTAATTAGACAAATAATTTCTTAATTGCATGCTACAACCTATTGTGCAACTTTCTTATCCTATTTAGATGGTCTTGCTTAGTTTGGGTAAGTAACAGTCAAAGTAAGTAATGATATATGCAAAGGTATGGGTTTTGTATCACTATTATCCTTTATCTTAAAAAATAATCATGATTTCCTACCTAATGCTAAATTATTATGGTCTTTTGCTATTAAGATGCTTAACACAAAAATTATGATCTCTTAGGTATTTTTTTAGCTTCATCTCCTTAAATGAGCTTTTGCCTTTGTATGATTCACAGAAGATACAAATTATTATATTATATTCATTTTAATTAGATTGAAGTTTATTGTTTTTTTTTTACTTTACCTTTCTACTCATTATCATTTTCTCTGTATATTAAGTGTTTTGAGTTGCAAAACAAGATCTTTCATCCCTATTTGTGTTATGCTCAATCTTCTTATTAGAGGATTTTAAGTGTTACAAAGATTTAAGGTAATGGTCTTGAATGGTATCATTTTTTAGCAATTTATGCCTTTTTAATTTTGCAATGGTTCTCTTTTTTTATAATCTAAAGATTTTTTACCTTAATTAGAAAAATAATTTCTAAACTTCATATTGCATACTATTGTATAATTATCTTATCCTACTTTGCTAGTCTTGCTTATTGATTGTCTCAAAGAGTATAATCTTTTTTGGTAATTTGTGGTTTTTCAATGTTGCAATGGTTCTCTTTTTCTGTTATTTGAATATTTTTTACCTTAATTAAAGTAACAAATTTGTGTACTTTGTGCTACATACTACTATAAAACTCCTTTATCTTAATTTGTTGGTCTTACTCAATATGGGCAAGTAATAGTCAAGGTAAGTAATGATGTATGCAAATGTGTGACTTCTGTATCTCTATTATCCTTCATCTAAATAAATAATCATGATTTATTAGCTAATGCTAAATTATTTTGCTCTTTTTATGTTGATGTGTGTAACATGAAAACTTTAACTTCTTTAGATATTTTTTTTTGGCTTTATCTCCTTAATAGGCTTTTTCTTTTATACGATTAATAAAATATTCAAACTATTATATAATTAAATTATTATATAATATTCTATTTAAATTTAAATTCTTATGAATTAATATTTTTTATTTAAATATTAATATTAAATTAATACTTATATATTAATAATTAATATTTAATAATTACATTATTAATATTTATATTAATTTATATTATTAATGTTTATATTAATAATATTATATTTTAATCATATTTTAATATTTATATTTATATTATTTATATTATATAATATAAAATTTATTACACTAAAGTTCATTGTATTATACTTTTATTAGTTTTTTACTTATTATTATTTGCTTTATATATTGAGTGTCTTGAGTTGAAAAACAAGAACTTTTATCCCTATTCATGTTTTACTCAATCTTCTTGTTCTTGTTAAAGAATTTAAAGTGCTAGCAAGATTTAATGTCTTAAGTTGAAAAACAAGAAACTTCATTCTTATTCATGTTTTGCTCAATTTTTTTATTAAAGGATTTGAAGTGTTGGGAAGATTTGATGTAAAAGTCTCTTTTGTTTTTTCACAATCAAATTTTGACAGATAGTATTACCAATAATTCTATTTTAATATTTCATGTCTTATCTTCTTTGTTATTTTTTTCTTTATTCTAAAAGAATAGGATAAAATATTTATTCTTCTTTGATGGATAGACATATTTTTCTCATTTGTTTCTTAAACAAGTGAATAAGCCACTTTGTATAACTAGATGTATAGGCACCACTTATCCATGTGTTCCTAAGTAAGGATAGTAAACTTTGTTGATTAAGTAGATAACCTTATTTGTGTTTTCTACATTATAATGATAGTTCTATCATACTTATTTTAAACATACTTTATAATATCACAGTTTATTTCTATATTATAATGTTCCATAAAGTAGATTTTATATTCTTAACAAACAATACAAAAGAGACTAGGAAGATTATTGTTTATGCTATACGAGGATAGAGTTGTAAGAAAAGTGATCAAGATGACACGACAAACACCATTAAAGCCATATTTGTTGATAAAAATGTATAAATATATATGATAAACATATGATTTTTTCTTCCAAAATAGTATATTTAAATTGAAATATGCCTAAGTTATGTTATATTGTTATATATGTATTATACATGTATTATATTAAATAGAATTCTCATTAGGTTGAATATTTAGTTAAATATTTTTTTTACTGATCAAAAAACTTATCAAATAAATCTTACCTTCAGCTATTACATGGTGATCGAATCCATAGCATTGTTAAGCAATTCCTTTTAAATGAATTTAAGGAAGTAATAATTAAGGGAAAATGCTTCTTAATTCAACATTTTCATGTTGATGATAACTTAGGAAAGTATCAATGCACCAAGTATCTGTTTCATATTGTATTCAATAAGTCTATTATCATCCAACCAAAGGAAGCTAATCTTCTAGAATATGGCTTCGATTTCATACCTTTTGAAGGCATCTTACAATATAAAGCTACAACTGAATGTTTAGTCGATATGATATAAATCCCTTTAAGATTAATTTATATCAAAACACTAATTTATTCATGTTTTAAATATCCATAAAAATATATTGTCCATGTATTAGTATATTTGATACATTAAATAATGTAACTTTACAGTAAATACCTACAATATTTTGTTTGTTTAATAAATGTTATACTATACATTCTTTTAACATTTTCACTCTCTGTTAGATGTTATTGGTGAGTAAATATATATAAATGGTTTTAAAGAGTACAACTCACAAGGTGTTAAAAGTTAGAGATTAGAAGTGGTTCTTCTTAAGCTATAGTGAGTTTTTATTTCAAATATGCTTGAGTTATAGACTAATTTCTTAATTAGAACTTATCATTTCTACTATATTTTGAAAGGGTTGTTAGCTAAAGTGTGTATTATAGGGTGATTATGCTAAGACTGTGGCAGATTTCATGAAGGATAATAAGAATTCTCTTAATATTACGATGTTCTAATTAGCAAGGATTAACACTTTTAGGGATAAGTTTTTAAGTATAAAGAAAATTGTAATAAATATAATCTGAATTTTTTATTGTTTAAGTCATTAAATTAGTATTAATATTTCAAATGCAATTTACATTATTGTGACAAATTCTTTGCACTCCTCTGAGGTTTTTTTTTCAATTTTAATAATCTAGAGATTCAAATGTTTAAAAAAGTGTATAAAGTTCATATTTCTAAATATTCGTACCTATATTACAATATAATGTCCATACCTATACTATAATTGTATACATTATGTTTATTTGATGTACTTACTAATAAAAAGTGATTATTAATTTTTTTTAATATTTTAATTTTCTATTCATATTCATTTTATGATTAGCTTAGAAGATGATATTATGTCTTAAAGATATAGTTAGGTTTCATCCTTACTTCATATAATTTAAAAGATGATTTCTTATATCATACCCCAAGAAAGACCTTAGCTGAGATTGCATCTGTTAACCAAGTAATCTGAAATAATATTTCATTTAATGACATTTACCTAAAGTTTTTTATTTAACTAATTTATCATTTTTATAATTATTAAGTTAATTGAGTTTGTTTTATCTTATTTTGAATAGACTGGCAAATTCATTACTATTAGCACAATGTAAAATGATGCAAACTAACCAACTTTGGTACTATATGAAACATATAGTTCCTGTGAGAAAAAGGTGAACATTTCAAATAGGCAGTTGAATTGTCTTACCTATAATAGGCCTTTACTTATGATAATTTCAAAGTATGAAATAAGTTTAAGTAGAGTTTGATTAGATTTGAATATTTTAGATATTCTAATTTACATGTTTTTCTCACTTAAATAATTAAGTAATTAGTACTTAAATAATCAAGCAGTACTCTAACTTAATTGTACATCTGTGTTTTTAGGATAAAAAGCCATTAGAAACTATTTTCATATATTTGAATACTGAATTTTTTAAAATTCTTACAAATTTAGACTTTAGATGTTAGTAAGGGACAATAACATTAAGTTATCCTTTATTTTGTTTGAACTTGTGCCTCAACTATGGTCAGGAAGAAAAATATTGAAATTAGGGAGATATTAATAAAGGTATTTCTTAAATACTTAAAATAATTCCAATGGTATTTATGTTTAATTGTACAATTATTAAATGTACAAAAGTGTTTAAATATTCTTTATATTTAGATAAAATTGCTCATATAGTTCCTGGTGGTTTAGAATTTTAACTCAAAGTTAATAACCATGAAAATTTAAACTTAACTATATTTATAGCAAATTATTTAGTTCTATGATAGTTGTTTCAATATTAGTATTAATTTAAATGAAAATAAATTACCATCAAAATTGTAATTCATGGCTATTCATTCATTATACATTAATTATTATTAATTAAACTTATCATTTTGCTTTATATGGCATACAATTTATCATTATCAAATCATATTTATATCAACGAAGATTAAAAAATTGGAATTGAAATTGAATTAGGATTGCAAATATTCTCTGAATTTATTGTTTTATGAAATGTGTTTTAAGAAAGAGATTGCTATGATTATTCACATGAGATTGAAAATGATTCCTCAACAAGACCTTTTTTATGGAAGTGTGAGATTGCAAGTAACAATATAAACAAAGTTCGACAAAGGTACAAAATCAAAAAATTAACTAATGATGAATCCATTATAAAGGAGTGAATTAAAATAGGTGAAGTTCAAATAGTAAAGATCAATAGTGCAAATTTATTATTTGAATATAGTATACTAGAAATTACTTTACAACTTCAAATGACTTTAAGTAATTATCTATGTGTAAACTATTATATTTCTATTTTTAAGATAAGGTAGTAAGTTAAGAAGTTATAGATGTCAATGACAATCATATTACTCATGAATTGACTTTAAAGGTATTCTATTACAGAAAGTATTTCCAACATTTATAATACTTATATATTACTATACTATTTATTTTATGAATATATGCATTGTATAATTGGATTCTTACACTTGAATTAATTTATTTCATTGGAATTTTTAGGATACTATTTCTTAGATTTGTGAAGACAAATTTGAAAGACCTTCCACAACTATTAATACTCCATGTAAAAAGAACATAATTGATATTGATGATTGTTTTATTGCATCACTAATCTCCTTTCAAATGTTTACAACCAAAAACTTGCAAAGTGTGAAATGTGAGAAAGCAAATTGAATAGTAGTTAAGTGGAATGTACTAGTTAATAGGTAAAGGACTTTAGCAAAGTGATAGGAAGAAGAAGACATTGGTAACAATAGTCAATAGAAAGGATTGTAAAGTTAATTGCATGCAAACCTTGAATTTTGATATCAATTTCATGAAGTTTGAGATATTTTATGTCATGTTTTTATTATAATTATGAATTTTATCTCACATTGACCAAGATTATTGTGACATTATTATCAAAATTATATTACAATTGCTAGTATTGCTTAAAAAAATTTTAGTTTACAATTATTATAATTTTAAACTATTAGATTTCTTATATAAAGTAAGCCAGTTCTCATGTCTTAAATCTTATATGTCTTATAGTAAAAAAAACATAAGATATGAAAAAAATATATAGATAGAAATGGAGGATAAAAAATTGAAATAAAATCACATTTCAAATTAACTTATATTAATAAATTAAAAATGAAACTTAATTGATATTAAGAAATTAAAAGATAATTTTTTAAAATTCAAATGAGTAGACATATTTTTAATTAATCATGACCTTTAATAATGAAGCTTTTCTTTGTTTAATGAAGTGTTTTACTAATCTATCTATGAAAAATGTGAAACAAAATAGTTACTTATTGATTTTTATTAATAGGTTAAAGTCTTTTCCAACTATATAGGTATGATAAAACGTGCTTCCTTAAGGGAAGAAATCCTAAAACTTGTTTAAATATAATTAAGAAATGATTTATACATTATGAAAAATAATTAAGAGGACTTCAGCCATTTTCTATTATGATATATTTCTACTTATATTTCATATTAATTATCTAATGAGTAAAACATTTCAACAACTTCATATTTTCATCATTAAAAAATGACCAATAATTAACCAATGGATAAGAACATTTCAATAACTTTATGTTTTCGTCTTTAAAAAATGACCAATGATTTATGCAAAGACAAACATAAGATTCTTATTTCCTAAAAGCTAGAAACCTGAAAAAAAAATTGGCAACATCTAATGAATGTAAGGGTAGTAGCAATCAAGAATCCATTCTCTATATAGCTTTGTAAATGAAAAAAATTTCTAAATATTTTATGAGAATTAATGTTTTTACAATACTATTATTGAATATCATATTGAAGATGAAATTATATTAAAAATTTCTAACAATAAGATAACTTATTATTAAAATGAATAGATATATTTTTATTTTTTATGACCTAAAATAATGAAAGTTTATATGTTACATGGAGTGTTTTACTAATCTATCTATAAAAAATGAGAAAGAATATAATTACTCGTTGATTATTAGGAATAGCCATAAAGACTTTTGTGACTTTATATGTAAGATAAAGCATGCTTTTCTCAAGGTAAAAATAAATAAGAAGAATTCAGCCACTTTATATTATGATATAATTTAGCTTTAAATTACACTTCATATGCTTTACAATTACTAAGAGCATTTAAATCATTTCATATTTTTATCTATCAAAAATGACAAATGATTTATTTGATGACAATCATAAATAAGTGAAATAGCATATTGTTATTTGCTTAATAATAAATAAAATTTATTAACCAATCTGTAATGTTTGGGAGAAATGGAGTATATTCTATCAATTAAAAGCATAATACATTTAAAAATGTAGTATAACTACAAACAAAACTCATTAATGGTTAACACACTTAATAACAAGAAAAAAAAAACAAAATTGAGTCCTAATTCTTAGCCTCAATACTATTTTCAAAAAATAACAATTTTTTTTGCACAAGATAATTTCAACAAGACATATAAATTGCAACAACAATGTTGGAACATGCTATTTTAAAGATTATTAATTCTCCTGTAGTAGTATTTTTTTCATTTCCTTCTTTTTTTTACAAGATCCATAGTTTGATTTTCTATATCAACCTCTTATCCTTATGCACAAATAAAAAAAGTATCCTTGTACGTTTAAAGCTAAAAATCTTTAATTGCATTTGTCTCTTATTAAAACTATCATGACTTAGTATAACAAATGTTTTTTCACTACAGAAAAAGAAATTTATTCTTTATTTACTTTATTTTTATTAGCATAAGAAAAAATATTTTGATAATAGCTTGATTTGAAAAACCCATTTCATGTTAAGTTAAAGACTAATATGCAGGTCTCTATTTTTTTACAACTTTACATTGAAGCCACTTGGAATATGGTATTCCATTTAATTTTAAGCAATATCCATAAACAAACTTTCTAAAATTCTTTCAACTATGAAATGTTATAGGTTAGCAAGATCTTAAACTCGTCATTCAATACATTATAATATTTTGATGACAATTTAGTTTGAATAACCTATATTCATGTTAAGTTGAAGATTAATATGCATGTCTCTTTTTTTCTATAACTTTACATTGAAGCTGCCCAAAAGATGGTATTTCACTTCAATTTCAAGGAATATCCATAGACAAATATTTTAAAATTCTCTCAACTATGAAATGCCATATTATAGGTTAGCAAGGTCTTAAACTTGCCACTTAAGGCATTATGATATTTTGATGATAGCTTGATTTGAACAACCTATTTTCATGTTAAGTTGAAGATTGACATGTAAGTTTTTATTTTTTTACAACTTTACGTTGTAGGCCCCCAAAAGATGGTATTCCAGTTCCGTTTCAAGAAATATCTAAAGATAGGCTTTTTAAAATTTTTTCAACTATGAAATATCATATTATATGTTAGCAAGGTCTTAAACTCACTATTCAATGCATTACGATTTTAGCATTATCCAAGCTTATCAAGAATAGAGTATAATATTTCCTCACTTGACTTTAATGTTTCCTTAAGGTAAAATGAGAAAGAAATAGAATTTCCTTACCTTTATGATTGGTGGATCTTTTTTTTTTTTACTATAACACAATTCAACTTCAACATAACTCAAGTGTGATCAAAATGATATATTGATGCTTTTCAAACTTAAGGCCTTCTTCATAGTTATTCTTTTATGTCATATACAATACCTTTAATGGATATTATTTTGTAAATATATATTTTAGCAAAGTAAAGAAGATTGGAGTGAAGGTGAATGTTATTATGCTTTTCATATATCTTCTCCAATCTTTCATTATTCTTGTTGATTGTCGCAAAAAGATGGGTTTCCAACTCTATTTCTTCTCTAATAGTGACATCTTCATTGTTCACATTTTTCACTATGTTTCCGTTAAATGTGCTTGATCAAGGTTATTGGTTTTGTGTATTTTAAATATACCTATCCAATATTGTGGTTACTTACATTAGTTATAGAGCATAGTATGATTGGCTTTATTATATCTAAGTTTGTATTTTCAGTTTATTACAAGTTTTGTGTATAAAAACAAGTTTAGATCGTACTATGTTAATGAAATGTTAATCTTATACAAGTCTTAAATCTTCATCATCTGAATGCATGATTTTTTTATTTTGTAAATATATGTTATTCCAACTTTGTCATAGCAAAATCCTAATATATGCTTTCATTTATTTCCTACTTTAACTATTTTTAAATGTTAATTCTTGACTTTGAAGATGTCATTCTTTCTTATAAGCTTCAATAAGTTTATTGTACATAATTTTATGAGACAAATTTACTGTTTATTGATTGTAGTGTAATCTTATCCTTAAGTTCCATTGATATTAAAATCATTTTATAAAGTGCTTCATAATATATCTCTTACCTTACTTTTTGAATTATAGGACATGTCCTATAACAATTTTTAACTATCACTGTTATGCTTGATCTCAGTATAGCATAGATGAAATAATAATTTTTTCTTTTATTAAACTTAAAAAATGGAATGGAGTGTTTAACTTAAGGTAACTGCATTATTTACATTTAATGATAAAAGTCACAACATTAAAGATATTGGAAGTTGAAGTAACAATATACCATGGTAAGTAAATAAAAAATTGATAATCATAACCATCATATTTATATGCATATAGTTTGTATTATTCATAATAGTTATCTATTTCACTATTCAACAATTAATAGATGCCATGAATGTTCATTGCATATTGCATATTCAAATTATAGATATTAGATAAATGAATTTTATTAGTTAATCTATTAAAATGTAATGTAAAGACTAGAATTATATTTTGTTATAATAAGGATGTAAGATAAAAGAAGTACAATTGTTCCTAAACAATGAAAATTCATTATCACCCAAGGATACCAGATATCATCATATGCAAAAAATATGAAATAAAACAAATTGAGTAAATGATTTAGTTTGAAGTAGCAAATAACTTATGCTTCTAAATCTGAGAATAATAATTATTATAATATTCATTAGTTTTAAAGTTAGTGGATGGGTGTTTTTTGATATATGATCACTTTAAGAGGATGGTACAAAACATGAAGTATATTTTTAATTCTATTTCAAGTATTGTACAACAATATATCATTAAAGGAAATAAATTATATTTATTTTCAAAAATGGTTAAATGGTTTCTTAACCTTAAATATGGATTCCTTTCTTAATGATATATATATCTTGAATGATTTCATAATTCTTGTGTGAACAAATATAATTAAGATCATAATATGTATATATGATAATGATCAATTCTACACTTAATCGGTGGTTTACTATAAAATGTATGTAATGATTATATATTTCTTCATTGTATAAGTACAACTGTTTATGAAGGTTTAAATTATAACATGATAAAGATTACTAGATAACATATACATAACCATCAATATCAACTTAAGGCTTTTATTATAAACTATGAAGTGCCTTCTTGTGTTATCGAATCAAATACATTAGTTCATCAAATGTGCAGGAACATTTCTAACATATCAACATGCTAAAATGTAAGATCTATGCAACATCCACTTAGGGATATTTCTTAAATTATGGAAAATATGAAAAATTAATTTAATGTAATTGAACGTAAATGCTACATTATTTCATATGGTTAGTTAGAAATAATAAATGTATTTTTAAAAAAATAATAAGAAACTTTCTTATGTATCTGTGTTATAATTTTTTCATCAAATATTCCTACATAAGAATACGATGACATTGAAGTTAGTGTGAATTTGATTTACTCTTCTCAAGCCCTTGTATGTTAACCTTTTAATCATGCAATCCATGAATTGACAAGTAGAAAGAGGTCCACATTTGAAGAGTTGACAATTAGAATAAGTAATACTACTTGCACCATTGATTCAACAAGTTCAAACAATCTATCAATAAATTCCGTTTTTAGATGATTTGAATTATGATAATTTCATTATTCAATTTTCAGTTATTTGTAAGTTTAATGACTTATTATTTACTTATTATATTTAAAAATAACATAAAAAATTATATTACTTATATTTATATTATATGTAGTAGAGGAAGAATTGCCAACACTTGACTCTACTCTAAAAGGTGAAATTAATATTGAATATGTTGGTAAGATTCATATAAATAAAAAATATTTATCTTTTTTTACATATTCTATGCATTATAGTTATTAAATATATTTATTTTTTTACAAGTTACTTAGATATTAGGGATAGGAAATATACATGTGAATTTTATAATGCTTAGATATGGTACAAAGAATCCTTAAGGAAGATAATTAGAGTGGCAAATCCAAAATTTTCACATTGTTATTGTCAAAGAAAAGTTAAACTTCTTTTCATGAAAGAACCCCTTTATATTCTTAATAAACTTTACACTAACAAGAAATTAACAAAAGCTAAATGATTTAAAGAGAACATGCGAGCATATAATTCTATTTTCTCATTTATTTTGATGGGTGGAAAAGATAATAAATCTATCAATAAGTATGTTGGCCTTTATATCTATAGGATTTCTAGTCAAAATTATCATAATATTAGGGACTTGCTCTTAAATAAGGGTGATCTACCATGATTCTCATAATTATACATATACAATATTGAGAATGAAGTACAAAATCATTTATTAATAATTAGGTAAGATCTAGACTAAAGTAATTACATTTCTTTTTATATGATAAGATAAGAAGTCGAATAACAAAATGTTCTTATTAATTAATGCATATGTCTAAATTTTGTAGGAACAATGAAAAGAATGACCATAACATTGACCATTTAATTGTTACAAATTTGAAGAACATGTTAGCAATCATTTAGAGTGATAAAAGATAAATTAGAAGAAAATAGTGTTAAAAGTATTAAGTTAAAACTTATAAATAAAAGAAAAAGAGATGGTCAAAATTACAACACTCTAACTATAAGGGGGTTACTACTTTAATTGTTAATCATATTGACGGTTCACTAAGAGATATAATAGTTCATTCAAAAAATGGACATGTTAAATGCATTAATAAATTACATCCATTTTGTCTGGCCATTACAGTATCCTTGAATTTTTTCGTACACTAAAGATGGGTTCAAGCTTAATATTGAGCATCATTAATCTTTACAGAAGAAGGACAGTAATATAAATAACTTATCAATGAAAAAATTTATGTCATTTAGATTACAAGATTAGTTGAATGAATTCTCAATTCTTATTAATTTATGAAGACTTCTACAATAATTTATTGTTGATGCTTATGCAATGATTGAAGCTCATAGAATATGATACATAAAAGAAACTAGAAGAATCTTCATGCAAACATGTATAGTAGATTTACTAATGCATTATTATATGGTGAAACTAATATAAACTTAATAAGAAGTAGTATTACCCTTAAGCTTCATAAGAATTGCTAGATATTAAATGAAAAATTACCACAATACAATAGTTATTTATAATAGGTTGGATATCTAAATATTTTTGTCACCTTTATATATAATCCAAATTGGCCTAAAATTGTTCAAATGATAGATGTTCTTAAATTGAAGCCATTAGATCATGCTGATTTAATTTGCAAGTTTTTCAAAATTAAGCTATGGTATATGATGAATGACTTGAAAAAGAGCAAATAAGTATCATACTTGAAATCTATGATGAATTTTTTTTTATATATGTTCATTAAATATCTTACAAGATATTGGATTCTCTTTATACTTACCACTTGATGATTATATTGCATTAAAAATTATGTAACATGTATAAGTGCTTTTAACTTTTCAATAATGTATACTATTAAATTTCAAAAGAAAGGACTACTTCATACGCACATCATTATTTTCCTTGCTTTTGAAAGCAAAATCCAAATTGCATTTGATGTTGATAAGATTATTTGAGCAATGATTCTTAATCTAGATATAGTTAAAAAATTTATAGTTTATGGATCACATGGCAATGTGAATAGAAAATCACCTAGTATAGAAAATGAAAGATGCATAAAAAAATTTTAAAAAGATTTATTGATAAACAACTGTTAATGGTGGTGGATTTCTAATTTGCAAGAAAAAAAATGATGGAAGAGAGAAAAATCACATTTGATTGGATAATCAATTCATTATTCCATATAACCTTGAGTTATTCATTAGATATCAAGCTTATATTAATGTGGAAGCATGTAACCAAGATGCATCTATCAAATACCTTTTCGAATATGTCAATAAAAGGTACGATCAAGTTATAACTACATTGTAATGATTTAAAGAATTAACTACATCAATTAAGCAAGTTAATGAGATAAAATCATATTATAATTGTAGGTATATATTTGCTTATGAAGCATATTGGTGAATATTTGGTTATAATATTCATCATAAGGAACCATTTATTAAGAGATTGAAATTCCATCTTCTAAGAGAGTAATATATTATTGTTGATGATGATTTAATTAAAAAGGCTATAAATAAAAAATTTAGTCATCATAATATATTTGTTGTATGGATGGAGAAAAATATAAAAGATTTTAAAGCTAGATAACTCACTTATATGGAATTTCCTTTAAAATATATGTACGAAAATGATATTCATAAATGGGTGAGGTGAAAATATAGATTTACTATTGGTAGAATTAACTTTGACCCACAATTAACTAGTGAGTTATTCTACTTACTTATCTTACTAAACAAAGTGAAAGGTCTAACATGCTATGAAGAAATTTATACAGTTAATGGTATAGTGTACCTAACTTTTAAAAAAGCTTGCTATGCCTTTGGTTTACTTGATAATGTTACAAAATATGTTGCTATGATAAAGGAAGCTTCAGTATGGGGAATGGATAATTAATTAAGAAAACTATTTGGCATTATGTTATACTATAACTATTTGTCGAGACTTGAGATTATATGGAAAGACAGACGGACATTACTATTTAAAGATCTATTATATAATTGAAGATGAGCATTGGGAAGATAATGTATTTTAATGAGTTTATTTTAGATAGATTTCCTTTAATATTTTTCATTTAAGAAGAAAAATTATCACAATACAGAAAACATCATAAGCATATCAAATGTAATTAATGATTTGTTATATCTTCACAAATTTAATTCTTACAGATGATCAGTTATAATATTTAACTGTTATAGAGATTGAGAAGATTTTACGAAGCAATGGAAGAAGTCTATAAGATTTTCCACCAATGGAAGTTTCAAATATTAATGAAATGTCTTTATTTCAAAATAAATTGATTGCTAATGAGCTAAATTATGACAAGGAATCATTAATAGCTAAATCAATATCATTCCTAGAAATAATGATAGATGAATAGAGAGAAGTTTTTAAAATAGTGATAGATATTATACATTCTGATAGAGAAGATCTCTTCTTCTTGTATAGATATAGTGATATTGGGAAAACTTATATTTGGAGAGCTATTACTTTATTATTACTTTTTAAAGGGAGAATAATGTTGATAGTTGCATTAAGTGGTATTACATTAATTCTATTAACTAGTGGTTGTATTACATATTTAAGATTCGGTATCCTTTGGATATTAATGAGGACTTATAACATCAAATAAGGAAGCCTTCAATCAGAATTATTAAGGAAGAATGATCTAATTATTTGCAATAAAGCTCTAATAATTCATAAATTCTGCTCTGAAGCTTTGGATAAAAGTTCAAGAGATATCATGTAAGTAAACAACAACAATAACACATTGGCTTCATTTAATGGTAAGACAATTATATTTGGTAGAGATTTTCATTGGATTTTACCTATCATACCTAAAGGTAGTTGAGCAAATATTGTTAATGTTATTTTGAACTCATTGTACCTATAGTAATATTGTCATGTTTTAAAGTTGACAAAGAATATGGGCCTTCAATCTTCTACCTCAATTGAGTCAAATATAATAAAGATTAAATAATTCTTTGAATGAATTCTAAGTATTAGTGATGGAAATATTAGGGAAATAAATGATGGTGAAGTTGACATACAAATACCTAATGACCTTTTGGTTACTAATTATTCTAATCTTATTAAAACAATCACTTGAGCCATTTATCCATCTATAATAGGATGAAATTTTAATAAAAACACCTTAAAAGATTATGCCGTACTAATACCTAAATTAAGAATTGTTGAAGAATTGAATAATTACATGCTTTCATTACTTGATGAAGAAGAGAAAGAATGTTTTAACTCGAATTCTATTTGCAAAACAAGTTCAAATAGATCATATCATGTGGATTTGATTACAAATGAGGTTTTTAATAGTTTAAAATGTTCTAGCCTGCCTAATCATAACTTAAAGCTCAAGGTTGAGTACCATCATGCTCATTCATAGCATAGAACAATTTGCTAAATTTTGCAATGGTGCAAGATTGATTATCATACAATTAGTTGATCATGTCATTGAGGTATAAATATTGAACGAAACAAATGTTGGAATGAAGACATTTATACTAAAAATGACTCTTAACCCATCACAATCAAGATGACCTTTTAAAATTTAAAGGAGACAATGCCTAATCACATTGTCTTATGGAATAACTATAAACAAAAGTCAAGGTTGAACATTACAAAATGCTGGTCTTTATTTACCTAAATCAGTTTTTAGTCATGATTAACTTTATATTGCATTATCTATGGTTAGAAGTAGATAGGGATTGAAAATTCTCATACATGATACTAGGAAAGAAGAAAAAAATATTATAATAAATGTTATATTTAAAAATGTGTTCCAAAATCTAGACTAATGTGCTATTGATATGAAGTTCAATTAATATATGTACTGAAGTCATTTTATTGATGTAATAAGTAAACTATTCATAAATATTTTTATCTTATCTTATTTATTATTTTTTATCATATATTATTAAAAATAAATATGCCTTAATGGAATACCTGTGGAATCCCATAGGTTTCATTCTAGTTTTAAAATTACTTTCATAAATGATATTAATTCTTCTTTTAAAAAAAGATTAAGGTGGAGTCATTAACCCCATTCCAAAAGGATGGATTACTTAGTACTCCATTACATTTTTCAAGTTTTCCATATCTATGCAATTATTATATAAAAAGAAAACAAGGAAAAGGGGAAAAAGTCATTCAAAGTAATTTTAAATAATTTTTGATGACATTTTTGCAATGTATCAAATTGTGTGATTATTATATTAGTAATGCCATATGAAGATTTGGAATTAAATTTTGACTATAAATCAAAGATTATGAATTGCATATATGATGGTGGGTGGATTTATAAAGTTCAATTTAATTAATTTATGAAATTCAAAACCTTAGTTTAGATTTCAATTTTAATGCATATAACATTTTTTATTATATTCATTTAAGCTTTGACATGATGAAAATTAATTTATTACTTAATAAATTACTTTAATAATTAAGTTTCTCTAATTACACTATTAATCAATTATTAAAACTAATTTTTGTTGTACACTAATAAATAAAAGATTTTCATATAAAAATATCTATTTATCTAGTAAATTTCATTTATTAAATAAAATTCTAAACGACAAATAATTTGATAAATTCTATTGCAGTGCCATTTCCTAAACTTCTTTTCAAAGAAATACTAGTGTTGATCTTTATTTTAAATAAGTACTAATTTTATGAATTATTACTATTATATTTTCAAAATACCCTTTTCTAACCATAAAAATGTGGTTGTGAATCAAGAATTTTGGAAAAGCGTAACTCCATGATTAGTTAACTAATTTTCACATTTGACTACTTATTTTTATTTATTTTCTAATGATCTTTTAACAAAAAATAAGAAAATTTGACTTTGGTGAGGTTTACTTGACCAAAAATGTGTAAATTGAGCTTTGTCCGATTTAGGTAAATTTTATGTCGATTTTATATAACCTTTTAAGATCTATGCACTTCCAAAATATCAAAGGTGTTTTTTCTACTTTAATCAATGAAAAAAGACCTTTTCAATAACTTTTTTATTTTTCTTTATTTTATTATCATTTTGCCAACTTTGATCTTATTTTTTTTAATTCAAATTCATTCAAATTCTACATTGAATTTTTACTCCCTCATTCTTTTAGTGTCCAGTAGTGCTATAATAACTTTTTTAACAATAAAACTATTAAAAAATAACGTATTATTATTTATAAACTAAACAGTAATATGTTAGTATACAGATAGTAATATCAATAAAAAAATTAAAATAAAGGAATAAATTAAATTTTATTGACAACTAAATTGTCAAGTAACAACATGTTACTATTTAATTTTTAGATAGTAATATGTTGTTGTTTTATCTCTAAATAATAATATTGATTAAAAATTCTAAAATAAATGGTTAAATAAAATCTCATTAATAACTAAATTGTTAAAAAAGAGCATGTTATTGTTTCGTATTCAAATAATAATATTAACTAAAAATTCTAAATAAATAAATAAATTAAGTCTAATTAACAATTAAACTGTCAAATAATAGTATGTTATTGTTTTATCTCCGAATAGTAACATCGACTAAAACTCTAAATAAATGATTAAATTAAGTCTCATTAATAATAAAGCTATCAAATAATAACATGTCATTGTTTAGTCTTTAAATAGTAATATGTTACTATTTTATTTTCAATTAATAACATCGATAAAAAGTTTAAAATAAATGTATAAATTAAGTCTCATTAATAACCATATTGCTAAAGAAGAACGTGTTACTGTTTCACCTTTACACAATAACATTAACTAAAAACTCTAAATAAATTGATAAATCAAGTTTCATTAACAATCAAGCTACTAAATAATAGCATATTACTGTTTAGTCTCCAGATGATAGTATATTACTATTTCATTTATAAACAGTAATATTGATAAAAATTTTAAATAAATAGATAAATCAAGTTTCATTAATAACTAAATTGCCAAATAATAATATTACTATTTGATCTCTAAATAGTAATAAATTACTATTTAGTCTCCAAACAGTAACATTAATTAAAACCCCAAATAAATGGATAATTCAAGTGTCATTAACAACTAAATTGATAAAAAAGAACATATTACTATTTACTTTCAAAATAGTAATACTAACTAAAAATCTAAAATAAATAGGTAAGTCAAGTCTCATTAATAACTAAACTGCTAAAGAAGATAATATAACATCGATTAAAAGTAAATGGATAAATTAAGTCTCATTAATAATAAAAAAATTAAAATAAATGGATAAATTAAGTCTCATTAATAATCCAATTATCAAATAATAATATGTTACTGTTACTATTTAGTTTTAATAGTAACATGTTATTATTTCATCTCTAAGTAATAACATCAACTAAAAACTTAAAATAAATGGATAACTTATATTTCATTAATAACCGAACTGACAAATGGATAACTCAAGTCTCATTAACAACTAAACTGATAAAGAAGAACATGTTACTGTTTAGACTTTAGACAGTAACATGTTACTATTTACTTTCAAAATAGTAACACTAATTAAAAATCTAAAATAAATAGGTAAGTCAAGTCTCATTAATAACTAAACTGCCAAAGAAGATGATATAACATCGATTAAAAATAAATGGATAAATTAAGTCTCATTAATAATAAAAAAATTAAAATAAATAGATAAATTAAGTCTCATTAATAATCCAATTATCAAATAACAATATGTTACTGTTACTATTTAGTTTCAATAGTAACATATTATTATTTCATCTCTAAGTAATAACATCAACAAAAAACTTAAAATAAATGGATAACATATATTTCATTAATAACCGAATCTGACAAAGAAAAGAATGTTACTGTTTGGTCTCCAAATAGTAAGATCAACTAAAAATCTAAAATAAATGGATAAATCAAGTTTCATTAACAACTAAACTGTTAAAAAAGAGAATATTATTATTTTATCTCCAAATAATAATATCAATAAAAAATTTAAAATAAATAGGTAAATTAAGTTTTATTAACAATCACATTACTAAATAACAACATATTATGATTTAGTCAGTATTTAGTCTCTAAATAGTAACATGTTATTATTTCATTTCTAAACAGTAACATCGATAAAAAATTTATAATAAATGGATAAATTAAAATTTATTAATAACTAAACTAATAAAAAAGAGGATGATACTGTTTAGTCTCTAAACAATAACATCGACTAAAAACTTAAAATAAATGAATAAATTGTATTTTATTAACAATCAAATTATCAAAGAAGAGGAAGTTATTATTTCATCTTCAAATAGTAACATCGATAAAAAATTTAAAATAAATGAATAAATTAAGTCTTATTAATAACTAAATTACCAAATAGTAGCATATTACTATTTAGTTTCCAAATAGAAATATGTTATTATTTCATCTTCAAATAATAACATTGATAAAAAACTTAAAATAAATAGATAAATTAAATTTCGTTAATAATCAAATTGGCAAAAAAAAGGATATTATAATTTGGTCTTTAAATAGTAACATTAATAAAAAAAATTAAAATAAATAAATAAATCAAATCTTATTAACAATCAAACTGATAAAAAAGAGGATGTTACTATTTTATCTCTAAATAGTAATATGTTACTATCTAAATAGTAACATGTTATTATTTAATCTCCACACAGTAACATTGACTAAAGCTAAAATAAATAAATAAATTAAGTCTCATTAACAAACAAATTGGTAAAAAAGAGCATGTTACTGTTGGTCTTTAGACAACATGTTACTATTTAAATAGTAACATCGATCTAAAATTTAAAATAAATAGATAAATCAAGTTTTATTAATAAGTAAACTGTCAAAGAAAAGTATGTTATTGTTTGATCTCCAAATAATAACGTGTTACTATCTAAAAAATAATTCATTTAAGATAATTATTTTTAAAAAAAAAAGTAAAAGAAAGAGACTATTTTATGATTTTATATAAGGATTTCTACCTTTAAATTTTTATTTATTTTTATTTTTATCTTAACTAAAAATTTATTTTAATCCTTAAAAATTAAATTTTTATTAATTTTATTTATAATTAAAATTTTATATTAATTTAATTTTTATAAAATTAAAAATTCTCTAATTTTAATATATGATAAAAGATATTTTTAGTTTTTTTTAGATACGCTGTAAGTATTTCATTTTATTTTCTGAGCATTATGGTAAATTTTCTTATGTGGGTACACTTAGATGAAAGAAAGTCAGTGTGTGATACCTCACTATAATAAATTATAATAAATAATATCGACCTAATTTTTTCTTAAATAATTTTTATAAATTAATAATACATAAATATTATGTAAAATTTTATAAATTAGTGTAAATAATTTATTTTATATACATTTAATAACTTAATAATAAACAAATTTTAAAATGATATTATAAATTACAAGTTATAATAAGAAAAATGTAAAATATGAAACATAAATAAAATAGAATATGATAATGGCAAACTTTAAAAAAATGGATTGGATTTAAAAATTTTCTAAAAATTTCAAAAAATATGACAATTTTTTTTAATTTTAGAAATTAAGTTGAAAATTCAATCAACAATATTATATTTATAATTTTGTATTGAAGCAATTTTATAATACTCTAAAATTTCCTAAAATTCACCAAGACTTGTTATACTTTATAAATTTTTTAAAAGACGTTTATATCTATTCCATTTTTTTATGTTTGTCATTATTCATATTTTGGAATTTATTTATATTCCATGTTTTATATTTTGAGTATTATAAGTTTTAATTTGTAATATTATTTTAGAAAATTTTATTATGTTGAAATTATTAAATGAATATAAAAATTATTTAAGTTCTTATTATTTATACCAATTTGTAAAAATCGTACGTAATACTTGTGTATTATTGACCTATAAGAATTGTTTGTCTTGGAAATATATTCAGTAAATGAAATTTATTAGATAGGTAATTTTGTATGAAATTTTTTGATTTGTTAGATAACGATTGGTTGTAATAATTAATTAATAATGTAATTAGTGTAATTTAATGACTAAAGTCATTTATTATAATAATAAATTAATATTGATTGTGTTAAAATTTAAAGAGGAAAATACTTGAAAGATCTGGTGAACAGTATTGAAATTTTTTTATGTTAATTTAGTATTAATTTTAAAAATTTTGTACTAACTTAATCTTTTGCAAGATTATTTTATGCTAAATTGATGTAAAAAATTATTATTAATTTAATTTAAATTAATATTAAATTAATGTAAAAAAAACCTTTCAATATTAATTTAATGATAACCGAATCCTTCAAAGTAATAATTTAGTAGTTTACTCAAATTTAAATGAATAAAATAATCACAATCCGACACAAATGTTATCAGACATGAAAGAATGATTTGGATGGAGTTGCTTTAATTTATTTGTATTTTTTGTTTTCTATTTTATGTATGATAAGTTGTAATTTTTAATATTATTTTAGAAAATTTTAATTATTTTGTTGTTATTAAATGAGTATTAAAAAATTATTTGAGTTTATATTATTTATACTAACTTGTAAAATTTATGCATAATATTTGTGTGTTATTAACCTATGAGAATTATTTGTCTTAGAAATATATTTAGTAAATGAAATTTATTATTAGATATACAATTTGTATAATTTTTTTAATTTGTTAGTTAACAACATTGATTGTAATAATTAATTATTAATATAATTAGAGAAATATAGTTACTAAAGTGATTTATTAAAATAATAAATTAATATTTATTATATTGAAGTTTAAATAAATACAGTAATTACACAATTTGATACGAATATTATCATACCTAAAAGGTTGATTTGAATGAAGTTACTTCCTATCTTTTCAACCTATAGAGTATTATTTGCATAGACACGGAAAACTTAAAAAAGTGATGGAATTATTGTGAACAACATTTTTGTAAAGGGATGATGTTAGTTTAAGTAATTTCAACTTAATTTTTTCTATAAGAGAAAGAATTACCATCATTTTTAAAATAGTATTACAATGAGACATAATTTTTTAAGGAATGCTTTATTACACTCATTGCACATAAATTTTATATATATATATATATATATAACAAAGAGAATAAAGACAATCAACGTTTGTCACCCTTGCCACGCAAGTTTAATTTAGCACTAATTCGTGTAAAACTTAGGTTGTTTGAGTTGAAATAATTACCTGGTGACCAACCACCTTTCTGATGAGTTGGTAAAATTTATCAATTTATTTTTATTACAAATATATATAAAGTCAAGATTTGATGACATTATTGGTTGTGAGGAAGTTCAAGGTCAATGATTGAAAGCTTCATACATACGCAAATTACGGCAAAAGTAGAAAGCTGTATAAATCCATCTTTATCAAAAGTAGACAAGAAAAGGAAAAATAAGCCAAAGCAAAACTCGTCAAACTTGACAACGCCGTCCTCCATCTACCGCCTGGGCTATTTATTTGAGTTGATAAACACGGCAAATACTTATCCCAAAAAGTTATGACATGTTTACGTAACTCCATTTAAAATAACACCAAAGTTGGAAAATTTTCCTTGTGTGATATAAACTTTCTATTTTTACTAAATACATGTCTCATTCTATTTTCTTATTAACAAGTTTTTATAATGCAAAATAAAGTGAAACAATTCTTATTTCATGAAAAAGGGAAAAAAAAAAAAAGAAATTAAAGTGCAAACTGTAAAAATAATGTTTAAGAATTTTGAATCTCACATTTTGTGAGTCTTTTTTTTTTTCATGGGATTTATTTTTACCTTATAAACTTACAATTTTTTTTGTCTAAAATTTGAAAGCGGAGAGGTTTCGGGATGACTTCCAACCTAAATGTCATGTGCATACTTGGCATGTTGTGGAGATCTATAATTAATAACTGAACCTCTTTTTAATCTCAACTATCATAATCGTGAAGAGAGAGGCATTGATACTTCATCAAATGAGGATTGATATATTATCAAATGTGGTATTTTATGAAATTGTGGATAAATTTAATGATATGCTAATACATTAACGGTACACAATTTTCTCTCATAAATTGTTATATGTAAATGTCCTACACATACGTGCAACTGAAGGAAAAATTAAATGATTCCATAATTTCCTAATCATTAATTGTGTAATGTAGCATAGTTTAATAATGCAATTAAAAATTAAGGGAAAAATTTGAAGTGATAAATAAAATATTAGCCTTTACTTGAATCAAGTAATCCTTCCATGTGTTTTCACAAATGAAAAACTTTTGGCAATTCTTAGATATTAATCGAAGTGTTACCAATCAGATAGATGCAAAATGCCTCTTGAAAAGACATGATTAAATAAAATGTGAAAGAAATTAAATAAAACGTGAAAGAGATTAATCCCTTTAATGAGATCTCACTCTTATTCGTTGATAAAGAAAAAACTATTGTTATTATGCTCAAATGATGGAGAAACGTAGTCTAAGTGAGGGTTTTCAAGAGGTAGATATCCTTATATAATCAATTAATTAAATTGAGTCATGAATCATATCCATTATAAGATCTATGCTCAGTTATATTACATTTGACTTAAATAACAATTATACACACAATTTAATGGTCACTTAATTTTGAGTATTAGATATTATTAAAATTAATAGTATATTTATAAATTAATTTGAAGTCTAAAAATATAAAATTTTCAGAAATCTCTCACTTAGGCCAATATTAATTTATAAATAATAACCACCTAAAAATTAATATCAATATCCAATGATATTTTAAAGGTATATCAATATTCAACATATCATATGCCTGTACCTCGTTAACCAAAATAATTAATATCCAATAGAGATATTAATGTAAACACAAATGTATATAATAGAATTTATATGACTTTAGCATGATTATATATAAGTTACCATATAGTAGTCTCAACATCCGCCCAATATGCATAATAAGAATCAACATTCTCAATATAGTAATGAAATAAAGTATAAATATATCTAATAACATGCCATAACCTAAATATGTACAAAATGTATGACAATATCACAAATATTTTATTATGAATATTTCATTTAAATATATTTTGAGATAACATTGAGTTTATGACTCTGTTTCACATAACAACTAAGTTAATTTATAATTTATTGATCCAGTTAATAAATTATAAATTAATCTTTAAAGATATTTTTTGTATTAACTTATTAAAAAAAATTTCTAATTAAATAAGCTACTTGGAATAACTTTTATGGATTGTTAGCTACTGTCTCTTCAAATTTTTTTAAATTTATCTTTATTTTTTTTATTAATTTATAATCTATATTTTTTATAACATAAATCTAAATATTTTTTTAAAATATAACTAACTTAATTTTAACATAATTATATTCTAATTTTAAATTATAAATATATAAAAATGTATATGTAAATAAATAAATAATATTATAAAATATAATTAAGTAATTATAATTTTTTATAAACAATAAAATAAAATTATATAAGTAAATAAATATATAAATTTATAAAATATAATTAATTAAATATTAAATATTATATTTTTATTTTAAATTTCTTAATTATATTAATATAATTTAATTTTTAGATAAATATAAATTATCTTAATTATATACTTATTTCTATTCATATATTTTTACGTCATTTTAAAATTTCAACTGATTCAATAATTAATTTTGTAAAATATTTCTTAAACAATTACTTATAAACTACCAACTATCAATTAACTTATTAGTTACTAACTAATTTATTAGTGATCAACTAACTTATCGACTTCTAGTATGAAACGGAGCCTATATCATTAAAACTTCCTTTTATTAAAAGGCTTAGTCAAACTTACATTATTTACATGATTATAATCTATTTAAACTCTTAAGCCTTTAGTTAGTAGATTTATGAGCATATAATTTATGGAAAAATGCAAGTAATATACTAACATGTCTTCCTTCTTTTTTTTTTTTTTCATAAATTGGTCCTTTGTATTGAAGTCCTTCATATGAATAGAAATATTTTTATTAGTTAGAAAGAAGACCACAATAGTGGTATTATCGTTGTATATATGGTTAGGAACCTTAAACCAAATAACGTTATAAGCACATTTAGATCATGTGACATACCCTGCCTTTATAACAGAAGTTATTGTAAATGACTACTTAACATTTTTCACGACATAATTCCTTCTACCCTCTATCTAGATATAAATTTATGATCATTTGGATAGCTAACCAAACTAGTCTAAATAACTTGTAATCATAAGATCTTCTAATTTTTTATAGTTCAACAAGTAATCATTTGTACCATTCAGGTATCACATCAGTGGTAATCCAATATCTTTAACCTAAACACATTTCAGGCTACCTGTGGTTGATGCATATGGAATATCCTTCATCTTTTATTTCCTTTATCACTATGAAAACATTGGGCCTAAGAAAATCTTTATCCTTTTAAATTAATAAACAAATATAAAAGTATATTGACATATTAAACCTTTTTGTATGATTAATGATCCATTCCAATTCTTTTCATTTCAATTACTCTATCTTAATCATTATGTTCACATTATTGTTGAAAAGAAAAATGTTATTGTTTTGTAGAACCAAAATCATCAAAATGCCTATACATATCATTATATATTGGTTTACATTGCTCTCTTTGAATCTGAGAGGTTACAACCTCATTAAATTGAGATATAGTTATCTAGATAGACTTCTTTATTTTTCACACAAGACATTCTTTATTCTCTTTTCAAAAACTATTTAGTTATTTCATATTGTTTCTAACAAGTCACTATCTAGGAGAGTTGCTTTAATCTCCAACAGATATATCCCTTACCAAAATGAGTTACTTATATCATAATAATTTAAAACAAGTTTTAAGATGTCATTGGTGAGGAAGCCCTTTTCCAATTTACACTTTTCTTTTAAATGTAGTCTTTTAACCATTAACTTAATCTTGAATCCTTAGTTTTTGTTTAAGCATCTCTTTTAAACTCAAATTTGTATTTTTTATTAGCTTGCTATTTATGAGTAGATCAACTTGATCCCATATTCAATTTTATACAACAAGACCAATTTATATTCTATTACTATAATTTACTTTGAAGGATTACTTTAAACTATATAAGACATCCTTAAGGAATTTTATAATCTTTTTTGCTTTATTGGTTATACTAAATTAGCTTATAGGATGATGGAAGATGATTCATTAGTTTACACTCTTAGCGAAATTACTATACTTTTTTTTTTACTTTCACCTTTTATGGCATCTTATAACTCCCATTATAAAAAGCATCCTTTCAAAAATAGTTACTTAATGTTACACCATTAAATTTATAAAATCTTATTCTATTTTCCTAAAAAGGTAATTTGGTAAAATATTAATAGTTAGGAAAGTTATAGAAAGGCTTAGGCTAGGTAAAGAATTATAAGAAATGGAGTCTGAAGGTAAAAATAAGGGTAAGAAGGATAATTATAATAACATATGAAGTTATAGTTGAAATAAGGTATCTAAAGTATATGTAGGAGCACAAATACCCAAAACACCCTCATTAGCTTTTAAAATTTTAAAATTACCTTTTTTCAAATAAAATGCCTAAATCCCTATTATCCCACTTGAGTTTCTCTTCCTATTAACAGCCAAAGGCCATTTCCTTTCCCTTATCACTTTAATTTCTTAAACATTTAGAAAAAATTGCTAGCAATTTGGTCAATTGCTTCAAGATAATTATTAAATCCTTTTAGTAATTAAAATATGCTTTTATAATCATAAAGAGTAAAATTTGAATTTTTTTTAACTTAGTAATGACATGAAAATTTAGGATTTTGAGTGAGGATTTTGATGTTTGTGTGCCTAGGACCACTTCAACCATTGATTTCTTCCTATCTTCTTTAATTTTCCCAATGCAAGGTAAGTTAATATTCTACTTATCCTAAAAATTGTTAATTTCATTCAAATTGAACTTATAATTGATAATTTTCCTGAAATTATTTGATGAGTTTAGTTAGATATGATGTTTCATTAAGTGGGTTAAGCTAGGATTTAAGGATACATGTTGTGATAAAATATGTGTTAAAAGAATCGTAAGTAGTATGTTAAAGTTTATAAGGAATGGTTAGGTTTTTTTATGTTTTTGAATGAATTTGTAGGAATTTTCAAGTGGTACTTAAGTCTAGTACTCAAATACTACCTTGTAAGCAATGTAAACAAGGAAGTAATCAGGTACCATACTCGAAAACTAAAGGCTCCTAATTTATTGCCTCCAAATATTTGAGTATAATACTTAAGTATTGGTTCTAAAATGGTTAGTAATTGAGTCCTATTCTCGATTATTAAGGAGGCCTTATGTTATTACCTTCAAAAACTTGAGTCTTGTACTTAAGTACCCTTAAGGTAAAATGTCAATTTGTCTAATAATATTAGTTAAGTGATGAGATGTTATGTCTTTATCCATAATGCTTATGATTTAGGAGCATATATATGCTTGATGGTAGGTTTATTGATTTAAATACATGAATGCAAGGTAATTTAAAGTTTAAGAATATGAGACATTAGCATGAATACTAAATAAGGGAAATAATGTCTAGAACGACAAGGCTAAGGTAGGACTGATGTTGGGAAACATAAAGAGAAACTAATATTATTGTTATTGTTTGGTAATATGCTTAATACACATTAATGATAATTATATTTTATTGAATGATGAATGATAACACATAAGTATATATATTTACATAGCTTGCTAGTAGATTATCTACTTACTAAGACCTTGGGTTTCATTATTTTATATGATTCTAGCTAATCAGAGTGAAGCTCCATAATTACCACTAGCTATCCAAAGGTAAACTTGCAAAAGGCAGCTCTAGTTAGAAGATAGGAACATGGTAGTTAATGATAAATTCTTTTGGGATAATTTGTAATTATTTGATATGTATAAACTAAATTCTTGTAATTGTATTTTGGTTAAATGAAAATGCAAGGATACTTAATTAATTAATCTGTAAGCCATAAATGTTATAGTTATCTTTGTGTGATAGTACCAAGTAATTTAGCAAGGTTAGTGGTGACCAATAATAAGAAACACACTAATCACGGTTAGGCAAATCATAATGCTTAATAACTAAGAGATAGATTTAAAATGGATTTTGCAAAACTTGAATAAAAATAATACAATCCATTAAAATAATTTATCAAAACTATTATATATTTATCATAAATAAAAATGAACTCTATTCACAAAATGATAGAATATTCATTAAGGTAAAATACAATAATTGAAAATAATTTCTCTTAATAAAAGACATAAAATTTCATATTTTTAATACAAAATAAATTACAAATTCAAAATAACTATCTTTAGCTTTAATGCACTTCATTGATTTTTTTTATTTTGTGATTTCTTCAAGTTTCTTAGAATCTTTCTTCTTCTTTTCTACTTATCTTTTATACTTAAACCAATCCACCTTTTTATGCCTATATCTCTTATAGACTTTGAACTTTTCTTTAAACTATAGTTTCTTGGCCTTAAGGCGATTATAATTTTCATGACTTTTTTTCCTATCATGTAAGGATTTCCCATAATTGTTAATAAAATGCTCTTTTACTCTTTATTTTTATTTTAAAGTTAAACCATAAAAAACAAGCTCAACCATTTGAACCTTTGCTTTTCTCATCTCATCCTCAGTTTAACTAATGATTGATATCATTTTGTTAATTGTTCACTCACCTTGTTAAGTATTGCATGAGGTTTTCAAAACATCAAACTATAAAGGCAATGACTTTAGTGCTTGTCAAATTAGACAACTATCTCTCAATTCAACTTCCATGCTCTTCAACTTATTATAGTAGTTAATCAACTTCATAATGTGCTCCCACACTCCATTGACTCTATTATAGGTTATTTTCTCGAGTAGTGAGAGATAATAACTTTTTTTCACTCTATCGAATTATACAAACTTTTCTCCAATATAATTGAAGAAGGTATTGGCATCCTTAGAATTAGGGATGCTTTATGGTCTGGTTTATAGTACACTTCATAATCATTAGAAAAATTCGATTTAACTACATCTAATTTTCATGTTTCTTTTTTTATTCCGCACTTGAGTTCACATTAATAGTAGGTTCCTTTTCTATAATTACCATGTCCATGTTCCAATCAACTAATATAGTTTCAAGGATTTAGATCATTCATAGTAATTCTTCCTATTTATGTCTTTACTGAGATTAATTTTATAGGCAACAAAGCTAAGATAAAGGCATTAACATGTTAATGCATATAATTACTTTAATCATGCTTATTTTTTCTCTTAAAATAATCTATGTGATTTTATATAGTATTACATTATAAAACTTAATGCCAAAGGGTATTTAATATTTTATAATATAATATGAGAGTTAAATATTATACTCTTAAAACTTAAATATTGAAAAGATGTTTAAAAATCCTAGGAATATGTATACTCCCTTTGTCCTTTATTTTTTGTTGCATTTAAAAGAAATTTTCAATTCATTTTTATTTATCATTTTAGAAATATAATGCAACATTAAATATTATGCTTTCAATTTGACCCTTATTTTTTATTAATAAATATTTTATTATTCTACACATTTATCTTGGAATATCTCAACAAATTTATTATATCATATTTCTCCCTCCATTGTTAATTGTCTTTAACTTTATTCATAAAATAAAAGATGAAGCAAATTTTAATTTTGAATTAAAGAGTTGCTTCTAGTAACAAATAAATAAAATAAACTACTTTTTTAATTTTTATAAAAATAGTTAGATATAATAGATAGTAAAGGATAAAGAGAATAATACTTAACCTTACATTTATGTTATCACAAATAAATTATATTAATAATTAATAATATAATACTGAAAGACATTTAGTATTATTAATATAACACTTTCCTTGATATATTTTAAAATATTTTTTTCCAATTCTTTTCATTGGCAAATTTTTTGTGCAACTAATTCCATGAAAGATGGGTGTATAATTATACAAAATTTCATGACATAATATAAACACCTTGTAATTTCTATATTAATAAACAATAATGAAGAAAATTATTACATCATCATACAAAGCCCAATAAATGATACAAAAATTACAAAAAGTAGCTTGGGGTATAAGAATTATATATTAAAAATTTCAACTTAAAATAACATTAAATAAATACTTAAAATGGATAATTTTGATAAAATTAATTTTTTTATTAAAAAATTATGATAAAATGCCGATAAAAAGTGTTTAGAGAGTAGAATACAATGGCATAAACATCATTACAAAATTCCACCCTTAAGATGACGCTTGGGCCTTAAACACCCTTAACATGTATAAGCATTGTACGTGTAATGAATAGCATCATGATCTTTGCTCATTTTGTGTGAAAATAGATGGGGCTAACTTGATTCTTACCTAAATGCAACTTGGGATGTTCCTTGTAATTTTATGCAATTTTTTTTGCACCATTTTCACTCTAAACCATTTTAAACTTGATTTCTTAATTAACCTAATCCAAACAAAATCCAAAATACATGGAATCTTAATTTACAAACTTTTAAAAATTTAAGATATGCTTGAAAATTTATCTTAAAAAAATTATGATATTTTTCCACTTTCACCAGTTCTATCCTCTCAAACATGATTTTCACATTTAATTTAACTAAAATAATTTTTACAAATAATCATTTAAGATTTGTTAAAAATTAAAAATTTCCTTTGGATTTTAAAATTGAACATAGAACCATTACATTGACTATCTTGGAGCAATAAAACTAAAAATTTTCAATGTGGTTTCATGGAAAAATTATCTAAAGAATAATTTCAAATTTTTAACAAGAAGATTGTTAACAAAACTTAAATTCTTATAGGAAGAATTTTATAATGAAGCATGAAATTTTTTTAGAATGCGTAACAAACACTATTTCTAGTATACACAACAATACCTTATACTAAGATACACCATAATTAACTAGTTTGAATTCCCTTTCTAGAGGCACATTTTGGCATACTATTTCATGCTTTAAAATTTAATACTAGGCAAAACTTGCAAAGTCCATATCTCATTTCATATAATTCTCTAACAAAAATATATATGGATAAAAGACACACACATATACATGCATTAGCACTAAACATATTAACAATAAACCAACCATACAAATGCATAAGGCATTGGATGCAAGGTTTTACTAAAATATTATAGAACTAAAGATGGAACCCCAAGAGTAGAGGTGCAAATAAGTAGAGCTACTCGTGAGCAGCTCGAGATCGATTCGTAAAAAGTTCGGTTCGAGTTCGAATTTTAACGAGTTAAGCCAAAATGAGCTCGGCTCGTTTAGCTCGTTGATTAAACAAGCTGAGCTTGAGCTTTTTATTACTCGGCTCGAATTGTTTGTGAGCCTAAATGAGCTTAATATAAAATATATTTTTATATTTTATATTATATATAATGTATATATAAAAAACTCATTAAACTCTTTTAGGCCCATTTAAGCTCGTATATTATATATAATGTAAATATAAAAAATTCACTAAACTCTTTTAAGCTCGTATAAGTTCATTTAGGATCGTTTAAACTCGAATATAACTTAAGCTCAAGCTTAAATACTTAAATTCGAGTTTGAGCTTAAATACTTAAGTTCGATTAAAAATTTAGAGTAAAGAATTTAAAGCTCGTTTAAATTCAAATAAGTTCGATTAAGCTCGTATTTGAATTGAGCTCGAACTCGAGCTCGACTTTTTTAAGCTTGACAAGTTAGAGCTTGAGCATTCAGATGTTCGGCTCAGCTCGGTTCGTTTGCACCTCTACCCAAGAGCCAAGATTTATTAAAGAAAACTAGAAAAATTGAATATCTTAGTGAAGTAAATAGAATATGTTTTTGTTTGAGAAATGTATATGTAGGACATATCTATTATTATTCTAAGAACCTATATGATAGTATACTAAAAAGCATGGACACAAAAGAACTATAGGAAAAATTACATGTTTCCAGTGCAATATGAGATCTTAGAATGTGTAGCCAATTTCATATATATATGTATATATATAACAAATTGGATACTAACATTCCTATCTAGATACCATATATTTCACAGATGTATGCAATCCACAAAATATAGAAGTTCACATGCTTGGTAACATTAGAAAGTATAAACATATTTCATATACACAATATGAGAAAAAGCACATATACATATATCTTAAATTTCATGGGTTCATATATGAATTATATTTGTCAAATTAGCTATGAAACACAATTACCCAAGATTTAATACCAATTGAAGAAAAAATTTAAAAATTTTATAATTTCTCAATCGTTAATTTTGTAACACAACATAATTTATTGAGTGGTGCAATTAAAAATCATGTGAAAAAAATGGAAGAGATAAATAAAGTATTAGCCTTTACCTAATTTAATTAACCTTTCCATATGTTTTCCTAAATGAACAACTTTTGGTGACTCCTAAAGATTAATTGGAGTGTCACCAATTGCATGATCAAATGCATCATCACCATTACCTGATCGTGATTAGCATTGAACACATTTCTTACTTTTCATAAGCCTAATCAATTAACCACGAAGACTTTAACTTAATAATAATAAGTTTATCCCTATAAGAACTAAATGTGACTTAAACTTTAAATTAAGTAAACAAAGTTTTCCCTTATTTTTCAAACATTAAATAAGGTTACTTATCCTAAATAATCAACTTGTAAATTAATGGAATACATTTCATTACAATATACATAATGTTTAAATGAAAGACAACTCGTAACACTAACTAAACACATTTATAATTGTGTTTTAAATCCTAATAATCAAGTTCTTCCTAAAATACCTTGGATTTCTACACAAATAGCATAACTAGAGATTCTTAACTTGATTCTTGAAAATATTAAAATAAGAAAAGAGTGAGTTATATAAACTTAGTAAGTGTATATCTCTAAAGAAAAAAATATTAATAAAACTAGTTAAGAACAATCCAAATAATTTCATTAGATAACCATTAAATGGTTTTGCTGGCATTTATAGATGATAATTTTATCTTTCCTAACCATCAAGCCATCATGCTTTTTGGATCATACTTGTTTTAGGAATATCATGCATATCAAAGTAATAAAAATGAGTGGTTCTTTATAACTTAATAGTTATGTACCTTATTCATAGTAATAAAGGAGATTCTTTTAATGATAGAGGTAAAGCAAGGTTGTTAACCATACTATTTTATATATAATCATTTGAAATTCATATTTCAAAATCTAATCAACCTTAAAAGGCTTATTCATGGTTAATTCATATAATAACAATATTGTATTACAAGGTGGATAAATACATATATCCAAATCATGATGATCATGTCATATAATAACAATTTAGTAGTGAAAGGTATCTAACACGTTGCATAGTATATCATACTTATACATGAATATACACATACACCTTGTAACTATTGACTTAACCTTATACTATACCCTCTTTTTGTGTTTGTTCCTCCCATGGCAGCCTTATACCTTACCTGTCTCTTTATTGGGATATTATCAATTGGTAGTCATATCACCCTTTAAATAACTCTTATAAATTACATATTAATGCACATTCATATGCTAATTCGTGATCTCATCACATTTTACATAATTTCATTTATAACATATTAATTCCATCACATATCACAATAGGACATAGTTACCATTTTTTGAATCCATAACCTTGGCATTATCATAGTTATAAAATCAAACATAGGCATAACCATAGACATTTATTCAATATTATACAATAAAATTATATAAATACCACAATATTATGCCATAACTTACAACAATGATATGTCTTTCTTTATAGTCCTAAAAGTATATTTATCACTATTTTATAGGAATAAATGCACAATTTAATATATACATGATTCTTAAGCCAACTAATCAATAACTTCAATAGTAATAAATAATTATTTTAAGAAGTTCTTTATACTCAAATGCAATTGAATACTATAACTACCCTTATAAGAGTTTATATATACAACATACTTATTAAGGAAAATATAAAACTTAAACAAAATATTAGTTTAAGATAAGATATACATTTACCTTTTAGGGCTTTCTTTCCTTCAAAGAATTTTTAAGTAATCATACTTATCTTTCTTTCCTTTATTGGTTAATTTATAAGATAAATCATAAGCATATCATTGTTAACTATTTTCTTCCAAAAGACTCTTATCCTAGGTTCTAACCTTATTTTTCTAATTATCCAAATCATAAGTTTCTTATTTTTTTAAAACTAAAGAATAAAACTAAAAATATACTTATATATAGAGATTTTTTAGATAAAAACCATACACGAAAAAGTATTAAAATTTAATTCGCTAGAGAAATACTATTCACATCATTTTAGCCAACCATGCATTTATTTCATAATATTTCTAAGTTTAAATCAAGAAATTTTTAGAAAGTACATAAAAGAGCACCTACAAAGGCTATAATATTGACATACTATGCTTTATAGAGCTTAAGTGTGCTATTCTAACATTCTAGAGCATGAAATTCTTATATTTTTAATAGTTGGGATGAAAAATAGAGATATAGATATGCATAAAGATTCTTATTTTTGGTTAGATCTAACAAAAAATATGAAGATCTAAAACTCTAAAACCATTCATCAGTATCCAAAAAGGCTCTTATTGATTAGGTGGCACCATAAATGTATCAATTCGCTAGCGAAAGGATGGGAAAGAGTAACTCTTGCAAGTTCTTTCTAGCTATAGAAACATAGCTTATCCATGTTGCTAGTTACTACTGGTAGCCAGAAGAAAACATCGACGAGTGAGCAATGATGTGATAAAAAGAAGTTGTAGTAGAAGTAATATGGCAATAAAGGCAACAAAAAGGAAAGGAATGATAAGAGGAGGGAAAAAAAAGGAAAGGGAGTTCATGCAAAGGAGAGAGAAAAAGAGAAAAAAATATAAAAAAAAGTCAACAATCTTTATTTGACATTTCTTGATACACCATAGGTTTAAATTCTATTAGATTTCAACTTCCTATCCCTCAGTTAAAATCAATGCTAGCCAAGTAATATTTTTTTTACTTTTAATTTCCTAATGAATATTATAATAACTTAATTGGTTTAGGAATGAAAAGAAATAAATATTTTATTTTTCTAATGATTTTGGGAAAACCCTTTACTAAAACACTTACTTATATCCTTATAAGCCTTTTGTCATAACCCACTTGGTCATGATTAGAATGGAACCTATTTTTTTATTTTTACAATCTTGTCTAATCCTATATGGCATTATCACATGGTACTACAAACTAAGTAAGTGGATTAACTAGTTTCACTTTTATATACTAGAAAAATATCTTCAAACAGAGTTTGTATTGAAACTAATACTAAACTATTTACATAGAACTAACCCATTTTCTAACTATCTTTTAACATAATTATGGCTATTCTTAATAAGATTTCTAAGAGGTAATTTACTCTTAAGTTGATTAAGGTGGTCAAGAAATTGTAACAAGTAAGTCTATAAAATATTTTAAATAAAAATAATAATGAGTCATAAACTTAATAAGCAAATAACTTATTTAATAATTATAAATAATCATATTCACATTTATCTTCTATTCTTTATATATATAATTGTATCAATCCATAATAATATCCATTACACTAAATCACATATCATGCAACTCAATCATTTACTAACAATAGCATGCAAAGTTCAATAAGGAAATGTAGAATGACACATACATAATCTATCTTATTCATCTTTTACTATCACAGCCACCATATATAAGCATATTATAGCATAATAAAGTATTCTCACAAATAACAAATGATAAACACAAATCACATTCATGAGATAAACATATAAATAATTAATATAATATTAAACAACTTTAATGTTAAAGGCCACTCTTATCAGACTTGCTTACCTAACCTGCCTGCTTTTCCCTTTGCTTACTCCTTAGGCAGAAAGTTATACTTCAATACTATTCACACACAATAACTTTCAAAGCTTTATTTTTTATGCTTATACAACGAAAATATAGGTTTTAATACCACTCACACATTACAATATCAAATATCCCACCTTATCCTCCCATATATGATTTCATATTTCAATTCAATATCATCTCATCATATTTCCATCATAGTTCTTCCATTTCTCCTTTTCATTTAATAATACATCCCTAATAGAGATTTACTTTCAAAACACATACACACTCACACACATGTACACTTAACTGAGTTTAAGATATCATTACACATTGTAAGCATTCATTTCATAGTAATAACTCATTATATAAGATAATACTAAACAATTTAATCATATGTTCAAGATAAATATTTATTTATAATCTTATAACAACTCATACACAATCATCTTCAAAGACTATAAAATAACATTCTTTTATTACAGTAATTCATAACATTAGACAAACTTTTTATAAGACACCACCAAATAATTCAGTTATATTATCATAATGAAATCTACCTATGTGCAATCACATTTGTACGTAGTATAGTTGTATTGATATGATATAATAGCACACAAGTCTTTTAAATTTTGGGATAATATGGACATTCAATTAAGGTATTCAAATATGAGACACTAGAGTTTAAGTTTATAGTTTATATTTGAATACTATATTCAAATATAACCTTTAAGGGATAACCTATTTTGAATAGAATTAAGTATGGTTTTAGGAGTATTAATCCAAAAATTATACCTGAATACTATAGTTGATTATAACTAACCAAGGATAAGTCCATATATTGATATTTAAATATAGTATTCGAATATGACTTACTCAGGAATGGATTCCCAAGCTCATATTCGAATATTATATTCAAATATGATCCTTGGAAACTTCAGTCTTCCTACTAAATGCAAAATTAAAATCCATTTTACTTTCTTAGTTCACATACAAGGTCCCTAAGCCACCAAACATTAACTTGATATTATTTAAAGAATACCTTTAGTTATGAATAATGAGCTCATTCTATAACGTAATGACATCATTCATAACTTATATAAATATAGTCTTTTATAATATTCAAATGCATAAGTATGTAACCTATTGCAATATTCAATTTTAAGTATATATAATTCATCAAGGTAATTAAGATGCATATCCATCAGTTTTTTTGCAATAGTCATCATTTCATTATTTGCTACATTAATCCATTATGGTAATAAAGTGTAGGTTAATATAATCAAATGCTATAATAAAATATATTCTTAATATAATCCAATACTACAATGTAATATAATATAATATAATATAATATAATATACTTTTAGACTTTAGTAAAATATAAGGTAATATAGCTTAACATTATAGTAGAATATAAAATAGCGTAGTTAATATTATAATAGAAATAAGGTAGTATAGTTCAATTCTATAACGAAATAGAAGATGATGATGATGATAATAATAATAATATTTTTTCAATATTAAGATAGAACGTAAGTTATTTTAATCCAATTCTATAATGACATACAAACTATTATAATGTACTATCATAACTAAATATAACTATGTAATCCAATACCATATTAAATCATGCATTACCTTAATTTAATATAATCCAATATATACCCTTATGGATATGATCTATACAATTATGACATTATGACATATTATTTCATTAGTATGATTTATATAATTAACTTTTGTTGATCACATACTAACTTATCTTAACCTTGAATAATATTTTATAATTAATTAAAAGGTTACTAATTTATTAATTATGCTATTTATTCCATATTAGGCTAAACTTAAATAGCTTGTTGTGGAAGGGTTATTCACTAAGGAATAGATAAAATATGAAATAATTATGATCTATACATGTTAATCTCAAAAATTCACTTGTTCTTTGATTGAAGTTTTTGACCTATGTTTACTAATTTGATGATATTTTAAAATATACATAAGATCTTGATGTAAAGTTAATTCCATTAGAAAATAAACTCAATTACCTTTCTAACAATACATGGTTCACTCAAAATGGATGTAAAATAAGTAAGTTATATGCCTACAATCAAGTATTGGTTCCTAAAAGCCCTTGAAGGTTTATATTTAAGTACTATACTTGAATATGACTTGATTTTCCAATTTTTTTTATTGAAATTTCATCGAAACTCAAGCAAGTTTCAACCCAAAATTATTAAAGAATAACTTTAGCTCTTCAAATACACTAAATAACCTTTTTTAACATTTTCCTAACTCACAAAATTTGATTAAGCAAACTTCATTAAGACTTGCTAACAATCATCAATTTCCAAATCATTATCATCATATAACTAATTTCTATTCAAAACCTAATAAAATTCATGGATTTAACTTGTAATAAAGGATTTAAGCATGTTATCCTCTTACTTGGTGATGGAGGAGAGGTAAGGAAGATAGATGAGTGGTTAAATGGTCTTGTACATTATTAGTGAGAAGAAACTTAGGGAACACAACAAAAATCCCTAACATAACATAACAAAAATCCTTAACATTTCTCATCTTTACCTCAATGCTACCAAAATTCTTGATTGAACTTAGAATAATATCTTGTTAGAAGAAATGTAGCAATGAATCTTTAATTTTTCCTTAGTTCAAACTCCCAAAATGTTGAAGGATTTGAAGAGAAGTTGAAGAATTTAATGTAGAATGAAGGGGAAAGAGGAGGTTGATGGAAGGGTTTGGAAAATGAGAAAAAAATTTATGCATTGATGGTTTATATTGTACTAGAGGCATTTTTATAATTTTGATAGTTTTAAGAGTAAATTAGGAAAATAGCTCCCTAAATCTTCTTTGTGCACCCCTAATTACACCTAGTTTTATACTAACTTTATTTATTCATCTCCTATCTATTTTTATTAACTCATTTTTTCTAATTTAAACACTACTGTAAACTTATTCACAATAATTTATTAATTATTATTTATATATGGTATTAATGAAATAAACAAATAAGTAACTTCTAATTTCACATAAACCTATAATTAATTTAGTTTTGCCTATTTTCATCATAAGAAAAAAATCTCAATTTTTGAATTTAAATATTAACCTAACCATATCCACAATTCCTATAATTATTAACTTATAGCCATGGTTACTAGACAATTTAATAAAATAAAAATCTAAAAAAATTAGGGTGTACACTCGCAATTTAATATATATATATATATATATATATATCTCCTTAACTTTGTGAGAAAATCATTGTGAAAATTATTTAAATGAATTTTGAAATAAAATCTTGCCCATATAAATATAATTTAAATATCATAGTTAATAAAAATTAATTACTTTAGGACATTAAAATAAAAGAATTTAACCATTAGTTTGGAGTACTACAAAATGGATGCAAATTGCTTCTTGAAAAGATACAATCAAATGAAATGGGAAAAAGATTACCTTTTTTTTTATTTATAAAACTTCACTCTTTTTCTTTGATAAAGAAAAAAATATTAAAGTAAATAGGCAAATTTATCCCTAAAATATTAATTTGACATCAAATTGATTCTAAATTTTATTTGCATCAATTTAATACAATTTTATTAAATTTGACATCAAACTGATCTTGAAAGTTAGATAAATATCAAATTAGTTTTAAAAGATTATATTAACATTAGAATAGTCCTAACTTTTATTTTGACATTATATTATTCCTATTATTAGTATTTCCATTGGCAAATTTGAATTGTAGTTAAATCTTCCATCCTTTAATTATTATGTTCCAATTAAAAATACAAAATAACGAGGTGAGTTGAAATATTCATTTTTAAGAGACAATATTATGTTTTACTTTTAAAGAAAATGTCAAATCTTGAATATTTAATAGTAATACTTGCTTGAGAAAAAATCAAGCAATGAATCAAATGATGAACAAATTCATCAGAAAATGAAATAAGTATTTGATCATATTGGGTTAGGTTTTATTATGTATTTTTTTGTTTTTTTCTTCTTTTCAACTTTTTTTTTATTTTTTTAGTGTATAAGCTTAACATTGCTAATTTTTTACTAAGAAAATAATAACATTTTGAAATTTTTTGTTATTTGGTTAGTAACTTTTAATCTAAACCTTGATTTGGTTATTTGGACTGTAGCCCATTTTGGCATTTGATATTGTTGTTTTTTGAATTAATACTATTTATTGCTATTACTAGAATTTAAGGCATTTTGCTTATAATCCCAATTTTTGTAAGTTAATTTATTATATTAGAAAGATTTAAATCCTAATTACTTTGATCAAAATTAATTTGAGAGTGAAATATAATGTTCTCTCTTAAAAATTAAAATTTCAATCCAATTTAATATTTTATATTTTTAATTGATCCATAATTAAAAGGGGAAATATTTAATTGTAACTTAAGTTTTTTAATGAAAAAATTAATGATAGGACTAATCAAATGTCAAATTTAATAAAATTGAACCAAATTGATGTCAAATAAAATTTCGGACTTCAATTTAATTTTTCGAATATGAACTTGCCACTTACTCAAACTATTATTACTGTGCCCAAATGGCAAGAAAAATAGTTTAAGTAAAAGTTTCTAAAGATAAAAGTTTTCTTATAATCAAATTAATTAATTGGATTGTAAACCATATGCATTATAAATTTCTTATCTAATTATACCATATTAAATTTAAATACAGTTATATCTATAATTTAATAATTACTTAATTTTTAATATTAAGTAATATTAATACTTAATATTAAAAATGTGTTTATAAATTAATAGAAGATTCAAAAATATAAAATTTCCAACGGTAACTTTTTAATTGAAAAATTGATCGAAGCACTTAACGAATGCGACAGTGCTGAGGGCAACGGCACGGGTGGGGATTGGTGTAAAAAGTCAGATGAAGTCTACCCCACGCACTCAAATTCTCTCTGATTGGTCTCTCATGAGCCCACCGCGTGGGACGGCGTCTGAGTTTCAACCCCATCCCCAACGCTAAAATATCCTGCGATCTTCTCTCTCCTGTATTTGCCATTTGTGTAGCCATAATATATTCTCTTAAGAAGTTACAATTGAGAACACAAGCTTACTTCTCTAATGCTCCCGACACCCAACCTGAAAATTCTCAGGATTATATTCTTCGTTTTCATTTCCTACCTCCGCGTACAATTGTTCACAGCTTTTTGTTTGCGCCTTTTGTTCTTCATCACCACCACCTCGATTCACTAATTGGGTCGTCCTTTGATTGTGGATTAGAGCCTTAGATTCCTTTTCATTTGACTTTGTAGACAAAGGCAGGTAAAAACAAACAACTTCATCAAGTTAATATTTTGATCAATGGAAAAAATCCTTTCTTTTTATTCTCGGGTTTCCCCCCCCCCCCTTCTATCATCTCAGTCTTTGTAGGTTTATTTGTATCTAAAATGCCTCTTTTTTAGTGATTCAAAGGAGAATTTAAGTGGCTTGTTTTGGAATTCTGTGAGACGACTTGGGTCATCCTGCTTTTGCTTTCCCTGTTTCCCTCCCTTGGATTCCGGTGGTAGTGTTTCTTCTGCGTGGAAAAGTTGGTAGCTTTATTGAAATCTGATCAATTTTGGCACTACTCGCTGGTTTTTCCTGCCGGCCTTTTGAGTTTAGTCGATTCCGTGTATAAGTAGAGTATTTCACTGGAAAGTTTCTACTTTCAGAGCTCGGGTTCAGATTCTTGTGAATTCTTTAGTTTCTACTTTCAGAGCTTGGGTTCAGATTCTTGTGAATTCTTTCTCTGCTAGGGATTTATGGGCTTTTGGTTTATCTTCTCATTTGAGGAATTTGTGTTCGAATTGGCTTCCATTGTGTAGCTCAATACCTTGCAGAAACTCAAGTTGAGCCCTTCTATTTCTCTCTGAAGTTCGGGGATTGTTGCTTTCCTATTATAATTATAATTTTCTGTACGTCTATTTAAGATCTGCATGAGCTCAGGTCTAGGAACTGTTTATTTAAGCTTTGTTTTTCTTGGGGTTATAAAGGGTACTGGGTGCGTGACTTTTGGGTTCGGGGTTGCACAACTTGGAGATCTCATTCCTGTTTTCGGGTGTTGGGTTGCAACTTTTAAGAATCAAATTACGTGTTTGTATCTGAGTTATTTGAAGTTTGCCTTAACATAGGGTGAGTTGTTGATTTTCTTGTAGCTGTTGTGCTTTGCCAGGTAAGGTTCCACGTAACAGTGTTATCATGGATTCCCCACAATCTGTTGTTTTGCCACTGAAGAGCTCTGTCTCGGGCGAGTGTGAAAAGCAGAAGTCTGAGTTTTTCACACAGAGTTGTGTTTCATTGTCTAAGGAAACTGAAGTCAACGGAAAGGAAGCAGTGATATCTAATCAAGATGACTTCATAGGTTTTCTTGACGTTTACATACACCAGGCTAGAGACATCCATAACATCTGCATATATCACAAGCAAGACGTTTATGCAAAGATTTGCCTGACCAGCCATCCGGAGGACAATGTGTCTACCAAAATCATCAACGGGGGAGGAAGGAACCCTGTTTTCAACGAGAGTCTTCGTCTGAATGTTAGATCAGTTGATTCTTCTCTGAAATGTGAGATATGGATGTTGAGCAGAGTTAAAAATTATATGGAAGACCAGCTGCTTGGTTTTGCTCTGGTTCCTTGGTCGGAAGTTCTTGTCAAGAATGGGAAACTAGAGAAAGAGTTCTCTCTTTCTTCAACTGATCTATTTCATTCCCCAGCAGGCTTTGTTCATCTGTCCATTGCATACACTGGTGCTTCACCTGATGTTATGGAAATTCATGCCATGCCCACAGATGTCACTGTGCATCACTCAGAAACATCTGAGTCGCTGGCCAGAGATTTAGATAAAATAGAGTTTCCAGATCCAAAAATCGTGAATGAAGACCACCTGATGGCTTCAGAATACTTTGGCATTTCATGTGGGGAGACTCAGTGCTCTGAAAGCCTGGCTACCTCTGATGGTGAAAATCATAGTTCTGAAGCTGGTCTCCATCTACTAGAAAGCTTATCGGAAGCATGCAGTGCTGAGTCTGCGCCTCCTTCCAAGGTCGATTCTCCACCCAGCAGTGTGTCAACAAATAGGACATCTTCTCCTTTGGTTCCTGCAAGCTCAGAGTCATCTGATGCTGCTGCTGCTAAGTCCCCTGGACAGGACCAAGTTTCAGGGAGCAAAGAGAAAAGTGCGGATCTTGTTAAAGATGGTGAGAGTGAATCCTCAAATGGGATCCCTAAGCCTGTGGTGAGTGTGAACATGGAACCAGAACCAAAGGTAGTGCAGCAGGAGATAGTAGACATGTACATGAAGAGCATGCAGCAATTTACAGAGTCATTAGCAAAAATGAAACTTCCTTTGGACATAGAAAGTGGACCGACAAGTTCAGAAGGTTCAAGCTCTGAGCAGAAGATTCAAGCATCAAAGAACAGTAACAACTCCCGTGTGTTTTATGGAAGCCGAGCCTTCTTCTGATCCAGATGCAGGTGAGGTGACTTAGATCTTAGAACAAAAACTGATATCAGTAGTGAAATCAAATAATGTATGTATGTAGTATGCAGTGTGTTGTTATCCTTTTGTCTACTTTTTCGAGGTGGTTTTGGTAGCAGCGGGTCATAGCATCGTATGCTCACAAGCTCTCTTCTATCTTATCTGGTGCCCTGCCGTAATTTTCTGTTTCTGTCTGTCAGTAACTGCCAAAATAAAATTCATGAGTGATAATGTGGCCCCACGTTTACATGCATGATGAGTAAGATTTCGCGTCAGTTTTGAATATACTTTGCTACCACCAGAGAGATTTCGATGACTACACGGAGGACTAGCGCATTTCCTCCTCACAATTTTTTCTCTTTTTGGTGGAGTAAGAATTATATATATATATTTAAAAAATTTTCTAGTTACCAGTACACCTCCCTTCTTTCACGTTCCCTTTAATATGTGTCCAAGTTGCAATATTCTTTAACCCTCCGATTGCTTATTTTATTTCAAATGTGGACATGTTATTTCTGGTCTTACATACTAGGAGTGAAAAGCCAAATATTACATTTTAAAACAACAGCATCGAATAAGCAGTTTTTTTTCCCTAATACTGTAGAAGTGGCATTCTGATAAGCAATTTTATAGAACAATTAATCACAATTAAATTGTACATGTAAAAGAGACTGACATTGAGAGAAAGCATCCTTAAATTTCAGCCATTGCTTTCCAAGGATTCCAATCTCCTCTCCTCAGTTCAGCTTCTATATATCCATAAAACTACACACAAGCATAACATAACATGCTTCATATTTGCAAAAAACAGCTAGTAGACACAAATTGTTGTGCAACTTAATTATTTGATCGGGATTCATCCCTCTCATGTTTCAAACTGAAACTCACAATTTTCATCAGAAAAAAAAATGGAAAATGCGTTACAGTGGTAAAACACAGAAGAAACTCAAAATTAATACTCTATCACTAAACACCCTAAGGATTATATGCCTCGCCGGGGATGCATGATCACACTATTGAAGCCAATCATCATGCCGAGCATATCCCGCAATCAAATTTTACACCTCAATTAAATTCTAATAAGGAACAACCTATGTCTTAGAAATTACACCTCAATTAAATTCCAACAAGGACTATGTCTTAAAAATTAAAAGAAATCCAAACCTTCTTATAACTGCTTTCCCTTCAAATTTGTTTAACCCGAGGCAATAATACCATTAGCTACACTTGACGGATGTCCTTCCTTATAAGCTGAAATCTCTTAACTGACGGAGATGAGATGTATGTATAACTTTGGCATAACTTCCCCCTTGATCTACTGTTATCATTGACATATTCAGTTAACATATGTTCTAGGCAGCAATTCCTGGGGAAAATGGGGACACAAAACAACAGAAAATGACTTAACATGAATGCATCTGACATATTTATGTAAAAACGAGAAGGTGGATTAAATCGGATTTGAAAATTTTATATAATGTATATTACCAGATATCAGATATGCAGGTTTAGTGTCCTATGCAAAAACAATTATTCACTTCTAACACGAGAAAGAGTACTCTGTCATTTAGTTATATCTCAGGAATTTTCGATGCTAATTCTTTTATCTCAAGCATTGCTGAAGCTAATTCTCCATGTAAATTTCTTAAGTATTTCTGGGAAACGTAAAATTCCAATATAACTTTGGATAAAGATACCAGAAGATACTAGAACTAATTCTATTTCGATTTGCAGTTAGCACTTACAAGTAAACTATAAAATACCATTTTATATAATCAAATAGGGAGTTGGCTGATAAGAGCTGAAGGCAAAGTTCATGATTAAGTTCAGGAACGTACAGTACTTGGTACAATCAAAACAAGGAATTAACGTAGTTTCTTTGGTATTCTTATCAATTCAAACCTAGAAACTGCCTGGTCCTGAGTTAAAGACAAATGTAGTTGCAGATAGTTTTCTTTCAATTTTCTTCAGCATAATTCATCTTGCCAAGTAAAATAATTTCAACACATAATTACTTGGTCTAACCAAAGAAAGTCTTACCTCTATTAGATTGTCTACTTGAGACATTGTAATTTCCCATAAAGCCCTCAGAACTCTTCACTGGGTCGTCTGAAGTAATAGCACCAAGTCCACAACCAAATGAGCCAGAACCATCTAGGTCAGAAGTAGCAGACCTCCAAGCTGAGTCACTATAGATTGAACCACTGTGGTACAAGTCCGAATAGTGTCCTTCATAACCACCGGTTGATGCAGCAAATGTAGACAGGGTTACACCTGTACTGGCATTTCTTCCATACACTCCCCCACATCGGGCAAAGCTGCTATCTCCACCTCCATATACACAGTTTCCAGTGGCAGTATTATAGCTGGAAGCAGTCCCTACGCCCTGGCTTGGAGATGAAGGACCCCAATTTGTTCCATTATTTCCATCTGAAACTCCTAAGGTCGCACTTCCTGATCCCAAGTAAGGACCAGGGCTGAGTGGGCTGTTGCCATTGTTGAGGCTGCCATTTCCCCAGACATTTCGAGAAGGTGAGTTCATAAGAGAATTACCCCTCCCATTAGCCCCATTGTAGCCTATTGGAGTAGTATACCTGCTTGAGTTGCCATTATAAAATGGACTAAAGATCCGACCATATCCTAGACTGCTCTCGTAATTGGACGTCCCACCATAGCTTGGGCTCAACCCTGCCTCCAGATTCACTCCCATTCCAAAACCAGCGGTGCCAAATGGGGAAAAGCCACTTCTACCACTAGCAAGAGGACCAAACCTCCCATCCATCCTAACTCCATACCCTCCTATTGGACTCATGTTATAACCCTGAGCATAGTTGTTTAGGTAGTTATTACCCCTACCCAAATTATAGTTATATCTTACCAATGGGCTCCAGTTGGGACCAGGGGAGAGCTCTTTGGGAACCGCCCTCTTGACCTCAACCATCTTTCCATTCAGTTCATGAAATGTCTTATAAAGAACTCTGTCCACAGCTTCTTCTGAATCATAAGTGATGAAACCAAAGCCTCTTGGCCTCTGTGTATTGTGATCATACATTACCACAACATCAGTAGTTGAACCAAACTGATCGAAGTACTTCTTAAAGTCACTTTCAGTGATTGTTGATGGTAAGCCTCCAACAAAGATCTTTTTTGTGTTTCCAGGACAAGGTGAGCCGTGAACACTATGGGATTGTCTATTCAAAGTATTCTGGTCATCTCTAGGGACAGCTTTCTTTGCTTCAACCTGAAAATTACGAACCATCAAAATCATCAAGTCATTTTCAGTTTGTTATTATCACTAAGGTTCAATTCTGAATCAATGAAGTAATGTGCATCTCTCAATTTCAACCATCAAATTAGCTAGGCTTCAGCTCAACGGAGTCAAAAGTATATAGGATTTGTATCACAAGATCTCCATCAGGAAACGAGAGTTAAGCCAGGTGCCGTTAATACAAAGCTAATAACAAATATTAGCACAATGCCAGTGAATCAACAATGAAACAACTTACAGTGCGGCCATCAATTATATGTTTATCGACAACGACTCTTTCAGCAACAGCAGGGTCAGCAAAAACAACAAAACCAAAACCACGAGCACGACCGGTTGTGCGATCTCTCATGATCACTGCCTCTGTCACCTCTCCATAATTCCCAAAATAATCTCTGAGACGTTCTTCATCAGTATCCCAAGAAATTCCTCCAATGAAGAGCTTACCAAGATCAGATTTCATCTGTTCTGCTCCAAACATGACCAAAACTAACGGTCAATCGCGTATTTTAATCTGGCGACTGAACAAATCCAGACGGCCACTTATTTTGAATCATATTCTCATGGCACACCAAAAACTGACCGAAATTTAATAAGGTGGATATCTCTAGTCCCAGAACCAATATAATTGCATAGTTTTGCAGATGATAGACAAATAAGGCCAATTTAAAATTAAAAATTCAAATTTTTATAATAAAAAAGCGATCACAAGTGCAGACGATGAAAATCCATAAAGGAAACGAACCTTATCTTAAAATTCAGACAGCACCCAGCTGATGCTTCGATCAGATACGAAGTGAGTTTTGTCAAATTCGACCTAGAAGCATCAGATCTTTCGTGCATGAATCAAAAACCGACCAAACCAGCAAGGAAAGTATGCAAATGAATATTTTTCTAGATCAGGGATGGGATTCAGAAAGCTCAAGAGATCGATGATAAAGGAAGATACTTTGTAGAAATATTTACAATCTAAGAACCTAGGTGATAGAAAAAAATCAGGGACATGTAAAAATATTCAATGGGAGGTGAAAAAACTGATCGAAAACAGAGGATGTGCTTATCATCCTCGCACCAAAGTCCTCTCTCTTCCTTTTTATCACTCCTTGGTTATTCCACTACCCTTAATTAAATCTTTCAAAAAGAAAAAAAAAAGGAATTTGTAGCGAACATGGGTAGGACACAATTTATATATAATTGAGAGCCTGGCAAATCCTCCGGTGCAATAATATTTGCTGGAACCAAGAGATGACAGCAGATGATGGCCTTTTTTTTTCTTTTTCTAAGGAAAATTTTCGTATTAGAATGAAATTCACCGAATTTATTTTGTATTACAGGAAATAGTGTTCGGATTAATGCAAACTATTTAACGTCTGAAATCTCTACTCTACTATGTACGTTTTCATTTTTCATTAATATAACTTGTGTCATTCTTATGGTTGATTTTCCAGGAGGGATTCTATTGCATCAAATAGTTTCCTAATAGAGCGAACTTTCCTAATACATGTGTCAAGGAGGGAGCTGTAAAATGAAGTATTAGTTTCATTTTGTCAAGTGACAATGCCATATGTGTGAAGTGAAGATCTGTGAAGAAAGCGGATTCTTCAACTAGTTACGGCACATTGCTAACATAACATACGCAGTTCTCCTCTCTTGTGCTTTGGTTTTAAAAGTTTAGATTCCTTTATTATTTGTTGTAAGGCCTTGATGGAGATACGCGTGCGCTTCTTCCAGTATTCCCTCGGATTGCCACTCCTACGTACCTCTGATGAAATGCTCATTGCTTACCGTCCCTTCAAATACCGTAAAGAACGATGATGTTTTCGTTGCTCAAACTCACTTACCGAGCATCAAGTTCTTTTACCTACGAAAATATTTACTTCTCTTTGTTGCTTACTTTGGTTGATTTTTGGTCTAATTAGCATTAATTATTTCTAACTGAATTATAATTTAATATGTTTATGATCGGCCATTTGATATTGTTGAAACATTTTTAATCAAAATGTTTGGTATTGAATGGTTTACAATAGTTTAATTTGGTTTCGACTTAGACTTTTGAATTTCTTTTTTTTTTTTAACAATACATGATATCTTATTGCAATGAATATATCATTTTAAATGATTTAAATTATTAGTATGTATTTTCATTTATTATTTTCTATGATTAATTACATTTATACAATAAATATATTATTATTACCACTCCCTCACGGTCACATAAATGAGAGATTGAGAGAGAATGAGTCTTTGTCTTTGAAAGCAAATAGCATAAAGTGAGATTGAGTCAAATGCACCATATATTAAGGGTTTACAAGAACCTTCTTTGTTTCCAAAGGTTGCTAGGGGAGAAGTTGGGTGGTTAGGTCCGATTAAAGGCCTTTTTCCACTTGACTATTACTAATTGTCACAAACCAAATCTTCACCTAAATCTACCTGAACAACAGCTATCAATAAGCTTTACTTGATAGAGTCGAGTGTAGATAGATTCGTGCAATTTTCAACAATTTAGAAAAAAGTTAGTAACTATATGAATAGCCTTATTTAATATGTAAATAAAAAGAATATATTGTTCTTTATAATTTGCTTCTCTTCCTCATTCATAGATAGAGAGATGAGAAGTTCCATAAAAAATAAAAAATAAAAACTTTTTAACACAAATGATAGAATTAAAGCAATCCCACTTCATTTTCTTCATATGGCCTTGCCTACTCCTTTTATTCCTGCTATTGCCATCATTTTCCTATGGTGCCATTACACAATTGCCTCCATAACCAATTCCTTTATTAAATTCACAATGCCAGAATTAGAATCCTTCCATGGCCATCGTAGCTACAAGCCTTGTTTTTAGAGGTATTTTAATGGCACTTGCTTGCTGCCAAAATGACATTATTTTCACATTAAATTAGTCGGGTCACAAGTTAGGGTAGGTAATGAAGACCCGCCTAAAATTGACTTAAAAAAATATTTTAAGGCCCTAATTACTACTTAAACCACTTGAAAGTCATAATAAAACTAACTTTAATAATCCAAATTCAAGTCTGAAGGGGTGGTTACCAATATGTTGACCCAAAAATTCCACCTTTAAGTTGCAATTTAAAATGGATAACAAATTGCTTATTTGTAACCAAATAATAAAAAAAAAAATTAACAAACTTTTTGCAAATCAACTTGTTTAAAATTTTCAATCACCTTAAATTGATCAAATATGAAACAATTTCATTGGTTTATATCATTTTTAAAAGGATGTAACAAGGAATTTGCATGCATAGCAAAATTTTGTCAAGCCTGTGAATGATAGTTGATAAACTATGGATGCATGTAAACCTTGAGCTTAAGTTTAAACTTAGAATTATCATAAAAATATTAAAATTGAATATAAAAATAAAATTTCATCCTCAAGAAACTTTAAAGGAGTGCCAAATGTGAACATTCCATATTCCTTTTGAAATTTGATGTCATGATAGCTAGAATTGCATGTTAACTAAGTAAGATGTGATCATATGATTGAAGTTCTAGTTGAACAAAGTTTGATAACCGGAATTACATTTCAATTAAAAAATTTGATAGTCGCAATGATTGAAAAATATAGTGCCATAATGAAACATCAGTGGAACAAAATAAGTGTTGTTGAGATACCATTGGCACAAAAAAGAAAAGCTTCTAGAATATACATTGCCTTAAAGTGCTACTAAAATAACTGTTAGCCTAAAAGGAAGCGTTATCGAAATGTATATTAGTGTAAAAAAGAAAGTAATTTTTCTTAAAATTTAAGGACATTATGAATAAAGGCCAATAGTAAAGTCATTAAACAAAGGATAGCATTGAAAATGATAGTTTTTTTAGCACTACTGATGGAGAGAAAGCCAAGTATATAAAATTCTTTGAATAGTTGGTGTAAAGTAAGCAAACCTATAACATAACTCAAAAGCAATAATAATCAATGTAAGATAAAAACACCTATAACATAACTTAAAATCAATAATAATTAATATAAGATAATTTCCTAATATAACATAATTCTCATAAATGGTTTAGTTTTATTTTTAACATATTTTCTACTCACAAAGGAAAAGGTGAATGGATTTACTATTAACATTGTCATAGTGTGCTATCAGGATGTGTGGCACGAATTAATGACTATTTTAATAAAAATACAAGTCACCACTAATATTTTGAACGAAAAATTAGATAATAAAAAAGTCAGTGAAACAGATCCTTTTGATAGTAGGAGTAGAACAATCATTTTAGAAGATGTTTATAAAGGTGTTATGTGTTTGTTAATAGCTAAGTAGAATAGTCATTTTACAACCATTTTGCTAATTAGAAACTAAAAAAAATGAATAAAAATGGTCCTTTTGATAGTAAAAGTAGAACAATCACTTTACAAGATAATTATGGAGGTGTTATAAGTTTGGTACTAGCTAAGTAGAATTAGGAATTACTTAAGTGTGTAAGGTATATGATATAATATATGATACAATATATAACTATTGTAGTGGAATGGTATAAGATGGCAAAATACTCCATACCATTAAAAAGGAAAAGGAAGACATGACATAATATAAAATGAAATGATCTTCAAGAAAATAAAATGAAAAGGAAAGAAATCATTGCAAGTTTCCCATGTTTATTGTGTCAATTTATGGCATTGGTTGTAACACCCAACCAAAAGATTTACAACGTGGTTCCACATTAAGCTAGGTTGTTTATGAACTTCCTTAATAATCTTATATGACCTTTCACTTTCTTTATATATAGGTTCATGATTATGATGATATGGTATGACAATAAATTATCACAATGACATAAGCATGTATAATGATTATGTTACAATATTATGAATGATACAAAGTTTACTGAAGTATCAATATAATATAAGGATAATGATACATAAAACTCATAATAATGTTCAAATAAACTAATGAAAAAGGTTTATATTATGTAATAATATTTATGAATATATGGGATAAATACAAAGTATATGAATTTATATAATCATGAATATATATAATTTATGTATAACCTAAAGGTTTTTACCTAAGGTTAAGGTAGGGCTTTCATTCACTAAGTAGTGATTGCTTGCACCCTTATTTACATTTCAAATGGAAACATGAATGGAATGCATACTCCTATGACATATATGCATGTATAAATCATGTAATTGGCCTTTGTTTAAGATCTTTAGTAACATCTAATGTCTAGTTAGACTAATCTAAAGAAGCTATATTTAAGTTTTCAAAGTTATGTTTTCTAATTCATTAAATTGCATTAATTATTTCAAACAATTATCAAAATTTATTAAAATATGTATGCAATTATGATTTCACATTTAGATTATCATTTTCAAAAGAAAAATAAGAAAGGAAGAATAGTTATAGATTCTTAGGTTACCACTAAGGTGATTCGAGCTAATCATATACCTAAAACTCAATGTGACATATATTCATATTACACAATCTTTATATTCATGACAACATTATAATTTTTTTAATATTAGCTTCATTTTAATTTTATGAGAATAAGTATTAATTTTATGTATTTACTTGAATTTTAATTTTTATTATACATTTAATTCAAATGAAAATGATTTTTTTTATGATTTATCATATTTTAAATCATTTTAATGTGTATCATTGTCTACAACTTTCTTTTTATTAACTTTGTACTCATTATATCATTGTTTTGATGTAAATATTAGACCATTTTTGTGTTAGAATTATGCCCTACAAATCAATTACATATTATGTGATAGGATACTTCTCATAATCCTTTTTCTTTGATCAGTTATTAATAAAAAAAGAATTTATTTTTCTTTATTAATCATTTTATTATTATTTCTATTTAATAAAGTTTAAAGTCATGGAATATGATTGAGCATAGAGATGACAATTATGAAACATATTTCTTACAAGTATAGATCTTAAATTATTACACTTCTCCAAAATTAGGATAATTTCTATTTATTTTATTTAGCTTTTACATATGCATATTAATTTACTAATTGTTGGGAAAGTGTTTAGGATAGTATTTTATTTAATATAATTAGTGTTTTGTAACAAATATAGGAAACATTAAGTTAATTAAATAATTATGTAAACTTAAATTTGAATTAAGGTGTATAGAGGAAATTTAGGATATCCTTTATCTATTTTACCCTTGGTTGCTCTAGTATTTACCAAAATACCCTTATCATTAAAAAACTAACTCCTCTTTATTTTTCCTTATTTTCTTTAGTTAACTTCCACCTTTTTCCATTGCTCAAATTTCTTCAACATAAATCTTTAAATCTTGATAAGAATTTAGCTAGGGAACTTTAAGGGTTATTATCCTCCTCGTCTCACTTAAGGTAAATTTTTACTAATTGGTGATTTTTTTATGAAAATTTAGTTGAAGTTTGGTTGAAAAAGAGAACTAGGAATTCAAGCTGAATCCTTTCTAATTTTGTGTTGTTTAAAGGCAAATCAACCTTCCACCCAATCCTCTCCATCTCTTTTATTAAATCCAAGCAAATTATAAGTAGATAATCTATTTGAACTCATGAGTTTTGCATGATTTGTTAGAATTAGGTAATCAAAGGACCATTTTGCTTAATTGGTAGATTAACTAATAAATGGTTGTGCTATGGCATAATTAAATGGTAGTGGTAGTTTTAGAATGAGTGTTGATAATGAATAATTGTTGGATTTTGGCTTGGTTGTTAGGAAAGTATTGAATAAAAGGAAGATTTGACCATATCTATAGTGTTTTCGCATTAATTTTTAACAAAATTACAGATACTACTCAAGTATAGCCTTAAGATTCACTTATAGAAGCTTATGCTTAAGTATATACTTGAGTATCTTAAAAAAGTTACTCTTTAGACAACTATATTTGAGTATGACATTCAGAGTTGCTCTTTAGATGGTTATATACAAGTATATACTTTAGTATAGCATCCATAACTAGTCTCAAGTTATTTATACTTAAGTATAAAGGTTAAAATTTGATTTTGGAACCTCATACTTGCTTTGTCACTCAATATTAACTACTTTTTGTGACATTTTAAGTTAGTACATGATTGTATAATGATATTGTTAGTGCAAATTAGTTATAGATGATATTGTATATGATTACAATGATGATATTTGCACAAATGACTATATTTTTGCTAAAACTATATTGTTTAATGAATACTGTGAAGGGGGGCATATATATATTGAGTTGTGAATTAGTACCAAATCTAAGAAGGACATAGATGATATTTGTAAAGGGTATAAGGATGACTCACAAGACATAAGATGGTTTAAAATTTCTTTCTTTATTATATTTGCCTAACTTTAATACCATGCTTTGTCATATGGAAATATTATGCTTGTAAGTATGAATTTGATTATGTAGGCTATACATTAGACACTGTATGATTGCCTATTTGCTAAAGCAATAGATTATTTATTTAGTGAATCTATAACTTACTTTTTAGTTATTTTTCTCCTTTTCAAATACTTTTATAAAAGCTTTTATGAATATAAATCATAAAATATGTTAAAATGACAATTTTCTTTTTTTATAATATTGGTTTGTATAATGCAAAAGTATCTAATTATAATATAAATGCATAAATGATTAATTATGAAACCTAAGATAACTTTTATTTGATAAAGTCAATAATAATACAATCTACATTTGCCTTAAAGCTAATATGGATAATATATATGTGTCAAAATAAAGATGAGTATGAATGAAAAAATAAATATGATTCATAATTATTAAGTTTAGCTATTATTAATATGAAAAGAATAACTTTTTTATTATAAAGATTTGAAATTAAATTTGTATTAAAGGGTCCAAATGAATCCATTTTGGATTTTTTTAATCAAATTTTGTTGGGTCCTTAATAAGTCTAAATATTTAATGAATTTAAAGCAGTGGGTCTTTAATGGATCTAAATTTAATTAGGTTTAAGTTCAGTTTATCTAAACTTGACTTGTTGCCATCTATCAATGAATGTCATTAATATATTTAAATTGATTTAAATAATTTATTTAGTTATTATATTTTTTAAGGATTGATAAGGTATTAATTTTTGAATAGATGTTATGGTATATTTAATATCTTCCCCACACATAACTAACTCTCAAACCTTATTTTATTTTTTTTATTTTTAGAAACTTGTTTTTATCCATATTTCTAACTTCTAATTTTTATTTTTAAAAATTAGTTATAGCTCTTATTTTTAATTGATAAAATAATTGTCATTCGCATTATGGCATTATTTGAGCATATTGTGATAGAGTACTTACTAATTATAAGATTTATGAGAGTTAGCAATGACCATTATTGCCATTGCTACCATTGCCACAGTTATGCTAATGGAATTATCAATCACCTTCACCTATCATTACTACACTAATGGTAACTACAATAAGTGTCACCATTGCCTTAGTGACAATCAATGACCAACCATGGTAGTTATGGTCACTTTTACTTACTGCCACCACATTGATAACATGACAATGATAATGACTATAATAGCTATTAGTGATAGTGGCAATGGTTGATGGAAGGTTCGTTAAGGTGATTAGCAATAATAATGTTGGGGGTGGATAATAATTAATAGTAAAGAAATTGGTAAAGTAAAGCTATGTGTTTTTTGTTTGTTTTTTAATGTAAATTTCACTTATCAAGTCTTATCTTTTATTTCTAGGAGCATATAACATTATTCAACATTTCATATATAATAGATGGGAATTGTATAAAGTCTTACTATATAATTTATGTGCTAAATTTATAATACAACTTGTTTGTATAACTGATCTAGTACTATTATACTTTAAGCTTAAATACATTTTTAGTTTCTCTAAAATACAAATTGGTCACATTTGGTGCCTTTAAAATTAATAATTTTGGTCCCTATAAAACTAAAATTAGATTTATTCTAGTTTAATTAATCGATATTTATTCAAATGAAGATAAAAGTACTATTGTGGCATTTTGACCTCTTATGTGGCATGCTATGCTAACAAAAAAGTATGACTTACTTGTCCATCTCACCTTTTTTTCATTTCTCTTTGTTTTCTTCCACTTTTCTTTCTCTTTATTTGGCTTTAGAGGAGGCTTTCCTCAAATCTATGGCATAGTGGGATTTTAGCTAGTTGGTGCCTAATAGGAAGTGAAGTGGATTTTGGCCAAAAAGGAAGAGGAAGAGGAATATGGAGCTTATAGAGTGTTGATATGATGACACATTGTCATTCTTAGCTAAATTTGAATCAGATTGATTAGTAAAAACAATAAGCTTTTCACAATTAACATTGAAAGAGAAACTCCTAATATGATTTAGTGATCGAAATAGACTAATATCTTCAAGACATTCTATTAATTCTCTTGTATTAATAGTTTCTGGCTAGCTAAGTAATGTTTTAGTTAGAGTTTTAGGCATAACTTTAGGCAATTTCTACTTATCATATTAGACCACATTTTGGCTACAATTAACCTTATAAAAAACTCTTTCTTCTTGTTGTTGATCCCTTGTAATAGAGATTTTCCAAAAAAACCTATTTATTGATGACAAACCTTTTCGTTACTATAAAATCGAACCTTAGTTCAAATTTAAAAAGCTCTATCATTTAGGCTAAGTCTTGGCACCAAATACTCAAATGACAATATTAAACTTATAATCAAAATTTGACCACAAACCATGCTAATTCCAAAAGCTAAGAAATTGAGGGAAAATAAATAATGTGAAGTTTTTTACAATGATCCTTATAGAGGTTATGTAAAGTGATCTTCTAGACCTTGGTCTTAACTAACCTAATAACCTTCATGTAAAACCTTAGCACTTCCTCATACCATCCTTTGCAGTAAGGTTGGGTAAAAAAATTCAAATTGCAAAAAATCGAGCAAATTAAATTGAAATTAGATAGTTAAAAGTAGTTTAAAATTCAGAGCTGGTTTGTAACGAGTAATTTTTTTTGAAAAAATTCAATTTATGGTTAAAAGAGGTTTGAAAATTTTTAACCATTTCTAATCGATCTTACTCTAAATATTCTATTTTTCATAATTTAGAAAGTCTTTATGTTCTATTATTTTTTATACTATTATATAATCTCTTAATGATAAAAAATAAAGATAAAATATATAATTTCATTCTTGAAATTATGAAGTACAAACAAAATTATTCCTAAATTATATAAAGTTATAATTTCATTTCTAAATAATTATTCATATAGACAATTTTGCCCCTACATATAATAATTCAAAGATGAAAATTTTTATACAGATGTATATGGAGGGACAAGATTGTTTATTTGGATCATTATTTAAGGGTAAAATTATAACGTTATATAATTCAATGATAATTTTTCTAGCGCTTTATAATTTCAAAGACAAAATTGTTAATTTTGTCCAAAATAAATATTACATAACATAGTTATATGCTTAATAATAATTATAAATTTGTAATAATCGCAAGTTGATTTTTTTTAATGTTATGTTTCCACGTTAATAATTGATATAAATATTACATACACATGTAATATTTAAACCCCTAATAAATATGAAAATTCTAAATCTATAAACTACATGTAATATTTTTATATTGATAATTTGATAGTCATACATGATAACTATTAATAAAGTTCAAATATAAAATAGACAAACTCCTATGTTATAAAAAAAATAAGACTTAAATATGAATAAATTGGATATCTATAACAAAATTATTTTTTTAAAGCAAATCAAAATGTTCAAACCGATATTAACTACTTGAAAACATCAAGAATTGACTTTAATAGTTAATTGGTTTTAGTATTTGAATCAGTTAGAGTGGGGTCATCAAAATGGAAAATTAAAAAAAATTAATTCAGTTAAAAAAATTCATGCAAACCACTCTTAACTGAACAGCACACACCTTTACTTAGTAGTACATCAAATGAGTGCCCTCGATTTTGTTCAATAGCAAAGCTACCCTATCTTTGATCTTCTAAAAAACTCGAATCTTCAAAATTCAGGAATGAAAAAAAGTTAAATATTCAAAAACTCTATTAAAATTATTTTTTCCTTCTTTATTTTTCATTTCTTTCCCCTTTCTCCCTTCTTTCCATGTCATCTTTTCTATGACTCATTCTAACGAAGTTACTTGAACTAAAATTGGTCTAGCTTTAGTTTTATTAAGGCGGTAAAAATACACTTATACCCAAATTTTATATGATCCACTAATGTATATTAGTTATGAATTATCTACTTCTGATTGTCAGTTGATTTGCCTTATCTTTAGTTTCAACCCACATATATAATGGAGAACTGTGATGTCCTTTTTCCTTTTCTCATTTGTGGAACCAAATAAATAAACTGAATTACCTGAAGCTCTTTTATTACGTACAGCAATTTCAATTAATGGATGGCATTTTGATCAAATCTGACTTGCTTATTTAACGTGAGTTGAAATAACATTGACAGTTTATGGACTACTGACTCTCCCATTCATGGAATCAAATTACTTGAATCCGACCTTACATTGAACTAATTTGGTTTGCCTTGCTTTCAACACTCTCACTTATGTATGATTTTGTGTGGTAACTTAAACAAGAAACATTGTTGGAAAATCTTTGTCCGATAGTAATTAGTATTGCCTTTGACAAAATCAACCACCTCACCACTTTAGTGCTTAAAAAGTTGAAGCCACTCAAATGCCTTTTCTTCTTTTTATTTTTTTTTAGCTGCAACCATCATAATTGTTGATGCGTTTCTGTTTGAATATAAGTCCCTTTACAGTTATAGTTGAAAAGTAACATTATGGTTTTCTCATGAAAATTTTGTTGGGTGGGTAAAGGGGCTGCTAGCAACAGCAGGCTGAGAAAACGTTTATAATGAAATGACAATGAGAACGGAGATGGGATGAAATGAGATCCAACCCAACGTTACAAATCAACTGTCGTCCCCTTCACCTCTTCTTTCCTTTCTGTGTCTCTGAACACAGAAAACACACCCTCAGAGACAGCTTCGTCCCATAACCACTACGCCCTTCCCTCCATCCCCAAATTCCCTACTTCTGCTTTGATTCCATCACCCTCTCTCCAATCCCGCAATGGAACCCGCAGTTATCTCTGGCGAAAGTCACTCTGCTTCTGACCTCCAGTTTCCGGACTCCGATGAATCCACACTAAACGATCCGAATCAAGCTGGTTTACGGCACAATTCCAACGCCCCCGCTGCCGCTAGGTACAAGCTGATGTCGCCGGCGAAGCTTCCGATCTCGAGGTCGCCGTGTATCATGATTCCGCCAGGGCTGAGTCCAACGTCCTTTTTGGAGTCTCCTGTCCTTCTCTCCAACATGAAGGTGTAGTCTCTCTCTCTCTCTCTCTCTCTCAATTTCGGTCGGAAATGCAGTGTGCGAGTGAAACGAGGAAGTAGCTTTGACGTTTTAGAAGGGGTATTTTGATCTATTCGGTTTCTGAGAATATCAAAGGGTAATGGAATCTGGTAACAGAGCGTTTTATCCAGCTATCTCAGATAAAATTTGTACTTCACTTGACCCAGTTAAATAAGAAAGCCCTCCTGTGTGACTGATCAAAATCTTGTTCTTTTTTACTGTTGGTTCCTTGGAATGCTCAGTAACCAAACATAGCGTATCTGAGTCTACGAAAATCAAGCATTAGCAGGAATATTAGGACCCAAGTGACGTGATTTAAATGTTGATGAGCTGAAGATGCTATCTGTATGATGGCGAGTTCGGAATTCTTATTACTCCATATGCTTGTTTCATGTTGCGGCTTTTGTTTGATAAGACTTTGCTATTCTCTTTTGGTCTTCCATTTAATTGATTTTATATTATGATTATATGAGATGCTTGTGTTAGGACCGTTAGATTCTGATGCTTGCTCTTATAAAAACCTGCACCGGCACCTTTATGCCCAGTACGGTATTCCATGGAATATGATTTTCTCTTAGAATCGCTCAACATTCTCCCTTCTTTTTATTTTCAGTGTTGTTTTTTCACAAATGAATCTCCCTTTTTGTTGGTGCTTGGGCTTTTTGTTTTTGTTTTAACGGTGTTGTATGATGCCCTCGATTTTTCCCCCACTTCTATATGTGGAATAAATGAATATATGCATTGCCAAGGATGAGTGGATTCGTTGTTTATGTGTGCCATCAGAATGGTATAATGGAATGTCAGAAAGATTGTGGGTCTAGATTTTTAATATTGGAGATGATAATCTGAATGTTAATAATCTGGATGGTTATAATTTGTGCAGAATTCTGTGCAAGATTCATGTGAGAATGGCTTTACTGAGTTGTCGTTATATAACTTTCACAGATCATACAGAATTGGGCTGTCTTTTGTCCTGAATGTGGACACAAAATAAACAACATCTGGTATAATCAGCTGAAGAAAACATAAGGTTTTTGCTTTTGCTTGATAGGAGTGGACCTTTTTCTATAGCTGACCTAGAAAACTTACCAGTGCTTTGCTTATCTCAGATGATTGTGTAAATCCTCTTTTTTCATTTCCCCCCTACTTTGTTGAGATATCTATGCCTGAAATCAATTCGTTTTTCTATAAATAGTGAACTTGTGTGCATCTATGATATACGGTCTCTGATAGTGCTCAATAATGTTGGATGATCCATGTTGCTGGCTCCATCTATTGAGATAAGGCCTGGTTCGTTTGTTAATTTTTATGTTATTTGTAGTGAATATATCTGCATAAGGATTTTAAGGTTGTTGCTCATTTCATTGCATGTAATAGCTGTTCGGAGAAATTTTCTTTCTATCTTTATTTTCTTTTCTCTCTTCTATATTTCTTTAAGAAACAAGAATTGCTTCATTTATCTTTTTGGGTATTCTCTTCATAGTTTTTCTTAATCAATTCCGCAATTGCTGTGCATAGAGGGCTTTATATATGATTTCTATCCTTGCTTTGCAGGTGGAGCCTTCACCCACTACAGGGTCCCTAGCCAAACCTCAAGCAATACTTGGTTCTGTCGCTTCTGCTGCATTTCCCATAACCACTGTATGCTTCAATACCAATATTATTGATGACAGAAAATCTAGCTTCTTTCAGTTCAAGCAATGCAATAGATCAGATATGGTAATGAAATATTAATTGGTGTTGATAACATGTGATGAATGTGTCTTTTAAATGAGGTGCAAATGTGCACCTGGGTATGGTTTTCTTTCTTCTGTGTTTCTACTTACCTCTAACCTTCATAGTGAGGTTATGAGAGGGGATGAATGATTAGATTTGGTGTCGTTAGACAAAATTTTATTGTACAATGATAAATCAATCCCTATAGTATTTTAATCTTCTTGCTAATTTATTTGTTTGGTTCTAGTGGAAACAAATTTGCTTGTTTGTGTTTTAACTTTTATGTTCTAATTCCAATATTTTTTGGCTATTACTGATTGCTCAGTACTCACGTGATGCTGTTTACATATTTCAAGGTTCACACAGATTTCCGAAACCATGAAAATGAACAATCTATGCAAATAAAAGGTCTAGGCCAATCTAAATCATCTGCCTCATCGGCTTTAGTCAAAAGTGAGATAGCATTGCCAACAAATGAATTAAGTCTTTTGTCACATGGTAAAATGGCTAGTTCAGGCACCAGTGCTCCTGTTGAAGCTGATCTGGATGAATTTAACCACGGAGGCAACACAGTCAATGGTCTTCAAGCATCACAAACTGTTGGTAGAGCAAGTGGCCTGTCAGTTGCAGCCGAGAGAGTGTCTGATGATGGGTATAATTGGCGTAAGTATGGACAGAAACATGTTAAAGGAAGTGAATTTCCACGCAGTTATTACAAATGCACACATCCTAGCTGTGAAGTGAAGAAACTATTTGAACGCTCTCATGATGGACAAATCACTGAGATAATTTACAAAGGAACACATGATCATCCTAAACCTCAACCTAGCCGTCGATTCTCTGCTGGTACTGTTTTGCCTATGCAAGAGGACAGATCTGATAAGGCTTCATCTCTTGCTGGCCGAGATGGTAAACCAGTCAAACACCTCTTGTTTATTGCAATTGTTATTGTAAAGGCAAATAATATGCTTTGCTTTTTCTTTTAATTTTTGCATTATAGAGAGAGCCTCCAACATGTATGGTCAGGCGTCTCACGCTACCGAACCCAGTGGCATTCCTGATTTATCTCCTGTAGCAAACAATGATTGTCCAGAGGGTGCAGGGTTAGTGTCAAATAGGACTACTGATGACGTCGATGACGATGATGATGATGATGATCTCTTCTCAAAGCGAAGGTATCACAAATTAGGTCAAAGCTCTAGGTTTTCTCCTGCAGCCCTGCTACTGGTGCACACTAGCTGACTGAAAAACATTTTATTGATTAGGAAAATCGACATTGGAAATGCAGACATCACTTCTGTAGTTAAGCCTATACGAGAACCACGTGTTGTTGTGCAGACTCTGAGTGAGGTTGATATATTGGACGATGGGTACCGCTGGCGTAAGTATGGACAGAAAGTGGTCAGAGGCAATCCTAATCCTAGGTATGTGCTTACAGTAATGACTACGCAACTGTTGCCAGACTGATCACATCTCATTTATTATTTGTTCTTCATCAAATGACTTTTTGTGTTAAACTCGGTCTTTCACTAACTGCTAGATAAGAAGAAAACTGAGGGACCAACTTGATATGATAGTGTTGTTCTAGCTTATGCAATCAATTCTCAACCATTTTGAAAATCCATTTGACGTAAGTCAAGCTTGAGTTTTAGGAGAACTTAATATTGCCCTTGGATACTTAGTGGAACATGTAGCTGCATTTGCTATTTTGGCAAGTGATTGAAAGCATGGTTCACGAAACAAATATCTGCATTCAGCCCTTGAAGTGGATCCGCATCAACGCATTCCAAGTTCTTGCTGTTAACAAATAATGCAGTGCTTAAATTTTGTTTTCTTATTTATTACCATGTTCACTTATCATTCAGGAGTTATTATAAATGCACATATACTGGTTGCCCTGTTAGAAAACACGTGGAGAGGGCATCCCATGATCCCAAAGCAGTAATAACCACTTATGAGGGTAAACACAATCATGATGTACCTGTTGCGAGGAATAGTAGCCATGACACAGGCGGACCAGCTTTTGCAGGTAATCAGACAAGAATTAGATCAGAAGAAATTGATACTATCAGCCTTGATCTTGGGATGGGCATTTGCTCAGCTATTGAAAATAGATCGAATGGCCAGGGGCAAATGCTACTCTCTGAATTTGCAGACACTCAAACTCGCCCCAGCAATGCTGATTTCAATTTTGTTCATGCTACCCCAGCTCCGGCATACTTTGGGGCTCTAAATAGCGGTTCACATTCATATGGTTCAAGAGAAAATCTGAGTGAAGGCCCTGCTTTAAACCATTCCTCCTATCCATGCCCCCAGAATATGGGAAGAATATTAATGGGTCCATAAAATTTTTTACATTGAACCAAAAAAATAAATAAATCAGATTATGTTTCACCTTTTTAGCGGGTATAGCTCCAAAGGTAAAATATCTGAATTTTCAGATATATATATATATTTAATTGAGAGCTTCTTTCTGTAGTATTTGTCCTGGAGTTTTACTTCGATATGTAATTGCAGTTTGTATGATATTCGGAATTTTGTACAAATATGAAGCTGATATCATAATTGCTTCAACAACAATTCTTGTAAAAGTTGTTTTGTTTTTCTATTAAATGAACTCTTGGATGCTACTTAATGTGCTTGAATTTAATCCCGCTTGTAAGAGTCGGCATAGGCCATTCATGCTTTGCATAGAAGTTGTACACAAGTTTCATGACAAAACTGTCAGTTTGCATGTGTTTGGCTATACTGAAATCGTAAGGTGGGTTCGCTAGGTGCTTCCTCATTTTCCCTCTTGCCTTGCTTGCCTGGTCGCGTTACTATTTCTGGAAGCATGCAAGAGGTAATGACACAGCAAAAACAAAATTTCTTACTTGCTCACGAAATAAGAATAATATTATTACTAGATAAAGAAAAAGGAATCGGAACTTTCACCCTTGTATTATTGTGTATCTATTTCCTGCTGAAATAAATAGAAGTTGAAGATATCCATGCCTTATTAGACAAATTATACCTATGCCTGACCAGACAAATTAATCTTGCTGACGCTGGAACATATGACATTATTCTTGTAATGTTGCAGCCAGAATACCGTTTTATCAAAAGTGCACAGACGGGTGAGGCGTCCTGCAGACCGAAAAGAACAACATGCCTTGTTGGTTTTCATTTTGAACCATCATATATCGCTTTACAAGATGTCCATGACACACCGCAGTTTCATCCTCATTTTCTTCTGTAACTATGTGCATTCCTGTCCTTTCTATCCATTCTAAAATTAAAACGTGCAACAAAGTTTAAAGATTGTACGCAGCTTGCTAGTATTGTGATAGTCCACAATAATCCTGTCCTTATGCTCCCTCGGCAGAACAACATCAATCGATTCAAATACAGCTGAGTAATAATTAAATGTTTCAACAAAACATGGGAAGAACGGGGCATGATTGGTATTAGATTCTTGCTTAACAAGAGTCACTACCTTGGGACACAAGCGCTTTACCAATCTCAACAGCCGGTCACGATGGTTCTAACGGTCCACACCTTCATCTGGCACGTGATGCAGCATCAAGGCAAAATTCACTGCAACGGCCTCAGCAGGACGAATTTCAAGGTCTTCAAGTTGCACCTCAGAAGCAGCAATTCCAACGGCATGGAACTCAAAGGGTACCTTACATGATTGTGCAAGTCTAGATAATCTTGGAGAATTCTATGTTATCCCCATGGGTTCCAAACTCATGGGGATGTGGCTAAATCTAAGCCATTAGATGAGTTGACCAAGTCAATGGCCTCACTCATCTAATGGCTTGTATTTTGCCACATACCCATGAGTTTGGAACCCATAGGGATAACATAGAAAGCACCGATAATCTTTTCTCCATGATATCAAGCCCCCACTCCGGGCATAAACTAATGTTGGATCACCAACTCCTGTTATTCTGATCTTAGGGGGGCCCTTCAGGCCGGCTAGCAAGAGCTTGGATTAGGCTTACCCTCTGGCTGCCCTGGTTAATTTGAAAATCAATTATATGGACTCTATTTTCTTCCTTTATGGCTTCAACAATTGCCCCATTGGCTGACATATAACCAAACTTGAAGTATGGGCAGATCTCGTAAAGTTTATGCATGTGTGAAAGGAGTTCATACCTTCTCTAATAGCATTCGTAATTGTACTTAAATTGTTTGAATCTTCCTCTAAAACAACTTCCTCTTCATTATCTTCAACATCTATGAATTATAAAATTATAGTTATAATTATTTACTAAATCATACAAGATTTACAAAATAATAAATTTATTTTTAAAACATTACTAGCACCATGGCATCAAAACTATAAAACAAACTTTATGTGCATACGAGAGTTTGAACTTTTTTTGGAAGAAGTTGACTCTTATACTTATTCAACACATGTCCTCCAATACTAAATGCTAACTTTGAAGCCACAGTTGTAATAGGAATACACAATAAATCACAAGTCATAAGTGACAAGATGGGCAATTTGTTGTATTGCTCCTTCCACCATTCCAACACATCTAGGTTTCTATACAATGCAATATCAAATAATGGCATCTTGAAATAAATTTCCAATTAAAACTTAAAGTTGGAAGTTAGGCTAACAACTTTATGTAGGGAATTCGGATTATCACATGCAGCGGAATTTTAAATTTTGATCCGAATTCTACCTAGGATCCATGCAAAAAGCATAAGTCAATGATTAGGGTTTTACCTATTGGGTACTCGTGTTTCTACTGATCAAAACTTGAGAGCGGATGAATCAAATGCCGGCCGGAAGGTACAGCGTCTCTACGGTATCCACACGGAGTGAACAATGACCTCTCACCCTTCACGCGTCTGCTAGGATGCGTTTTTCTCTCTAAGAATTAGGATCGGCTATTTTCTGAGTGATTTAGGTTTATATGAAAGCTTAAAACGTGATTATTAAGTGCTGCCCTCAAGTCCCCTTTTATAGAACTTAGGAAAGCCATAATCCTAGTCCTACTTGGATAATGCTTCCAAAATCCTAATCACACTTAACAACTCATCTTATCCTTATCCTAGAGATAATGGGAAGAGATAAGACTTATCTATTAATTATCTAATATTAGATAATAATATTATCTCATAATATAAATATCTTAATATTAGATAATTGCATATAGTTATCAAATATCAAAATAATATTATCTCATCATATATTTATCTAATATCTGATAAGATAATTACTTGATATTACTTTAATATCAAATAATATCACATAATATATATATATATATATATATATATATATATATATATATATAACGTGAATTTATTATTCTTAATAATATATATATGCACGAAAATAAGTCCAATTAATTGGATATTAATATAATTAAAGTCCAATTAATTATTGTCTTATTCCTACTCCTTTTGTGTGACCCTGTAGGTTCTTACTACGTTGACAATGACTTATTTATTGAGTCATAGACAGTAAGCGGTATCTAGCAATACATCACTGCCACTCAAGTAGTAAGAATGTCTGTGATTCGACATCCACCTAACATATGATCAATGTTTCGCATCATAACCCTTTTGTAATAATATCCAAATTAAACTGGAGGCATGGAATGTGTCATCCTCGTCAATGTTCAATTTATATTTCTTGATACTGAGTAGACTTAAAATAAATAATTAATATCACATATTAATTCAACTGAGCATGGCTATGCATTTCTAAGTCTCACTCAATCAAGGGGCTCAAGGATATTTCTCTTTTATACAAGAGTAACAAAATTCCATTTACATCACTCACTTCCCTCTGCATGATTTATGACACACCCAATCAATACCCTACTTATCATCCTGATTAAAGGTGACATAGGACAATATTAAAGTGAGTAATTCCTCATGTAGGGAACCGTAGTGACTTCAGGTCAAAGGTTTATGTGTAGTTGTGATCATATGAGAATAACTTATGACACGTTTATCCATGCAATATTCTCATAGTGGGTCAGTCCAGTACATTGTTCACTAGCAATGTACTTATGTATTGACTTGATATCACATATCCATGATTCGTAATCATCAGTCACTATACATGCTAGTCTCGATGTATTATTACTATCCTTTTCGTAATAATACTTGACTAGGGGCATTTTAGGAATAGCAAAGTTATTCCAAGGATAATTATTATATTAAGTTATAAATTGCGTATAATAATAATAAAAATAAAATATAATAATTAAATTGCCTAAAATAAAATATAATACATTGTGTATAACTCTAATCATCTTATATGATTGGTTCTAGGACACACACCAACACTTTATTCTTGAAATCAATCCACATCTATAAAAAAAAAGTTATGGCAATTCAAATTAACAAAATAAAATAAATAAATCATATAAAATAATATTTTAAACTTACATTAATCACATCTAAAGTGCTTGTACTAGAGCTCATAGAATTAAAAGCATAGGCCATTTGATTAACATGTGGTGAGATAAGATTGAGAGAATCCTTTGCATACTCTTTATAAAGTTGAAACAATTTGATCTTCACTACATAATCTTCTCCTAATAAGAAGACAGATTCATACTTTGATAACTAAATTCTAATATTGTTAACTACAACCTAGGATCAAAGATGGCTACCATTACAAGTAGAACATTGTATTAACTTTAATATTTATAAAAAAAATTATATTATAAGTTATGACTTTTATCACCTTATCTTTATCGTTCACATAATCTATGAAAAATTTCTCAATCTTTCAAACTTGACCAAAATACAAATTAAAAGTAGGATAACTAGATTCTGAAATCAAGTTGATCATGTTATAAAAAGGTTTCAATAATGCACAAATTATCTCCCCTCTTTTTCACTCTCCATCTATTAGACAATGCTTACAATTGTTATCATTACATGCAAGCAAAGAAAATACACACTTTTATTTCAAAGAACCTTCAAGCATTATATATATAAAGTTCCATCTAGTAGGTATAGCCAAATACAAATATGCACTAGCATCAATCAAAACCCTTGTTGTACACTCTTGAAAGTTTATCATTCTACCCTAAATCTCTTCACATAAGCAATACTTTCTCTAATTTTATGACAAGCACTTAAGGTTACTTTCAACCCCTTTTGCACAATAAGATTTAATATATGAACAGAACAACAAATATGAAAAAATTCACTATCACAAAACAAACTTTATTCTAAAACGATTTGAGTCTTCAAGTTTATTTGTAAATTATCATTAATAGAAGCATTATTCAAAGTAAGAGAACAAATTTTCTTCTTTATCCCTCAATCAATTAGTATGTCTATTACTTTTCTTGCTAATTTTACACCTAAATGTAGAGGATACATATCACAAAAAGTAATAATTTTACTTTTTAAGTGCTAATTAACATTAACATAGTGTGTAGTTATGTAAATATACCCTTTGTTAGTGCAAGTAGCTTACCAACCATAAGTCAAACACATTCTACCAAGAATATTAAACAAATTTTCTTTCAATTTCTTCCTTTGTTCGGCATGAACTTTTGATGCATCACAACTTACAATAATTCTAGAAAGAAATCTAATACCAGTATTGTAATATTAAGCAAATAACTAATCCCATCATATTCAACAAATTTGAAAATGAGATTATGTTTTATGATGGCCATGGCTATTTCTTCTCTAACAACATTGGGATTAAGTTTAGAATTTCTCAAATTTCCTAAATGATCAAGAATTATAGGGGAAATTCCTTCAATTTTCATTACTTTAACTCCTTCACATTTTTCTATATAATAAGCAAGCATTGAAGTGCCATGGGTTCTACCACCCCTAGTCATAAGCTTATTACATTCTTTACATTTAGTCTTTGGTTTTCCATCAATTATACCTTCATGATAAAAAAAAAATTCTATACATCTAAAGTAGTTTTTTTTTCCTCTTTTTCTCCCGTTGGTGTCAACATTATCATCTTGAAATTTAATTTCCTTTTCAATTTTAAATTGGTAGGTATTATTTTCAGTTCTCAATTGAAAGCTTGTATTTTATCTTCAAGTTTCACCTAAATTTTCTGTTTCATTTATCTTTACATCCTCCAAATCTGCCATATTTAAACCTACCTACCAATGTACAAATGCATATGATAAAAGATAGCTTATTTGATGCAAAATGAAAATTATGAAATTATAAAAACATAACTTCCAACAATGTAAAATAACAAAGACATACACATAAATAAAACCAAAGTGAGAGAAATAAAACCAAAATGAATATAAATTTCATTCTTTAATGTTAATATATTAACATAGTTGCCTTATCATCAATAATTTTCTTTCTAGAAGTACAAGTGCAACTTGCTAACATTAACATATACAACAACGTAATTTCTGGAAGCAAGATAGTAACTTAATAATGGAAACAAGATAAACTAACAAATCAAATTAAAAGATTAAACTCACAATCTAAAATAGCAACTTAATAAAAAGAAAACAGACACACAAATGGAGCCATTTTCTAATCATACCTTAAGTTCAATAGCATATTTAGTAACTAAATTCGATCTGTTTTAACTTTATTGAATGTTCAAAACTTCAAACATGAGACGTCAAATGGTAGAGCTTAAAAGCTAAGTGTCATAGTGCTTGGATTGTTAAATTGTTTAAGAAATTTAATCCTCGCAATTATGCCATTGCAAAATGCCAAAATGGTTCTTCATTATGTTTTGCATCCTACTATTGTTGTCTCTATCCGATGATGTTGGCTAAGGAGTTTAGCTGTTGACTATAGCATTGAAGTCTACCCATCTCTACTAGGGCTCCATTTATCCATCCTCATGGCATAACTTAGGTCCAACTTTAACAATGCTCTATTTATGTTGTTGTTGCTGTTGCTATTACATGACTATTAAGAGCACCTAAGCTTAACTAAAAGGCAGAGGAGACTAGAGTTTGGAGTGGAAAGGGAGAGTTGAGACCGAAAGTAAGACAAATTAAGGGTTTGATTATTTCTATTTAATATTTGACAGTCAGTGACTTACATTCAAAACATCTAGTTTCTTCCGCATACACCACATAGGACACTGACATAATTTACATGCACACTTAATGATTTCAATTTTTAATTTTTAATTAATTTATTTATTTTATAAATTATAATGTTAATCTGGTTGGGATCATTGGTTAATAAGGTAAAGGAATTTGGATTCAAAAATAGAAATTAGATTAGGTTTATTGGAATATAATTGGGTTAAGTTTGTTTATTTCATATGTTGGGCCTAAATAGATGAGGAATAGGGGAGGAGAGAAGACAAAAAAAAATTACTTGCTCATGGTCAGGCCTGCAACCACGTAGGTTACTACCTATGTGGATTGCCCATTTAAACCCATAATTAAAATGAGCTTTATATTATTTAGCCTAAACCACCCTATGATTGTAGGTTGTCCACATTGTCCATGATCATAGGACCCATTTTACACGTGTATTTGTGTTCATGGTTACATTAACTACATGAGTTTATATAACTATTTAGGTAATGAGTTGCAAATCCACAAGTGTAAGTTCTAATGATTTTTCCTTAAGTACTCATGCTAATTTACTAACTTTGAGCTATTTTCTTAGACATGTTTCACCGAAATGCATGATTCATAGCCCTTGGAAAACATGTTAAAGTAACAACACTTAACCTTAGATTCATGACATAGGTTTAACTCTCAAAGAGTACAAATATAGGACACTCACAAGTCTTATAAGGCTTAGATAATGACAAACCAAGGACATATTCAATCACTCTCTAACATTGTTCATCTTACAGAAATAAAGTATAAAATGTATACATGGTGGAGCTCCTACTTAGAGTTTATCTTACTCAAATGATACCTTATACATAACTGAGACTAATCATCACAAAGTTACTAGCTTAAAACACTAAGTTCCAAATATAGCTTCATACATACTATATAGAGATGTGAACATCTTTTATGCTTGACTCTTTGAAGAGTCTTATCTTAGCACGCAGCTAAAGCGATATATTTTTACAATGGATCATTACTTGCGACCTCAACAATAAGGAGATCACCTGCACATAGTACCTAGTGATCATTTAAGCCTCATCCCATCTATTACTTAAGTGTTAAAGAAATTTCTCATGTGATAAGGATAATCTAAGCTTAGTGATAAACATATAATTAACCTTTATTAGAAGTTAATAAATGACAAGAAATGACTTTATTTTCTTAAGAATAAAGTATAACATAATAATATATCAAAAGTTCACAAAACATAAACCCTTAACATGCTTTCTCAAAGCAATTACATTAGGTTTGCTTTAAAGGCATTAGTGAACACATTTCTAATCTTGAATCTTTGTAAAAATATATGCAACTTGGTCTTGAGTTTTCACATAATTTAGTTAAACTTCTTTCTTGGAAATGTAATTTATAATAAAATGACATCTTATGTTGATATTTTTGCACCAATTATGAAACACTGAATTCTTTGCGAGTGCTTGAGTAAGCTTGTTATTAATCCGTAACTCTATCATGAGGTAAACAAAGTTCTTCCAATAACTTTCTGAGCTATATTACATGATAAGCACAAGAAATAGTTGCCATATATTTGGGTTCATATATTGAAAGTGTGACAATTAATTGCTTTTTAGAATATTAAGAAATAGCATTATCATTCATGAAAAGTACAAATCAATGGTACTTTTTCTATTATCAAGATTTTCATTAAAATTGCTATCATAAAATCCTATAAGCTTGAAATTATTAGAAGAATAAAATAGGTTATAATTAATAGTACTTTTAAGATAATGAAAAATTCATTTAGTAATTTTCATGTGAGTGAAAGTATAAGTTTCCATGAAATGACTCATTACTCTTACTGCAAAGAGAATATCAAGCCTTATACAAGTAAAGAATCTTAAGCTTCTAACAAAACTTTTGAAAAGACTAGGATTTTCCTACTTTCTATCTTCAAACTTTGCTAACTTTACTTTACTTTTCTCATATGTGTTTATAGTATTACAATTAAGCATTTTGAATTTCTTTAAAAGTTCCTTTGCATAGCCTTCTTGAGAAATAAAGATGCCTTCCTCCAATTATTTCACTTCTAAGTCCAAATAATATGACATTAGCCCTATATTAGTCATCACAAATTCAAGTGTTATAGTCTTTTTGAATTTTTCACAAAGGATTAAATTGTTACTGGTGAAAATAAGATCATTTACATAAAGATAAATAATTAATATATCTCATTATCATAAAATTTGACATAAAGAGCAAGCCTATTAAGGTAACAAGCAAACTCATTGTCTTAAAAGTACTTATCAATGCGACTATTTCATGCCCCAGGTACTTGGTTTAAATCATACAAAGCTTTCGTCAATCTTAAAACTTTATCTTCATGCCTATTGATAACATAGCCTAGTGATTGTTTAAATAAACTTCTTTTAGATAGCCATCTAGGAAGGCCTACTTTATATCGAGTTGGTAGATTCTCCATTTCACTTATGTTACTAAAGAATAAGCAAACAAATAGGCTCCATGCGAGCAATAGGTACATATACTTTGTCCCAATCAACTCTATGCCTTTGTTTGTAACCTTTAATAACAAATCTCACTTTGTATTTCTCCACTTCTCCATTAGCATTCTTCTTTTTATTGAACACATATTTTACTCTAATGGCTTCATGACCCTTGGGAAGTGTTGTTATTTCATAAGTGTTGTTCTTTTCAGTGGCTTTGATTTCTTCATCCATAGGTTGTCTCAATTAGTTTTTTTTTTCAACTTCCTCAAAATTTAGAGGCTTACTTTTTGCCAAAGAACAAAATAAATTAACAACTTTAATTACTTCAGAAAAATAATTAAGCTTTTCATTTTTTAAAGCTTTTTTTAGGAACTTTCTTCAAAAGATGATGATGACTCAAAGGTTAGAGCAGGTGAAAGAAATGGTGTCATTGTTTGCATAGGATCCATAGTTATCCTTTATTCTTCCTCTTCAAAGTATGGAAAGAAGTCATAAACTTCTTGCTCTTGAGTTTCCTAATTCCAAGTTACTTATTTATTAAACTCAATATCTTTACTCACCATAATTTTTTCTATCACTTATGTTGAATAATTTGTATTCTTTGACATTCGGATTAAAGCCAATAAAAATATGCTTTGCACTTTAATCATTAAGTTTAGATCTTAATTGATCAAGAATATAAACATATGCACTGCTTCCAAATATGTGCAAATGATTAACATAAGGTTTTAATCTATTTTATGCTTTTAAAAGAGTTTAGTGTTTGATATTTTTTGTTAGAGAGCAGTTACATAAGTAAACTATACAAGAAATAACTTTGGCATAAAATTTTATTCAACTTTCAACTTACATTTAGCCATATTAAGAATATTTTTGTTTTTTCTTTGTGTCATTCTATTCTATTATGGTGATCTTGGAATCATTAAAAGATGAAAAATTCTATATGGATAATAAAATTCATTAAATTCTTTTGAAGTTAATTCTCTTCCCCTATTGATTTTTAAAGATTTAATTATATAGCCACTTTTTTTTCTACTAAGACCTTGAAATTTTTTTTAAAGCTATAAATGGATTAGATTTTTGTTTTCAAAAATAAAACTAGGCTTTTCTATTGTAATCATCAATAAATAGTAAGAAATACTTACTTTTACTAAGTAATGATGGATCAATGGGACTGCATACATTGACGTGAACAAGTTAAAGTGGTTTCATTACTTTTCACCAAGCTTTACAAACTTCTCTTTAAATGCATACATGTAATTGCTTACTCCATTGTCAAGATACCATAAACTTTGTTTATCTTTATCATTATCTTTTAGTGCTAGCAACAAAGTTGGCTTTTCTTTCTTCCACAATCTTTTAAATGAAACTTTACTTAAAAGGCTTGAATTAATGAATCTTCTTTCTTCTTAGGCATCTAATGATCCTATGAATTCATCAATAGTTATGTTCTCTAAACCTTTTGTTTCTTAATGGTAATACTAATAATCCCAAGCTTTAAAATAAATGATTAGAGAATTTCCTCAATTATTAACTCATATTCAATATTTTCTCTATAATTCTTCATTTTATTAACAATTGCCAATAATATAGTGAAATAATATGAGATAGACTTAGTTCTATCATTTTAAAAGATTTAAAAGTAGCCTATAATGTTTGAAGCCAAACCTTCTTCACCTTATTAACTTCTTTGAATACATTTTGGAAAATCACCTATACATATTTAATATTTTCCCTATAATTCTTCATTTTATTGACAATCTTAGATAATCTAGTGAAATAATTTGAGATGGACTCAATCTCTATCATTTTAAAAGATTTAAATATGGCTCATAAGGTTTGAAACTGTACCTTCTTCGCCTTATTAACTCCTTCAAAGACATTTTGGAGAATCTTTTATACTTCTTTCACCTTTGTTGCTATAGCAACCTTTTCAAGCATACCTTCATCCAAAGCCAAATGGATCATGGAAAGTGCAACTTGATTTAATTTGGGATTCCTTGTCAAGATTTCTCTTTGATTTTGATTCAAAGCTACTTCATTCTCCAATTCTTCATAATCTTTCTCTACAATAATCTATACTTGTTGACCAACAAGCAATACCTTCATTTGTACACACTAAATGATATATTTCTCTTTTGTGAGTTTGGGAACTGAAATAAAACTTACATATTTTTATATTTTAACCAAGCTCTAATACCACCTTATTGGACGAAGAGGAATATATAAACAAGAACTTAAATTTGCTTTATTGGAAATGCTCAATATAAGAAGGTATTTATAAGTGTAAAAGATAGTTCAAAAGATTTATCTATTTAATAAACCATATAAAGAGACATATTCTAGAAAGACTCTTATGCTTTGTTTGGCTAGGAGTGAAATTGGAGGAGAAGGAATTTTCTTTTAGGTTATTTAAAATTGGTAAAAATGGAAGAGAGAGAAAATAGGAGAGAAGATATTTTCGTTTATTGAAATGAGTGAAAATTGGAGAGAAAGAAAATGAGATTGAGTTAATTGACTATAATAATCTTATAGTATTATGGTATATTATGTAAAGGTAGTTATGATATTAATTCATCAAACTTAATTAAAAATTAATGATATATTAATAAAATATTATACAATTAGTCAATGATAGATTTTTATTAAATATTTTAAATTAATAATACTAAATTTTTATTAAATATTTCCTTTAAATATTTTTATTAAACATTATGGAAGTCCAAATCTTTTCACATTTTGTCATTTTAATAAGGCATGTTTGCTTGTCATATTCTAACTTACAAAGTCCAATAAACATAATATCAAATGTTAGGCTTTTTACAGTTGTCTATAAGCCTATATTTTTGACAATGTTCATTTTTTAAAAACCACCATACGAATTAGCTTCCTATAGATGTTCTACAAGCCACATAAAGACAATATGACATATGATATATATATATATATATATATCACACATAAATGATTTGTCTATCCTATATGTAATTAGATTGTAATATTTATTTTTTTATTTTACTTCTTTCAATTAAAAAAATAAAAAAATTCATTTCACCAAGAAGATTCATAATTTTGATTAATGCTAAATGATGTTGTTGGAATTTCAACCTCTCATGGGTAATTAGACTATAATGCTTAATCTAATATTTTCAATTTTCATAAACTTAACCCGTTTAATTATAAAAAATAGCAAAATTCATTTAAAAAATTCATCATTTTAATTTTGATTAAGGAACAAACCAAGTGTCTGTAAGATTTTCTTTTTAAGTCACATGTTTCAAACAAGCAGCACTTCCATCCCTTAGAGGTTAATAAACCTTGGTCAATGTCTTTGACTATTATTGCCAACTGGTATTTTTGATAATAACTGTCATATAATTTTAAAATTGTAACTTACTTTTCAAATGAATTCTATTTTTTTTGAAAACCAATGCAATAAATTAAGGAAGCAATTCACATGAGTTAATATTATAAAATAAAAATATTATATTAAAATATTTTTATAATTTAATATTTAAATATTTTAAAATTATTTTTGTTAAATAAATTATTATGATATTTTCATATATGTGATAATATGGATTTCTATGAATTTTATTTTTAAAAAGTAAACTTTAATTACTTATGCCAATATATTTTAATATTATATAAAAATTAAATTTAAAAATAAATTTAAAGATATTAATAAATATTCAAAAAAATTTCTATTCGATGAAACTATTTAAACTTGTCTTAAAATTTTTGTAATTTAAAGTACTAATCTTGTATTAACATTTAGTCGATACACAAATAAATTAATATTAATAAAAATTCCTAATGTCACTACCTAGATAAATTTTTGGACACAATGGTGTAACTAATTATTAATAAAAAATTAATACATAAAAAATTATAAAGATATTAAACTAAGGTTTATGCAATAAAATCTCCTATTTTTGTAACTAATTGGTTTAGCAAGATGTTTTTTTAAAATTTAGTATACCGAAGGACAAAGTGACATGCAATTTCAAACATTAAGATGTTAATGATTCATAAAATTTAATATTTTTAATTTTTATTTCATTCTAATATTAATTCTAAATTAAATGAATTTTATTTAATGTAAACTAATGTTAAAATATTTGGTTAATTGTATCTAATATTATAACAATCTTAAGAAATATAATATTAAGAAAATGACTATTTATATGACTTTAGACAATAAAAAATTAAAAATGGCAATGGAAAATATATAATAATAGTAATAACAATTACAACAACATAATGGATAAATGGATGAATTACATTAACTATATATTCAAGGATTATGATATGACTTATTATTTAAAATTTTATATTGAATCATAAATGAATAAGTAGATTAAGAATAACCTATTTACGTTTGATAGAATTTATATTTATCTATTTAGCATCTTTACATGTAATGTATGATTCTACCTTTTTGACCTCTAAAATCCGCAAGTGCACGGTTAAGTCTAGTTATAGTATAAAAGATTATCGTTCTCCACAGGGATTGTAGGTTGAGTACTAACTAAATCTCAAGCAAAATTATCTAGGCAGATCAATTGATAGTAGAATTCAAGATTAAAGTGCAAAAACAGATATTAACTTGTCAAAATAAGGTTTGATTCAGTGGAGTAAAAGTGTACTTAGCTTAAGGATCTCTTGTACATTTCATTATGGAATGAATATAACTCTCTAACTTGGTTTACTGTTAATTATGATTGCTGGATCACTAAAATTAAGCTATACCTCATTGCAAGGCTACTAGCTACTAACCAAGAGATTAAGTGTCCAGAATTACTCTAGTAACCACTAATCAAGGTTGCATTAACTCTGTTCAGAATCCATTCTTGGACATTTCATCCTGTGCAAAAGAATTCAATCAGCTTAATTCCTAAGTCTAATTGATATTCCCAATGATCATGCAAGATCCAATTAATTGACTGGTCATTTCAACCTAGAATCAACTAATCCAAGACACAAATCCAATATTCCGGATATATTGGCTTGTTCAAAACAAATCAGCAAGATCAAATCATAATTCAACAGTAAATCAAGCTAGATTATATAAAATTCAGTTCCATAACTCCTTGAACAAGTTCACCTAAGCTAAGTACAGAGGTTTAGTGTGAGAACATCATAAGATCAGAAGAAAACAAGAAAATAGAGGAGGAAGCCAAACAATCCATGAAGATCTACAAATTTCTTGCTTGATTCTTCAATTTCTTGCTTGGATCCGTGTTAGAAGGCGCCTTTTGTCTCCCCTCCGGCTTTTCCTAGCAGTTTTTCTTCTTAATTCCCCAACTTTCTCTCCGTCCTCCTCTCTTCTCCCCCCTCTCGCAGGATTTCGCGCGAAACTTATATTTTTGATGTACACGGGGTCCAACACGGCCCGTGTTGTACCCCGTGTTTCTCAGCGAAAGTTTGAGCAGCAAGGAACACGTTGTGTAACACGCCCCGTGTTCTTCTACGAATTGTCAAGCAGCAATGTACACGGGGTAGTACACGTCCCGTGTTCTACCCCGTGTTTCTCAGCGAAGACTGATCAGCATACTACACGGGGTGTGACACCCTCCGTGTTCTTCAGAAGCGAATGGCAGTAATATACACGGGGTATGACACGTCCCGTGTTCACACCCGTGTTCTTCTCTGAGTAGCCCAGTGAAGTCACGAAGCCATCCAGAATGGAACACGGCCTTGAACACGGGGTTACCATTACCCCGTGTTCTTTACTGAGTAGACAATCTTGCTTCAATGCTTCATGATTTGAATGGTTTTGCCTCTGAATTCTTTTCTAATGCTCATATGTTTCATTTCATGGCCTGAAAACAAGATATAGAGCATCTAAGTATCTTTTTCAATCAATTTTGCACAAAATACTAAGTAAATGAGTGATAAAACACATAGAATTTAGGTGTATTTGTGCACTTATCACTTTTATAAATATAAATTAATAATATGGATGAACTACCCTGAAACTTGACCTAACTTGATACAACTTGACTTTCATTTTATTAGATTAATAATGACTCAATTTATCTTTATCCTAAGTACAACTAATATGGATAGATATAGAAATTAAAATATGCATGAAATAAATAGATATAAGTCACCCACTAGAATTTCTTTTCTAATATCTTTGAAGCATAATTATAAAAAATTAAGTACCATACAAATAAAAATTTATTATATGAAATTCTCGATTAACTACATACTTAAAATATACCCATATTAGATTGTAAGCTTGTGAGATACATGGGTTAAAAATTACCTTTCATTTAAATTGAATATTTATTTATATAAATAAATTTTAATGTGTTTCATATTATAAAAAATCATATAAAATTTTGGAATCTAATTTATTGTATTTATTTTATAGTCATATATTTGAGTTTGTGAATATGTTATTTTTTGATAAATAAAAGTATAAAAAATCAATTGATTTTTATTATCAAGTAGAAGTTCTCTCCGATTTAAATCCATAATTAAATGAAAGTTTTTAATATAAAAATAAATATAATAAAGAGTAAATAAAAAATTATAATAAATTAAAGTTGAGTCATTGAGTAAATAATAGAAAATAATAATAAAAAGGATAAATCTTATCACTATCATCAATATATACTATCATCAATATATATATATAATTTGTATAATTTTTTCAAATATTTTGTGTTTATCATTCTTGTCAATTTATTGAGTTACATGAACTCTATTTAAATAATAATTGTATCATATTAGATTAAAAATTATCATTCTACTCTTAATTCAATTACTTCATATTTAACTCTAATACAATTTAAATTGATATTAATTACTCTCTTCATCTATTTTTAATTATCATTTAAGATTAATGCACAAGAATCAAAGAAAATAATAAATAACCTTAATTTTAGGAGAGATAAATTATAATTTACCAATATATCATCTATTAAAAATTAATTATTAAGTAAAGTTGTTGAGCATTTTTTTAAACGATAAGGGTGCTATTTGAAAAAAATAAATAAATGCAATCTTAATTTTCTAAAATGATTGATGAATAAAAATAAATTTTTCTTCAAAAATAACACTTAAAAAGAAGTAAATAGAGTATCATAATTATATTTGTTAACTAGCACATTTAGTGATATAGTGGCACTTGATGAACTTAAGTGTTTTACTTTGCTCATTACTTAAGTTAGAACTTTAATAGTATGTATATGTGCGTTAAGTAAATTATCATTTCTACTATCAAAAAATATATTTATTACAAATTTTATTCCCTAATTTGGGCACTTTTATAATTTTTCCATATGAAAAAATCTTTTACTGCTCCCTTCTATGTTATTTTTCACTATATTTATAATTATATCAAATTATTAATTAATTTTTAAAATGCTTAATTCACTCTTTCAAGGATTAAGAAACAATAATATAATTTTAAAAGAAGTATGAAATTATGAAATTATAAAATTTTAAACTTAGAATTAATTTAATATTAATTACGAGATCATAACAAAATTCAATAAAAATATGAAAGCTAACTTAGAAACACATAAAAGCACAAGAATAAAATGCTTTCAATAATTTTTAATTAACACTTATAATTCAATTAAATATTTGATAATATTTTTTATATTTATATCATGTTAATATTGTAATCAATTTTTATTTAATATCAACTTACAAGTATTAAATATTTAATGACTTGAAAAATTAAAATAATTATGTGATGTATTAAAATTTATTGATGGATGGAGATTTTTTTATATATCTAACATAAAAATGCATAAAAATCACAAGAATAAAATTCTTTCAATAATTTTTAATTAATATTTACAATTCAATTAAAATTTTCATAATATTTTCATATTTATATTATATATTATTTTAATATTGTAGGTTATTTGTATCTAATAACAAATTACTTGCATTGAATATTTAAGGATTTGGAAAACAAAAATAACTGTATGATGTATTAAAATTTATTGAAGGGTGTAGATTTTTATATATTTATAAATAATTTAAATAAATAAATAATAGTTAGAATTTTAAGTTTTTTTCCTTTTGAGTTTTCTAATAACATATAAAGGGGATGTTTGATAAATAACGGTTAGGAGAGCTTTTAGCTTATTTGACCAAAATTTAGTTATTTGACTCATTTTTAGTTAAAATAAGTGTTTGGTAAATGGCTATTTTGTTCCAAAATGCTAAAATAAAAAATGTTGCATTGGGCAACGTTTTCCAACAGCTGATGGTTTGGCATTTTGTTAATGACCAAATGATCCCTCTTAAATTTTCATAATGACCAATTTGTTCTTGTTGAAAAAATCTCACTGATGGTTTGCTTATGCCCTGCTCTTTCCTTTTGCTTGCATCTGGCTTTTTCCACAATGGTCAAGAAGTCAACCACTTGGATGAAGTGAAGAGCAGTTCTTGTGCTTTTGCAAAAGAAGCCAAGCATTGCATTTTTTTTAAAAAAGAAATCTTCCTTTTCTTTTAAAAATGGGACATGTCATTTAAGAGAATATAAAATCTTAAAATTATAATATTTATTTTTTATATAAAAATTAAATAAATATAAATATTAATTTCTTATCAATAAATTTATTAACTATAAAATTTATATTAATTTAATTTTAAAGAAGTATTTTATTTATAATAAATTATAATAATATATTATATATAAAATTTTAATTTATTAAATAATATATTAAATTAAAATTATTAAAATAAAAAATATTTAAATAATTCATAAAATATATTTACATCCTTATATGTTATTTTACACATAAATAATTAATTATAAATAAATAATTTTACTAAATATTTTTATTTAAATAATTAATATAATTAATTAGTTAAATTAATTAACACAATCAACTATTAACTAACAATTAATTGAATTAGTTAACAGTTACAATTATCAATGGCCAAAATCTTTCTTCTTAACCTATACTATTCTCTACCAGTCCATCCTTTGAATTTTTCCCCCAAAATATTTAGTCTACTTTTTGGTCTTGTCAATTCAGCTGCAAGGCTGAAGCTATTTTATAATTATTGTTTTATTATGTTTTAATTTACAAATTAAAACAGCTATCAATGTTTCAAGTAACCGGTAATTCACCCTCATTTGTTGTCTTTAACTTTTATAGTGTTTGTGGTCCTCAAAGCGCCACATCTCCGAGGTCTACTGACCCCTAGGGGATAGGAGTACAGGGGTTAAATGGCCATTATCGGTGGTCCTGAAGAAGATTTGCCTGAAATGTTGCGCCGCAAAAATTATTTTTCAAAATACTAAAAACTTCTTTTTTTAAAAAAAAAATTCGGCTAATCACGGAAAGTGCCTTCTCGTGATCAATCTGACATGGGTTAACCCCCCTGATCAAATTTTTTTTTCAGCTTTTCTTTATTTTTTTTCGATAAGTCTATTTTTCTTTTCTTTTTTTTTATGTTTTCTTTATATAATCAAGCCTTGAATTTTTTTATTACTTTTTTATTACTTTTTTCTTATTTTTATATAACCTTTTTTTCAATTTTATTTATTTCAAATTGGAGCAAATTTTTTTTTTATTTCTTTGATTTATTTTGAATTTTGACTTAATTGTAATTTGATTAACTTTTTTATATTGTAGATGTTTATTAAATACAAATTAACCAATATTCTAAATAATAATCAATAATATTATTAATTATCATAAAATTATACATAATATATAATATAATAAAATTAGTGAGTAACCTATTTTTTTCTTAATTTTGGATACAAATTAATTAATTTTTTTTATTAATTTTTATCTAATTTGAAATCAATTTTATTTATTTCTATTTGGACCCTTTTTTCTTAAATTTTGCAGTAATTTTTAATTTGTGACCCTTGATGTGATTTATTTTTAATTTTGACTTAATTGTAATTTGATTAAATTTTTTATATTGTAGATGTTTATTGGATACAAATTAACTAATGTCTAAATAATAATCAATAATATTATTAATTATCATAAAATTGTACACAACACATAATATAATTACACATAATATAATAAAATTAGTAAGTAATCTATTTTTTTCTTAATTATGGATACAAATTAACCAAATTTTTTTCTTAATTTTTATGTAATTTTTTTATCTAATTTGAATTCAATTTTATTTATTTCAATTTGGACCTAATTTTTTTAAATTTTGTAGTAATTTTTTAATTTGTGTCCCTTTCTTTGATTGATTTTTAATTTTGACTTAATTGTAATTTGATAATTTTTTTTATATTGTAGATGTTTATTGGATACAATGCATCCAATGTTCTAAATAATAATCAATAATATTATTAATTATCATAAAATCATACACAACACATAATATAATAAAATTAGTAAGTATCATATGATTATTGGAATAATTATTACATGAACAAAAATAAATTTTTATGTATTCTTTTGTAAACTTATTAGTTGAAAGATTTAAGTGATTAAAATAAATGTCTACTTACTGTTTTATCAAACTGGGATGTATGTATATACAAAATTCTTAACAAAACATGTAATTAAAAAATAATCCACGTCAAAAAAATAAATATATTATTAGTAAACAATGTTAATTCAGAATATGTTACAATTTAACTGAAAAAATAATTACATGTAGATAATAATTTTTTAAGAAAATTTTAAAGAAAAATCATAATATTATAACACATTATTTAATTTTCATTCTATTACATGTTACATAAATAATAAAAATAAATTATGCATTTAAAAATTTAATTGGATACTTGAAAATAAAGAATTGATATAGGTGGAACAAAATAATTAAACATTGGTATATTATAATATTAAAATTCTTACTTAAAAAAATTCACATCATTTGATAAATACTTAATTAATTAAGATAGCGAAATGTTAAATAAGAGAATATTAAAATTCAATTAGTAATTTACAATTTTCTAAAATATAATGCAACAAAAATTTTATTATTTTATGGTAAGTTAAAAGTGGTATTTGACTTTAACATTCAAAAAATAATTATTAAAATAATGTTGGGTTAATAATTGTGCCTATACTTTTTTTATTAGATAACATTTTTCGTAAAAAAAAAATCATAAATGTATATTGATAAAGGAGTAATAACTATGGCTATACTTTTTTTTATTAGATAATTGTGGGCCACCCCCTTAACCCATTTAATTTTTAATATTTATTTTGTTTAATTTATATTTTTTAATTTAATTTGACATAATTTTTAAAGTTTTATTTATTTATAATTTGTTCCCTTATTTTTATTTTATCTTTAATTTTTACTTGACTTATATTTGATTTAATTTTTTACAATTTGGATATTCCTTTTGGTACTAATTATTTAAAATTTTAAATAATAATCAATAATTATATTAACTTTTATAATATTGTAATATATATAATACAATAAAATTAGTAACTATCAAAAGATCATTAGAATAATTAAAATATTTTTACTATATGGTATTAGGGAAATGTTTGAAATAATAAATTTCTAATATCTTATTAAAAAATATTTATTTTCTTGATGCAGATTATTTTATTATTTCATATTTAGTTAATAATTTTTATAGATATATACATCATAGTATAGTATGATGAAACATGTTTTAAAAATTTATTTTTATAACTTAAGTCTTTCAACCAATAAGTTTATGAGAGAATATGTAAAAATTTATATTTATTGATATAATAATTATTCCAATGATCTTACGATAGCTACTAATTTTATTATATTATATATATTATATAATTTCAAATAAGTTAATAATATTATTTATTATTATTTAGAACATTAGTTAATTAGTATCAAATAAACATCTAAAATATAAAAAATTAAATTAAATTCAAATTAGTCAAAATTAAAAATAAAATAAAAAAGAGTCACAAATTAAAAATAATTAAAATTTAAAAAAAATTAGATCTAAATTGAAAAAATAATTTAATAAAAAAAATAGAAAAACTAAACTAAACTGATAAAAAAAAATAGTTTTGCGGCACCACATAACTGATCACGGCCGGTCAGGCTGACTGGTCATGGCCTGCTATGCCCTATGATCAGACTAATATAAAAAAAAAAAAATTTAAGCATTGGAGGAAATTTATTTTGTGGGTGCGGATCATTAGTTTTTTGCGCCTAATCATTTCGGTCAAAAAGCCGAGTCCAGGCCGTTTCAAACTTTCCATTTTCATTTAATAAAATTTTCTTGGGCAATGGAATGCAGCCGCAGTTTTCCACGCTGCAAGTTTTCTAGACGACAGAAATATCAGTCCACTCTAATCTGGCCTTTGCCGAAGACCTACTTTCTTCTTCTGATCAGTTCAGATTTTCAGTCACCATTATCCGCGTATAGTAGAAATGCTTCTTTCTCTTGTTCAGATATCCTTCTCGTCACCTCTTCAGTCTACTCTCACTACCCCCGACTTCAACCATCTCAACCCCAAAAGCCTCTTTTTTGGGTGTGAAATTGATCCCACAAAGGCCTTCAAAAGATTGATCTGTTCAAGCAGACAGGAACGACGGCTCAAGAAAATAGGACACAAGGAACACGACACGCACCTGTATATTCTTCAAGGACGCAGGAGGCGGTGGGGAAGACGTTTTAGTGTAAGCGCTGCGAACGGTGGTTCAGTAGACCGCTGGGAGCTTTTTTGGGTTTGTCTTCAAGGGCAGCAGTGGAAACAAAAAGGAAATACCCCGAATTTCTTGTCATTTTCGAGGGCGAACTGGGAAGGGAACACCGGTGGGCCCCACAGTTTTCTCCTGCTAGATTTAGTTCTTCTCCCAGTTTCTCTCACCAGCCAATCAGGAGAAAGTTAGAATTTCAGCTCCAATTTCATCTATTCCAAACGCAAGCTTAAATTTTATAATTGTTCAATTATTAATCATGATTCTTAGACTTAACAATTGATGGATTATTAACGATAACAACTTTTAGACTTCAATTGAAAAATTAGAAAGATACAATCTAGAAAGTTTTAAATTATTTTAATAAATTTAAAATTAATATAATTTTACTTAATTTGATGTTGAGATTGATATGAAAAATAATAAAAATATTTAATTGAAATTGAATATATAAGTATTAATTTATTAGTTTGGTAATATATAATAAATAATAAATAATTAATTGATTAATATGTTTATATATGTGTGTATATATATATTAAAAGAATTTAAATTTAGTTTAATGTCAATATAAATTAATTTTATATTATTACTTATTTATATATTATCATTTAAAAAATTTATAATTGTTAAAAAAATTTAATTATTATTATCTTTTTAATAACGTAACTTTTTTTTATTTACTAGTAATGTAAAATATTTGACATTAAAAGTAAATTAAATTTAAACTTATATTAAAATCATAATTTTGATGAATATAAATATTTTAATATTTTAAACTTTATAATTGTTCGAGTATTAATCATGATTCTTAGACTTAACAATTGATGGATTATTAACGATAACTTTTAGACTTCAATTGAAAAATTAGAAAGATACAATCTAGAAAGTTTTAAATTATTTTAATAAATTTAAAATTAATATAATTTTACTTAATCTTTCGTTAAGATTGATATAAAAAATAATAAAAATATCTAACTAGATTGAAATATATAAGTATTAATTCATTAATTTGGTAATATATAATAAATAATAAAGAATTAATTAATATATTTATATATGTGTATATATATATTAAAAAAATTTAAATTTAATTTAATATCAATATAAATCAACTTTATATTATCACTTATTTATATATTATCATTAAAAAAATTTATTATTATTAAAAAAATTTAATTATTATTATCTTTTTAATAACGTAACTTCTTTTTATTTACTAGTAATGTAAAATATTTGACATTAAAAGTGAATTAAATTTAAACTTATATTAAAATCATAATTTTGATGAATATAAACATTTTAATATATATATATATATATTAAAATCATATATATGTAAATAATATTAAAATTAATCAGTTTATATATTTATTATTATTAAAATATATTACACAATTTATAATAACAAATAAAAGCCATATCTCCAATGTCAGTGCTTTCTAATAGCTCACGTTTTAAAATTAAACGGAGTGTAGTCCTACAATGGGGATAAAATTAATAGGAAAAGGCACTTGGAAAAAGGATAATGGAGTAAATTCTTCGTACCCTCTTGTAAATGGCCCAATGCATTCTCATGCTTTCAATAAAACCCGCAAAAAGTATTTTACTAAGATGTTGACAGATATTATTCAAAACTGTTCCCTTTCCACATAATCTCGTCGATCCATTGCATATACAATACCCCTTACAAAATCAACATGTTGCATGTAAACAGGTATTCTAGAAAACATGAGATCTTGTAAGCAGGGAAACTAAAAAACCGGTATCAGTAAGAACTCAGGGAATCTTCATAGTTCATACAGATTAAGGATGAAAATCTGCAATGCTTGTAGTTACACCAACCGTAGGTGGCATAACCTCCCTGACATGTGCTCTTGTAACTTTTGTGAAAAATTTTATATTTTTTTTATCAAAATTTGTATTTTTTGTATAGAAGAAAATTTTTATGCAAATTTAATTAATAAAATTGTAACCTTTTGTGTAGTTGTTACATATAAAACTCATAAAAAATATAAGTTTTATGAAAATCAAAAGATTGTAAATGCAAAATTACAAAATTTCTTGCTAAAAAATACAAATCTTCAACATGTACCAAAGCATTATCCTTAAATCTTGATTATAACGATATCTATCTTTCAATCTTGATTAAAGAATAAATATACAAGATAAAAGTTAGTTTTTGTCCAAATTTCATGTGCTGAAATTATTAAATGATAAAATAATTATTAATATCTTTAAAAAATATACATATGTTAACTATATTCAATTATCTAAAAGAATTAAAGAGTAACATTATGCTCATTTATTTTGATTCATTTAATGTTATTTATTATTGTTGTTGTTGTTGTTATTTGATTAAAATCCATTCCTTTTGTTCCACTTAGACTTGTTCAAATTTATTTGTAAAATATGAATACGTTAAGAGGGAGATGAATTGAATATTTTTACAATTTTTGATTGAAACAATCAAGTTTTTACCCTTTGCAAATGCAGAGCATGTAAATTACTTCATGAAAACTAAGTATGAAAGCCCATTCAAATATATATCATCCAAGAGATTCAACCCATGTCTCAATACTCAATAATGCAATTTGATCATGCAATCATTCATAAATTTGCAAAGTTTTAAAGAGTGTAAGGGAGATAGTATATAATGTTTCCACCAAGAAAGAATCACACTTCCTGTAAACGTCCACTCTTTGAAATCAAAATCTCTTTCAACTCCATGACTAGTACACTAGATCCCTTAAGATCAATGGCTTTAGAAAAGCCTTACAACTTTATTTAGATTGAAACAATCCCACCCTTGTGCTATCCTTATACAAGACACTTCTTAGAGATTGCACACAACCTAACACCTAGTGAGATCCCTTATCCAATACAAAAATCAGAAATTTGAGTAGAAAGAATGAGTTATCTAATGCACCCTTTTGCACAAATACAAATTAAAGAATTAAGATGAATGAATCACAAAGTGAAAAGGCTCAAATCATGGGGTTGAAATGCCAAGATTGAAGCAAAATAGGAGCTCTAATAAGCTAGGGTTCTCTTGTGCTTCTCTCACTCAAAAAATAAGCTTAAAATATTTATACGTGTTAGAAATGAATAGGAACCATTACTAACTTATAGTTAACTCTTTTAAAATTCTTACTACCAAATACTTGAGTACATACTCAAGTATGCTACCTACGAAACTGAAATTTTGAACTCATATTTGAGTATAGACTTGAATATCTAGCTATTAGTGAGATTTTAAAACCTTATACTCACTTATATACCTAAGTATGGTCCATAGGATTTGCTTTTGGACCACCATCCTTACTTGTATACTCAATTATAGTCCAAGAGATCAACCTTTGGAACCATATACTCACACACACGAGTATAAACAAGGGAATGATCATTTTAAAACAAAACATAGCTTTTCAAAGATTTTTCCAAAGACGTTTTTCCCTCTCCAACACCATTAGTTTTCAAGACAAGTTTTGACACCAAAAAAATATTTGTTTTGAAAAGCATTTTGATCCTTTTTTAAATAGGCACACAAGATTTCTAAATTATCAATGTTATGAGATAATTTAAACCTTAATTATTTAAGATTGATAATTTACAGTTTAAAATTCTTAACAACCTAAACTAATCTTCAAAGTCTTAAGTTACTTCAATAACCTTCATAAATCTCCAAGCCAAAGACTTCAAATGCTTCATCATAATATTGAAAAGCTTTCACACATAAGATTGTAATTTCAAAATATTATTTGACATCATCAAAACTTAATCATTTCAAAAGAGGCTAAGTCAACACTATTTATATTATGATTCAAAAACCTAATTACAATTAATTTGCTACAATGCATTGATTGAATAAAAAAATAGGACTAAGTCGGTTCTTCTTTGAACATCAAGTTGTACTTAACATAAAATTACAAATTTAATGACTCTCTATTAAAGTGGGGTGCTGTTAATCACTCAATGTTTTCATATTTTAATGTGTTCAAATTTTAAAATTTAATGGATTCAAATATAATATCATTTAACACATCTTATAAGAAATTTGAAAGTTTAGTGCCTTCACTAACACACTAATTATAACCCGACTCCGCTACTAGTATAGAACGCATCCAGCAATGATGTTTTCAACCAAAAAAAAAATAAAGGGATAGACAGAGGAACTGCATAAAACGCGTTGAAAGTAATGATTTTGAGATTCCAAATACATATACTCCTCCATTTTTACTTTTTAAGTTATTAGTATTAATAGAATAAGGAACCCCAAATTCTGCATCTCTTAGCATTAATTTTAGCCCCTCTTTCAGTCACATATGGTTCATTGGTACAGTATATATTGACTATAGTTCAGGTTCAAACCTCAAAACATTAGAGAAGAATAACAAAACAACTTCAGAAGCATGGCATGGGAAAAATATATTATCAACAATAATATCACCATCGTTGAGTAAAGGATTGCATATGCACTCTTGAAGATACTTGAAACATACAATCTCCCAAAGTAAACCAGAAATTTAAGCCTCCTCTTTGGAATTGAGTTGGAAAACATATCAGTGATTATTTTGATCTCAATAGTAGCAAATAAGCAATATTATTCGCTGTAGAGTAAAAGGAATTTTCTGCCTTATATGATATTTATTGAATAAAAAAGTTCAAATTCCCACTAAAATGACATGTAAACCCATTAGATGACAAATGCATGGCTAAACTGTACATACCAGCAGTCTAACTTCAAATTTGACTCTATCTTTCAAACCCTATGGTTTGAAATGCGACACAGTTCATCCTTGTCCCTTCAAATTAAACTCCAACATCTTCAGTCGAGATCCAAGACCAGATTTGAAGGATAACATTGTTTCCTGGAAGAAAATAGTAAGTACAAGGCTCCTTTAAATTAAACATGTGATAATTCCATTCAATGAAATTTTAGTTTTGGTATCTTCAAGATCAGAGGGGTTCTATGCAGATTTGGCATCAATAACTTTTTATTTCTCCGTAAGTGTGCTTTCCAACCTCCTTATTCAGGTAGAGATAACATGAAAGTGAGCATTAGAAAATAGCCAGATATCACGGTATTAAAGCAAAAAACGGAGACACCTTCCCTGCATTGACAGTGGTGAACAAAACTTTTGAGCAACACCAGTTAAAAATTAGAACCGAACCTCGTCAAACTTTCCCAAGAGCAAAAGCAACAGATGAAATATGAGAAGAGAAAGATCAACCTACTTATACAGACCCTGTTATTTTGAAGCCTACAATTTTAGCATCTGCATTGAGAGGTACGTGAAAACTCTGCCAACAGGATATAATACCAGGGAAAACCATACAAGCCCGACCAGTGAGTCTCAAGTCAAGCGTTAGGTTACTTTCACCAAATTAATTTGCTATAATACCAATCCCAAGTCACCAGGCAGTCCTGGCCAGTTTTTACATGTTATGATTTTTTGTTGTTATTATTATATCATTTGTTTATTATTAATTTCACATCATTACTAAATTAATACCAATTATTATTATTTTAAAATGTAATTATATTTTATTATTATTATCACTTAAAAAATTGATGATTGTCATTCAAAATATCTTATCGGATATTTATTGTAATATTAATAATTTATTACTCTAATTAATATATTTATTTAATTATAGTAATTATTTTATATATATTTAATTATAATAATTACTCTATGTAATTATTATTTTACTAGTTTTTAAATTTTATGATAATAATTTATTCACACAATTTTTATTAATTTTTTAATTTTAATATAATTATTTATTTTAATAAATTTATGTAATATTTGTTGACTTAAATTTAAATACATAAACTCCTTAATTTTAACATTAAAAGTTATTTAATATTACTTATATATATTAATATATAATAATTTTTATATCTTTTATAATATAAATCCCTTCCCAAAATTACTTCAATAGAGAGAGTAGCTTTTTTATTTGCACTCTTGCAAGTTGGCTTATTTTTCTCTTTAAATTTATTAAATTTTGTAAACACTCCCACTCTCTTTCTAACTTTCTTTGTTAGTTTCGAATTACAGACTACCTCTCTTTTAATTTATTTTTCTTTTAATTTTATTTGCTCAATTAACAACCTCTCTCTCATTACAATTGTAATCGTCTCTTTTAATTTTATTTTTTTTAATTTAATTTTCAACTACATACTCTACCTCTCCTTAACTTCTAAGTCGCGTTTGGTTTGCAGAATGCTTTTCATATTCTTAAAAATATTTCATAAGAATGTTACGTTCTCATATTTGATTCAAAATTTTAAAAAATTTATTTGACAATGTAATATTCTTAGAAATATTTTAGAACCCAACTTTCCTCCAAATATTCCTATAGGGGGAAGTGGGTATCTCAAATTCTCATTTCATAAAAATGTTGATACTGAAGTAAAAGAATAATTCTACCTCTATTTTTCTATACCCTCATTTATTTTAAAAATTTTTTATTTTTATTTTTTAATTTTAACTTATATTTCTCATTTTTAATTTTTAACTTATATTTCTCACTTTTAATTTTTTCATGATAACAAGGATAATTATACTAAATAAGTAATTTCTAAATTTCAATCCTATTAATTTATATACAAAAAATTTGAATTTAAATTTAAGTAATATTTTTTATGTTTGATATAAACAGAAGATTCAAATAAGTTTTATAAACAAAATGAATTTTCTATAATTTTATTAAATATCATTTGAAATTAAAATAATTTTTTAAATAGTTGTTTATATATATAAATTTTAGATAGTACTTTTTAATATTCGATTATTAGAAAATTATAATTCTATAAATAATTTTTCACTATAAATAAAATTAAAATCTGATTTAATTATAATTGGCTTCCAACCCTAAATTAGAGTTTCTAACTTCATTGAAAAACATGATATAACCTATTTAAAACTATATTAAGTCATGGTCTCAACCTATCATTCTAATTGACCTAACCAATATTTTAACTCATGCCCTATATAGGTATTTATTAATTTTTTTATTGTTAACATAAAAATAATTTATATATAATAAAAGAAAAAGTTACAAGGTGTTAAAATTTAATTTTTTGTATTTATTTTAAAATTATTTATTTAATTTTATAAATAATTTTTTTTCTACATTCTAGATATTAGAAGTAAATTATAAAATATTAACAAAATTCTAATTTATATATATTTAATTTGAAATTTAATTCTTAAATTTCAATATAACAATATTAATAAAATTCAAATAAATAAATTTTAATTTTAATTTTTATATAATTTTATAAAAATATAATATATAATTAATTCAATTAAAATTTTATATTAAAATAACAACTTATTTAAAATATTTATATATATAATTTAATTTGAAATATAACATTAAAAACTAACATTAAAAAGATGTTGATAAAATTTAAATGAACAAATTTGTAATTTTTAATTATTTTTTATAGAAAATAGAATATATATTGCAATTTTAAAATTATCTTGTATTTTTGCTTATTTACTTCTTAGGACTCCGTGACAATTATAAATATAACCTAATAATCTAATATAAATATGAAATATTTTATATAGATTTTAATCGAGTTTATACGAATTTAGATTATAAACAAATTAATTCATATAATTTAAATAATTAATAGATTAAATTAGGATTGATTCAATATGTTGATTTGCTAATTTATTTAAAATTAAAATTAAAATTTATTTTCTTCTATTTTTAAATTTTTAGATATTATTTTTTAATCATTAATATAAATAATATTTCATCCCTTTATAAATATATATAAATAATATTTTTATACAAGATATTTATTAATAAAATAAATGAGAACTTAATTTCTTCTCTTATTTGAATGAAAAAAAGGATGAAGAATGAACATTTAAAAATAAAATATATGATTATTATATTTTAATGATTTAAAATTTTAAATTTTTTTATTTTTTTCAATTTAAATTAAAAAAATATTATTTCTTTTCTTTCTCTTTTATTTTCTTTTCAAAGAAAATAAAAATTTCTTATCAACAATGAAAAAATTACTTATTTATTTTGTATAATTAATTATATGAAAAATTCAAAGTCAAATTCTTAAAAATTTTAATATTTTATATATTACATTACTTATTATATTTTAATCGAATAGAATTTAAATTATTAATTTATTAAGTCTTCAAAAAATTTTATTCATATATTTTTAATTAAATTTATAATTTATTGTAATTTATAATAAAAAATTGATAAGAATATTTTAAAAAAATAATAATATTTCTAGGAATATAAAGTGTAAACCAAACATAAAAATATAATATATCTAGAAATGTAAAAGAAAATTCTCAAGAATATATATATATTAAACTAAACATAAAAATCTTACATTTTTAGAAATCACATTCTCAAGAATGTATACTTTTCTAAGAATGTAAGATTTTGCAAACCAAACACCACCATAACAACATCTTTTTCCAATTTGAAATAGATTTTAAAATAATAGTAAATATCTCACAAACATGGAAATATAATATATCTAGAAATATAAAAAAATATTCTAAAAAATATATATATTAAACAAAACATAAGAATCTTACATTTCTAAGAATCATATATCTAAAAATCACATTCTTAAGAATATACACTCTCTTAAGAATGTAAGATTTCGCAAACCAAACGCTACCATAATGACATCTTTTTCCAATTTGAAATAGATTTTAAAATAATAGTAAATAGCTCACTATGTTTGATAACAAATTAGAAGTTTATTTAGTAATATATTAGTACTTTCAAACAATCCACTACTAAGTTTCCAATATTGTTATTTTTTTAATGTGTAATATGTTTTAAAATTGTATAAAAGTTGTGTTATTGAAGATATATGGCATCAATTTTTATCAAACTCGTGTGAAATAAGAAATAAAGATTGATGTATGTAGTAATTTTGCTACAATTATTTTTATCATATTTAAAAAAATTAAATATTGGTTAATTGTTACAAATATATTATAGAAAATTTTCATTCTTATTGAGAAATTTTTTTAAAACCAATTGTTAGATAATTATTCATCTAAATAATCATACATATATAATTGGAAAAACATTTTTGTAATTATGTACTAGATTTAATCATATAAAATAAATTTTTAAGTACCAAACCAAATATTTTTTATTAGTTATGAAAAAATTCTTGAAAATTAATTTATTTATTAATATAATATTCAATCATGAGGGCTATATTAAGTACACAATTTAGAACAATAATTCAACTTTCTAAATTTTGTTCCATTCATAAAACAAAATACCATTTTTTATTATAAAATTTATTCAATTTTTATAATGTCTTATTAAACAATGAATTATATACTAACCTTAATCAATTAATCCATTATTATTTATTATATATTAATAAGCTAATAGCTAACCCAACACACTAATCCATTAGCCCAGTAAAATTAGACTAACAAGTTAATCTAATAATCTAATGAAATAATACTTACTAATCCTAATCCCTAATAAGGTTAGAATAACCAGTCCTAATTCTTTATCAAATTGGATCATTGTTATAGTTTTCATCTTAGAATAACCTATTAGACCAAATCTATTTTAACACATCTATCTAAAAGCATCAAAACCAATGTCTATTATGTGAGTAAGTTGAAGCTGAAACATCTATACTATAAACAAATGACAAGACAAACAAAAGAAATTTCTAAACTGCTTAATGAATCATATATTTAAAAAAAAATAAGCAAGAAAAGTTTAACTTACCACAAACTGAGTCAACAGCTATACTTTTTGAACTTCTGTTCCCCACAATGTTTTGACGCTCAATCTTCTCCAAAAAGGTTTGGAACTTTGGACACTTATTCTTCCCCAAAATGATTGAAAATATTTCATTCATAGACCATAATAGCTCCATGGTTTGAAAGCCAGTCTTCTTTTCCTCTGTGCTCACTACAAGATAATACAATCTGTTCTAACTAAATCTTGCAGCATGTTGGGACTTAGCCATTTCCCTTAAGACAGCACCCACAATTGCTGCCTGCTCACGGCAGTCTGCCTTGTGCAATGCATCTAAAAGTACAACACAGGTTTTGCTATGTATACGACAACCTTTTATCCGAGCCTCTTCAAAAAGTGTATAAGCATCCATTGCTCTATGGGCATTGCTTAATCCTTCAATCATAGCATTGTAACAGGTAGAATCAGGTCTGGCCCCACTTGCCTTGAATCTCTCAAAGAGACCTGTAGCCTCAAGAACGTTTCCAACCCTTGCAAGTCCTGCAATCATCGTTGTGTAGGTGATAGTATCAGGTTTTAACCCTTGTTTCTCCATCTCTTGCCAAAAGACAAAGGCCTTGTTGAATTTTCTGACTGTGCAAAGACCATTTATCATAATGCTGTAAGTTACTTCATTTGGAGCACATTTTGAGTGTTTCATGGACTGCAAGCAGACAAGGGCTTCATTAATTTCCTCAGCTTTCACCAGTGCATCAAGCAAGCAATTCCATGCGTATATGTTTGGGGTCAGGCCTTTCTGCTTCAACTCCTCCATAATTAGATAAGCTTCATCAATCCTTCCCACCTTTCCAAACCCATCAATAAGACTACTGTAGATGGCCACATTTAAATCTACACCACTTGACTTTGCTTCTTCAAACAGCATATATGCTTCATCAAGACTGTCAATTTTAGCAAGACCATCAATGACAGAACCGTAAGTTACAACAGTAGGCTGAAGACCCTTTTTCTTCATTTCCTCCAGTAGTTGGTAAGCTCCATCCACCTTACCAGACTTGCAGAACCCATCAATAACAGTATTATAAGCACGGGTATCCGGATGAAGTCCATGCTCCTTCATCTCATAAAACAACTTACATGTTTGTTTTGCAAAACCTGCCTTTACTAGACCATGAATTAAAATTGAGTAGCTCCGAACATCTGGAATTAAGCCCCGACCCTTTATTTCTTCAAATAGGGCCTTCCCTTTATCAATGTCACCAGCTTTGAAGCTACAATCCATGTAAGTATTAAGGAGCATAAGATCAGGAGAACAGCCTCTATGGACCATCTCCTTGTAAATTTTGTGACCATCCTCCTTCCTGCCACACTTGAAGAAGTTCTTGATAAGAGATGTATACACAATAACGTTTGGATCCTGATCAGAATCTAACATCTTTTCATAAAGCCTGTAGGCATCATTCACTCTGCCATGTCTGCCTAAGCCATCAATGAGAGAACAAAATGTAACTGCATCAGGGGTGCATACTTTATGATCCAAACCTAAAAATATGGAACAAGCTTCATCAAGTCTTTGGGCTTTACATAGTCTATCAATCATTATATTCACAGTCATAATATTAGGAAACAAACCAGCTTCTTGCATGGCATCCCGAACCTTGAGAGCATCTTTAAGATTTCCTGTCTTACAAAGGATGTCAATCATAATATTATATGTTGGAAGATTGGGTACTGCATCTCTTTTCATTTCATCATATATTCTTAATGCTTCCTTTACTTTACCCTTTTTCCCTAGGCAAGTAAGAATGCTATTATACGCAATTATATTGGGAATACATCCCTTTCTCTTTTGCCTCTCAATTAAACTGTATGCTTCATCAAATCTTCCAAATGAACCGTAGCCCATAATCATTGTACTATAAGCATAAGCACAAGGGACACTCCTGTTAAGATCCATCTCTTCAAACAACTCAACAGCCTCATCGAGCCTTCCAGCTTTGCAAAGAACCCCCAACATGCTAGTATATGTCACATCATCAGGCACCAACTTGTGTTGTTTCATTTCATGAAAGAATTTCCAAGCCATATCCACCTTACCAAGTTTGCCAAAGCAGTCAATACATACATTATAGAGAACAAGGTCAGCATCAAAAGAGTTACTTTTCATCTCATCCAACAAGGAAAGAGCAGCATCAATGCGGCCCTCCTTGGCAAATACTCGAACAAGTGTTGTAAACAAATACACACTTACTTCATATCCTAGTTCCTGCATTTGATGAAACAGAGTAAGCATAAGATCAGATTCATGTCCGGCAGAGAGGGCACCAATTAGTGTTGTATAAGCTGAGAAAGCAGGTCTAAACTTAAATTTCCTCATAGCTTCGACAATTCCAAAAGCTTCTTTCAGCCTGTGAGACCTGACACAAGCCGACACTAGCTCAACACAAGCATAATTAGATGGTCCAAATCCAGCAATACTAATTTCTTCCAGAATCTCCTCCAAATAGTCAAAGTTTCTGCTTCTAGCCATAACCATGAGAAGTGAATTGTATGCTTCTGGACAATGTGCTTGGCCGGATTTTTCCTCTGCCCACCTAAAATACCACAACGCCAGTTTGACATCTTTCAGCCTCCTTAATACTCGAACAACTAATTCTGGTTCAGGCTTCCCAACAAACACAGACAGAGCATCCCGAAGGTCTGTTCCCAAAGGACTACTCTCCAAGACATGACAAATGTTATCTACTGCTTCTCTTAAACCATACGATTTCCTAAAATTCTCTTGATTGGCCCCATTCATAAAAGGAACAACTTTCCCATATAGCTCAGGGGAGGAGGAACAAGACCCGTTAGAGCAAGATGAAAACTTTTTACATAAAGGGTGAAGATTCCGGGACTTCAGAACTAAGGGGTAGCTCAGCACTGCAATTAAAAGAGAAATACGAATGCAATGACAAAGATAAAATTTCTGTTACCAAAGACGACTCTCAAGCAATTGGGTCTATGATGCATCATCATTTAAAGGAAAACCAGCTTGAAATAGCCATGGTCTATGAAAGGAAAAATTTACCTTGGGTCTTGCAGAGAATCTTCATATATGCAATACAAAAGCTGAAATACTCGTTGGCTAGTCGCAGTCTGGGCGGACCGATTGTTGGTGTTTGCCGCAGTTCTTTTCCTCCAGCAGGGGGAGATTAATGAGCAATGACAATGACGATGTTCAAACCTTAAATTCTCAGCACCGGTTGCAAGAAATCCTTGTGTACTCAAGTCATTAATTATTTGATTGGGGTATCATAAAATTTCCCAACCTCTGGCCTAAATCTATTTTACGAGATTAGGAAAAAAAAAGGTAATTTATTATATTTAATTTTATTCTACTTTTTAAAATTATTTTCAAAACTGACAAACCTAACATAATCTTACTAAATTAACCCAACCTTATTGAATTAATTCAATGGATAAAAATTGTACGTTGAGTCAATCTTAAAATGCATTACTAAAATATTAATCCCAATTTTAAGTTGATTTTTATCAAATGGTCCTAAACGAATTTTACATGTTAGAAGAGTAATTCAAAATAAGGTCTAGACTAAAAAAAAATCAGTATTAATTGAAATAAATACAAATATTATGTTAACTAAATTTATAATACATATCATTATTTTATTATAATAATAATTTATTATTTTAATTAATATATTTATTTAATTATAATAATTAATTTTTTATTAATTTTTATGTTTTATGATGATAAATTAAATTTTTGACAAATTTTTTATTAATTTTAAGTTTTAATTTAATTATTTATTTTAATAATTATGTGTAATATATTTTAATAGTATTAAATATATAAACTCATTAAATTTAACATTAAATATTTTTAAATATTAATATAATTATTTATTTTAATAAACTTATATAATATATGTTAACAATATTAAATATATAAATCTATTAATTTAATATTAAAAATTATTTAATAATATTCACATATATAATTTTAATATTATATATTAAAGTACAATGTTAATATAATAAAAATATTATTTTAATATATATAAATATATAATAAATTAATTATTTATTATTTACTACTATTATTAAACAACACACTAACCTAATAACCTAATAGTTTTCAGTCCTTTACAAAATCGAGTTAATCAATCATAATCTCAGTTTAGGTTATTATTATTATTTTTCATATCAATCTTAGTTCTAGGTCAGATAACATTATATGAATCCAAGACCATCCTATTAAATTCAATCTATTTTAACACCTCTATTTTATTCTAACAATTAAAATTCACTCCATCATTCCAATTACAAAGACTCTATTTCCTACAAATAAATAATAAGCTAACCAATAATCAAAAACTAATAAATGATAAATTAATTAATTTCATAAGAAATATTTTACAAAATAAGTTATTAAATTTACTGAAAATATAAAATAATGTAAAAACATATATTAAAACAAATATATATTATATTAATTTATATTTATGTAAAGATCAAATCACATTAACTCAACAAAATATTAAAAAAATAATTCTTAAAATTTAATTATATTTTATGATCATAAAGAATTTTTATTTAATTATTATTTATAATAGAAATATAATTATTTAAAATATAATTATATATTTATGACATTATATATTTATTTATATATTTAATTTAAAATAAGGATATAATTAATTAAAATTAAATTAATTATATTTTAGAGTATTATTTATTTATTAAATATATAAGTTGTAAATTAGTAAAAATAAATAAATTTTAAAAAGTTATTAACTTATAAGTTATAAGTTATCTAAATAACTTATTAAATCAAAATTTATTTTTATTTCCATAAGTTATTATGTGAAATATTTTTATAAACTAGTTTATAACATATTTTTTCCTAATAAGCTAATGTTATAATTAATATAATTAATTAATATAATTAAATATTAATTAATAGTTAATCAAATTATTTAATCACTAATATAGTCAATTAATTATAATCAATTTATTTATTGCATTAAATATAACCTAGGAGTGAAAAAAATATATGATCAAATAAATTCATTAAAAATTTTTATGATATATATGTTGAGTAATTAAATATTTATTAAAGATAAATAAGGATAAATTGAAAAAAATAATTAATATTTTATTATATTTTTGAAATGATAGACAAAAAAGAATAAAAAAATTTCTTTCAAAAACAATAAATAAAAAAAGGGATATGTGAGAATAATTATTTTAAAAAATACTTATTAATAACAAGAATATTTCTTTGGTACCTAAAGTTAAAACTCAAGATATCAATACCTTATCTAACCTTCCTATAATATATTGACATGTAGATTTGTAGAGATAATTCAACATTTCTAAAATCTACCTTTACAAGTTAGCAATTTATGGGTAAAAATATAAAGAATCTTTTGGTTCACACAAGAAATAACTTCCTCCAGAAAATTGATCTTTTTAAGAAATAACTTCCTATGTAAATTTTCTACAAAGTACCCAAAGTTATTTGGTTAATACATATGTGATACTTCCTATAAGAAGTAATACTTCCTAAGAAGTAACTTTTCATATCATGTTTGGTTCAACTTTAAATATACTAGAAAATATTAATAAAATAATTATTATATCTCAATATTATTATAATATAAAGTAATAAATTTTAGTTATCATTAATTAAATTTAATAAGAATAAATTTATTATTGTATCAATAAATAACATGAGAAATAAAATTTTTCTAAGAGAGGTAAGTAAGTAATTTCTTATATTTTGTGGGAAGTAGAACTTCCTAGAAAGTTCTATTTTCCTTAATTTATAAGATAATAACCAACTAAATATTCCATCAGTTTTCTATTTTTAGGAAATAGAACTCTTCATACTATTAAGACGGATTAAACAACTTCTAAATTTAACTTCTATTATATGTTTGTAAGCAACCATTATAAACAAAATAAAAATCTAACACATTGAATTGATCAAAATTAGTTTGTTAATAATAATAAGAAGAAGAAGAAGAAGAAGATGATGATGAAGATGAAGATGAAGAAGTTAATAAAATAATGATATATTGCTTATATAAAAGAGATTTTCAAGTTAATTATTTCTTTATAAACTTTCTAAATCAAACTTTAAATTTATTTTTATTTAAATTTTATTTTAACTCCATATATATTTTAACAAATTAATAGTTAAATAAAAAGTAAGTTAAGCCAAATATTTTTTTCTTTACATATATTTAAAGAACTCCTGTTTCAAATGTTTATTTTTTTCTCTCTTTTTGATTCACTCATATATATTACTAAAATTTATATTTTTTCTTAATTTTAAAAATACATAATAAAATTATTACTTTACTAAATAGAATAATATATTTATTATTATAAAAATAGTCAAAAGTTTCTATTTATTATTTGAATGTTGCATGAAATTAAAAAAATTACTTTTTACTATTTAAAATCGCTCATTTATATTAATGCAAATGTATATAAAATTAAATACTTTTCTATTAAATGCAAAAAAATTTTATTTACCCAAAAAATTGAAAAAAAAAACTACATACTATATTCTTAAATACTTTATTTTAATTATTTTATCACCAATATTATTTTTTAATAACAAATTATTTACTTACTATACATTTGTTGAAAAAAGTATTGTTACATACAATAGAATAAAATTATATTTGGACATTAATGTATTATGTCCAAATGATTTTTGGAATTTTTTATTTTAACTAATCAAATTTTTTAATAGATGTCATGTTATTATTTTTCTAATATAATGTAATATTTTTCACTTTTTATTGTTTTAAATTATTTAGATTTGTATATAAAATCAAACAATATCAAAAAAATTGTAAGTAAAGAACTAACCTCTATACACACATACTTATCTTATGTATGTCCAAATACATATCATCTAAAAAATCAAGACTAAAAAATATAGGGAATTTACTATTATATAACTTTGACCCAATATAAATAACTCATTTTTGGACTTGATACATTAGATTATTAATTGTATTTTTCTATTAATATTAGTTTCCATTTTCTTCATAATTTCATGTATTATCAAGAGAAACTCAATTTCATTTCATTTTTTTTTATTTTATCTTATATAAAAATTAATAATAATAATAATAATAATAATAAATCAACTTAGTAAAATAAATATTTCATTTGAAAATGATAATATGAATGTTGTAAAAACTAGTATTTAATATAATTTATAAGATGAAAAAAGTAAAAAGAAATATACGTATTATATTTTTATAAGTACATACATAACACTTAAATTTTTAAATAAAACTTACTAAATATATTTTAAACATGCTTTGAGAACTTAATTTTGGATAATGAAATGTTAAAAAAATAATATGTATAAGTATCACTTCTTTCAAAAGTATCAATGGATATTAGACTTTTGATTAAAAATAATTTTATTATTAAATAAGTATTTTAAAAAATTCTTTTGTGTATTAATGTATAAGAAATAAGTGAAGAAGATAATTTAAAAAAAGAGAAAAAAATAAAAAATTAGCTTCATAAATTAAAAGTTTAGATTTTTAATTTGTTAATTATATTTTATATTCTCAACATGATTGTGTGATAATTTTTTGAAAGTATTTTAGTTTTAAAAATTTTAAGTTATAATTACAATATATTATAAATAAATTTAAATTAATAAATTAAATTAAGTTTATTATATAGTAAAGAAGTATAAAAATATCCATATAAATTAATCTAAATAATTCACTTATATTACTTATTTTAAATTATTGGTGGGTCTAAAATTAAAATAAAATTTATGGCTTGAAATATAATGATCATATCATTAACTCTTTACCTATTAAATAAGTTTTCTAATCATGAATCTTAGTCATTCATTTTTGTATCATTGAAATATAATAATTCTTATTTTGTTACAGAGTTAAGATATCAATACTTAAACTTTTAATTTGGATATACTAGAATTGTCCTAATAACAGAGGGTAAGTGAATTTAAAGATTAAGTAATAATAACTGAAGTTGTAGTTGCTTCAAAGAAATTCATAAAAATATAAAAAGATATATATTTATATCAAACATCATATGCAATAATAATAATTACAAATATTAGATTAAATCTAAATTTTAAAGTAGTTTAATATTTTACCTTTCAATATACTAATCCTCCCATTTCTACTTCTATTAATAGCTTATATGGAGATTGCAAGGAGCTTTTAAATAAATGTGGACAGTACCCATTAATGCATATATATAAGGAAGCTAATTGTGTGGCGAACTACGTTGGTAAGATGGCTTTCCCCTTTTGTAATGAACTAATTGTTATGGATAGTGCTACTTCAAAAGCTAGTATGTTATTTTTGCAAGATTGTATAGGTATTACTAAATCCAAATTTGTCTTTATTACGTAATTTTGTTTAGTTTCTTTGTTTTAGCCAAAAAACAAAGTAGTTTAATATTTAAAAATTTATTTCAAATATTTTAATATAATACATTACAAGTCTAAAAGAATTTTTAGTGGCAGAGCACATAACTTTCTTTATTTATCCTGCCAACAATAAGAGTCCTAAACATGACATGAATTAAAGTGTAATTCTACCATCCTAATGCGACATAAGGGCATATACAATATAGTAAGAGATTCTTAATTAATCAAATGTGTACTTACTATTAATAAAAATTGAAATAAATATAAGAAGAGGTAATTGAAAATTAATTAACTATTTTTCTTTGTATTTATGTCAATTATTATTGATAATGGACACATAAATTAGGTATTCATTGGCTAAATAAGAATTTATCAAAGATACATGATAAAATCTTACCTATTATATTGTCAAATAAACAATCCGTACCACTCATCCTTAATATTTTAATTTGACATTAAATGTCTTTAATTGATTTAAATTTTAGAGCTAAACTCTTTTGTTGCACAATTCATTATTTGTCTCCATTGTGAATTGAAATTGTCAAAATGAGATAAAGAAGTCGAGTGATGGTTCATGATGAAAACTTCATAATATACTATATACACTAAAAATAAAATTTAAAATAAAATTTTAAATATAAATAAAAGATTATCATTAAATATAAGATAATTAAATAAATTTATAGAATTAAATTTAATAAATATAAAATATTCAAAATATAATTTTAAATTTTATTTTTGACGTGTGTAACATTTTTATAAACTTAAAATTTTATTGGTTTATGATCTTACTTTTGAAGACCAAGTGCAACAAAAGCAAATGTGAGGAAAAAATAAACAAAAAATAGAAATAATGTAAGAAGTTGCTCAATATCCATGACAAGAAGTTTTAATTTAGTAAGTGAATTTGAAAACAAAAGAGCAAGAAAAGGTGGGTAAGAAGATCCTACGAGTGATAAAATTGGAGTGAGTGAAGTTGCTTAAGGACATTATTAATGCAAATCCTTTACACATGCAATAGCCCTTATATCACCAATAGATTAGCATTCAATGAAACTTAATACACCTTGTATACTAATCAAGAATCTAATTGCATCAATATCTTGTATTCAAGATATTCCACTAACAGCACATAAAATACATCTAGGTATGAGGTATTCCAGGTAAAATGACCAAATTCTAAAATAATAAAAATCACAGGATAAAGCGAGGAATTGTATGAAACATTTTTATCAAGTTTTATTTTTAAGTTATACAAAATTTATCAAGTCATTCTATTTCACTATGCCACCTTAATAGCTTCTGAGGAAATTCAATGCTTGAGAATCACTGTCATCAACCTAACCAACCAATAACTACTTGGTTGTGGTGGCTAACTAAATACTCCAATTTAAATCAAAAGGTGATATCATGGGGAAAAAGAGTTCAATCATTAATCATTTTGTTAGAATTTTTTATCCCTTCATCCATTGCCATCAATGTACACTGCTTTTGTGTCATAAAGGTGCTAATGTGTATTAATTTTTTTCAATTAAAAAAATGACATAGATTCCCAAAAAAGAAATGCAAAGCAAAACCACAAAAAAATATACAGATACAAACCACCTAGTGATGAACCACCTAGTTTTGATCCATTGCAAAATAATTCGGGTGGGTCCTTTAACACTTTGGATAAATAGATGCTAAATGTAATCGAAAGTTAAAGATGAAAACTTAGTGCAAAAGACAAGTGAATGCAGGGCAAAAGGAACTGCAAGAAGATATTTAGGAATTTGCAAAAGCTAGGATCACAGTAATCTCTCCATCCATTCTAAACTTATATTTATTCCAGTAATGATCTTAGATTCTTAATGCTTAAACAACAAACGACCTTCCAACATAATTGTTTAACTTTTTGTTTTATCATCTATGATGATTATTATCGAAACTCAATCCTATTCAATAGATACTTTACCGTGGAGGATGTGATAAGGATTATGCATCATGAATAACTTGCTTTGAAGACAATGCAATAATTTGGAGCAGCATCTAAAGAAAAGCATATTAAAGTCTTGTTTGATAGATAAGGTAATGATATGTTCTAAGTCTTCTGTAATCCAAATTAGTGGTTCATTTTCAAATAGCAAAAGTTTGTTAGTTCAATCTGCCAAATATTTTAAATCCTCAAGTGAGAGCATGCAAAGAGAGAAAAAACCCTGCATTGTCACTTAATAATACTAAAACTGTTATGTATGAACTCCATAATATCTTGAACATCATTATAGATGTATTATTTTGATAATCTAGCTTCTTATACTTGGAGTCCCAATCCTACACCCCTTAATCCAATAAAAAAATTAAGTATATTTATCATTTTTTATTTAAAAATAATTATGTAAAGTACCATCTTATGCTTAAAATCGTAAAAGCCCTTTTATAGGATAGCCAAGCTTTTTTATTTGGGATCTTTTAATATTTTACTTGCCACCGGTCTTTTGAAGGGAAAAGAATGACAAGAATGTTTAACTTTAAAGCAAGCTAGCCATGTAGTTAGTTCCAAAGGAAAAGGAAGTGAGCTAGTTTATTTGTTGTTGGAATTATGAGCTTTACCACACACCTTTATCTTCCCAATGTCACAAGACATGTGCTATTTTGATGTACTCCTTTTTAACTTTGCAGTTTATATCCTATCAATATTAAAGCTATTTCCTTTCCTAAAATTCTATGTAAAAGAGCAAAATGGATTGCTTGCATTATGCTATACACATTACACCCTGAGACTAAAGTGATCATGGCAAAATGCATTTTAAAATCCAAATGGAAGATACTTTTCTATAGTAATTCCATAATTTTATGGAATATTAGAGCACATCTTTGGGCTTATGCTCAAAACATCTATAATTATAAAATGATGTTCAGGATAAGGATGGACATTGACTGCAAAAAATTTTAAGCATGATCCAAGATGTTTACTAAGAAATAATCAGAAACTCCAAAGGATTAATGTGTAATGTTAAACTATTTTCTTTTATAAGTATTTTGCATAAGACTAGAATTTGTTACACAAGTCATTCCAGTAAATTCATAAAAGTTGAGAATAATAACAAATTAAAAAGATTCTAGGGTAGGTATGTTAATGAGTATGCTGTTTGTATTTTTCCTATAAAAATTTCATGAAGTTTTTGAAAGTTTCAATATAAGAAATGTATGCATAACACTCATGGATTTTAGTTTTCCTCACCATTTTCATGTCTACGTCTAGCCCATAATTTGCTTTCTCTGGATTCATTTAGCTATAGGATACTAAAAAAATAAGCTCTGTAAGCAAAATTCAGAAAACTAGATTCTTTTTCATTCTCTAAATCAACATAATGCTTTTCATACTATTTTTGTTTAAATTTTTTTGAGAGCCTACATATTTTGTACATTAATAATTCATAAATCAATATTCTAAGTTATCCCCATCCATACTGCCAATAAGAACAACTCAACTAGCTAGCCTTGTATCAATTAACACCATTATTCATGTCACTTATTATGGATGCTTCAAGTATTATCTATTAATTATAAAGGAAAACACTAATGCTTTAAAGCCAATGAATATATAGAGCATTGCATTAACTACAATTATAAAGGAAAACAATGATGCTTTGATTATCTATATTGTATTTTAAAATGCAAGAATTGTCATTTGATTAGCTATATTGTAACATTACTTATTTTACTTATAAATTACATGGGTTATTTCTTATTAGTGCTTGCTTAAAGTAGCTTTTTTATGGCAAAAGGAAGGGATATTTAGTCTCGGTATCATTTTGCTATCTTAAAATGTTATTGCTATCTGATTTTATTTTATGGATGTAGTGCATCGAAAAGAAATAACAGTAGTTTAGAATTTGTTTGTCATGCTTTTAGAATCTGTGGCTTTTAGCTTCTCATTTTTTACTTTTGGAAATATTTAGTTTTTCATGTAAGTTTGTGGGATTTTCTTGGCAGATTCTATTCTTTGCTATTTTTTTCTAAGTTTAAATTAAAATTGAAGAATATATGTACGAAATAATTTAAAGCATGATCAAGCCAAGTCTGGCACTTAACTTACAACTTTAACATAATCATATGTTGTCATTAGATTGGAAGACTCTTTAAAACCACATTATCCTACATGAATACTATTACAGATTGTTGATTGACATGTTTGTTGATTTTGTATCATATGTCTGATGAGAACAACTTTACACTTTAGCCTTCCTTTTCCTAATTATGTATATATATGCATTATATCTTTCACAAATACATAACAATTACGAATGAACCATTTTTGAAATCCTATAACAATTCATTTGGTTCATACTTTCATGCTTATATTTGCTGCAATAATATACTTAGTCTAATTTATTTCCATGCTAACTAAGAATTTGGAACTGTAAAAAGCTTCCTCAACTTGTACATTTGATCCATGTAAGGCAAGATAATCATTTACAACATGGATCACACAAGATACTATAATTAAATCCTACAATCAAAATGAATCTTATAAAAAAAATAACAGTATCATTATATAGAAAAATAGCAATATCATTATGCAAAAAAAAGCAGAATTATTATACATAAAACAGGCAATATCATTACACAAAAAAATAACAAATTTCAACCAATTTGACTTTCATTAATAAATGACCATTATAACCTAGGCCATTGTTGTTGAATATAAAAGCCAAATAGCAATGTCATTTTAGCTAAAGAAAATAATGAATCAACTACATTAGTAAAGATCGGGGCATAATAAGTCCATTGCCATTTATGAAGACTAAGTTTCATCAACTTTTTTCTTAGTAGGGCATCCTCTTGCACTATGCCCTTCTTGTTAACATGTACCACACTTTATTTTTTTCATATTTTCTTAGTAATTTGTATGGATTCCCTAGTCCACCTAATCTTTTAAGGCTCTTTGTTGCCTGGCCACTATATTATGGAGGATGAATTGGTTTAGCATCTATTTTAGCCTAATACTCCTACCTTGGTATTGGATTAATAAAATATGTATATGTCATTATGAATATTGCCATTTATGGACATAATCTTCAGGCTTTATGTTGTATTGTGACATCGCAACAACTGCATATTTACATGGAAGCCCATTTGAATTGTCACTTCAAACTTGTTGTCATCGAGATCACTTGCTTAATGTGGTGTACACCACATACAGTCTTATGATATCCAATCTATTCTTAGCCTTTGAAGTGATTAACCTTTTGTGTCTATTCATTGTATACTTGTTATCATTCATTTTTTCATAATATAACATTTAATCTCCTCAGTCATGGTGGGTATAGTATGACCCCTATATAACACTATTGATGCATTGAATTGCTCACATGCATTATTAACTAAAGTATCATTCTTTGGATAAGTACTTATTGCTACTCTTGACCAACTAGAAAGTGGAAGATTATCCAAATAAGCCCTTGCCTTGTCATTTAACTTTCTTATGTTGTTCGTATATCTTTCAAATTCATTCATTGTTGTACACTTAACTGTTCCCCAATAGTTATCTTTGTATTCTTTCCTTTTCCATTATCTCTTGAAATTTTCCTAAATGTGTCTAGTATAGAATCTATTATTAGCATTTGGATGTAACTCTTCCATGGCAAGTAATAGTCTCTATAGTGAAAACAAGAACATTAAAAACTTATATATAATCAATAATATAAATTTATTGGAAAGATAAATATTATACCTTTGACTAGTCAGATATAAAATTTCATCCATGCTCATTTACATGCCCAATGTCTTAAAATAACATGGTTAGAAACCACTTCCATTTCGGATTCAACAATTGCATAAGCAATTGTATAGAATCTGTCATTTCCATTTTCTGCCATAGCTACTAACAACTCCCCTCTATAATACCCTTTAAAAAAGCACTCATCTAGTCCAATTAATGGCCTACAACCATTTATGAAACCTCTCTTGCAAGCTTCCAGACATATATAAAAAATTATCAAAGAACAGGGCCAATTCAAGGGGTATCTTTTGCACAACAATCTCAATTGTTAATCTTGGGTTAGTTTTTAGTAATTCTACTCCATAATCAATAAGCCTTGCATAATGTTCTTTCTTAAAGCCTTCTACTACTTCTCTAACCTCTTTCAATGTAGGAAAAAATAGATAATCAAGCACAATAACATCATATGCAACTTTAATATGATTATGTGCATCTTTGCCTTTCATGTTTAGTTATTCTTTAAGTTTTAATACTAACTTCTTCACACACCATTCCCTATTGGCAAGCTTATTCTTAACTTGTCTATAGCATATATGCTCATCACACAATGTCTTAATTAAATAACTTTTTATTTTGTTACTAAATGAACACAAACATACCCATCCGCACTCCTCAGGTGAACATATTACTCTACATCTAACCATGTCATTCTTTTCAAGCACAGCAAGCCTACCTAAGTATATATTATAATCTCTTATCACATCGTTAAATGTATCTAAATTAGCAAATTCCAAAATCAATTCCAATGAAATATGCCTAAATTATGCATTCTTATTAAATTATGGATAATTATCATCATCATTATCATCATTAGCATCTAAACCATTTAAACTAACAAGCTCATCAGAAAAATATTTATCTTCATTTAAAAAAGTTCCAATTAGCTTATCTCTTGGATCCAACACTCCCGTATTAGCATTCTCCATGCTTCCATTATCAATAATGTGTGCCATAATCTGTTTTAAATTATAATATACATTACCAATGATAGCTATAATGACTAAGCACTTCATGGATAAAGTAGATGATAAATAGCAAGTAATGAAATCTTAAGAAATTCATGTCCTAATTTATTAAAAAAACTATAAGGTTATATATATAGTTCCTAAACTACATAAAGCTTGCTACAACAAAGCAAACATTAAAGCAAAATGCAAAAAACTCAGAGAGACAGGAGAGTTATTCAATCTCTTCAATAAAGTTATATATATATAGAAAGAGAGAGAGAATGACAAAAAAGGTAATGGGTGAACTCCAGACTTGAATAATAAAATAGGTAATCTTCAATTAAAATCACAAGCAATATTGTTAATGTTAACTGAGCCCTAGTTCCAATAATTATCACCTCTGGGTTTTAAATTAAGATATTTTAAACTATAAAGCATTGCAAAATCTTATCATGCAAAAGCTTTAAGACATAAATATGTTATAGGCCCATATTTAGAAAAATAATAAATTATTGAGTAGAAGCGTACCACTTCGAGAAAAATAACCACTAATCGAGATAACAGTGAAGCACAATATTAAAATGGATTTGAATCTTCTTTATCTAACAAATACAAATGGTTACTAGAGAAGATAAGAATATATATATATATATATTCCATAATCAAAATATCAACCTCTACCATAATAACCCTTCAATGATTTCTACAAATACCATCCTACATATACTTCATTAGCTTTTATTATTGTTATGAAACATCATACTATCAAAAGACACAATGATCATCACAATGATCACAGAAAAGAGGTTATACACATATCAAATAAATTATCATCAACTAAGGCATTTAAGATAAATCCAAAATAAAAATATATTGAGTGAGGTCAACAAATAATTACCTATTGTACTCTCTTTGAAAACCAAAGAGTGATGTTCCTATATCTTGTAATGGACACTGGATGATTTTCTCAATACTTCGTTCATCAATCAAAAGTAATTCATTCCTTTCAATTTGCAAAACCTTTAAAGCAAAAAAGAAATGCTTGTTTTGCTTTCATGAAAAATGTAATAAAAGATTACAAAATGCTTTTGACTCTATTTTCATGGAGACGATGTTTCATCTGCATGCTATGAATTAAAATGACGATATTCAATTTTAACAAAAGACCTAACAGCCATTTCAACAAAGTTATTGACACATCAGCACATCCAACATACTTCATAAAGCCTATGATCTTAAGGATGAAAAGTTTTTGGTGAATGAATATTGGAGGACTCATAATAAAAAGCCTAATATTTAAGGGACTACATACCCGGTGAATAAAAATTTAAAAGATGAAATAGTAGGCCATCTTGAAGGGAGGAAAATACAAAATAATAATAATAATATTTGCATTTGGTGTAAAAGGCCAAAATGTGATATCAAATTAAACCAAATAATCAATAGTTGTAACACCAATTATAAATGTGGATCCTAATCCTCATGCTATACATTTTTATTTAATGCAATGGATGGGAATCTCGATAGAAAGCTTTAGTACAAAAAGGGAGAGGGGTGTAAAATGCACAAGTTAATAAAATAAGATGCTTGCTCCATTTTGCTATTGTCATCTACCTTAGTTAACTTTTTTTTTAAATTATTATGTTCATTTAAAGGAATCCCACTAGTGTCAAAACCTCCATCATTATTAGAATCAGAAGAGGAGCTAGAACTCCCAGTCTCTCTATAAGCTAGAATTTAACAAATAACTTTTTGAAGCTAATTTCCTTTTAGGCATTGCAATACCTTGCTCTTGTTGGACTACTCCTATTGAACCTCCTTCTAAGCAGTAATATGTTCCCTTGTATACTATTACACTCATCTTCGTCACTTTCAACCCAAATTATCATTCCTCATACCATAAAATGCATAAGTTAGACTTAGACATGTACATAGGCTAGGTTGGTTGGGCTTTGGGCCGGGTCGTTGGGCCAAATTGTAAAAAATTAATGGCCTAAGCCTAGCTTGAATACTTTTTTAAAAAATATGGCTCAGCCCAGCTCAATTTTTTAAATATATGACCTGAAGGTCCAATTGAACAATTCGAATAAATTAATTTTTTTATTTTTAGGTAAAAAAAATTAATTTTTAAAATAAAATATATATATTTAAGGAGATAATATGATATTTAAATATATCAAATTTATCTTTTTATATTAAAAATAATTAGATATAATTATTTTTTAATATATAATTATATTATAAAAAATTAATCAATATAATCAGACTAAGCTTTTTCTTTGTATCCCGGCCCAAGCTCGGCCCGATTAATAATCGGATCATGAAAAAAAGCCCAACAGGCTTATCGAATAAAAAAAAAAGCTTAAACCTTATATTTTTACCAGGCAAACCTATCGAGCCAGGCAACCAATGTACATCTCTAGTTAGACCCATATTTGCAATACAAGAATATTTCAACCAATATCTGCAGCCTAAATAAAACAAGGGTTATTGCTTCTGCATTTTATGGAAATTCCACTCTCTTACTCTCCAAGTATATATCTCTTTGTTCATTAATTCTGTTATCTCTCCAATATACACTACCAAAATTTTTTCCATCAAAAGGTTCATTTATTAGTATAACTCCACAAAAGGGAAAAAAAATAAATCAAGCAATATATGATGCCTTATTGACAAAATTTGTTAAAGTTGTTTAACAATATTATTGTCAAAACAAAAGTAAAATAAGGATTTTTTTCCCTTTATTCAAAGCAAGAAATTAAAATACATAAACTGGAGGATTTGCTATTTTTTGGAACAAAATGAGACAAGATAATACAAAACTAGGGAAACTACATTACAATTTAAGGTAAGAATGCCCCTCAAATCTTGCTAAATATCCATAAAGGACTGTCCTAATTAAACCATGGGCACAACAACAAAGGGATGCAAGGTAAAAAAATTTATTCCACTAAAGTTTTTAACTAGTCTACTGCTCCAATTCAATTGCCCAATATTAAAGATGGGTGGAAAGCACAACATTGAATTGATATTAAGTATATAATGAAACAAACAAATCATTGCAAAAAATCATGAAAGCAACTTGAGACGAGTTACAATTGGACAAGAAATAATATTCATTGAAAAATTCACACAAAACAGAAATGTCCATAGATAGTGTGATAACAGTCAATAAGGATTAAGTTTACAACCCACTTTCTTACACCTAGTGACAAATTTATCACTCCTTAACTTTCAAATCTTTATATGAGTGTTTCATATCTTCCTATTTTGATGCCATTTCAAATGAAAAATAATTTGGGGGAAGGGAATTGCTTAAGAGCATGCCTTAGCACCATGCAACTATGAGGCAAGAGGCCTTGCCTAAAGCACAGGTTCTGGGTCTTACCTATCATCTTATGCAAGCCCCCTTGAGCTCCTTTGGCATCAATTCATGTGTCCAACAAAATTTGACAAATTTCAATGATTTGCAACAATAAAACATGCTTTTATGGGGAGTATCGTTCAAATGACCTTATACTCCAATGAAAGCATGGCTTATTACTTCTGGCACAAATGACCTTATACATAGTTCGAATCAAGATTATTTCTTAATCACACTAAATGAATCCTAAATAGAATAACAAATGAGATTAATCCTTTAAAGTCCCCAAACACACCATTAGAGTATGCCACAAATTGTTTGGTCGATTCATCCACCTATCTCTCCCCCATAAATATACAAAATTGGTCAGCCTAAAATTCTCTGTCAACAAAAAAGTCAAAAATCACACATGCCCGAATGAAGCAAGCAAACTCTGTAATAGGCTACCAGCAAATGCAATTACAAGAAGACAATTTTAACTAGAAATTTCACTAAATTATATTCGACCTATCATTTCCCTATCCTAAGCTTCAACCCGCGTGTTTGCGAGGATTGCAACAAAATCTGCCATAGCCCAAAGAGAAAGCAAGTGACTTTGATCTACTCTGCCAGGCGGTTTGAATATGAAGGTAAAGCTTGGGGTGATGTTTAACTGTACTTTGCCAATTAGAAAAAATTTTCCTTATCTTCTTTTAGGTACCTTACATGCTATTATAAATTTTCTATGCAGTGAATCATCTGCCCCTCTTGTATAATTTTTCACGCTAGTATGCATCTTCAAGGTCTGGCCAGTGCAGGTATTCTCCTTTTTACTTTGAGCTTCTGTTCTACTATTTTATTTTCCACTCCACAGACATGATTATTGTAGCTGACTATCTTGACCATGCCTTCTCAATGCTTCAATTATCTGAGTAGGTACCTCGCATTTTTTTATGAAATAATGATTGATTTCTCTTGCAAATCAGGTCCAAAACATCTGTAACAGTGCATATCAATTTTGTGACCTGCTGTGGATTTTGGGGCAATTATCTTAAGGCAGTTTTTATCCATTCAACGATATACTGTGGTTCCAATCTTTCTGTTCTGAGCGATAAGGAATAACCAAACCAAACTGCCTTGGCAAAGCCACATTGCAAATATATATGATTCACGATTTCACTCCGTTGTCCACAAAATATACACTGATTTGGAACCTTAACATTCCTGTCATTTAGCAATTGATCTGTAGGTATCACTCTGTGTAAAAGCCTCCAAAGAAACACAATTTTGCTATCAGCCATAGGAAGTTTCAAGATGCATTCATAATTTATATCCATACTATCTGTCTGATTTTGAATGCTCTGAGTAACCATTTGATATTCTAATGTAACAGAGTACATCCTTGATCTGCTAGCTGTCCAAACCAGACTGGCTTGTGCACCTCTTATTGAAATAGGCATCTGGATAATCTATTGAACGATGTTATTATCATTCATAGAATGCAGGTTCTTTATATCCCAGAATCCCCCTATTCCAAAAAATCAAATGTCTAACATGAGTGATGTCTGTAGGAATCGGCACATTCGGTGGACACCAAAATTTACTGTAAATTCCAATATCCTGACCATTTCCCACGTACCATTTTGTATTATTTGAAATCAGAGCAACGGGTCTTGAAATACTCTACCATCTCCAAGAAGCTCCGCTAGGTTTTTTTCAACCTCCCCTTTTCCATATTTTCCTATTATACATTTGCCCATAAACAATTTTTTTTCCCATTAATTACCCTCCAAATTTATTTGGCAGCCATTGCTTGGTTAAGAAGCTCTAATTTCCTTGAACAGGAACCTCCTTTCTTTCCATCTGTAGCTATGTCGTTCCATGCTTTTAGGTGTTGAATATGTCGATTCTCTCCCCCTTTCCACCAAAAATTGCTTATGATAGATTTTATCTGATGCAAGTATTTTTTGAGAAAATGCATGTGGGAAATTGATAAACTGGCAGTGATTGCAGGACTTGTTGACATAAGGTGACTCTTCCTGCTTGTGATCATAACCTGCCTTTCCACCCTTGCAATTTGTTGTGCACTTTATCCACAATTTGCTAGAAGTTTTGCTTGAAACCTGATCTTGTGTCTATAAAAGTTCCCAAGTATTTACCCCTCCTTTCAACTACCTTGACTCTAAAAGTGCCTCCTATAAACTTCCTTACTATTCGAGGAGTATTTGGATTGAAACAAAGTTCAAATTTCCATCAATTAATTTGCAGGCTTGACACTTCTCCAAATTTTATTAATATCTTATTGGGGGCTTTACATGATTAGGATGTAGCATAGAAAAATATCATTAAATCATCTATTGTTACATCCATTCTAAAATTTTAGAATTTTATTTTATGAATGAAATAATTAATCAATTATGATGATAATAACTGAAACAAAATTTTATGGGGAATGGATTATGGTAAGACAATATGTATGAAACAAAATGTTTAAGGGTTAAAGGTGAGGTAAGTATGTGAGTATTAAAAGGTTGGGCATGTTTCCAAAATTGCCACTGGCTTTATCTCCCTTTTAACCCCCCAATTTTCAATCAACCCTCTCACTCTCCTCATTAACTCCTCACCTTTTTTTTCCTTTCCCTCCACTCATGGCAAGCAAAGGAATCCCAATCCATCTCAACTTCTTGTATTCTCTAATCCAAATAAGCTAGATCCTTTCAAGCTTCAATCTTTCATAGCATCCTTCTTCATTTTCTCTTTTGATTTAAGATAATTAAGGATTGCGTTTGGGAAAGGGATTTAGAACCCTAACCTTGAAACTTAGGAATTTTGATTGATTAGGAATAGGACTCACAAATTCCTTCATCTATAACCTCCTTTAAGCAAAGTGAGTAGCACTCTACATAAATCCCAACTTAAATTCAAACTTTGCTTAGTTTTGTCTTTACAAGGTCTTGATAGGTATGGATCAATTGATGATTTATGCTTTAAGATTAAAGTTCGATTGATGGGTTTTGTTGTTTATAAATTTTAATTACAAGTTTTAAATAATAAACTTAGGATTTGCGATTGAAAACAAACATTAGAAGAATAGTATTTTTGCAAAAAAATCTAGAACTCATGAGGTGGTAGTCAACTATGCGCATCAAAGTGCACTTAGACTAGCATGATTGACTACATAGTCCACTATTCAAGTCAAGATTCTTCCTGAATAGTTATAGTTAACTACATAATTGATGTGCAAGATTTTTTCTATTTTATTTCCTTATATTTTATACCTCTTACTATTTTACATATGCTTAATTTTATGGAATTGACCTAATTATGTTATTAGGTGATAGTTTTCTGATATTTTTAAAGTATTCGATTAATGCTAAATTTTTAAACTAGTTTAGATTTTTAGCTATAACTTAATTTTTGAATATTGAAGTTGGGTGATCTTTTTATCATTGGAAATCTTAGAGAAATCACTAAAACTTTCATATTTTGGCCAAAGTTCAATTCAAATGTTTGAAAGGTAAAAAATGATCATGAATTTGATGCTTTATTTTTATCAAAGCTAATCCAATCTCAATTTTTAAGCTTTATCTAAAGTTTTAAAGTCTAATTAAAGTGAAATCAGTGCCAAAGTTGTTTAAGACTAAGCCCAATAACTTTTATATTTAGAATTTATTGAAATTATATTGTTTTAATGATCAAACATGGATGGAAAACTGAAACATAAAAATTGTTGTAATAAAATAATATTGGTAGTTTAATTTATAAATTAGGATATGAGTTTCTAAAATTAGGAAGGCCTACATGGACCATTAGGTTTTGTATCTTAAAGATTCAAATTTAAGAATTTTGTACCTCTAAAGGTAGCAACATACATTCTAGAAAGCAACTTTTCTTCTCTCTACTTTTCTGTATTCCACTATGATTGACTAATTTTTCTTCATTATTCAAGGTTTTAAGCATTCCTAATTCAATTGATTTAAGGCTTCTCTCTTTAGTTTATTTATAATTCGTTCATCTCTTGATTTTTTATTCTTCACTGATTATCATTGCTTTAGTGATTAACTAATAGGACTTATTAGTTGGTTATTCTTAGTAATTTGATGTTATATGATTGATTCTTTTTTATTTTTACTTGTAAAATTAAAATGATTAATTATAAATTAATAGCAAATAGATATCTAAATTTCACTTGTTAATTGTATGATGTCTATAGAAATCAGAGAACAAATAAAGCAATTGTTACATGTAGATTTATTAAATTCAACTTAACTTAGTTCTAAATACTTGAAACTATTATCAATTGAATTCGGTCACTTCTTTTGAATTGAATTAGTAATAAAGGATTGATGAGTTGTTTGTTTTGGTTAATCTACACTTAGGATTTGTATAACTACTACTAGCTTTAGGGCATTCACTAATTAAGTGTTCAAATTGTAAATAGAATTATTGAGTACTAATGAAGAATCTAAGAATTGGAGCATGAAAGTCTTTGAACATAATTTTTCTCACTTGTTATTCTATATTAAACTTTTCCACTAACTATAGTTTTAAGTAAGTTTGATATAATTTTGATGTGAAATGATGCACATCAATAGTCAACATGATTGTGCAAAGATGCTCTTTCAACCTTCATAGTCAATTACATAGTCAACTCTAGGTGTCAAGATTCATCTCAAGATACCAACAATCAAGTATATAGTCAATTACTACCTTATTCCACCACAATATCATGTGTTTTTATTGCATTATATAGTATTAGACCTTTTTGAATATATAAGATAAAGATAGATGACTTTAAATATATATATATATAGTGGAAAGTAAAATGAATGAGTAACTAAGCAAAGTGATTATAAGGTAAATGAAGTTAAGTAATTTGGTTTTATTAATTCGTAAGCTCTGAAGAAATAAATTCTAGGTTATGTCCAAATAGGGTAGGCCTTGTAAGGCACGTGTTTGTGCTTGTGCGCACGCGCACACCCACACACACACACACACACACATACACATGCACATATATATGAGAATGATGATGTGGAAGTGATAATAGCTATGTTGTGATGTTATACACTAGATCCACATGCCTTATTTGTAAAGGGACAAGGTAGCACCTAGAATGATAAAATTAAATTTTTGAAAAGATAAGAATAATTGGAAGTTACAAGAGGATTTACATACTTTTATTTATTTTATTTTAAGTTATGTTTACTAACAAATATTAGTGTATCACTACAAATGAAATATAAACCCTCAAAAAATGATGATATGATTACAAGAATTGAATTCCTCTTGTGATTATGATGATGGGTAATGAATGGAATTATCTTGATTGGAATCTATTATTGCATCCATTCGTAGTTGACTTTTAATAAACAAGTTAGTCATCCAAGGCTTTTCCTTCTTCCATGATAAAGAAATGTAGTTATTTTATTTGAGTAAGAAATCTAGAGATTCCCATTACAATATTTAATCATAATTCATTTATCATGGCAAAATTGTATTTTAAGAAATTCTTATTTAATTATCGTCTACTTATTGTATTTCATAAAGATACACACACTAAAACATTCTCTTTCTATTATTTTCTTTAAGAACTTTTTCTCCTTAGTTATCTAGCTCTTGTTGGTATAACAGAGGTGAGCCCACTTGAAATTCAATCTTAACTATATCAAAAATTCAACAAGCTGAACAACACATGTAGTTGATGAAACTAAAGTTAGAAATTGAATCTTCATTGTATTAAAAACTAATTTTAGAAAATTTTATCATTAATTTTTCAAGATCGTAGAATTCACCTTCAACTAGATTGTCATCTCCTTTACTCACCCAGAGCCTCTCTTTCTCATGTGTAGTAAGGTAAGGAATCTAATGAGTATGTCAATTCATTTTGATATTTGGTACATTAAAATAGTGTAAGAAAGAAATATTAAATGGATAATTAAAGACAACAATATCCTAAACATAAAAATGATAAAAATCTCATTAATAGTTTAATATTAAAGTATATGATATAATTAATAATAAAAAATTATCATATTTTCAATTGTATTATCAAAATTGTAATTAATGAAAAATACTTTATATTGAAAGCATAAAATTTAATTTATCAAATTTTATATTAAATAATTTTTATTATGAATACAAAAATATTTTATTGTATTTTTCATTATAAAAGAGTAATGACCAAAATATTTCAATAGGAAATACTAAAAATTGATATTATTATATTATTTATTAATAAAGAATAAAATTAAAATTTTAAAAAATAAAGAATAGAAATGTAAAACTTATTTCATGGATTAAAAAAATGATCCATTTCATTACTTTTATCATGAAATAAAGATTTTATTACTCAATAAAATAATTGGTGTAGAAAATAAATATTCTCATTTCATTGTATCAATTAAACAAACTTTTTGTTTATTCTCTTTCTTATTCCATTATACCAAACTCACACTTAAATATTTTTTTTTTTGTTAGCAAGAGATAGATACAAAATTTTTATTAAAACCCATTATGCATAAAGAATTCTAAACTTCACTGCATGTAAGAATTGTGTATATCTTTCCCCAATATAACTAAAAATGACTAAAAGTTGAAAAAGCTTCAAATTCATTAATATCTGTAATTTGACTTTTTCTTTGGCATTATGATATTTGATTAACTCACTACTGAAAAATAAAAAAATTGGCTGAGTGTGACAATGTTATCATAAAATATTCAACTTTTATTCTTTGCAATGTGCTCCTTCTGTCAATTTTATAACATGCATTTTATTAGTAATGAAAAATATTAGTGTGCAAATCATGTAAGTCCACTGACAATTAGTTGACTAAGTAGAAGCAAACTAAATTCCAAGAAGTTCCAGACTCAATAAAAAATCATGAATTCAATCCTTGAAAATACTTTTATTGGAAAGGATTTACCCTCTATTACTCCTATTCGAATGAAATTAATTTTATACCTAATAAAAAGAACATAAAGATACCTTGGATGTAAACCAGAAAAAATTGTATAAATCCTGGACACAACGGATGCTTAACAAAATAAATAAGGGGAGAAAGTTATACAAATCTTTCTAAAGCCCATAACAGCAAAACAAACGGATGCATCAAATCATAGACACAAGCATCTATGGCTAATTAGAGTTCCTCTCAGGTGCCAAGGTGGGGTGCTCTGGTTGACACTGGTGCGCCATGTGAGTATCTCCACTGATCACAAGCTGAGCATTTCTCTACCTTCACACTATTTTCCAATGTACAGAACTTACACGACCAAGTGCTATACTTAGTAGCAACATCTTTTGGCCTTTTGGTGCCACACAATTCACACATGGGAGCTAACGGCTACCACAGTCCAACATCATTCACCCGATAACAGGCATTCCAGTTAAAGAAGGCAGTCAGTTAAAATAGAAAGAAAAAGGAACAACAAATGAAAACCTTTTGCAACTTCATTGTTGAGAAAACATAGTAGAATCACCAAGTAAACTATTATAAAACAAAATCGAACGAATCATCATGGCAGCAGTATCCTTGTAAACAAGCTGACCATTATGAAGTAATTACAAAACCTGTTAACGATTAAAATAATCCTTTGGACAATCTTCATATATCCACGTAAAGTTAACTCATGCAAAATCTTAAAAGTTACCTTTCACTGTTAAAACAGGGATAAAATTTAACCCCAAGCTTTGGTTTCACAACTTACAATCCTTACCTCCTACCATAATAACAGTATCAGGCAAACACTTCAAAATGAATTTGTAAAAAAAGGTAATTTCATGAGCTACCCCAGCTTATTGATTAGTATACTTCCATAAGTGTCAGAAAAGGAAAATCCACAGATGAATGAATGCAATATATTTAGATGCTTACTCTATTCAATAAAGTGCACAGTAGACACTCCCACATAGCTCGTTCCCTGGAATGAGGTGTTTTATCATCATCAGATGTTGGCCCAGAAGAACTTCCAAACCTAGATCGTGTATGAGAATTGGACTCGGAACATGAAGTATTTTCTATTTCAAAACTCATTCCTTGAGATCTTCTCTGACGTTCAATGACAAATCCATCTTTTAGTGTATCCATTGTTAAATCCTCAAATTTGGAGTCTGAACAGATACCGGACAAGTGAACAGACAAACTTAGGTCTGATTCGCGACTTCTTTTTCGAGATTCCAGGTTGGAAGATAGAATTTCATTAACTCCTAATCTTGAGTTCCCCACACTTTTCCCCTTATGCATTGGGTTTTTGGTGGGATCAGAATTAACATCTTCATCACCAAAATTTTCACCAGAATGAGAACCACACCATATGTCATCCTGTAATCTCCTTTCTGCAGCCATTGCAGCAGCTTGTACAGGACTCAGAGCTCCCATTATAGCACTGTCACCACCAAGACGCTTGGGTCCAGATGGCAGGAGAGATTTCAAGCGTGCCCTCTTTTCTGCAGCAGCCAATGCTGTTTTGCGGAGAGCCGAGAGTGGAGCTTGGTGGGAGAAACCACCTAAACGCCTTCCTGCAAGGTCAAAGCCCTCTCCTGTGCCTGTTATCCCCTTAACCATTAGCTCTTCACATTCCTGTAAATGATAAAAAAATTTAATTTGTTAAATCATAATCAACATTGGCTCTTGCTAGTAATGTTTCTTATAACAGTATGTACATAACTGAGCCATAAATTCGAATTTCAATGAAAAATATTCTGTAAATTCTATTGGATAGGAATACTAATTAAAATAATGCAAGAGAAAAAGTCATAAGTCATAACTGATGATACAGTCCAATACAAACATTAGCAGACTGCTAAAGTCTGCAAGCTTCGCAAGCGTAACGCGTGGCTTATAAAAATTTTAATAAATTAAACCCCTGTTCGGATCCTTCTAACTAGAACTTTTCCCAGCAGAACATAGGATGAAAAATATACTTCTATGATGATTGCCAAATCCCAAATAAAGTTTCCTACAACAGATAAGTTATGTATTTGAAACAAGAATAATACAAAATAGAAAATATAATCGCCTGGAAGGAAATCAAACAAATGATCATTCAACATATATAATGAAAATTATGCGAAATTTAAACCTTTCTAAGTTCATCCCAAAGCTTGTAGAAATCGGCATTGTGAGGACCATGAACGTTATGGCAAAGCTCATGGAGCATTGTATCCAAAACACGATCAAATGGAAAGAAGTCCCGGTCCCGGTTTGGTCTTCGAAGCCGCAACTTCACATGTATACCAGCTCCGACATTCAACCCCAGAAGAGCTGGATTCTTTGGGCTACAATCGTATCAATTGTTCCTTTAGTGGTTATGATGGAAAACAAAATATAAGGTCAACATACGCTTAAAAAGTTTAAGACCATGATCCATTTCATCTCAAATCTTCCAATAGTTTGAGAATATAACAAAAAATGCTTGTAAAAGTCAAATCGGTTTAGCAAACAATTAGACCCGTGATTCCAGTTTAAGGCCATAAATCCTGGCTCAAGTATTTGCAAATATCCGATGAGCTGTAATTCCAAAAACATATATAATATAAAAACAGAAGAGAAAGCCTTACCTGAAACTCAATAAGTTTTCAATAAAAAAAAAAATACCTTTAAATAAATATTCTCCATCCACCTCTGAAACTTCCCTCGAAAGTTTTGTAATTTATAATAAATTTCTCTTTTTCCTCGCTTGATTGCTCTCATCCTTCTCTGATAAATAAAAATAAAAAAAGAGCGCAAACCTAATAAAAAGCAAGTATACCAGAATTCCGATAGAAGTTTAACTCTCCATTTATGTTTTCGCATAATGGGTAGGACCTGTTTGGCAATTTTCTCCAGCATCTTCTTCGCTTCTTCTTCCCCAGCTTTCTTCAGAGCTTTGATTTCCCAGACCTTGTTAAGATCGCCCAAATTCATCGTATGAAGGTTAAAACCCTAAACCTAAAGTAGCAAAAGACTGAAGCCAAAAACCAACAATAGAAGCTGAGGAATCTGAATTCAAGCTAGACAACAGAATGGACGAAATTAAATTCTCGTTGCATTAGCAGATGAAGAAGAGGAGAAATCGAAATGCAAAATGGCTCTTAGTTGGGACATACTTTTTTAGGTGAGGAGTCTAGGCGCTATGTTGGCGGCCTTTGAATTCATGGCACCAGTGGTTTCGAATAGAGGGTGTTTCAAACAATTTGAATATTTTCTGGCAAGTTTTAATATTTAAAGCCACTCGAGTAGTCAACTCTAAATATTTATGTTTTATAAAAGAAAGAATTAATTAAAGAATTATACAATGTTCATTTCTTGTTTTTAAAAACAATTTTTTATTTTTAAAAAATTAAAAAATTTTGTTTGATAAATTATTTTTAAAAATTATAACTCTAAATATATAACAGAAATAAGTTTGTGATGTTTTCTTAATTTATTCTTCTTTTTTTGTTTATTATATGAGTTATATAATTAAATAAAATATTTTTTATTTGCTTATCTATATATTTTTATTTTTAGCTTTAAATAAAAAATATTTTTAAAAATAAATTTTTTAGAATAATTTCTAAAAAAAATGAAAAATATATCTAAATAAACCTATAGTTTTTATATCATATTTTTTTTTGAAAATGGATCACATAATTGTGTGTAAAAAATAATGCAATAAATTATTAAACAATAATATTATGATTTATATTTTCAAAATTAGCAGGACAAAAGAAAACTACCTTAAAATGGACGGAATATTTTATATTTTTTTCTTATAATTTATATTAGAATTATAAGTCGATGGTTTTACCCGTTGACACCTATCCTATGGATTTTAAGTCCATTTCATTGATCAAATTCAATCATTTTATTGTAATTGCGATTTTTAATTGTGAGTTAAATTTCGTATGTTATTCTGGCTATTGACTCATTCATAAAAATATCTTTGATTCTTTTTCATACTAAATAGCTAAAATTAAAGTAGTTAGTAACTAATTATTTAATTAATTATATATAAAATATTTCATAAAATTAATTGTTGAACTAATTAAAAATATAAAATACTATAAAAAGATATATTAATATACATAGATAAATATATTAAATTCATTCATATTTATTTAAATATTAAATTCTATTAACATAATCAAAGTATTCAAAATAAAAATATAATCACCTAAAATTTAATTAATTATATTTTATGATCTTATATATTTATTTACTTATATAATTTTTATTTAATTATTGATTATAACTGAATAATTATCTAAAATATAACTGATTATATTTTATAATATCAAATATTTATTTAAGTATGTATTTATATATATAGTTTAAAATTAGATATAATTAACTAAAATTAAATTAATTATAATTTATCACAACGCATATTTATTTGCTTAATTTATTAATTTTATTTATTATTTACTGTAAGAATATAATTATTTATTAAAAGCATGAATTATAAATAAATAAAAAGAAGACTAAAATCCTATTTTAGTATTCAAAATATTCGATTTGTATTAATTTCATTCTTGAAAATTGTATCAATTTGGTCTCGAATGTCTTAAGTTTAAGTAAATTTGTGATCCTTGTTCTAAACAATTAGTATTTGTTAGAAAGACTAAAATTTTACTTGATTACTTAGACTTAAAATTTCATGTATCAAAAAAATATAACTGTTACTTCTAGGACAAAATTAATTCAAATTAAATAATTCAAGGACTAAAATAAGATTTTAGTCTAAAAAGAACAAGAATAAAATTGAAAAAAAATGAAAAGTTATTAATTTATAAGTTACAAAATACCTAATGTGTTTTTTTTTATAAGTTGGTATACAAAATACCTTTATATGCTAACTTATAATTTATTGATTAGAATAATGGGTTATAAACTAATTTACTTGTTGCATGAAATAAAGTCTTTGACAAATTACTTTCACCTCTTTTAAGATTTAAGCTTAATACGTGCTATTCCCTTCCTTTTTGAAAAAAAAAATCACAAACACAAATAACTTTTTACACTTGTAAAACCTTGATGTTGTTTAAGTTAACTAAGAAATGTCATTTTATGCCCTTTTTCATTTATTGTGCACTAAAAGGTTCCTTCTTCATTTCCAAGACCTATTTCGTTTTCACCTCCATGATAGCAACAGACCTAAATTAGAGTTAGATGCAAGCTTAGGCACCACTTGCATTAAAACAAAGAATGATGATTTTATTCTTGTTTCATTACCTGTCTTCACATGCACTTACCAACTTCTTGCCACATTTGCCATTATGTTATGCCCTTTTTAGGATTTTAGAATTTTATTCTATAAGGGAAGTAATTAATTAATTTTAATGATAATAATTAAAATAGAATCTTTATGTTGAATGGTTCAATTGTGATAAGAAAAATATAAAAAAGATATTAAGTAAAGTGAAATTAATTGATTGAATGAGATTTAAGATGGGGATCTTGCAAGAAATGAATGAGAAAAAATAGATAAAATAAAATTTTTATAAGTGTTTAGAAATAAGTATGCGAATATGGATGAGATGTTGGATAATTTTCCATTTTGCCCCTACGTTATATCCTATTTCATTCCTCCCAATCAACGAACATCCCTTTAGTCCTCCATAATCCTAAAATCCTTAATAACTATCATCTTCCTCTCTTTATCCTTCTAACTTTCATTTATTCCATTTCTTCACTTTTCTCTCCAATCAAGCTACAAAGGAATTAATCTTTATCAAATTCATTATATAAATAAGGTAATATCTCTAAACTAACTAAACTCCTTATTATTTTCTTTAGAATTTGAGAGAATTGAGTATTTAATTTGAAAGGGGGAAATATGAATCATAACTTCAATTTGATGATTTTGGGTGTTTAGGAGCTAGCAACCTTCACTTTTAACCTTCCAACATCCTTTTTATGCTAGGTAAATGAACATTCTGGCCTATTTTAAGGTTTTAATTAGATTTATTGAGTTTAAGTTTAAACTTTAAGTTTCTTATGAACACGTGATGAATATAATGATTTTGTAATAATTACATGATTTTGATGTTGGAAATGGCAAAAAAAAAGTGTTTTTAATATGCATTCATGGTGTGGTATGCATTCATAGTGTAATAAATGCATTAGGATAGACATTTATAGTGGAATGAACACAAAAATTCTGAAAAATCATATGAAATTCATACAAGAATCATCTTTAAAAGAACTTCTTCAAGCTTGAAATGCATTAAGGCCAGCAGTTGCTTTTAAAAGCAATTTTCCACCTCTAGAAGCAAACTCATAAGAGTGACATCACTTCTAAAAAAGGTGAAATCACTTCCAAAAATGATTCCCTACTTCCAAAAATAAATTTTCCCACTAGAATCACTTTTAAAAGCAATTCCAAACCTTTAAATAGATACTAAAGGTTTAGAATCATTAATTCTATTTGTTCACTTCTATGTTTTGACATTAGAATTAAAAGAAATGGATCAATTAATCCATAATTGACCATAAAAGTGAACTACAAGCATAAAAAAGGGATTTTGCCTTTTCCAAGCATACATATGACTATTATACAATGATATTTGTATGAATTGGATACAAGTTTGATAATTAATGATGAAAATGAACTATGTGGCCATACAAAAAGGCATGAATATTGTTAACATTTGAATTGTAAATTATAGTTGAGATCCAATACATTAAGGTTGTGTGAATTGTGGTAGAAGTGATATGATATATGTGATATTCAAACATTGAATTTGGTAATGGTTAGTGAGGGATATGGTTAACCAGAAAGCTTAAGGATAGGTTAGTGAGGGATAACTATAAACGAGAGATGTAAGAAAATTTATACGCTTTTACTTCTTTGTTACCATTATATGTTATGTGATATAAATATGGCTTAGCTATATTTGAGAGAGTATACATTTGAGTCTATATTAAAGAATAAATGTTATACCAATGCTAATAAGAATCATGTTATATAATATGTATGATATCTATGCTTGGGTATAAAGGAGGGTAAGTCCAATTGGTAAGATTACAATTGCTTTCCAAATTAAATTATGCTTGAATATTTACTTATTGAGCCCAAATTTACTCTTCCATGTATTTTTCTTTGTAAATTCCTAGGTTAATCCATCTCCACCACCACCTCAAAGCTAGACTCTTAAGAGCATGCTTGGTAATACAATGGGTAATAAAAGAATATTTTAAAGTAGATGTTTTAGGCCTTATTCTATATAGAGTAAAAAAGATAAAAGATAGATACTCATTCCTTTTATGTCTAGTTAGATCGACTTATCCTTAAATTTGGATAGTTTATAAGTAGGCCTAACTCCTTTTGTGATTGAATCGTGAATAATAAATGAAGTTTCATTATTCCTCCTTATTGTATGATTTCTCCTTTAATAAATCATAAGTGTTACCATATTTTAGTAAAAAAAGGTAGGTTAAACTAGTGGAAATTAGATTCTTAGGTTTTATATAAGTCATGATCAGGGTAGGGTTGTGACAAAGATAGTATTCGAGCATGGTTTAGGTTCTTAGTAGGATAAAGCCTTTTGATTATATCTATATATGGCCTGAATAGGTGTTCATTGAAATTATACCATATAATACCTATTAATAATGATGGTGGAGTTTGTTTATTTGATGGGATCATGATATCTTTATTGTTAATTGATTGTTTGGAAAAAAATTTAAATTAGGTGATGATTAATAGTATATGTTAATTATGGACCGGCAAACTTAAGCATGAAAAATTGTTAATAGGTTCATAAGCTAAAATAATAGACAAAAAGGAGGAAATATATTGAGCAACAATTTCCATCTTAGGTTGCTAATTTTATGCTATAAGTGATGAATCAAGTTACTAGGGCTCTTAAACAAGATCAAGTATAAAGACCAAAATGATCGTAATAAGGATTATAATCAAGAGAAGGAATGAGTGCAAGAGCATACTTTTTCAAGGAAGGATGTTAAGAATAAATTTTTAATAATTCATGATTTTTTAAAGCTAAAACTTTTTATGTATTCAGGTACTATTAAGCTAGCAACAGACCCTTGCCTATTCCTAAATCAAAGTAAATGATTTAGTAAAATGTTACAAAGCCCAAAATCATTACTAATAAAGTTTATAGGCTATCAATTGGATGATATGACACACTATTGGTTCATTAGTGCCATTAAAAATAGGAATCCTCATTTAACGCCTTTATCTTAGGTGACTTTTTAAGAAAACTTCATGAATTGATTTTTTTCCAAAGCATATGCCAAGTAAAGGTCCGAAGTTTTGAATACTTAAAGTAGGAGAGCTTTTTAATTGCTGAGTATAATGCTCAATTTACTTAATTATCTTAATATATGGCCTATTTAATCGTTATTGAGAGGTTTAAGGTTGAAAGGTTCGTTAATAACCTTAATAAATTTCTATTTCAAGCAAATCCATATAGATGATGATGTTACATATCAACAAGCTCTTGAAACTTAAATTTAGGACTAAAAAGAAATGCAAGCATAAATTACTCATAGGAGAGAAAAAGAGAAGTAAGTTTAAAGGATCAAGCTAAATGCAATCATTAAGAGGAATGCCCCCTCAAGCAACATCTAGGTGAAAAGGATATGATTCAATCATGGACCAACCTTATTCCATAGTGCACAAAGCAAATTCACCATAGAAAGAAATATTAAAAGCCAAAGAAGTTATTTGAATTCTTTATCTAGTCATTAACAAAATCACCCTTTAACCCCAAAGTAAGGCAATGTTTATGAAACCTCGGTGCCCAAAATGTCAATCTTGCCATGATTGCTTATGTAACCATTTTAGGGGAATGTGTTTCAAATATGACCATGAGAGGTATAAAGTTAGGAAATATCTTGAAACTATAGCCAAAATGCTAGCTATTTTGTATCCCAATAAAATATTCTAACTCCCCCACCCATGAATTGCCTAAGGAATTAATCAACACCTTCAAGAGCTACCAATATAAGTAGTTAAAAGATTGTGGCAAGTAGAAGACAAGCTATAGTTTATGCATTGACATGCTAAGATATTGAAACCTCAAATGTTATTGTAACAAGTACCCTCAAAGTTAATAACTCTCTTATTAAGGTATTATTTGACCTTAGTTGATAAATCTCTAATAGCCACCTATAAAATAGAAGCTTCTCTTATAAGTATTCGTGAACATCTTTTACCTGTGGACCTAATTTTATTTGATATGAACAATCATGATATGATCTTATAAATGAATTAGTTATCTAAATACCATGCCTGCCTAAATCATTTTAACAAGTTTATTACCTTTTCCATAAAAAGGTTCTCTACTTATTGAATTTTAAGGAAATAGGTTACCAAAGACCATTACTTTGATCTTAAATATCAAGGTTCAGAGACTTATTAGGAAGGGATGTACAATATATCTAGTTATGATTCAAGATTTAAACAAACCAATCTTAGATATTAGCAATATTCTAATAATGTGAGAATTTCCTAATGTATTCCCAGAATAATTACTTGGATTGCCACTTAATCAAGAAATAAAATTCCATATTGATCTAATGCCTAGCACAAAACTGATTTCTATACCTCATTACCAAATGGTCTTAATTGAATTGCAAGAATTAAAAGAACAATCACAAGATTTGATATAAAAGTCTTATTCATCCAATCTTTTCAACTTAGGTAATTGTAATTTTTTTTTGTAAAAAAGAAGGATGAATAAGTATGGTTGTGCATGGATTATTAGCAATTGAATAGGTTATAGTTAAAAACAAATATCCCTTTCCTTGCATAGATAACTTGTTTGATCAATTTCATAAAGCTAAGTACTTCTCAAAGATAGCTTGTGTACAATTACCATTCGTAAAAAAATTTCAAGGAGGATATTTCAAAAATCACCTTTAAGACTCGATATAGCCATTTTGAGTTTCTAGTCATGTTTTTCATATTAAGTAATGCTCCAACCGCTTCCATGGAATTGGTAAACCAGGTATTCAAGCTTTTCTTGGATAAATTCGTAATCATTTTTATAGATGATATTTTGGTATATTTGAAAAATGAAAAGAAATATGTTTGATATCTTAAAGTGGTGTTTCAAACTTTGTAGAAGAATTAGTTATATGCCAAAATTTCCCAATATGAGTTCTAAATAAATAGTATGAAGTTTCTAGGATATGTGATATCTTAAGAGGGAGTTTGGATGGATCCAAAAAGGTAATAATGTTGAAAAATTGGACAAGGTCATTATTTGTCATAAAGATTTGTAGTTTCCTTGGATTAGCAAGGTATTAGAGAAGATTTTTTAAAGGTATCTTGAAGATTTTTGTACCATTAACTAAGTTGACACAAAAAAGGTTAAGTTTAAGTGATCGAACTTATGTGAAAGTAACTTTCAAAAATTAAAATCATTCTTAATGGGTACATCGATGTTGGCACTACCCTTAGGCATTAAAGGGTATATGGTGTATTGTGATGCATCTAAGGTCGACCCTGAGTGCACTCTTATGTAATATGGCAAGGTGATAGCATATGCTTCCCAATAATTAAAGAAACATAAGTAGAACTATGTAACCCACAATCTAGAAAAAGCAATGCTAATCTTTACTTTTAAAATTTGGAGGCATTAATTATATAAAGAGACTACTAAAATCTATACATACCACAAAAGCTTGTAATATATCTTCAAATAAAAAGATTTAAGCTTAAGGCAAAAAAAAAAATGAATACAACTCATCAAAGACTACAAATGTTCAATCCTTTATCATCTTGGTAAAACTAATATGATAGTGGATGTACCAAGTAAAAAATCTACAAATAAGGTAACGGGGACACCTTCCTAAGATTAAGTTATATTGTTAGTCATGTGGCAATTAAATATGCTCTTATTAAAAGAATCAAGAATACTTAAAGGATTGATCCAAGTTATGTAACTTTAGCGAAAGAGGCAACTAAGAATTTGGAATCTGGAATAACTATTGATAAAGGAGGAAAAGTTCACCACCAGATTTGGATTTGGGTTCCACCAAGCAAACATAATGAACTATTGCACCAAACTTACAACTCCTCATACACCATGCTCCTTGGAGCATCTGAGATGTACAAAAATGTTAGGAATATTTTTTGTAGAAAGGGATGAAAAAAGATATACTAGATTATATGGTGAAACATCTTGAGTTCTAGCAAGTGAAAATAAAGCATTAATGCCTGGTCAGAACAAATCATTCACTTCTAATATTAGAGTGAAAATGGGAAAGCATCACGATGAACTTCCTAATGAGATTACTAAGAACTCAAAAAGGTTATAATTTCATTTGGATCATTATTGATTGGTTAATTGAGTTAGCAAACTTGCTATATATAAAAATTTCCTTTTTGGTAACAGAATATGCTCAAGCCTACCTTAATAAGATATGCCACAACATGAGGTTTTAGCTACTATTGTATCAGATTGAGGCACCTAATTCACTTTTCACTTATGGTAAGCATTCCAATAAGCATCAGGGACACAATTGTGATTTATTACAACACCCATCAACTAATGGACAATTAAAAAGGACCATTCAAATCATGAAAGACATACTTAAAAATTGAACATTGGAGTTTGAAGGAATATAGGAAAAGTACTTAACATTGATTGAATTTGCATATAATAATAATAATAATAATAATAATAATAATAATAATAATAATAATAACCAATCCAATATCTAGATTGCACCGTACAAAGCTCTCTATAGCTAGAGACGTTGATTTCCAATAGAATGATGTGAACTATGAAAGGTGAAGTTCCTAGGATCAAATTTAATGACCAACACATTGAGAAGAGCTCAAATTATTTAAGATCAATTAAAGATAGGTCAAGATCGACAAAAATCACAAGCATATAAAAGAAAAAAGAGAATTGGAGTTCTAAAAGGAAGGTATGGTGTTCTTGAAAGTTTGACCTATGAAGAGTGTAATGTGATTTGGAAAAAAAAAATTAATACCTTGTTTCATCAAGTCATTTCCAATTTTCAAGCACCTAAAGGCTATAGCTATACTTAGAGATTCATATACGAAATTTGAACATCAAACATAGTAAAACATATAAAGTTAAATTTTAAGGCCCCCTAACCAATCAACAAAAATATAATTTTTTTAATTTTTTGGTTAGTATCAATTTAATATGGTTAAAGGCTTTTTAACCATCACTAATCCGATCAATTGAATTTCATAAATGTTTTTTATTGACTTCAACCAACATTAGTATTCTAATCACTCTTAATTGACTAACATCGAATTTGGACAATTGATTAAAAGCGATTTAACATATTTTGATTATCTATATTAATAAGAATTCATTAGAAAAGTAGGAAAACTACTTTATATCATTAAACTAATCTAATCAATTGAATTTTACAAATATTTTTTATTGATTTCAACCAACATTAGTATTCTAATCACTCTTAATTGACCAACATCAAATTTGGACAATTAATTAAAAGCAGTTTAACATATTTTGATTATCCATATTAATAAGAATTTATTAGAAAAGTAGGAAAACTGCTTTATATCATTAAAATAAGAAAATATATAATCTATCATATTTTATATATTGATGTCTTATTTATAGGTATGATAATACTCTCTCAACAAAGAGATATCTACCTAAAACCCTCCTACTAAAACTGTAGTTCTATGTCATTTATCCTAAAATTACTTTAAATAATTAAATAAAATTCTTAAAAATAATAACTAAGGAAATTTTAGAATCATTATGAAAATTCACAAATAATTGCTATTGATAAATCATTTTTTGTCTTACCTTATGGATGCACGTGGAAAAGGGGGTGGACACATGGAAGAGAGAACTGGCACGTACCCGCCCAACATTTTAAAAATTTTATGAAGTACCCCCTTTTCCTCACAAATTTTCCCTTTCAAGAATTTTTCGGATCTTTTAAAGAATAATAATTTGTAAAGAAAATAAGTGTCACTTCAATAAATGTATATAAAAAGGGTTTTGCTAAATTATCAAAATGAGACCCCAACCAGGAGCAATTATAATAATTACTTTTTTTTTATGTTGGCTTTTGAATGACTCGTAAAGATTATGCTAATAACATCTTCTATAAGTATTTATTTTCCACGGTGTCCTCTAAGAAAAAATTCCATTACTCACCAATCCACTAATGTTTTCTCTGATTTGAGAATTCCGGTGAAGGAGATGAAGAGAACAGATGATTATGATTAATCCTCTAGAACCTTCAAATGTCCTCCAGCATCAGCATTTCTCATGCCCCTTGAAGTTATTGGAAAATTGTTAAACCTTCAAACGAAAAAAATACAATGTCAATCTCTGAACTATCCATCCTCTTTCCTTCCTTCTCTCTATTCTCTTTTGTTATTTTCCTTCCCCTTCTCCTTTTAACTTCCATACTTCATTTATGTTTCTCCATTTGTAATACCTAGGATAAATGTGAATCATATGATGGGTGGCCACACCATTTTTTAGCACCCAAATGATAAATGCAATCCTCAACCAAAACCTCAACAAATTTACCATTTACCATACTTGTTACCCCCTACCTTATGATTTCACCTAGAGTAAAGTGAGAAATGCTTTCATAGAAGCGAGGCTTATTAGAATAGATTTTATATAATCAACACATGTTGCCATCCATTTTGCTAAAGTAACCTCAAGACTACAGCATATATATATGTGGCAGATCAAATAACGCGGATCTTGCTTTGCTTAGTATTAATGTAAATAAACTTCATTGCTTATCAACGAAGGAGTTGCGATACAAATGCTGTTCTCTGATGTAATCAATCACTTCATCTGCAGTCAAGTATTTTATCGACAAACTTCTTGCCAGGCAGTCCCTGTAGTTGACCGAAGATAAATTAGAAAATGAGCAAAATTAAATTAATGTGTATCATTTAAGAAAATCAAGTTACCTAACTCTAGTTGAACTAATTTGATTTGGTACAAGCTCATCCACAACTTTGATATTCACCTGCAAAAGATTTAGTGACAAAAGAGTTAAAAAGCAAAATTAAGTCATTGATTACAATGTCGGTCAAAAGAAACTATACAGACAAAAATTCAGGTTCATGAACTTTTCAGTCCTCGTGAATCAACGTTTGGAAGAGGAATATGCATCCCTTTTTTTTTTTTTTGGGGGGGGGGGAGTGTAGAAAGTGGAAATATTGTATAATAAAAAAAAAATTAACACTACACAACTGGTTTCTGAAGCAAAAGTGTCGAGATATAATTAGTAATCATGAAAAAATTGTTCAATTACCCTGTTCTCACGCAAAATTTCATCATCAGAGATAATTTTCTCAACATCTTGTCCTTCTCTACGAATGCAAACTACTCCATAATCTCGGCATATGCTCTTAACCTTAAGGGGTAATGAACATAGACATGAAATCCAACCATTATATAGCAAGAAGTAAAACTTCTCAACTTGAAAATTGCATGTAATCCCTATCTTAAATAAATAATCACCCTACAACTCTGAATGCCACGATCATTTTATAATGGTCTTACCAGTACCAGCAAGCACCAGAATGGCATAAAAGAGGTGCAAGATATTGGTTCAAGATCATCAAATGACTCAGTGCAAAGTTGACTTTATAATCTATATTACATGTTTCTCATGTTAACAAGTGTATATACCTGCTCACGAATCCAGAATCCAGGAACACCAAAAGAATGAAGGAGATCAGAACCACAGACAAGCATGACTTTGAGGGATTCTACAACAATTGGTACAAAAGTAAGTTATATATTACTTTACATCATCATCAAAAACGTCCATAGAAATCAACGCAGGGTTAGAAGAGTAGTTTATTGAAAACTTCTTTAAAATGTTTAATCCATGGCTATATTTACAAACACTAAGTCAGTAGGTCAACATCAAGGCATAAGTATGCCATAGGACCATATATCGGCACTATGTTCCTAACTAGAATTAAAGAAAATCTGAAATACTGCAGTAAATGGACTTCTTAAAACCTAAAGAATCCAAGCCGTAATATTTATATCCAAATTCTGAACCGTGAACATCTAACTAGTTTCAAAGTGTGCATCAGAATCTGTAATTGGCACTAGAATTCTACTAGCAAGTGCTTAAAATTTAGAAAGAGAGAAAGACATCATTCCCTCACATTAAATACATCAGAAAGACAGAGAGAGCAAGCTGAGACTTTACTTAAACTGGTGCTGCAAAGCATACCTCTAGGCATCAGCCCTGCCTCACAAATGCAATTTTGGACTCTGGATAAAACAGTTAAAGTGCGTTGATATGCATCTTGGCTTGCCTGTAATAATTAGCCACATTAAAATGAAAAACATGACAATACACGGCAAATCAGAATTCTGTCCCTCAGGAGGTCATGATCTGTCTAAACAAAGCAATCACTGTAGTTCAGCATTGTCTCCAACCTCTAGAGCTTCTTGCAGCGGAGAGCTGTATATGCTTCTTTTTTTTTTTTTCTCTTGTTTTGGGGGGGGGGGGGGGGGGGGGACTCACCTCCCATGGATCAACCATTATGAAATTTGAACTTTTGCAGGCAAGCTGGCATAAGCGTATCCGATGTTCAGCAGAAAGCAAGTCCTGTACCAACATTCAAGTCATAATTATATCAATGTATGGCTCCATAACTAACAACAACATTCTATACCAACTGCACGATGATTTAATAACTAGAACATTATTGGATTTCATCTCCAAGCCCGAATGAATGGGAAAAATAAGTTATGCACTAGTGATTGTTTCAGATCACCAAAAGAATGGATGTTGACATTTTCAAAAGCTTCAATTTAGAATTTCCCACATGCCAATCGATATTTTCCTTTTAAAACCCTTCATTTTGCTCATCCAAATCTCTTGAGGACATTTATGAACATAGTTGAGAGTCTGAAGAGTCATATTATTTACACCAGAAATCTACAAAGAAAACTCACCCAATAAGAGTTCAGGAAGATCTGTTGTTGATTTTCCAGTTTGTAAAAAAATGGTCGCTATATATTTACTTGTTTATGTTGGCATCGGGAGAGGGGAAGGGAGGAGGTAGCAGGAATCAAGCCCACTTCTTGCTGCTATATTGTAAATTGGTACTAACTACATGCTAATCAAGGTTCTTTTTCCCTATCTGCTTATTGCTATACAGCTATATACCTTTTTCTTGTAGGCATCATTAACCGGTGACATATAGCCTCCGATAACAGAGTGACCTTCCTGCTCTAAGGCATCTCTCGCCAGCTCTTAGCATAAGATAACACCAATAAAAAGTATAAAACACATCAGACAAACTTAAACCAAGTAGAAAATGGAAGATCAAGAGTTAAGGAAGTAATGTAACAAAAAGGCACATTCTGCTTGAAATTTTCTTTGCAAAATGCGAAGCTTCTTGAAAATCTTCAGAGCTTATAATTTTTAGAAATTTATATTTGATAAACAGGCTGTAAACTTGATAATAAATACATATTGCTACAGCTGAAGCTATATGATAGAACAATTGATTTAGAAAGAAATAATTAAAAAAAAAAAAAAGGATTGTTGTATTACTATACCCTGAAAATGGCTCTAACCAATAATGTATTTATCATACATCGCCAGCTATTAAGCTATCCAGTAGGAGTCCAAGCCAAGTCAAACATCTTTGTGATCAAGCTTAAACACACCAAAAACAAACTAACTCAAAAATGAGCTCGAACTCATCGAGCTTAAATAATTCAAACTAAGTTTAAGCCTGACTCAAATGCAAACCTAAATGAATATACACAAGCATACTTGGGTAGTATATTATTTAACCCAAATTTCTCATCAAACTTAGAATATTTGAATTTGAGCTTGAACTTGTAACGAATATGAACTTAGAAGAGTTTATATAACCTTACCCAAATGGTTTGATATTTCAACCAAATTTGAACATATAAAAATTTCTCTTTCACAAATAAACCAAACATCAAGCTTTTTTTATCTTGTTTTATCTATCAATGTAAATGTAAATTTCCTTACAACTGTCAAATCCATAGAAAATTATCTATATAACCATCACATCATACAAATAATTACTTACACCTAGCAAGAAAATAACAAATACCAGAAAGCTAATTGCTTCAACCAAGGTATCATATTTCATTATTCAACCTCAAAAATCACTAATATAATTGAATTTTTTTCGTAATATTTTCATGAAATGTAAAAAATAGTATTTTTTATATTAGACTTGTTTATGTTTGGGAATAGTACAAATCAAGTAACATAAAAAAGCTCTACCTCGGATCGTATATTAATTGAACTTAACTCATTTAAAGTTAAATTTAAATTGAGCTTTTTGCTTCCCAAACTGTTCACAAGTAGCTCCCTATTATCTAATAACTAGCACTTTCTTGCTTTTTGAAAGAACTCTCACACAATCTTCATTAATCAATTATTTAAGGCCTAATTGAAAGGGTGTGGGGAGTTTGGAGCCTTTGAGAGCACTAGGACAATATTTGATGTCTAAGGCTCTATTTTGTTAGAAGATAATTTCCATTGGAAAATTTCATTTGCTTCTATAGAGTGTATGAGTGATGAGCCACTTGTATACTCAGATTAAAAAATTATGATACCTAATTGTATAATAGTGGGGGTAAATTTTTCCTCTTTGAAAGAAAGGATGTTGTTTTTCATCACACTTTCATATTTAACATTGAAAAAATAGCATATTTTCCATCATTTTAATATTTTATAATTATATTCTACAGAAGATGTTTTCGTTAAAACAAACGGATCCAAGGGCTACCAATTTGATTCTCAATAATTGGAAAGAAAGGAAATAATTTGAGTTCAAAATTTCACTCACCAAACATGCGTAAATGCATGAAAGTTGGAGGATTGAAACTCCCAGTTGCTACTAGAACTACATACATCTTGCCACTGTTTCAAGCAAAGAAAACTTGTATGACAAATTTAAAATAAGGGCAAGAGGAACAACTAGTAAAAAAAGTACTTTGCAAAAGAAATTACTTGCTAGTGTTTCCAAGCAAAGTTTCCTCATTTATTGGTTCCAAAGCCAATTTGTCCAATGGCAATGGGACATCCATTAGCCCTGAAAACATTAAAAAATTGGATGCTTTACATCTAAATAAGAACAACATATGTTTTTTGGATTAAATCAGGAATTCAAGCTCAAATTATAACTGCTAATTCAAACAGTTTTTCTTTCATAATAACAAAGGAAAAATGCAAATTATCCCCTTCAACTCTAGAAACTTGAAAATCATCTCCTTAAATTTTACAAAACTTAAAAACAATACCCATTTTTCATTTACTTAAACATTTTATCAAATTATATGAATTTTTTATGAAGTTTTTAAACAAGAATAAAAATATTATAAAATATTAATTTATCTTGTTATTTATTTGGGTAATAATTTTGAACCTTATATACAAGTATTTAATTAAATTTTTTACATATAATTTAATTTTTATTAATTATACAATATAGAAATTATGTTTGAAAAAATAATTAAAAAAAAAACTAACATTTTGATTGTTGTTTAGAAACTTCATGAAAGATGCATATAGTTTGATAAAAATGGTTAATTAAGTGGATGAACTCCTTGTTTTGTAAAGTTTAAGAGGGTGATTTCCAAATTTTCAAAGTTGAAGAGGGCAATATCTAACCATCAAAGTTGAAGGGAGTAATTTGCATTTTTTTCTAATAATAATAAAAAAAGAACATCAATTACACATAAATCCTGTCAAGCTCAAACTACAAAAACACTTGTCAAAAATTGCAATTATCCACATGTAGGAAGAGATCAAGCAAAGCCAAAAACTAAAATAAATAAATATGATTTAAAAAAAAAAAGAATAAATAAAACTTTTGACAAAAAATTGCTCCATATGTCACTGTCTATGTAGGGATGGCAATGGAACAAGTCTAGGTCAACCCAACCCGGACCCACCATCCCAAATCCACCAAAGGCATGGGCTCAAATGGGTCCACCGTACCAAGGCCCGACCCAACTTGACTGAAAACTTTCTTTTAAACCTCTAAATTATATAATGACAACCATTGAAAATATCTTTAGGGCTGAATAAGGTTCTACTGGAATTTGATACTCCCAATCAAGAAAATACAAACCATATGGCAAGCAAAGATAAAAGCTAGTGAGAAACAAGGCCGCAACCCTGTTACAGATGAACAAATTAACAAAGCTTGGTCAAGATACAAATAAACTGATATGCTCGTGCAGAAAAACCATGATCTGAGAAAAAGGGAGATAGAGGGTGAAGGGTAAGAAACATAACAAGTTTCATGTACAGCAGAATTGCACTGTAAACAGCACATTGGTGATAACAACATTTTTTGAAAATCTACAATGGGAAATAGATGACAACCAACAATTATAATTCTCATAATTTCCTTCCATGCCAACTACATGCTCAAGAAAAAGCAGCTTATAATGATCACTGGACAAAACTCTGCAATTTTGATTCTTAGGATGAATAAGAAGGCTTGAAAATCTTTTGAGCGGCCTCTCATAATCTCAATTATGAGGAAAGGTTTCACTTACCCTTGCCATTAGCAGGTGCTGCATCACTAAAGCATCAATGCAAATTGAAACCATTTCACTTATCATTTGGCTAATTTATATGATTAAAATATGAACGCTTACAGAAAGGGGTGCATTTTGGGAAGTGTACCAAAATGAATTTTATTTAAGCTTCTAAGGCTTTCAATTTCTCAGTGTTTGAATCTACTGGAAAAGGAACAAGATAAATTACCTTTCCTACCTGTTTTCCATTCCATTTGTGAAAAAATATTATTTGGTTGCAAAACCCAACAATTTAATTATTTCAGGGAAGTACAGTTTTCCTGTTCTCCTAAAACTCCTCAGGAAATTTAAACCTACCAGTGGTATTGATAGTATTTTTAATAGGGACAATGCTGAATTAACAGTAACATCCCCTTTGAGCCAAATCTCACACAATGCTACAAGCAAATATGCTACTGCAATTCTCGGACATCAAACAAAGTAAAGGATGCCCATTATTATCCAGCAAAGCGAATAGACAATAGAAAATATTCATGTAAGCTTTGACGTATTTTTCAGTCTCAGAAATGTAGAAGAATCATTGTCAGCCCCAAGAACTGAATAAATCTAAGCAGTAATTCCTAATTGTTTTTAGCTTTTGTTTGAAATTGTGAGGACGCACAATTATTATGCCACTTTGAGCACAAAGCAACTGGCTATTAGCTGTTAGCTTTTAGTTCCAAATATATCTCTTACCAGAAGCTTGTCCATTTAATTCATTAATGATTACTGATCACCACGGAATGGAAGAGAAAATGAGTATCAATTTGATTTCATGGAAGATTGGGACACTAGCTATAGAAATCAGATATGATTTACTATAAACTAGAGCTAAACAAAAAAGATGCAAAACCTGCTAGATGATACAGGGTATTAGGGTGGCCTAATTTTACAGCCATAATGTATCAGACACATCAAAACAAATGTTATCCATCCATTATTCAGTAACCTCCCCAAGTTTTAATCTTCAACATTGTTAGTAATATTAATATATTAGGAAATTATTTTAAATTGAGTACTATGCTATATTAGACAATATCTTAGATTGATTATGATTCACTCTAGATTTGTGGACTTTCTTAGCTTGTACCCAAAGTTAGGAATATTACGATCTTTATTTTTGTTAGTAGTTCTATATAAATAGAATACTAAGGTTAAGTTTTATGTAATAATTCAATCTTCTTATTCATTCAATAATATATCAATATTCTATCCTTTATTATATAGCTTCTCTCTACTCATTCTCCCTCTAAATCCTAACCATATTTCTCAACATAGTATTAGAATGGTACCATCGGCCATGTGCCTATGGATTATATTGCTGCTAGCAACCTCAAAGAGATTAGAGTGCCAAAAATGTAGAATTTAGATTTTTATTTATTTTTTATTATTTTTTGAGTTTTAGTGAAAGGGGAAAAAAATGGAAAAAAAGTTGGAAGAAAAAAAATATATAATTTAGAGTTGCTGTCATTGGGTTTATTTATTTCTTAGTTATTATTATTTTTGAGTGAAAGGGGGGAAAATAATATAAAAAAATGAAAAAGAATTAAAAAAATAATATTAAAAAAAAGGAGAAAGATGTATTCACAGAAGTTTTCTTTTGGGAGATTGCCTTGTTGACGGTGTACGATGTTTTCATCACCAAAATTGAGAATGCATATGCCATTACTGAATTTGTATTCTACAATAGAATGTTTGCTCTGCCACTGCCGTTGTCTCTGTCATTTCTTCGTTTGATTATGGATTCAGCTGAACCTTGGATACTGAGAAAATTTAAAAAATAAAATAAAAGTGGGCTAGTCATGGTGGCTTGGCAGGCAGAACCAGAAGGCAGCTTTGCTTTGTTGTGTGGCTGTCCAGCGGAGGAGGCTGGTTTGGTGACTCCAGCAACGTGATTTCTGGCAAAGCTCTGGTGATTCGTGGAGAGAGAGGACAGTAGCAAGGTTTGTTCTTTTCACTATCTTTTGGGTTCAAATTTCTCCCTCAGCAAGCTTTTAGAACAACCAAGGGTTTGTTGCTGCTTGGGATGTTACAGACAGCATCAATACAATTTCTGAGTGCTCTGCGATTGAGTTGTACATACAGTGATTTGACCAGAGCTCTGAAGAATTGTGACCAACATTTTTCCGGCTGTGGCAATGGAGGATTGTAGTACAACTGGGTGGTTCGCTGCCAACTGTGGATTTTCCAGTATTGTGTATGGCTGATCGTGTTGGTTGAGTGCTAGAAAGGTATAATTTTGGTTCCTTTTGGTTGCGGTGCATTTTTCTGCACATTTTGGCAGAGTTTGATGCTATTTTCATAGCAATTTGCTGTGAGTTTTGAAGGAATGTTTTAATGGCTGATTTTTGGTGTTTTCTTGGTGCTTGACTGTTTTGGTTTGTGCATGCCATTACCATTTGGCATAGAAATCCAATGTGGTTGTGTTTTTCAGGTATATTGGCATTGGAGTTCTTTGTAGTCCATTGGAGTTCATTGTTGGGCGTGGAGATGGATTTGGTGAAATACAATGAAGAGTAGTTTTTTCCGGCATTGTTCCTGCAGAAACCACTTTGATGCTGGGAAGCTCTGTTTGGTGATTTGTGACTGCACAAGTTTGTTTGGTGCCATGTACGTTTGGCCTTAGCAGTTCAAACCACTGCTTTTTGGGTGTCTTCATGTGATTTGGGACACTATTTGGAGACTTGTGTTTGCACAAGTCTGATTTGGCAAGGTCATCCTTGTTTTAAGGTAGTTTAGACCACTGTTTTTGGCAGCCTAGCATTGGATTTGTTTGTGCAAAGTGTTGGAGGTTTTTTTGGCTTGAAATTTGAGGAAGCAGCTCAAGAGAAGCTAGTAGAAGACTTCTAGAAGCTGTTTGTGAAGTTTGAGAATGTTTCCTTTCAAGGAGAGTATTCAAAAGCTATCCATGAAGTTTATGAAGTTTTCATTAGTTATGTTTTATTGCATTTCAGAGTTCAAGTTTATGTAATAAACTTAAGCTTTGTAAGCTTTAACTTGAGAGGAAGTGTTAGTAATATTAATAAATTATCTTAGATTGAGTACTAGGCTATATTAGACACTATCTCAGATTGATCATGATTGATACTGGATGTATAGGCTTACCTACCTTACACCCAAAGTCTTAGTATTACAATCTTTATATTTATTAGTAGCTCTATATAAATAAAGTATTAAGGTTGAGTCTTATGTAACAATTCAGTCTTCTTATTCATTCAATAATATATCAATATTCTCTCCTTTATTATATGGATTCTCTTTACTCCTTCTCCCTTTAAATCCTACCCATGTTTCTAAATAAACATAAAAGAATCAAAGTCAAGTTTATGTTTTGCAGCTATGCAAGCATGACAGATTCAAAAAAGTACCTTGAAATTTCTCACAATGAAGAACTACTTCAATTGTCAAACTGAAATCAATGATGGCCCGTGTTGATAATGGCAATAAATGATAGGAATATCAAGTCACAACACCTGTTGGTTGAATAGCAACAGACACTCATGTAGTATTGATCCTTTATAGAGGGGTTTGGCCTCTGCAAGAAGAATAAATATCATGTCCTTAGCATCTCTGAAAACAAATCCCAGAAACTTCTAATGTTGACAAGATAGTTATAGAAAATAAGCCAGAAGAGATGAACGAAATCATACAACAAGCCTACATATGAACAATGAGACAAAAATTATATAAACATAAACAACAAAAATGTTGCCAAAAGAAACCTCCTCCAAATATCTTTTGTGGACACAGTGAACATATAAAACATCAGAGTATACTTTGGCTTTTGCTGCAGATTGCGCCTTCAAAACCTAAAAAGCATAACATTTTGTACACTCAAACAGAAAAATTGGGAAAAGACAAATAAAGCAAGTAGAAGTATGCCAATGACAAGAAACAAAAAAGAATTCCATATAACAAATCCCCAAAAAAGTAAATATATTAAGGGTTCATTTGACATCACAATTTTCTAAAATTGATTTCATTTTATTTCAATAAAAATGATTTCAATTCATTTATAAGTAAATTCTACTATTTGAAAACTTTGTCAAAAATAATGATTTTAATTCATTTGCAGATGAATTCTTTTTGTTTCAAATATATTGAGAAATGCACAGAATTCAATTAAAAAGTAGATTTTGATGGATAAAATGTTAGAAAAAAGGTGAATTTTTTATATTAATATATATTTTAGGCCAAATGAAATTAATTCTAGTGAAATCTTTGTTAAATTTAATGAATTTCATAATGATCCAAATGTGATTAAAATAAAAATTATAAATGAAATAAAATTGCTTATTAGTTAAAATCAAGCAACATTTTAAAAAGAAATTCATTTAAAAATGAAATAAAATCTTATTTTTAACTATACCAAACAAGAAGTAAAAGAGAAAGAAGTCCAAGGATGGCTTACTATGGCATTGTTCCCAATAGTCTTTACAAATTTACAATGTAAGTCATTCTCAACAACAAAGAGTAATAGGTGCCACACCTATAAAATCATGTAATCGCAAAAGAGTTGGTGTGAAGTACAAAGCGATTGAGTAAAGAACTTTAAGGTTTACTTGATTTGGGAATAAAATTCCTAGATGCAAAGCAGCAAAGGCCAAATAGGAGAGGGGGAAAGAACATGACTAAGCCAAAGTAAGAATAAATTTCGAGTATTCAAATAGACCTATATTAATTTGAGTCTTAGAAACCGACCCAATAAAATATAAGTTTAATTAGGTCAAGATCTGCAAGTTACAATATTCTATGACTAATAAAGTCTTGTTTGACAATTAGTTGATTATATTAATTATTAATTAATAATTATAGTTAACTTGATTGGCAAATAATATTAGTTATTTAAATAAAGAAGATTGGCAAAATTGTTTATCAATTATTTATGCATAAAATGACATATAAAAGTATGAGTCTATTTATTTGGTCAAGATCCGCTGGTTACTATATTCAATGACTAATAGAGTCTCGTTTAACAATTAGTTATTTTAATTAATTATTAATTAATAATTAATTGTATTAGTTAATTTGATCGATAAATAATATTAGTTGTTTAAAAAAAGAAGATTGGCAAAAATTGTTTATCATTAGTTATTTATATATAAAATAACATATAAAAGTAAAGTATATTTTATTATTTATTTGAGCATATTTTTTTACTTTAATAATATTTCAAATCTTATGTATTATTTATCAAATTAAAATTTCTTCTAAAAGACATGTTATTCTAACTTTTTATTTATTTTATTAAATTATTCTTCAAAAAAATAAATTATTATAATTTGTTATACTTACTAAAATCTTGTTTACAAAATTAATATATTTAGGTGTCCATATCCACTTTTGTACTATTTTATATTAAGTTCTTAACATACTATATATATATAGTATGATGGTTTCGCTATTTTCATAATATATATCCTTTGTCATCACATTTTGTACGTTAAATGATTCCTTTTTATTTAAACAATATTTCAAAAATTGAACCAAACGAATTAAAAATACTGTTGTATATTACACACACACACACAAATTAATCTTATATTTATTTTTAATGTGAAAAGAATTTAAAATATTAGTTAATGTATATTAATTTTAGACTAAAAAATTTATTTTGATCTTCATAATATTAATTTTTTATCAATTTCATCCATTACTAAAAATTTGTATTAATTTAGTCCCTATAAAATTAAAAATTCTTAAATTTTAATTCCTCCATATAGTAATTCAATATTACATCTCATATATGAAAAGATTAAAATTGAAAATTTTTAATCTTACATATACCAAATTGATACTAACTTTTAATTCGAAATGAAACTAATAAAAATTCAATCTTACAAGGGCCAAAATAATTTTTTAGTCTTAATTTTATTATGTTAATTCAATTAATGAAAAGTTAAATGATCATTATTATTTACAAAAAAAATTATATTCTAATATATATTAAATTTATACTTATATAATTGAAGATTAGTAGTTTAATTGTTGAGCCCTTACTTATAAACCTTATGATTTAAGGTTCAACTCTTTTATATAACACTAGCACATCTCTAGTGCAATGCACAAGCATCTTCCATGTGATGCATGAGAATCTTTTATTTTTTCGAAGATGAAACTTATGTGAAGTTCATTAGATACTTGTTGTAAGCTTCCTTATTCGAATTATGATATATGTATTAATTATTTTATTATAATTATTAAATTAAATTTATTAATACTTTATAAAGTAATTAATACACATATCATAATTTAAATAGTGAAGTTTATGACAAACACTTTAAAAATTTTACTTAAGTTTTGCCTTTTTTTTTTTAGTTGAGATAAAGGTGTGTATTTATTTTTATGTTTCATACATAAACATCGCTCAAAAGTTATAAATTAATATGATATGTACAATTAGAAATCATGACAAGTACAAATAAAAAATAAAGATCTATACAAATATCATTCACAAATTATTAACATTTATTTTATTTCTATATTTCATCATCTACTTTTATTTTCCCTTAAAAAAAATTGAATTCAACTATGAATCTCATGTCCTTTAATAAATAATAAAACATTTTCATATTCTCAAACCTTTTACAATGATGATTTTATACCATGTTTGACTTTGTTTTTATACAAAAATATTAGTGATCACATCAACTTGTCAAGTGAGTAAACTTTCCTTTTATACAAAATAGATAGATCTTTTATATTAATGTAAACAATTGTATATTATCATAAAATCCATACTTCTATCAAATATTAAAGATGAAGCATGATTGCATGAAGTTAAATCTTCAACATTATTTGCATTTAACTTTAAAAAAAATCATGAACATACTTAAATGTTTCTTAAAAGCTTTTTAATTATCTAATAGTACGATAATACTGAAGTTCACATGCAACCAATATTATATTGACTATCCCGACCAGTTGTTGTCATTGAAAACACAACCATATAAAAAAAGTAAACTTTTGTTTTTATAGGAAATTGCTGTGGAGGATTTAATTTTTATTATGTATATGTAAAGGATTTAGAAAACTTAAAGGAATTATATAAAAAAATTATGAGAAAAATTAATATTAAAATTTAACTTCAATTCATCTTATAAACTAAAGATTTGATTATGTTTATTATGGAAATATTCTTTTAATTTACTTTTGTTTATTTCTAGCACCAAGAGAAAATTATCTTCAAAGAATTTTTATATAACATATATAATATACAAATTCATTTAAAATTTTTTCTTCATCATAACCAAACAAAAAGGACAATTACCTTGCATAATTATTCACATAAATTTGGTAGTTAACGTTTTTAGGAAAGGGAGCGAATATATAAAAACAATGTTTCTTATATATTGTTATTTTTAATTTTAAATATTTAACAATAAATAATTGATTGCAAATCATGTCTCATCATATTCCATTGTATTATAGAAGAAAATTATGAATAAAAAGCACAAAAAGTCACATAGAAAAACCCTCACAATATTTTCAAAGAAACCAGATAAGTCATGTAGAAAATACCCTTCACTGTTATTATATTTTATTTTAAACATTATGATAAAAAGAAATTCCAAAGAGATAAAAAGAAGAAAAAAATATATTCATAATCTCATAAATTTTTATATTTATGTGAAAATGAACTCAAGCAATTTGAATAAAAAGATGAATATTTTTTTATTTTAATGCTCCTGTGAACATTTTGTTACAACTTTCTTTTTATTATAATTTGACCTTTGACTTTATAGTAAATACATCATTAATAGCAACATTCACTAAATAATATATAAAAAAAATTATGATTTTAATATTTACCCTAAATAGTCACCTTAATTTATCAAGCACCATATATGTATGATTTTAATAAATTTTACTCATAGATTTTTCATATATTAATATTAAAATTGTAGATATTTTTATTTAATGCAATTGTTGAGAGGGAAAATAAATTAGATCTAGTGGATATTTTGCTTAAAATAAATTAATCTTAACCATTAAATTTTTATTGAGATTGATGATGTAAATATAATATAAATCATTTAAACCTACATTATTATTAATGTACTCCTTCTCTACAATTAAATAAATAACTAAATTAATAAATGCAAATACATTTGCAAGAATAAATATAAAATTAATTTTTGTAAGTGATAAGTGTGCACATTTTTAAAATATTTTTTATCAAATAAATTACTAATTTTTTGGATTTTAAAGGGAAATGAAAGTATAAGAGCTTGACATCTCAACAAAGTGGAAGAATTTCAATACAATATATAAATGTATAAATAGTTAAGTTTTAAGCTGAATAATAAATGTGTATAGTTTTGGAGTGATTTATCTCTTTAGCTATATTTTATAAATTAACTAACTAAAAATGTTTAATTTTGTAATTTTTTCAAAATAGCTAATTAGAGGCCAATTGGTTAACAATAGTTATAATAAAACCTCATCCCACTAAGTGAGGTCGGCTATATGGATCACATTATGTCATTAAACTCTATCTGAGACTAGATTTTTAAAAATATTATTTACCAAGAAATTCTTTTTTATAATTTCTCTAGTATCATTTTTTACCTCCCTCTATACTTTTTCATAGAATTAAAGATCATATATTCAACTCTTCTCATTGATGCCTCTAATAGCCTTCTTTACATATGACCAGATCACCTTAACTGATTTTCTATCATCTTCTCCTCAATAAGTGTCATCAATATTCTCTTGTATACATTTATTTTGTGTCTTGTCCTTTCTTATATGATTACACATCCATATTAATATTCTCATTTTTATTATCCTCATTTTTTGCTCTTATTATCCCTTCATAGCCCAATATTCGCTACCATAAAGCATAACTAATCATATAGCAATCCGATGAAACTTCCATTTAAGCTTAGTAAGTACTTTGCAATAACAAATGATCTCTGATACCTTTTGTCATTTTAATCATCCAACTTGTATCCTGTATGTGGCATCGTCGTCAATTTCTCTATTACTTTGTAATGTAGATCTCAAATACTTGAATTTAGACACTTGTAGTATGACATGCTCTTCAATTCTTACCTTCAAATCATTTCTATCTTATTTCTTATTAAAATTGCAATTCATGTACTCTATCTTACCCCTACTCAAGCGAAAACCTTTTAATTTCAATGCCTAGCTATCTCCAAAATTTAAGTTTATAGTTAATCTTTTTCCTTAATTCCTCGATCAAAACTACATCATTTACAAATAACATACATTTAAGAATAATCTTTTATATGTGTCCAATAAAAATATCCAAAACTAGATTAATTAAGAATTTAAGGTTGAGTCCTGATGTAAACCTATCCTTATAATAAAATCTTTTGTCTCGCCTCTAAAAGCCATCATACATATCCTGTATAGCTTGAATATATACCACATGAACTCCTTTCTTTTCTAAAGTCTTTCATAACATTTCTCTTGGCACTTGATTATAAACTTTTTCTAGGTCAATGAAAATCATATGTAAATCTCTTTCTTGACTTCGATACCTTTCCATTAATCCTATAGAAAATAAATAGTCTCTATTGTAGACCTTCCTGACATAAATCCAAATTAATTCTCTATAATCCTAGTCTCGACTCCCAATCTGTACTCAATCATTTTTCTCATAATTTCATAACATAACTCATAAATTTTATCCTTCGATAGTTTACATAATTTTGGATATCTCCTTTATTCTCATATTTAAGCCCAAAAATACTCTTCCTCCATTCATTTAACATTTTCTTAAACCTCAGAATCTCATTAAATAACTTAATGAGCTAAAAAATACCATGCTCTCTTAAACATTTTTAAACTTCCATAAGAATACCATTAGGACTAACGGCTTTACCATTATTCATCCTCTTAAGAGCTTCTTTTACCTCTTCAGCTCAAATCCTACAATAATAAACTAAATTTTGTTCATCTTCTTAGATTTTTAATCCTTCCATATTCCTAGTCAATCCTTACTCGTCATTGAAAAATTTATAAAAGTACTTCTCCCATCTCTCTTTAATATCTCCATTTTGTGAGCAGAACTTGTCCTTCTTCATTCTTAATACACCTTACTTGATCTAGATATCTTATTTTTCTATCCTTATTTTTGACAAACTTATAAATCTTTCGTTCTCCATTCCTTATCCCTAGTTCTCAATAGAACTTCTCAAAAATTTTAAATCATATCTCACTCACTGCCTTTTTAGTCTCATTCTTAATCATTCAATGCATTTCCCAATTTTCAACATTGGCACACATATGTAAGACCTTGAAACACTCCTTCTTAGTTTTGACTTTTTCCTGTACACTTTCATTCCACCACTAAGATTCTTTATCTTTCGATCCAATATCTTTTAATTCACTCAAGACTACTTTAACAACCATCCTAACCCTCTTAATCATCGCATCCCAAATATGATTTAACACTTCCTTGTAGTTCCCAATTATCTTTCTCCAATAATATTCTCTTAAAAGTCATTTGTTTCTCACCCTTAAACTACCACCACTTGATCCTTGGATTTATAATTGTTTATCAAACTTAAAACAACTATTTGATTTAGTCAATCAATTAAATGTCCAAAATCAACTAAAAGCTAATGAATCAACTAATTGCCACACTTTCAAAATCCAACCAAACGAGTCTATTTTTTCCCTACCAACGTGAGTGTAAAATCAATGCAAATTTTATATACAAAGCTAAAGGCTTTTGACCATTTTTATTACTTTAATTATAAGTCAATAAGACTTTTTGATACCTTATATGAAAACAAATGTAGCCATGTAGTTTTTTTCATCCCCCAAAATTAAGAGAAAGGAGGTAGGTGCAACTTGGACTCAAATTACAATTTCAAGAGCACCTAATTTTCCTTTCATAATCAAGCAATCATTGTTAAGGTCCAAACACAAAAGAAGATTTTTTTGTAAACAAAAATATATGCACAAACATACATTGAATCAAATTTACAATGCTAAACATAGTTTGAGGTTGACAGAGTGACAACCGAAACCAAGGAAAATGGCCATATGGCTCCTTTAGCATCTAGCAGTAATGGTGTTAGATCCACAACAATACAAGCATTCTCCTCTCACCCATAACATTGACAATAAATGGAAAAGATCAAACAATTTGACATGTTCATTCTCAACCCACCTCAACCAAAAAAAGTTCTTCATCCTGACCTAAAAGAAAGAAAACAACCTTCTCTCTCTCCAATTCATTTTCTTCTTCCCAAAAAACCTCTCATTTCTTATGAATTTCCTCTCTTTCTCTCGATCCTAGTTTGAAATTACCATCCCCAACTCATATATATTTTTTTCTAACCATGAAGGTTTATGCGATTTGTGATTGATAATTTTTTTTCAATTTTTACCTTTAACTTTTCTGATGTTGTATCAGTCATGCCTTCAAATTTGCATCATAAGTGTTTGATTTTTTTTTCTTTGGGTGGGTTTTTGGATTTTGGTACTAACATGTTTGGCTTTATTTTTTAATTTGTGTTGATCCTTCAAACTCTTCTTTTTTAAAAAAACAAATTCAATTTTCAATGGGAACAAGTTGAATATGTATATTTTGCTTCTGGAACAAGGATTATAAATAAGCCAAGCCAAGCTTTTACTTGTTCAAGCTTGACCTCAACAAAACTAAGCATGTTTGTGCTTGAGCTTGACTACTAAATGAGTTCTAACATATGACATTATTTTTTTCAACAAATAATTAAATAAAAAAATAATGTAAGATAGTTTTTAAGTATAAATAAATTACACTAAAAATATAAATCTCATTCTAATTCAATAAATATATATTAAAAAATAATCAAATCATAATGTTTGAACACTGCATAATAATTACATAGGCAATAACATAAGTATAAAATTTATCACTAGAAATTCTTTAACTTTTTCAAATTGCTAAAACAAATGCTATTTGGGTTTAAGTTTCAATGAATATACATTAAAAATAATCAAATCATAATGTTTGAACACTACATAATAATTACATAGGCAACAACATAAATATAAAATTTATCACCACAAATTCTTTAACTTTTTTAAATTGCTCAAACAAATGCTATTTGGGTTTAAGTTCTGAAGGTACAATTTCTTTAGCCTTTTTTGCTTTTGTAAAATAAAAATAGGGAAATTCTACGGCACTCCGGGGGTTTCAAACCCGCGGTGACGTGGCACTTTCTAAGCCGTTGGATGAGATTACAAAATCTCATCCGACGGCTTCTGGGAGTGCCACGTCACCCCGAGTTTGAAACCCCCGGGGTGCCGTAGTGTTCCCCATAAAAATAATAAGAATTTTTTATAATATCAAAATATTAAGTAAGTAAATAAACCTAATAAAATTATAAACAATATAAGAAGCAAAAAAATATATAGAAGCTCATTTAGACTCATTTAAACTCCCAAACATCATGAATTTTGTATTTTGAAACTTGAACTTGACTCAAGTCCATTTAACTCGAATACAAACCAAGCATTTTACGAGCCGGACTCAAATTGTTTACAATTATCTTAGTTCATTTATAGCCCTATGTTGCTAGAATTATTTTCACATCTTTGTTGTGATCCACAAAACAAATTCCAACCTTCAAATCCCATTACTATCTTAAATGTAAATTAATGAGAGTATTAATTCAAGAGAAAATAATTCTATGATATTATTTAAGAAAACTGGCAGATTATAATTTCTATTGAAAATATTAAGCAATCCAAAAACAGTGTTAAATAACATATTTTATTAAAAATCAAAATTCTATTAATAACACATCCAAAATAAGGCAAAATTAACATGATGACCATTTTGATTGTGACCAAACATGTGGGATGTGTGGCATGGACAATCAAACATATGATCACTAATATTTTCAGTCGGTTTGGCAGAAGCATATGGTTTCCAATCTTTTATATTTTCACTGCTGTATATGCTACCTCATGCCACTCAGAATTTTATAATTTTTACTTAAGATAGTTTATTTCCTCTAAGTTTGCAGTGCCTCAACAGCATATCAGACAACTCATTTGGGAAGATAGCAGAAGGCTTCTGAGAAATCAAATGTTGTCTGTTGTGTTGGAGCTTACAAAGGGGACAAGTATATAAAGACGTGAAGGTACTATACCCTTCATCCATATCCTACATATGCTAGTAATAGAGTTTCACAGGCAAGAAATTAAATTATTCTATTAAATATAATTTACTCTCCTAATTCAATATCCAGTTAATTTTTTTATATCACTTCATTAATTAAAGTGCTATTTAGGCTATACAAAATTCTTCATTTTTGCATCCCATTACTATGTGTGCGTACATATAAGACACATGAACAAACACCACTATAAAAATATAGACCATATACCCATACATATGGCTATGTGTGGCATATAGTGTAACAAAAACAGTAACCTTAAACTTACATTTTTGGCTGCTGAGCTGAAGACCTCTCTGTGGCTGATATCAGGATTACTAGCCTTAATCCCTTGAATTTCCACTCTGTAAATCAAGCCATAAAGGGATTAACAACAATCAATTGCAGATTACTGCTTACTCATCATGAAAATGGAGGAAAAAAAAAATCATGTACAACAGTGACTGAGGCTAATTTAGTGAGCTTCGGGAATTCAAAAGATCACATACTTAATGAACCGGTTGTATGCAGAAGGAACACGTTGTTTCTTCTCAGGGGCTACATTCAGAAAATGATTGAGTTCAGAATATTAAACAGATGAGTCTATATTACATTGAATGATATTAACTCAAATGATGTTGAAACTTACAAATAATCTAGATTCTTGAGGCCTCCCAACGTACTGGATATCTCACCACTAAAACCATTATTGGAAATATCAATATAAATGTACAGTAAATATTAACTCAAAATGACATTGGAACTTACATATATTGAAATTTGATGCTCTACGAAGGCTTACCACTGCCTGAGGAGCCCGTCGGCAGCTCGCTGGTGCCGGCGAAGGGTCGACCGTCGCCAAAAAGGGGGAAGGGAAGGTTTCCGTTACCGTTACTATTGTTCCGCCACGATTGGGTAGCATCCATAGCTCTCCATCATGTTACAGCAGAGGAGGCGCACGGAGACTGGCGGCCGCTCGCTGGCCGGAAAGAGCCGAAATCGTCGCTGGGGTGAAGAGGAAAACAGAAACAAGAATTGGGAATTAAGGGTTGAAGCCGTGGGTAGAATGGAATGGTTGGGGAGAGAGAGAACCATCTTAAACATAAGGGGTTTAGGGAAATTATCTAGTGTTTCAGGTGCACTGTAAACTCTAATAAATGAGACTCTCAGCCGTTGTTACACATAATAATCAGAAGAAATAATAAAATAAAACACAAAAAACAAAATATGTCTGGGTATATTATCAAGTATAGAATTTAATCATAATCCCCCACATAGGGATGGCAACAAGACGGAACAATAATAAGTCAGTGATATATTATCCTGCTTCACACTTGCAAAACTCTGTTTTGCTCCCATTCTATTTTTGATTGTGGAATAAGTTGATGTTTTATCCTTCTAATTCATGAGATATCGTTGATTCACAAAAAATTATGAAAAATTTAAAAAAATAATTTATTAATTTTAAATATAAGCATAATTAACATTTAACATAATATAATAATATTAATCTAAAATCATACATAATTTAGTTAATTAATTTTAAATTTAAAAAAATAACTAAGATAAATATTAGTTAAAAGAAAAAAATTAAAATAAATATTTTTAATTATAAATTTATTCTAATTAATTTATAATAATATATATTTTCAAGTAAATTATAAAAAATAAAAATAATTTATTAATTGGGGGACTACAGGGCAATACAAAACGATATTGCTTTATCTCATATAATTGCTTTAAGCTAAAAATTTGCCCTATGTCTTGTCCCACGAGGCAAAATTTGATATCAAATACGTGCTTCATAAGGCAAAATCCACAATCTGTTTTTTTGCCATCCCTATACCCACTTCCTTTGTGAAATCTATTCCTAATAAATTCATGCCAATAAATATAAATTTAATATCTTGAGTAATAATACTTTATCATATAAATAGTAGATAAATTGTAAGTAATAACATATTTATTTATTCAAAAATTGGTTAAATTTGATGGTATAATTACTTTCATTTAAGTACTTTAAAATCTAAAAATTTTAAAGTAATTTAACAAAATAAAATACAAAAATTCTAATTATTTGTCCAAATGCTACACTTATAGTTCAATAAATATTTGATCGGAACAAAAAGGTACTTTCTTGTATCTTTCTATTTGAGTGAGGAATTGATGCAAATTTATATCTAGATCCATAACGATGAAACAAGATGATTTGAGTTTGTTGAACTCATGAATGATTTGTAATTTGTTAGTTTTCTCAAGGTATGGTTTGGCTTCTCTTTCTTTTTCTCTCTTTGTTAACTAAAAGGCTAAATCCTCACTGTCCTTATCTCATTCTTGCTCTTGTTCTTAGTGGAGAACTTGCATAACATCAATTGAAATTTGTTGCCTAAAGATAATAGCCCATGGAAGGAGATTTTGCTTATCATTTATGTTGCATCGACACTTCATGCCTACAATCCTTTGGATTATTTTCTATCACTAAGATCACCAACTCAATGATTACTAGATTTTGCCATTTGCCTAATTTCAAAGAGATTTCAAAAATCTAGATTACACACACATATATTATAAATAACTATATTATAAAAAGGCTCCCTACTACACTATTAAAATAATTTAGATTTTGTCAAAATAGTATTAGTGATATATGTTCCTATATGTGCATATATTTTTAACACAATTTTGACTAGTACCCAAATAGGCAGCTATAATCACATCACAATTATCTTATTTTAAAGTCTTCTTTTCCTGTTTGAACCATAAATCATGCTCTGATATCAATTTGTCACGACCCACTTGGTTGTAATTGGCATGAAACTCATTGTTTAGTTTTCACCGGCCTATTCTATCCAAACTTTGTTATCATTACATAGTTAATAACAAATAAATTAATTTTATAAATATTTCTAAAAGTATTTACAAATATAGTTTATGCAATAACATATTCCAAAACTATCTACAAGGCCTTATTGCATTTTCTAACCACATTCTATCAAGATTATATTTGCTTTCAAAAGATATTAAAAAGATCTTTACTCTGAAGCTACATTTGATGGTTAGGGAGTTTTAGTAGGCATATCTATAAGGTTTCATTTCATGTAATAAATAAGTTAGCTTATATCTTATTGACTTAGTTAATAAGTTATAATCTAATTTTTGAAGGTATTTCTTATATTAGTTTATTGAAAAAAATTCTAATTTAATAAATTACATATAATAGCTTATAATTTATTAGCTATTATATTTTCAAATTCTTTTCAAATCTATCTTTATTCTTTTTATTAATTTATAATTCATACCCTTTCTAATATAAGTCTATATATTTTTTCATAAAATATAATTAATTTAATTTTAATATAATTATATCCTAATTTTAAATTATAAATATATGAAAAAATATATATGTAAATAAATAATATCATAAAATATAATTAATTATATTTTAAATAATTATAATTTTATAATAAATAATAAAATAAAAATTATGTATGTAAATAAATATATAAGTTTATAAAATATAATTAATTAAATATTAAATATTATAATTTTCTTTTAAACTTCTTAATTGCATTAATCTAATTTAATTTTTAGATAAATATAAATTATTTTTATTATATATCTATTTTTATTAATATGTTCTCTTATGTTATTTTATAATTTTAACTATTTCAACAGTTAATTTTACGAAATACTTCAACTAACTTATCAATCATCAACTATCAGTTATTAGTTATCAATTAACTTATCAGTTATCAACTAATTTATTAGTTATTTACGTAAAATAAAACTTAAGACATTAGAAACTAAAAATAATAAGATTCAATAAGTAAATAATCTACTTAAATTACAATTAATCAATCATAGATTTCTTTTGTCATATCTAATAATATTACCAATACATTCACATTCACAATAATTATTAAATAATAACATACATGAAAAGCAAAATAAAGCAAATGATCCACCTTATGACTCCTAGATCAACTTTATCCTTTCACAAATTTAATTTATTTCTCTAGGGCTAACTTTGTCCTTTCTTAAATGTAGACCAAGATTTGATTCCATTTTCTTATCACATTAATTTCTTCCATACACAATCTCATAGCATTTCATATCACATCATTCATGAAATTTTGTCATCAACACACACACACACACATACACATATACATACATTCATATATATATGTATATATCCTTATAAATCAACCAAGCATCAACATGGTTCACATAAGTTTTTATTAACATGATGTGTTATTGCGTTGCTTAAAGTTAGAAATCATGGTGATATTCAAGTATAATTAGACGCTAGAAACTAAGCCTAAAACTTATATTTTGAGATACTTGAATATGGTATCTAAATGTGGCACTTTCTAGAGCAATCTTTGATTACGTTAATCAAATATAATTTAGAGATTTCCTAATTTTTACAAAAATGCAAAATCAAATGCCAACTTTAACCTAAAATACTTTAAAGATAAATTTCAGCTTAACATTCATCACATATTATTATCTACTTGTATTTTCCAACCTAAAATAACAATCAACTTAGTCTAACAACAAGATTGGAAGCTCAACTCATCAATTTTTAATACACACGAACATGATTGTCAATATTACTTATAAGCTAATATCTCAAGTAAATTAGTGTTTATTTATTTTCTATTTTTAAAAATAATTATCTATTTCTTTATTTTTTAAAAATAGAAAATCTATTTGACAACTTATTTGTAGAATCTATTTTTAAAAACTATTTTTTAAATGTGTAACTTAAAAATAAAAAATAAAAAATAACTTTTAATTATTTTCTAAATTTATTCTCTTATTTTAAATGTGTAACTTGTTTTCAGAATCTATTTTTTAAAAACTATTATTTAAATGTGTAACTTAAAAATAAAAAAATAATTTTTAATTATTTTTTAAATTTATTCTCTTATTTTGAATGTCAATTTTATAATTAAATAAAAAAATTATTTATAACATCAATCATCTTTTATTCCTTATTCTTCTTTTATTTGAAAATAGTTTTTTATAACACCAACCACCCTCTATTCATTGTTTTTCTTCAATCCTAAGGATTTGGTGCATAGAATTTTTAAAATTCTAACCGAGAAAATTTTTAAAATTCTATAAGATCTATTTGTAAAATTTTCAAACTATAAATTAATTTAATACCTAAAATAAGAAAAAATTTTAAACATTATAAATTTAGTACTTAATAGATTTAATAGTTAAAATTTAATATTATTAAACATATCCAAAATATCATCATGCTTTCTTCTTTAAAAAAAAGGCTGAAAAAAGAAAAAGAAAGAAATAGTGTGAAAATAGAATTTATTATCATTTTTTAATTATTATTTTTTAAAATAATTAATTATTTAATTTATAAACATTAAGGAAATTGTAATCGTTATACCAAACAATCGTACATATCATTTGTAAGCTCGATTGGGTTTTTATAATAATTAATCTAGAGCTATTTAATTTTTATTGAATTCCAATTCAAAGAAATATGTTTAGTCCTATTTAACTTATTCATTTGTAATCCTAAGTTTTCATAGAATAGTCCTGACTTCTAAACAATGTCACAACCTCCGCCCTTAAAATTCAATCATTAAAGTTAAATGGATTATATACCCCTCACTTTGGGTAATATTGCCCACGCTCATCTTGTTGTTTAGGGTTTAAGGTTTCTTAACATATGGAATTAAATAATGGCCCTTTTATTTATATAATGTTGCGAAAGAAACAATTTTTTAATATAATACTAATTTTAAACTATTTTATATATAATATTATTTTAAAAATAAGTAAATAAATTACGAATAGCGTTATCCAATGCAACATTCGAAGGATGGCATTAGGCAAATTAACACCATTCCAATATATATATATATATATATATATATATTATTTTGGTCTGATTACCAGGGTGGCGTCACCTGAATAGGTAACGCCACCCAATAAAATACTATTATAATGATTTTTATTTAAATTTTTTAGTTTAATTTGTTAAATTAAATATTTATAGTTTTATTATTTATAATTATTTTTATTTTTTATCTTGATAAATTTTTTCATAATTATACATTTAAAATTTATTTTTATTTATGACTAACTTATTACGCTGATTAGAATAAATTAATGAAATTCAAAATTATAATAATGAAATTCAAAATTATAATAAATTATAAAAATTAAAATTTTAATTTAATCCATTTTTATATAAAGATGTTGCTGCATTTTTATCTTAAAAATAAAAGGTTATTTAGTTCATATAAAAAATATTTTTTAGGAAATTAAACTTTCTACAAAATAAAATTTGACTATTTATTTGTTTAACTAATAAGTTATTTGATATATTTATTTTGTTATATTTATGAAACTTTTTTGTTGATATTATTTATTTATAATTTATAGTTTTTATATATTTATTGTAATATTCTTGTGTATTTTCATTTAAGTAACATGTAAATTATTTGAGATAGAAAAATATAAATCTCAAATTCATACATTAATTTGGAATTTTGAAACTATATAATTTTACTAACCTGAAATTGAAAAAGATGGCGCCAGGATTGAGAATTGATCTTTTAAATAAGTTTTTCTCCTTTTATCCCTTTTCCTTCCAATACACACTTTCTTAACGATTATTTGCATATCATAAAAACAACAGGAAAAAAGATGATTGATTTTATATATTTTTTATTTTTAATCTGATGTGTTTATCAAGCATCAAAATCAATGAATAAGATTCACTTAAAATTATTTTATTTATTTAATTTAATTTTAGGCCACATATGGAAGTTACCAATGATTATCAATAGTAACTTTCTAACATTCTCCCATTAGGCCTAAAATTTGATGAAATTTTAACATAAGTATAATGCACCAACTATTCTGCATCATATCTTATCCTCATGAGCATCATAATTACCTTAATATGATAAAATACTAAGTGTGAGTTATGGCAGTTATATATTAATTTAGAAAATATACTTCCTTCCATATACCACAACACCAATATTATATCATACTGGGTTTACAAGTCACATATAAAATTTAAAAAGTTCTCATTAATGTTTCTAGAACACTTAAGTTAACTCTTTAAAATACAATTATGTGTGCAACACTATTAGAAACAAACAATTCATATCAGAAACAAATAAATGAGTTTAGAGTGTCAATATTATCAATGACATCATGCAAAAAGACAACCAAGACTCATTTTATGTACACGTTCTACAGATGTCTTTGGTTGTAAACCTTTAATTAATAGATCAATAATCATGATATCTATCCTAATATGTTCAATAAACACTCGTTGTTTCTGAACTTCCTTTTTAACGACAAAATACTTTAATTCCATATATTTAGCACCTCTTGAATATTTATCATTTTTGGAGAAAAATACTGCTATAGAATTATTACAATAAATTTTTAGTGGCTTGGTAATGGTGTCGATAACCTCAAGTCATAAAATAAAATTCTATAGCTATAGTGCATGAAATATGGCTTGAAAGCATGTCATAAATTCTACTTCCATAGTAGATGAAACAATAATGGATTCTTTAGCATTTTTTCATGATATGGCTCCTTCTCTAAGAAGAAATAAGTAGCCAAAAGTGGACTTCTTACTATCAATGCATCTAACAAAATCTGAGATTGAATATCCAATTACTTCCAAGTGATTAGATTTTTTGTATATGAACATATAATTTTTTATCTCTTGAAGATATTGTAAAACTTTTTTATAGTTTTCCAACGATCAATTTCAAGATTACTTTAGTACCTCCTTAACATATATAAAACTTCCTACAAAAGAACTATATGGAATTGATTCCATTTGGTTTCGTTTCATATCATTCTTTGGGCATTACATAAGATTAAATTTGTCCCTTTTTTGAATTGGAACAATTCACCAGAATAATTCTTCATATTAAATTTCTTTAAAATTCTTTCAATATAGACCTTTTGAGACAATCCTAGCAATTTTTATGATCGATCTCAAAATATTTCAAATCCTATCATATAGGATACCTTTCCCATATCTTTCATTTCAAAATTCTTAGTGAGATATTCTTTCATGTTATATAATAAACCTAAATCATTAGTTGCAAGTAAGATGTTATCAATATATAAGACTATAAAGATAATTTTGCTCCTAATATATGTAATGATCAAATAGATTTTCTTTAAAACCAAAAGAGGTAATCGTATCCTTGAATTTAATATACCATTATCTTGAAGTTTGTTTAAGTCCATATATTGATTTCTTAAGTTTACATACTGTATGACTTTTCCCTTCAATTGAAAAACCTTCGGGTTGGTCCATATAAACTTCTTCTTCAAGATTTTCATTCAGAAAAGTTATTTTTACATAAATGGTTGTTTGGCCAAACATCAAAAGCATTTGTTAGGTTGTGTATAAATGGTCATTTAGCCAGATGTTAAAAGTATTTATTGGGTTACATGTAATGCACATACTTAATGGCAAACCACCAACATGCAATGCACAGATATATAATAGCAAATCTCCAAACTTCCTCGGACACATACACACATATATTCATGAACAAAATTATGAAACCACTAATTCCAATAATACACAAGCATGATTTGTATGTATTCATGGTAGTACTAGTAAATTGTAATAAAAAATTAAATCCAAGATAGAAAATCATAAGTTTCAAAACCATGCTTTGATAAGTAGAACTTTCATTAAGCATACCACACTTAATCCTATTATTATGATGCACAGTTAATAAGGATTTAGTAAATTTATCATTAAATTTCAATTTATATAAACCATTTACAAGAATACCAAAACTAATAGATTTAGAATGCTTATATAAGTTAAAACAATCATGTCCAAATGTAAAATTAAAACCACAAATATATAATTTTAATAGTCACCAATGCCACAATGATTTGTAATGAGTCTTTCTTTGGGACAGATGAAAATGTCTCCTTATAATTAATGTCATCTTTTTGAGTAAATCATTTAGCAACAAGATTGACTTTATATCATTCAATATTACCTTTGGAGTCACGTTTGGTCTTAAAAACCCGTTTACATTCAACTTATTTTGCATTTTCTAGTAAATCAACATTGTCCCAAACTTCATTTTCTTCCATAGATTTTAACTTTTCTCTCATAGCATTTATTAATTTCTCAAACTTACTTTCTATGGCTTTTGAAAATGAAACTAGGTTTGCATTAATTCTAATTTCTGATTCTTGCAAAAATGTTAGAAAGTTACCATTGATGAATCTTAAATAAAAATAAATAAATAATTTTATGTGAATCTTATCCACTAATTTTGATGCTTGATAGATGCATAAAATTAAAAGTTAGAAATATATAAAATGAGTCCTCTTTTTGCCTATTGTTTTATGATATGCAAATAACCATTAAGAAAGTATGCATTGTAAGGAAAAGCGATAAAAGGAGAGAAACCTATTTAAAAGATCAATTCTCAATCATGGTGTCATCTTATCCAAATTTAGGTTAGTAAAATTATATAGTTTCAAATATTCAAATTAATGTATGAATTTAAGGTTTATATTTTTCTATCTCCAATAATTTACATGTGGTATCAAAGGATTATGATTAGCGCAACTTATTCTCACATCTATACAGTGATATAAAATGGAAAGAAGAAGGGTTACTTCAATCGGAAAAAGAATTAGTTTATAAGCAATACATATATATTATTTATTTCATTGTACTTCAAATTAAATGTATGATTTTCAGTCTATGTGCATAGCCTTATATGAAGGCATATTGATTATATGTAAATGGAACAACAAACAGCCATTTGGCAGTAACTGGTTTTAACAACAAATCAAAGGTCATTACGTATTTAAGCATTATTTTTAATATATATATATATATATATATATATATATATATATATATATATTCCTTTTCTTTTTTGCCATTTTAATAATTTAAATTGTTATAAAAAATTTTAAATAATGATATTATTTACTTGAAAAAAAATTTATTAAATTTTAATTCAAGTTTTACTTCATAATTAAAGTTTTATGATGCATTTATGAAATTAAAGTACAATATTATATGCTAGATTATATACATTTAAATGAATATTATCTTATTTACACATGATATTATGTTAAATAAAAAAAAAGTTTTGTATGCACCAAAGTGGTTAAAATAGAATATTGAGACATTCTGTATAAGATGGTCATTTATTCATTATACAAATGAAATGTTAATAAAGAAATGTCATGAGTAAATTTTACATGTGGTATTAGAGGATGGCTTTGAAACTTATGATTTTCTATCTTGGATTTAATTTTTTTTATTACAATTTGTTGGTACTAACATGAATACATATAAATCATGCTTGTGTATTATTAGAATTAGAGGTTTCATAATTTTGTTCATCGATATATGCATGTGTGTTTAAGGAAGTTTGGAGATTTGCTATTATATATCTATGCATTGCATGCTGATGGTTTACCATTGAGTATATGCATTGCATGCAACCCAATAAATGCTTTTGACATTTGGACAAATGACCATTTATACGTAACTCAACAAATGCTTTTGGTGTTTAGCCAAACAATCATTTATATGCTTATATATATGGCTAATAAGGATAAAGTTGTAAATTTTGAAACTATACATGTATGAATTTGCATTTTATTTTATTTTACGTTATTTTTTTTATTATGGTTAGTGTAACTCATTCTAGCATATATAGGTAATATAAAATGGAAAAAAGAAGGGTTGAGTTAATTTAAATGAAATTTTTTTTATTTACATGCAATAGATATATATTATTTATTTTATTGTACTTTAGATTAAATGCATGGTTTTCAATCTACCTTGAATAGTAAAGTTAACAATGGACCTATTTAACAATCCTTGTGATTGATCTTGGAATATTTCAATTCCTATCACATAGGATGTCTCTCCTATATCTTTCATTTCAAAATTTTTAGTAAGATATTCTTTCATGTTATGCAATAAACCTAAATCATTAGTTGCAAGTAAGATATCATCAACATATAAGATTATAAAAATAATTTTGCTCCCATTAATTTTTCGATATATGTAGTGACCAACTAGATTTTCTTCAAAATTGAAAAAGGTAATAGTATCATTGAACTTAATATACCATTATCTTAAAGCTTGTTTAAGTCTATATATTAATTTCTTAAGTTTAGACATCATATGACCTTTTCCTTTAATTGAAAAACCTTCAGGTTGGTCCATATAAACTTCTTCTTCTTCAAGATTTCCATTCAAAAAAGTTATTTTTACATTTATTTGGTATAACTCTAAGTCATAACGAGCTATCAATGTTATAATGATTCGTAATGAGTCTTTCTTTAAGATAATTGACAATGTTTCCTTCTAATTGATGCCATCTTTTTTAATAAATCCTTTAAGTACAAGTTTGGCTTTATATTGTTCAATATTACTTTTGTAGTCACGTTTAGTCTTAAAAATTCATTTACATCCAACTTGTTTTGCACTTTCTAGCAAATTAACAATGTCCCAAACTTTATTTTCTTCTATGGATTTTAACTCTTCTCTTATAGCATCTATCCATTTCTCAAACTTAGCACTTTTTATGACTTTTGAAAATGAAATTGGGTTTACATTAATTCCAATGTCTGATTCTTGCAAATAAGTCTCATAATCACTTGGAATAGCTAATTTTCTTATCCTTTAAGATCTTCTCAAAGGGATTTCTTGTGACCTATTTGCCTTAAACATTTGTAAGTTAGTTTCTTCAATGGATGTATCCTTATTATGATATTGTTCATTGTTGCTAGGGCTTTCTGTAACAGTTGGAGTAACATTTGGAACAATTATAGACGAAGAAACACTTATAGGAAGAGGAATATTTAACTTAACTTCCATTATTATAGGTAAGAAGAATTTACCTTAATTTCCTTTATGTCCAAGTTCTATTGTTTCTCACTTCCACTACTTTCACCATTTTCAAGAAATTTTGCATTGCCATTTTCCACAATTCTTGGATTATGGTTAGGATAATAAAATTGTATCCTTTAAATTTCTTTAGGTAACCAATAAAGTAATCACTAATCGTTCAAGAATCTAACTTCTTTTCATGTAGATTATACACTCTTACTTTTGCTGAGCAAACCCAAATATATAAGTGTCTTAAACTAGGTTTCTTATTTATCTACACCTTAAAAGGAGTTTTAAGAATAACTTTACTAGGAACCTTATTGAGTAAATGCATAGATGTTTTCAATGCACACATCCATAAAGATTTGGATAATGAGGAATTAATTATCAAACTCCTAACCATATCTATTAAAGTTTGATTACACCTTTTTGATGTATCATTTATTGTGGTGTATATGGCATTGTGTATTGTGCACGTATGCCATGTCTTTCAAAAAGTTTTGTAAATGGACTTGGACATTGTCTTATTTCATTATATTTCTGATAGAATTCACCACCTCTGTCTGACCTTACAACTTTTACTTTCTTATCTAGTTACCTTTCAATTTCATTAATGTATATCTCAAAAGCATTAACTGCTTGAGACTTTTCCTTAAGCAAATAGATATATCTATAACATGAAAAATCATCAATTAAGGTGATAAAATACTTTTCTCCACCTCTATTTGACCTTACAACTTTTACTTTCTTATCTAGTTACCTTTCAACTTCATTAATGTATATCTCAAAAACATTAATTGCTTGAGACTTTTCTTTAAGCAAATAGACATATCCATAACATGAAAAATCATTGATGAAGGTGATAAAATATTTTTCTCCACCAAAGGATGGAGTATAAAAAAATTCATATAAATTAGTATGTATTAATTCAAGAAGCTAAATACTTCTTGTGGCCTTTATTCTTTTGTTGTGTTTGATTTGCTTGCTTTTAATGTAATCTACATATAAACCAAGATTAGTAAAATCTGGGTTCTGAAGGATTTCATTCTTTACTAATCTTTCTCTAGAAATATGTCCTAAACATTAATGCCATAAGCAAGCAGAACTTTCATTAAGCATACCACGGTTAATCCCACTATTATGATGCACAGTCAATAAAAAATTAGTAAATTTATCATCAAGAATAGACTTAAGAATTTAGGAAGTCACAATCAACTTTACTATTCAAGGAGTTAGTAAAGCACTAAAACTAAAATCTAAGAAGTTTAAGAAGTAGAAAGAACCTACTAAAGCTTCTCAAACTGGAAAGATGGAACAGAAAAATGATAGGTACCATTTCTGTAAGAAAAAAGGACACTATCAGAAAGATTATCTTAAGCGCAAGGCTTAATTTTAAAAGAAAAGTACATTTGAAAATTATGTATGCACTTTTCAATTAAACTTAATTGATGTTTCGAATAATACTTGGTGGCTTGATTATGATGTTACTACTTATGTATCTAATATGATATAGGGATTCCTTATGATCCAAACCACAAACTAGAGTAAGGATTTAGTAAATTTATCATCAAGTTTTAATTTATATAAACCATCTATAAGAATATCAGAACTAATAGGTTTAGAATTCTTATATAAGCTGAAACAACCATCTACAAGAATACTAGGACCAATAGGTTTAGAATTCTTATATAAACTAAAACAACTATGTCCAAATTTAAAATTAAAACCATAAATATCTAATTTTGGAAGAGAAACTAAGTTTCTAGAAATTGAAGATACATAAAGAGTCTTAAATAGGTCCAAATGATAGCTAGTATCTAAAACCAAATGATAAGTTCCCATGCTTTCAATTTCAACCTTTATTCGATTTCCCATATATAAATAATCCTTACTTTGGTTTGTGTTTTGGATCGTAAGGAATCCCCGCATCATATTAGATACATGAATAGTAGCACTAGAATGAAGCCACCAAGTATTATTCGGAATATCAATTAAGTTTGATTCAAAAGTACATACATAATTTTCAAATGTACCTTTCTTTTCAAACCAAGCCTTGCACTTAAGGCAATCTTTCTGATAGTGTCTTTCTTTTTTACAAAGATGATACCTATTATTTTTTTGTTCCATTTTTCCAATTTGAGAAACTTTAGTAGGCCCTTTCTTTTTCTTAAACTTTTTAGACTTTGGCTTTAGTGCTTTACTAGCTCCTCGAATAGTAAAGTTGATAGTGTGACTTCTTAAATTCTTAAATTTATTCTCCTCCTAAATAAGCTTTTCAGTTAGTTCATTAACATCCCACTTATCCTTAATATTGTTTTAGTTAATTTGGAAAGCTCCATATTCAGAAGGCAATAAGTTCATAATAAACTAAATTAGGAAGGAGTCATCCACTGCTATACCTAACATCTTTAGTCTTGTTACAATGTTAGTCATCTCAATGGTATATTCTTCCATACTCCTTAATCCATCAAACTTTATAGTCATGAGTTGTGCCATTAAAGTATCAGTGAGTGACTTATTTGCAGAACAAAAATGTTCTTCTACAAACTAAAGGTATTCCTCAGCACTTTCTATTTATGGAATAGTTATCTTAATATTGTTTACAATGGTTATTCATATGAATAGTAGGTTTAATATGTTAAAACGTTCCCATGCTTTAAATTTGGATTTCTCTTCCTTAGTGTTGGTATCAGTGATTTCAATAAATTTTACTTCTAGAAGTGCTAAGTCAAAATCTAGTAACCTAAGTGAAAATTGACTTGTTCACTCTATCCAGAGAAATTCAAACCATTGAATATGGTAACAGAAGAAGCTTGCAAATTAAGAGAAATAGTAGTAAAAATAAATCATAAATTACTTAAAACTTATTTTAAATTCAGAAAAACATACCAAGTATATTGCAATTCTCCTTTAGAAAAAAATACTACAATATACTATCATGAATAAATGCCATAAATTCTAGCATTATCAAAAAAATAAAAAAAAACTTAATTAAATACATATGTCATCTTTGGATGAACAAAATATATTTAATATAAGAAATTAATTTCTATAATTATGTTCACTAATTATAAAATGATAATTTTTCCTTAGGAAAATAGTAAAATTCCATCAATCAATGAATAATCATTTACTCATGACATTTCTTTATTGACATTTATTTGTATAATGAATAAACAACTATCTTATGCATGATGTCTTAACATTTTGTTTTGACCACTTTGGTGCATACTAAACCTTTTTTTTATTTAACATAATATCATGCATAAATAACATAATATTCATTTAAATATATATAATCTAGCATATAATATTGTACTTTAATTTCATAAATATATCATAAAACTTTAATTATAAAGTAAAACTGAATTAAAATTCAATAAAATTTTTTCAAGTATATAATGTTATTACTTAAAAATTTTGATGACAATTTAAATCATTAAAATAGAAAAGGAGAAAAGGAATATATATATGTTGGAAATGGCATAAATATGTAATAACCTTTGATTGGTTGTTACAATCAATTGCAGCTGAATGGCCATTTGTTGTTCCCTTTACGCATAATCAATTTGCCTTCACATAAAGTTATGCATGCAGATTGAAAACCATCCATTTAATCTGAAGTACAATAAAATAAATAATATATATGTATTACACATAAATCAAAATTTTTTCCTTTGGATTGACATAGTCCTTCTTTTTTCCATTTTATATTATTATATATATGCTAGAACAAGGTGCGCTGATTATAACAAAAAAATAACATAAAATAAAATAAAATGCATATTCATGCATGTATGATTTTGAAATTCAAAAATTTGTCCTTGTTGGCCATATATATGCATATAAATGGTCATTCGGCCAAACGTCAAAAGCATTTGTTGGGTTGTGTGCAATGTATATACTCAATGGCAAGCCACTAACGTGTAATGCATAAATATATAATGACAAATCTCCAAACTTCCTTGGACACACATGCATATATATCCATGAACGAAATTATAAAACCACTAATTCCAATAATACACATGTATGATTTATATGTATTCATGGCAATACCAATAAATTGTACTAAAATTAAATCCAAAATAGAAAATAATAAGCTTCAAAATTTGGCTCTAATACCACATGTAAATTGCTTGAGATAGAAAAACATAAATCCCAAATTAATACATTAATTTGAATCTTTGAAATTATATAATTTTACTAACCTAAATTTGAAGAAGATAACACCATGATTAATAATTGATCTTTTAAATGAGTTTTTCTCCTTTTTTCCTTCCGATACATATTTTCTCGATGGTTATTTGCATATCATAAAATGATAAGCAGATAGAGGACTCATTTTATATATTTCTAACTTTTAATCTGATGTATCCATTAAATATTAAAATCAATGGATGAGATTCACTTAAAATTATTTTATTTATTTTATTTAATTTTAGGCCACGTAAGGAAGTTACTAATAAGACTTTTTAATACAATAATGATAATGAATTATTTTTGTCATTGTAGAATATTTTTTATAATTATACAAGTGTAATTCTCTTAATAAATACGTAAGGCCGATGATTTAAATTTAAAATGTGAGGAAAATAAAATTTTTAGAGTAATATTATGTGTTATTATATCACTAAAAATACTGATAGTCATTGTAGATGATTTTGATGAAAGAAAAAGAGGCTAAATGCGCTAATGACAATAAAGAAATGACTTTTATTAAATTAGTTGTAATATATTAATTATTAATTAAAAATTATATAATTAAAATTTGTAAAAAATTATAATAATATTTCTGATTTTGTATATGTATAAACTTATAGATATCATCTAATAATATTTATCTAACTCATTAGTTTTATAAATGCTTAGTGATTTATACAGATATGAAAATAATTTTCATGTAATACATAATTTAATTATAAAATGTAAATATTAAATAGTTATTAATACAAAAAAATTAGGTTGAAATGTTAATGAAATTTATACATAGTCTATGTTTATAATAAGTATAAAATAATTTAAAAATATACTAATCTATTATGAATTTAAATATTATGAATTATAATGTTATTTATTATTTCTTAAAAAATTTAAAAAATATTTTTCTCAATTTAAGAAATAAAATAATTAACATAAATAAATTATAAAACCAAAATAAAAAATAAACTTAAATTATAAAATTTAAACTAAAAGTAATAGGGTTTAAATTCGAAGTCTAGAGTGTGAGGTATTGGATTAAATTATTAAGTCTTTATTATCAATAAAATAGTTTTAAGCACTTTTTAAAAAGTTTATTAGGAAATTTATTTTATTAAAAGTTTAATTTCTTAAAAAAATATTTTTTACGTAAATTAAACAATTCCTCCTTTTTACAATAAAAAGGCAACAATTTTTTTAAAAATAGATTAAATTAAGTTTTGAATTCTTATAATTTATTTTAATTTATAATTTTATTATTATAGTTTCTGATTTCATTAATTTATTATGATGGGTGTAAGAAATTAATCAAAAATAAAAATAAATTTTAAATATATAATTATGAGAAATATCAATATTAAAATTAAAAATTAAGAAAATTTTAAATAATAAAACTATTAAAATTTATTTTTTAATATATTAAACTAAAAATAAAATAAAATTTAATTATAATAATGTTTTATTAGGTGACGTCACCTTAAGCGGTACCGCTCCCAACAGAATTGCAGGAAGAGGGAGGAAAAAAAAAATTAGGATAACGTTACTTTACATTTTTCAAGAATGGCAGTCAAGTCATTGGTAATTTATTTATTTTATAAAAATAATATTATATTAAGAAATATTTATTTTTTAATAAATAAGAAGGGTTAATGCTCGGAAATTAAAAAAAAAAAGATTATTCTGTGAAATAATTTAAAATTAAGTGTTGAAAAATTATTTTTCCGTGAATTATGGGAGATGAAAAGAACAGTTGTTGACTTCCTCAGTTTTCTTTCCCAATTCTCTTCTGTCTGCTCAAAACCTTTTCCAGAAACTAAGGATGCTGAGCGCTACGAAGCACACAGTGCAACATTTGTAATTCCATTTTTTTTTGTTAAACGCTATCCAATTTTTTTTCTCGGGTCCCACGAAAAGGAAACCCCAAATCATTCATCGCCATCTTAGAAAAGCCTTTCTGACAGAACAACGTTACATTACATCGATATTCACTTCCATCTGCTCTGCTCTGCAATATTCTGTTTCAGCAACATCGGATTTCAGTGTTCTTGAGTTGCTTGCTTCTCTAAGCTCAGGATTCCGTTCCTCCGCAATAATACATGGAGCTCGTCCCATATTCGGACCCGACCTCTTCCACCCCAGCATGGCAAGACATGTTCCGATCTGCATCAATCAGAAAGCCATCGCCAAGTCCAACTTCTCAGTCCCACGTGCCGCCACAGCAATCCAACGCTCCGCCGGCAAGTGTCAACGACCCGGAAAACAGATCCTCCCTCTCCGGCGATCCTCAGGTACGCCTAGCTCTCTACATAGCCATGGCTCATGCTGGGCTTGTCTTCGCCATATTCATATTGTACGCTGTGTGCAAACTATTGGAAGAATATCTCAGACCTCTTCAGTGGGCTGTGCTATGTTCTATTCCTCTGAGGGGTATTCAGCAAACCCTTGTTGCATTCTGGATTGAACCCTTGAAAATGGGTCTCACAGAGACTGTGCTTGCCATTCCTGCAGCTATTTTTAGAGTTTTTGTTGGTACTCTAGTTGAAATTTGTGAAGCCACTTTCAGGGTTTTTCGTAGGAAATCAAAACCTGATAATCTAACTCGGAAGCGTAGTGGATTTTCAAAGTTACTTCGCTTGCTTCTGTCTTTTGGGATTTTCATTATTGCATATGAGAGAATTGGTGCTTTAGGGTCATTATCGCTCCTAGGATTAGGTTTAGTATTTAGCTCTAAGAATGTAGATTCAACCATGTCTGCTTTATCTTCCTTTAGGAGTAGTAGCTTCAGGCGCAGTGCAATTAGTGCCTTTTTTACAAAAGGAATACTGAAAAGACTAAAAACCATTGTGGCAATTGGGTTGATTGTTGGTATGATTTTTGGGTTTTTGTCTGGTGTTATATTCTTCTCTTACAAGATTGGAGTTGAAGGGAAGGATGCTGTAATTTCGTTGAAAATGCATGTTGAAGAGGGCAATTATGCTGAAAAAATTGGTGTTAAGAAGTGGATGGATGAGAATGATGTTCCAGGAATGGTTGATAGATACACCACCCAGTTATATGATACAGTGTCATATCAGATTGATAGTTTGGCAATGCAGTACAATTTGACTGAATTTGTGACTGGCATTAAGCATTTTGTGATAACTGCGGCAAGGAACTCCTCAGCTCCTTCAACAGCTTTGATGACCTCCTCTCCATACACGGAAAAGCTATTGAGTTTGAAAAGTCAGGTTAGAAATCGGGAGTGGAGTCAGATATATAAAGAGCTGGATACGATTTTTAGAGAACTTGTAATCACTCGGAAGGATTTAGTTGAGAAAGCAAAAGGATTTGCTGTAAAGGGAATGGACGTATCACAACGTCTTGTTGCTAGCAGTACAGGTTTGCTTGGCAGTGGTGTAAAATTCATGTTCTCCATTGCAACTTCCATAATATCTGGAGCTGCAGAGGTGTTCAATTTTGTATCTCAGTCAATGGTATTCTTCTGGGTTTTGTATTATCTCATTACATCAGAGTCTGGTGGGGTAACAGAACAAGCGATGTGCATGCTTCCATTGTCAAACTCAGCTAGGGTCAGATGTGTTGAAGTTCTGGATAAAGCTATTTCAGGTGTCCTTTTGGCTACTGCAGAGATTGCATTTTTCCAGGGATGTCTTACTTGGCTTTTATTTAGGCTATATAGAATACATTTCTTGTACGTGTCAACTGTCCTTGCCTTTATCAGTCCTCTGCTACCAATATTTCCATCTTGGCTGGCAACAATTCCAGCTGCTATGCAACTAGTGCTGGAAGGTAGATTCCTAATAGCCATTGTCTTGTCTGGTATTCACCTTTTCCTCATGGATTATGGGGCATCTGAAATTCTGGAAGACGTGCCTGGGAATAGTGCGTATCTTACTGGGCTTAGCATCATTGGGGGAATGACATTGTTCCCATCTGCCCTAGAGGTCAGTTCATTGTTATTCTCTGTAATTTTTTTTTCTTATGAAATTTGTGCTTCATATCTTTTGGATGGATCTTAATTGTTCAATGTTGAATTCCAGATTTTTTAGTTTTCATCCTACCATTTTTAGGATTTCTTATCCTCTTGTTTCGTATTTTTCTCCTTCCTTTAATAATATATCTGGTTCTATAAAAAAAAGTTGAATTTTAGATTTTTCTTACCATGCTGATGTGATCTTTTCCAAACGAAGCATCTTCATGCTTACATTTCTGTAATGAACCCCTCAATTAATGCCACATTGTGAGGGGTATGGAATATTTGGCTCATCCTGCATAGTTATTTATTTATTTATAATCGATCATTCTGCATAGTTCTTGTATGTATCCCATGGCATTGCTAGATTTAACTTGAAGGAATTAGTTGTTTACCAGGGAGCAATTATGGGTCCGTTGATAACTACAGTTGTGATTGCTCTGAAGGACTTGTATGCTGAATTTGTTTTGGAAGAACCAGAGGACAGGGCGAAGCAGCATGCAGGTTAGGTCTACCCCTACCTGTGTTCATAGGAAAATATTTGCTAGCAGTAAGTGGTTTGCTGCAAGCGCATTGCTCTATACCTTTCGGATTGAGGAGTTTGTCTCTAGCTTGTTGTTTATTCATAATTATATTTTCTTTTATCTGTACCATTGTACTTTTTGAGTTGAGGTATAGTTTCCCTTTCACCATAGGGGTCATCAGGTATTTTTCACTTGTTGGCAGTGTTCAATAGTTGTATATTTTTTCCTATAAGGCTCTTTCCCTGATAGTTGTAACGTATACAAAATGAAGAAAGAATTAGAAAATCTAAAAAATAAAAAATAAAAAAAAACTCGGTAAGATTGTTGGGCTCGGCTGAAATGTTTTGTTGGATTCACTTCATATTTTCCTTAAAAATGGATTTGATCGAAATATAGAACAACAGAAAGAGCAAAATGTGGAGAGAGATAAGTACATAATTTTATTTTGTATTAAAATAGTGATCTCAGCTAAAAAAATTATGAATCCTAAAATAGAAGCTTATGTCTTTTTTTTTTTTCTCTCTAAAAATTGAAGAAAATTAATAAGATAAATTGAGTACTTCTAGATCCGACAGAAAAACATTTGGCTAACGAATGATTCCTTTTTTTCACATTGATGCCCGGATTTCAAGAGTCAGTTGATTTATCCGTAAATTAAATAATAAATTGACGTCGTAAATTGAACATAGGAGGAGATTTATTCCTTTGTAAACTTTCAAGCAACTGTTTAACGTTATTTAAATAATACTAAAATCTTGTCATCCGTCTTTGCATTAAACACGATTGGGATGTTTACTTTTCATTGTATTAGTCTTCAAGGGCTAATATTTCCCCCCTTCAAGGGTTAATATTAAAACTTAGAATGCGGGGAAGACAAGATCATGTCACCTGATTAGTGGTAGGGGATGCAACAAATTTGTTTAAACTCTTCTAATAATTAATTAAATCATCACAAAGAATAGATTGCATTGTATTAAATCATTTTATCATTTTACAAATTCATAATTCAAATTATTAAAAAAATATTAAACTAAATTTTATTTATTCTATGGCTTCAAAAATGAAATTATGTCTAATTATTTGACACATAAAAATATATATGGATAATATAAAGTAAAATAATATTATTTTTTAAAATAAACAAAAAAAAATCAACCAATTGAACAATTGATCCATGTATATGAATTGACCAATTTATCACCAATTCACCAGTTAGTAAATTGGTTCATATGAATTGATCCGGTCCCATTTTCACATCATTGCTCACAAACTGCGAGGGAATTGTACCTAATCGCTTCAAAATACCACCACCGGAAGCCTAATACGAAACAGAAAAAAGTTGGGATCCGTAGTAAAAGATTACTAAAAGATACGAATAAAAATAAAATCTCTCAAAACTTAATTGATCAACTTCCTCCATCATGCTACTCTCAACATCAGCATGCCCATCAGCGTCCTCCAATGGCGGCATGTCAGCATCTGTTTCTCCGGCATCCTCGTCAATGCTCAAACCAAGTTTCAACATCCTGTGGATCCTGTTGCCGAAGGTGTTCGGATCATCAAGGCTGAACTCAGGGGTGAGGAGAGCAGTCTCAAACAGCTACAGAACAAGATCCTTCACAGATTTGTCATTCTTGTCTGCATCATCTCTTTTCCTAAGCTCCTCCATGATATGATAGGATTCTCAGGGTTGATTTCCATGGTCTTCTTGCTGGACATGTATCCAGCCATGCTGTTGTCCCCCAGTGCCTGCGCCTTCATTATTCTTTCCATGTTGGCAGTCCAGCTATATTCACCAGTCACAAGACAGCATGGTGAATCAACCACACGGTCAGATACCACAACCTTATCAACCTTGTCACCCAAGACATCCTTTATCACTTTGCAAAGACCCTCAAACTTCTCCTTCAGATCTTCTTTCTTTTTCTTCTCATCTTCACTCTCATCAAGTTTCAGACCTTCCTTAGTAGCAGAGACTAGCTTCTTACCCTCCAATTCCTTAAGCTGGCCAATAGCATATTCTTCTATAGCATCAACCATAAAGAGCACATCGTATCCTTTCTTTTTCGCCTTCTCCAAGAATGGGGAGTTCTCAACAGCTCGCTTGCTTTCATCAGTAATGTAGTAGATGTCTTGCTGACCTTCCTTGATCCTAGTCACATAGTCCTTGAGGCTAGTTAATTCATCATCACTCTTGGTGGGGTGGTACCTGAGCAATTCAGCAATCTTAGATTTGTTCTGGGAATCCTCATGAATACCTAGCTTTAGGTTCTTAGAGAATGCCTAAGAGAACTTATTATAGTCTTCCTTGTTCTCAGCAATTTCAAAGAAAAGTTCACTGCACTTCTTGACCAAGTTCTTCCGAATAACCTTCAGGATTTTGTTCTGCTGTAGCATTTCTCTGGAAATGTTTAATGGGAGATCCTCAGAATCCACAATACCCTTAATAAAGCCAAGGTATTCAGGGATCAACTCCTCACAGTTGTCCATAATGAAGACACAGCCAACACACGACTTGATGTTTTTGGGCTTCCTCCTTGTGTCAAAGACATCAAACGGTGCTCTCTTGGGCACAAATACGATAGCCTTAAACTCAAGCTGATCCTCTACAGAAAAGTGCTTGACAGCTAAATGTTCCTCCCAGTCATTAGTGAGACTTTTGTAGAACGCAGCATATTCTTCTTATGTTATCTGCTCAGACTTTCTCAGCCGAGTAGGCTTCTGCTTGTTCACCAGCGACCACTCAAGTGATACCTCCTTAATCTTCTCCTTGTCTTCATCTACTACCTCAACTTTACCCTCCTCTTCCTCATCCTCATCATCAGAAATTTCCTTCTCAGCGGTCTTCTCAATCCGAAGAGAGATTTGGTAGCTGATGAACTCAGAATGCTTCTTAATCAAGTCGTTGAGACGGCGTTCTTCACGGTATTCAAGCTGATCTTCCTTGAGGAACAATGTGATCTTAGTTCCTCTACCAAGGTTCTCGCCAGAAGTGTCCCTGGTGACAGTGAACGACCCCCCAGCTTGGGACTCCCAGACATACTGCTTATCGTCATTGTGCCTTGTTGTGAGAACGACCTCCTCAGCAACAAGATAAGCAGAGTAGAACCCAACACCAAACTGTCCAATCATGCTCACATCAGTACCAGCAGCCAAGGCTTCCTTGAATTCCTTAGTCCCAGACCTTGCAACTGTACCCAGGTTGTTGGCCAAACCTGGATAGAATACTAGATAGCAAAGATAAGAAAAAAATTAAGTATTGGCACGTACATTTGATTGAAACTGCTTGCTTACCAGCCTTAGTCATGTCAATACCACTGTCAATGATGGACAGGATGTTGTTAGTCTTGTCAGAAACAACATGAATGAATAGCTCTGGCTGAGCATCAAGCTTGCTCTTGTCTGTCAAACTCTCAAATCAGATTTTGTCCAGAGCCTATCACAGTAACAGAAAAAATCAGATCAAACCAAGGTTAATTAGGGGAAAAAAAAACGTTAGAATATGGAAATGAATAATTGAAACGGAGGAGTTTAACTGTAAGAGAGATGGTATTCAACAAAGGGTCCAATATTTTACGAAACAAACTTAAAATGGTTTACGACATGCACAGCATAAGAGCACAGAAAATAGATATGGCTAATATTCCATTAAAAAAAAAAATCATATAAACATACTTCCTATGAAAACAGTAACAATGAAAAACCTCAGATGCTAAACGCATAACAGACTACTAAGAATTAGACCAACTAAGCTCCTTAATCCATTAAAGAGTTCACCTCACAAGCCAATTAAAATTATAAGTATAGCATAACTACAGTACATAAATATATTGATGACAATATACAAACAGGTAGCAATGAAACACTTCTCAAAATGATAAAATAAGGAAAAAAAAAATTAAAGTCAGTAATACCATGCTAACAAAAACAAATATCAACCGAGAAAAATAAAGTTAAGTAAAACACAAAAATGACTAATGAAATAATATTAACAAGAGGGTGATTTTTTACATAGATCAAGCAAGACAACGAAATCTAAAAAAAAAAAAAAAAAACACATAAAACGAGATAGGAAGTATTAAACGTACATCTCCTTGTTGCTGTAGAAGGTGTTGATGATGAGACTGAGAAGCTGGTTAATCTCAGCCTGAAAAGCAAACGTCTTGGTCTCTGCCATTTCCGCTCTGAACTATACAAGAAAACGAGATAGGGAGGCCTCGCTAGGGTGTGACTAACTAATCCTATCGGGACTCCTTAGAATGAAAAAAATAAAAAAAAAATATGACAAAAAATGAAAAATAAAGAAAAAGAAAAGTTTTGGATGAAAAGAAAAATACGAAGAATTAAAATTTTCTTTTATCCAATAAAAAAAATTAGTGGAGAGCACATAATAATTCGATTATAATTTGTTATGATTCGTATTCAATTGTAATCAATGTAAAATTTGTTATATAATTTTTATCATCTTAATGTATAACTATTAAATAAATTCATCTAATCGATTCACAGATTAGTCCTTGTAAATTGACTATAAATGAACTAGATCAAGTTTAGTTTTCAAAAATTACAGACTTCCCTCCCTAGAGGGAATTCTAAATCTTATCACTTACGAATTGTAAGTATTTTTTTCTTTTTTTAAATAATTTAAAATTTTAATAGTAATTATAAATTAAAATATAATACATTTAATACATTCTTTATACATATTAATAATTTAGAATTAAATAAATTATAATAAAAATTTATTTACTTTAAAATTATTAATTTAGAAATAAAATTACTAACTTAGAAATAATTTATATAGATTAGATTAAGTTGAAAAATGAAAAATTAAATTTGAAAGTGAGTATTGGATTGGTTGGATAAAAATTTGTATAATATGTTAGTTTAATTTGAAGGTAAAAATGTAAAAAAAAAAAAAAAGACGGATCCATTTGTGGAGCACAAACTTATAAACCAAATCATTTTAGATTTGCATTTAAATGAATTCGTATTTTAAAACTCCTAGTTCATATTTTTTTTACAAACTCACAAATCCTTTTGCAAACCCTAGTCCATTTCAATGGTTATTAATCAGTGACACCATTTCTTTCATACAACTATTTGATATGTACATAGCCTTTTTATTAACTAAGAAAAATATAAACATATATATATATATGTTACAACATGCAAGGAAGAAATTATCCTTCCTCCTTTGAAAGGAAATTTATGTTACATTTTGACTTTCTAAGCAAACATAGCCTTTTTTACACCTAGTTTTCACTAATAGTTGTTTGCCTAAGCTACATCGTCTATTTCTTGTTGAATTGGTCTTCAAGTGGTAGTAATCACATTTATCAAATATCCTATAAAGGACAACACAAAGAAAGGGTAAATGTATGACTTAGTAAATAAATATACTAACATAAAATAACAAGTTCAATTTTAAGATACATGTCATTGGTTGTGAGATCGCTTCCATTGATTATTTACATAAAGGTTCAATGCCAACCTTACCTTTATAACAAATCTAACCACTCTTAGTTATCAACGCTATTGAACATATTTGCTCCTCAAGAATTTCATATCCTCATATCACAACATTTATAGTTTTCCAGAGATATTAACATAAACTGTTACAAGATGCATCATATAAGTCATCAACAAGATCATATACATACACACACACACACACACACACACACACACACAATTACATACTAAGATGATATGTCTTATTCTCGCTTGCACACATAATATGCTTCTAAGTTATAAAAGGTATTGATGTTGCTTGACCTATACTTTTCTCTTTTCACAATAATGACAACCATAAAGTTAGATATAACATACTACCTTTAGCTAGCACATCCTTAGTCTTCTAACCATATTTCTTGACATGGTTGCTTGAATTTTATTGGTGCCATTAATATGCCCTACTACTAATGATGAATCATTGTGCACTTTAATCTTTATTACATCACTTCTTTAGTTAGCTTCAAGTTGGTGATCAGTATCTCATATCCTAATTTATTGTTAGTTGCTTTGAACTCAAATTGCAAGGAATATTGAAGGAAACCTAGTCAAGGCTTCAAAGATATTTCTAATGCTTAGGGGTGAAACTAGAAAAATTTTCTTGGAAAGGAAAATTTACACATATATAAGTATTCCAAAGAAAATTTATATTTAATCTTTTTATATTTTTTTACTTAATAATAATGTAAACTATAATAGTATTTCACTAAAATAGAATAAGAAAATAATTTATTTGCTACTAAAATCTTATATACATATGAAACTAAGTATGTCTATTAGAGAAAACATGATATTTAGAAAGGCAATGTTAAATTCTTAAGGGGTTAATGTTTAATTTTTTAAAAATTAATTAAATAATATATAAAATTTATAGTGTAATATATGGAACTAAATGGAGGCTTAGGGCCTATAGCTCTCTCACCCAACTCCTAGTTTTGCCTCTGCTAATGCTTCTACCTTTATTACTTAAGGATCCATCTATAAACAACATCCAAATGAAAAGCTCATCATTAGAGGCTTTAGATTAACTTAGGTTTGTTATTTCAACCACAGAGTTAGCTAACACCTAGGACTTGATCACTCTTCCATGATTCATATTTCATATTATTCTTACATGTCATCCAATTACCCATCCAGTCAAGTATAACTATTCTAACACTTGTTACAATGGTTAATTTATTCAAACTATTATTTCATAACTTTAGAAGTATGACTTGAGATTTTTGGAGGAAATAAGGAAAGTTTAGGCAAGCTTTTATGTCATGGAGCACCATGTTTACAAAGTATGCCACTTGTTGTTAATTGTTTTTATCTTTCTTGGTGCAAAGCTAACCATCTTTAGGGGTGATCATCGATCGATTAAGGGTAGTTAAGATTATTTTTTAAACCAATCTATCTTAATCGAAATGTATTTTTTTTTCAACCAACCGCACCCGATTACATAACTTTAATTGAAATTTTGATTTCGGTCGATTAAATTCAGTTTAGAACAGTTTAAAATTTTAATTTTTTTAAAAAAATACCTAAACAAATTGATTTAAATGTTAAAATTAATTTATAAATACATATTAATACCATAATTCTATTAATATAACTATAATAAAAAGTAATTAAGTATTAAATTGTAAAAATGATTAATAAAATTTTAAATAAAAAATTAATATAAATTTTTATTAATGTCAGTTAAATTTAGTTAATTACAGTTAAGAATTTACACCCGTAATTAACTGACCACTCGAAGTTTACAATTTTTTTCTTTCGTTCTTAACCAATAATAATACATTAACCGCTCTTAACTGACTAACCTCAAGTTCGGTTAGTCAGTTAAGAACGGTTTAAAGAATTTTGATCATTCATAACCATCTTTTTATAAAAGGTAAAAAGTTTCACCAAATTGAGGCTTTGTTAATATTAGGGGCTTTGACAAGTAAGCTTTTAGTTTAACAAATACCTTATCATATTTATTTGTTCAAATAAAGTTCTTAATGTCTTTCAAGAATTTTTTCTTTTAAAGGAGGCAGTGATCCATTAATCTAGACATGAACTTAGAAAGGGAGTTGACATGATTGTCAAGGTTCTACACTTTTTTGAAATCTTTGGCACTTTACATTTTTAAGATCAATTGACACAGCAAAAGTAGTGAAAGTTTCTTGAAGGTTTGCCTTCACTTGATTTAATTAACATATTATTGACATAAACACCAAGGTTTTTCCAAATTTGCTCATCAATTACCTTGTTCATCATGAGTTAATATGTTGCCTTGATATTTTTTAGCTTGGAAGTCATGACTTTGTAATAGTAAATGCCTTTGTCTATAATGAATGATGTTTTTCCCCATCCTATTCCTCTATTATGATTTTATTATAATCTTTGAAAGCATTCGAGGAGTTGAGTAGATTGTAAAATCCATATATCTTGGATAAAATTTGTTCGCGTTTCTTATAAGGACAAATTTGAGAGCTAAGTGGTATGTTGAACCTCCTTAATGAAACTTGCCATTAATAATTTAATTAATTTTTGTTTAATGACATGTTGACATTCTGAGTTGAAATGCTGTTTTTTCTTGTCATAACTCAAATCTGATCAGAAGGCGTGGATCCCGCTATTCGGTTTCCACCCATTTCAATACTATTCACACTAATTCTATCCAATGAATTTTTTTTATTTATATGATGACTTAAAATTCATTATAATTTCTATGAAAAAAATAGATAAAGTCTCCTTTATTTTTTAAAAATATTTTTTAGTGGCCACACGCCTTAAATCATATAACTTTTTTTACATATAACATAACAACTGAGAAACACATGCTAATAAATAATTCAACATATCAAACACATAATCAAACCTATCTTTATCTGTAATTCCTAAATTTAGTTCCAACAAAATCCCAACTTAAACTTAATTGTCAAGTGTTTTTTTCTTTTTCTTTTTTTCAATTGCCTTGAACTCTTGTTCAAATTACATAACTTGATATTCTTAATTTAAATCTTGGAAAATGTTAAAGAAATGAATGATATTTACAATTTCAGTGAATGTACATCCATAAAATGAAATGTTATCAGTAAATAACTACAATTAATTCAAGCAATAACATAAAACAATTAGTAAGTAATTTTCAATACTTACACTTGACAACTTTACCTTAGTTAACAATCTAACAGTTATACGTTTATATTTGTGCCTATATCAATAATCACATACACATAAATTATAAAACCTAAAAAAAAGTTCTTCACAATTTCATATCACTTAATTGTAATATCAAAGAAAAGTTAATTCAAGACTAGAAGTGGAGTAGGGCTCCCAAAGTCATTATTTTATATATAGTTATTCGTAAATTTATAGTTTCAAATGTCAATCATCTTAAAAACCCATTTGTGGCCAATTATCTTATTCTCAAATAGCTATCAAGACTTAACTATAACCAGATCATTACAATTATATCAATAGAAATGCCCAAGGACATTAGATTATAATTCATAACATCACCCTTTTTCTTAAATTTCTCAATTCCAATGTTGCTCTAACATAATTCAAAATATAAATTATGCATTAAAGTTCAAGCTCTATATAATTCAATTTCTATACAAAGTAAATAATTAATTCATCTTTATAGACTAATATTATAATATATAATGGTATATAATAGCACCATTATGCTTTTTTTGCATGGTCATAAACATTTAATCACATTATAAGATGGTTCGTACCATATCTTCTAACATATTTCCATCATACATATGACAAATATAATTCTAATCATAGTTCAATTATATCATTTAACATCACAATCAATCAATAACACTACCATGCCTTCTAAGTATAGTCAGTCAATGATCACTTAAATTGATAACCACTACCTTGTTACAAACATCATTTCCACGTCACTCATCTTCCCACCCTTTTTTTTCTATTTGGTAGGTCATTATAATAATTTATAAGGGTATGATTATTTCTTATTTTCTTTCCAATTATTAAAATTCTAAATTCAAATCATAATATAATAGCACTTTAGATTATCAATTTCTACATTTTTCCAATATTAGCTTTTAAAGTCAAAATATGCCTTCACATAGTAATTTTTGAAATCAAGCTCATACGAGTGAAATATTAAAGATTGATATTTTTAATGGATTTTCTTCATACCCTTCTACTTTCTTATATCATCATTGTCTTATATTTTCAAAATTACCACAAAGAAATTTGGAGATTTTCATAAATGAAAACCTTCTACATCAAGTGAAAATAATCAAAATATTAAAGTTTTTTATTTAAGAAGGCCTAAATTATATTATATTATAAAATTAGGCACTTAATTCTCAATAATTTCAACTTCGTTTTAAAGAAATCAAATATCATATTTTTAAATATTTGCTTAAATCAAACTTCAAACATTGAAAATAATATATTTTTATAATATTGATTTACTCTAAGGATACTAGTCATCATTCTAGAGCATCAAATCCTTATCTTATCAATTCTATGTTAGGTAATTAAAATAAAATAATAAAATATGATTCTTTTTTTTCTAAATCCAATATAAGACAATTGAATTATTGAAACTTACATTCTAATCATATTATTTTATGAAACTATACATTTAATTGATAATATTTGTTAATTTTACTTCAATAAAGTCACCTGATCATATTTTTATATTTGACACTAAACTATTTTCATCACATTGGTATCATTTATATAATAGCAGCACGAACTAAATCATGTCATCATATATATACATATCATATAAATTTCATATTTCATAATATCATGATCTTAATTTAATCACAATATGAAGTAATCAATTTGTTACTGTAATCATCCTCGTTCACAATATCATAACTTCAAACATATTTATGTTTCAATACAAGTATACCTAACTATCAAACAATAGTTTTACACTTCTCATACATGATCATAAACTAAGTATAATCACAATCACAATTACAATCTCAGTTAAAACATACATTTATCATAACCAAGTAATAATTCATATGATACCTTTCTCGCATCATTTATAAAAGTCAATTAATAAGAAACAAATGGTGCTTTAAAAGTGCCATTTCATGCCACAATCTTTAGCATAATAAGAAGTCAACTAAGATTATAAGTTTCCCCATACTTATTCACATTAAGATATATAATTACACATATTCAACCTTATGGATTCACAAGATATCATCTTAGTATAAAAAATAAATAAAGTGTTTGAAAATTAAGTAGAAGAATTCCTAAAATAGATATACATTCACCTAGAAATGCGCATTAACTCTAAAGTTCCCTAAGTATTTCACTTACATCTTTTCCATTTTTTTCCTACTTCACAAATTATGAGGATAATTTATAACATTAATGTTACTTATTTCATAACTACCTCATTATGTACTTACCATATAAATATCATAAACTATTTTATTTTTAATGTTTGGAGATTAAACATCCTATGTTGAATTATTATAAATCATGAAAATATAACATAGATTAGATATAACATACTATATGGTCACCTCAATTGTGACTTTTGAATGATATTATGAGTAATTTAAAAACTATGAATATATTATTTATAAAACTTATTTTATATGAAAGTAAACTCAATTAACTTTTCATAGATTGGTTATTCACTCAAATTGATTAAGATTTAAAAGTGCTATGCCATTTAGAAGATACATAAATAAATTTATTTTTAAAAATCTTGACTTTTTTTATCTCTGCCCTATCTCAAAATATACATAAGACATTAATTTAAAATCAATTCAATTGAAAGTAGATATAATTACCTTTTCAACAATAGGTAATTCGCTTAAAATAAGTGTAAGAAGAAAGAATTACCCTTCAAAGTCAATATAAAATTTTAGGAATAATTAATTGATTGCGTAATCTATTCACTTGCCTTGAACTTGTTTTTACATAAGGAGAATTGATCGCACGCTTGATTCTTATGCCCAAATTTGCATTCTTATACCTAGATTTTTCTTTAGACCATAAAAATCAATTAAGTATTTGATTCGCACGTGAAAATCATATTTTTTTACAAAATTTTTCTATTCAACCGAGCATTGATGCTCTTCAAACACATGTATTATATACCAAACCTTGATAAATTATTAATACATCTATTTAATATTTCATATCACCTTTCTTCATTATTTATGGCACCCACCATATTAAATCAAATATTTTTCAAATAAAATTATAAAATAGCTAATATTTCATTAATACCATCATATAATCATAAAGTCATGAATTTAACTAGATTATTCATTCATTTTGTATGGAAGAAGATGTTAGGAAGTTAGTTTGAAAATCTTTTAACCTTAATTACATCAAAATTTATAAGTTTTAGATTTAAGGTTTAAAATTCTTGAGAAAACTAAATAATCTCAAATTTCTTTATCAACTAAGAAGGAATAAGAAGGATTCTTGATAAAAGTAATATTCTTACTTTGATTGGATAAAAAATCAGGAAAAATTGAGGCTCTCCTTACTTGATTGATGGAGTAGTGGAACAAATTGTATAAAGAGAGTTAGAGAAAATTTAGAGAGATAAAGGGAGTAGAGGGAATGAGGGCTAGGTTGAAATGAGGAATAGTACCCTAGTCTCAATTATATCCATATTCACACACTTACTTATATCAATTCAAAACTTTATACTTTATAATTCTAATAAATTTTCTTATTAAATTTTATCAAATTTATATTCCTATAGTCTCAATTTTATCAATTTCATTTTATTCTATATTTCATATATAAAATTTCAAACTTAATAGAATTTACTAGATATCTTAAGTGTTCCTTCTTACAAAATAATTTTTAATTTACTATAATTTAAGGAGGTATAACACTTTTACTATACTAACTTTGCTTGAGGATTAGTCATCATTTTATGGTTATATATGGTTTTGTGTAAATTGTAACTATTTATTTAGGCTAACTTATATATGGTTTTATGCAAAGTCAACTCATACTATTTGGAATTTTCAAGCAACATGGTCAATTATGATATTAAATTGGAATCGTCGAAGGTATCTTTATAAATAAGTTAGTTGCATTATTATATGAGTAAGGCATCTCAATTATTGAAAATAATATAAACATGTTTAATATAGCCATTAAAAACTATGTGGTAGTGGTGGATAGACAAATTATCTTAAAGGATTCGTTATTATTTAGCTAATTGTAGCTATTCATGTTAAATTTCAAAATGTATGTAAACAAGAACTTAGATAGGTTTATAGCCATCTAACAAGTGAGTTTGGAGGTTTCTTTCAAGTTATGATCAGTATGAAGTAAAAGTGATGAACAATAAATATTTAGCATTTAATCAAACAATTGTCATGCAAATATATATATGTATATGAAATTTATAAAATACCTATGCATGAAAATGATTTTCCTTAAGCAAAAAACATACAACAAAGATAATGACCCATATTGGACATATGAGATTTACCATTTTCTATTTGTATATTGTAAAATAGCTCATTTTCAAAAAGCTTTTGCAATCCATGTAATGTCAATTATAGGATAATTGGTTTACTTTTATCAACCTTTTCTTTAGGTATATGTAGAGATCAATTACTTCTATAAGTTTGGGCTTTATAAGTAACTTGTAAAATTACTAGTAGATTAACTTTTGAAGCATATAACTAATTGGTTATGGTTAAAGTACTTATGCTCTTTATCCTGGTGAAGATATGGTATTAACTATACATCTTATGGCTTAGATATTAACAAAGGCATTTAAATAAGATGGTTAGGACCCACATGATCAGATAATGATAAATAAGACTTTCCTTATTTGATTGGTCTTTCCGATACAAAATGGATATAAGTTGCTAAGCTCAATATTTATCCATACTTTTTTGACTAACTGGTTAAATAACTTATATGAGTTTGGTTTCAAAAAAACCATTAGCAACCTTTCTACTATTTATTGTTTCTTTTTTTATTTTCTAATACCTTTAGTAGTTAAGCTTGTAAAATAGATTATTAAACAAAAGCTATGATATTTTACTTGGTCAGATATTAGGTTTTCAGCAACCAACGCCTTGCGTGCAATTCAAATGAAGCATGTCTAGTGAAGACTTTTATTTATTTATTCATGCAATGCAATTTGATTATACAATTAAACAAGAGGCAATCAAACACATCAATTATGGAAAACATATAAGTTAATGATGGTAACTTTTAAAACCATGGACCTTTTATGCTTAAGTTTCTCTTTAGACTCCAAATCAAGCTTACCATTATGATCATCATTTCATTAAGTAAATGAAGGTAATTTTAGGTCCTAATAATAAATCTTGCTTTTCTCAACAACCTATCTTCATCAAAATGATTTTTCCTATTTATGTTTAGAGTTTTGATTTGAGGTTTTAGCTATCATTAGCCATAATGTACAATAACCTTAATAATTTTTGCATATTCATTGCTAGCATGAATTTGATGTTGTCATTATTAGAAGTTAGATTATATTATATATGAAGCCATAATTATCATGACTCATTGAGCTTTATTTAAGAAACATGAGATTAGAGTTTTTATAGGAAAATTGAAGGAACTTTATAGAAATGATGTTAGATTTGAACCAAGCACCATTGTTTTAAGCTATAAGGACATTGGTCGCATTATTATGGTCCATGGTAGTGGGTTATGATTGCACCAGAGTGGGAGTAGTAAGTCTTTATCTCCATTTTAGAAGTGAGAGGCCTTCTAATGATTATTATATATACTAATATAGCTGCCTTGATATTTTGAAGCGCTTATATGAAATAAAATGAATGGGAAAAGTAATTATTATTATTACTATTATTATTATTATTATTATTATTATTATTATTATTATGTAAGAATGCATGACAATATTAAAGACAATAAATAGTTAAGAATTAGTTATTAGTCTATTATAATTATTAGGCATTTTAGGGGATGAAAAATATATAAGAAAAGGCTTATTTCCCTAGAAGAAATAAGGAAAAATACAAAATTAATTTGTTTTTCATCTTGTTCTCTTTACTCTCTATTTTGTTTGTATCAAAGGTATCAAGAGGTGATCTTGGTAGAAATGGCGAAAGCACAAGATAAAATGAAAGAACTAGAATATGAAGTTTTTGAAATGAAATATGTGAAAATATTTAAGAATTACATGATTCTTATAATGGATTGCATTTAGGCATGGCAAAAATAGAGAGCCTTTTATTAGCCTTTATTGGGAAAGTTCTACGAAATAGGAGATTAATGTAAATAATTCGTTTAGAGGTTAAGGGGGAGAACAATAAATGTTAGCATCAAAAGAGTGTCATGCACTAATAAACTTTTATAAAATTAAAATTTTCAAATTTAATGGTGAAAATTTGAAGGATGGTTGTATTGTTGCAAAGATTTTTTCAAGGTTGAAAAAACTTTAAGAAAATAGATTGAAACTTGTTCAAGTTCATTTGGAAGATTGAAAATCTATAATAGCATCAAACATTAATGTCCGATGAAGATGATCTCAATTTAGGATGCAAAGAATACATCCAATGTCTAGGAGAAAAGTTTGGCCAGAATCTCAAACATGATTTAATGTCAAGATTAATGAATTTAAAAAGTTGAATTTTGTTAATAAATATCAAGTAAAAAATTGTAAGTATTAGTTTCTTGGTTGCAACTATCTGAAGACTACAAAATTAATTGTTATCAGAGAAGTTAAAAGCAAGATTTAGAATCTATTGTAAGGATTTTGGAACCTAAAACGTTGAAAGTAACCATGAATTTATCAAAATTATAAAAGAATACCTTTAAAGGAATGAGTAGAAGTTTTACACCTTGTTTTCCACCTAAGAGTGTTGATCCAATTAGTTCTTGGGAATCTAAAGAACCCTTTTTAAGCCATTTATGGTCACCTATCCCTTATTCATTCATCCTACTTTGTAAATGATTCCTTTAATGTTGTTATGGATAAAAGTCTCTTAACCAAAGAATTTGCCATCCAACTGCTTAATGGTAACTTGCAAAAAGCCCAAAATAGAATGCAACAAACAGTAAATCATAGGAGAACAAATAAGGAGTTTTAAGTGGGAGATTGAGTGTACTTAAAACTACAACTATATAAATAGCTTTTAGTCAGTAATAAAAAATTTCTATAAGTTGGTAACCAAGTATTTTAGCCCTTATCAGATAAAAGAAAGAACAAAGAAGGTAGCTTACAAAATAAAGTTACTAACTACATTAAAGATTCATCCAATTTTTCGTGTATCTCTGTTGAAAAGGCATTATAAAGATCAACACCAACCTACCTAACTACTTGATATAGACTTGAAAGGACAAATGTGAAATGAACCTTTGGTGATTTTGGCTAAACGCTTAGTTCTTAAGAATAACAAACCAGTCACTTAAGTTTTGGTGCATTGGAAGCATTCCGAACTTGAGGATGCCGCATAAGAACTACTTCTTGAATTTCAATGGCAGTTTCTATCTTTCATTCTTTAAGGATAAAGAATATTTTTAGAAGGAGAGTGGTTGATATGAAATAAAATAAAGGAAAATTAATTGTTATCATATGAGAATATATAATGATATTAATAATGATTGGTAGTTAAGAATTAGTTACTAATCTTTTATAATTGTTAGGCATTTTAAGGGGGATGAAAAATATATAAAATGGGGCTTATTTCCTTAGAAGAAATAAGGAATAATATAAAATTGAATTAAGCTCTTTCTCTTGTTCTCTGTTCTGTTCATATCTATCAAGCACTTTTAATTTTTTAACTTCTTTATATATACTTTGTATTGGGACTAGTAAATAGTATCATTCAATTGTGAGTATAGTTTTAAATGTTCTTGAGATTCATTAAGCTAGTATACTCATTCTTTAATATTTGTATTGGGACTAGTAAATAGTATCATTCAATTGTGAGTATAGTTTTAGATGTTCTTGAGATTCATTAAGCTAGTATGCTCATTCTTTAATATGATGATTTAGTAATCATCTCCCTCTCGAATCTATCTACAAATGCCTTGAGCACTCCTAAGAAACCTTAACCTTTGAACATTATGGCTACAATCTTGGATGATTGTTGAAAATTTTCATCATAGTCATTTGAGCATTTTTAGTTGAATTTGGAAAGATTGGTAGATTTCTCACGTAGAATTAGAGACATGATGCTTTTCCTTCCTTGTGCAATAGTAGCCAAAAGAGGGGAAAAAGTCTATCTTTGATTGGGAATTGTAGTTGGGTAAGTTATAGATTTGTTGAGAATTGATCTTAATTTTTGAAATATGTAATATATGAGAGTATCATCACAAAATAATGAGTGAAAACCCACCATAAATCTTATGATGATTAAGTTAATAGTTATCTTGTAGGGGAAGTAACTAATATAAGAGTGAAAACAAGGTACTTTTTGAATGTGCATATTTAGATGTTAAGAAAATACTACTTAGCAAATGCCCCACTTAAGATAGGAAAATGTTCTATATTTTGAGTAATTTCAACTATTAAGAGATATACATAAATGAAAGGTATATATCTGGTTATAAAGACCAAATGGGATTGGATTAGGTTTAGTTGTTTCATGACTTATTTATTTAAATGAAAATGAGATATCTATCTGCAGATAAATTAAATTGAATAAGGTGATTTGATTTAGGCAATTGAATATAGACTAATTGTCTCTTTAGAAAATAATCAATACTCATTTTATATAATACTTAAAATAATAAAATTTATAAAGTAAATCCTTGTTTAAATTTTGAACTCTTTATATAAGTAAAAAACTACGGGCTTTTTGGACCATGAAAAGCCTCCTAATATCTCCTAATGGTCCAGTCATTAATTTTATTTTTTTTATTTTTTTAACTATCAAATTTATTGATTTACAAAAAGAAAATAGTTAATAAAAGACAAAATTATAGTGTCCTCTTATTATTTCTTGGACAATTCACCTTTATGTGTTGGCATGATATCTGCCGTATGTATGACGGAGGGAAAGTTGCCTTGAAAAGTGAGAAGGCTGTCACTTTCAAACTAGCATGAGTAGTAAAAGAAAATAAGATATTTTGCATTTTTTTTAAACCTTATAATCTCATAATTGAAAAAATAACCCCGCGCCAAATTCTACTTTATATTTTGATCCATTAAAAAGTGACTTTATAACGATGTAATTCATTTGGAAAATTTGTTTTGACTTAATTTCAATATTATTATTATTATTATTATTAATAAGTGATTTTATACTATGTACGATCTAGTATTTAATTTATTATAAAACTAAAATTGAATAGAATTTATATATTATAATTATTATATAATGATTGAAAAAATAAAATTAATTTTTTATTTACTCCCATAAATTACGTAATACATGGTGAAGATGAAATTTAAGTCAACATTTATTTTATATTTAATGTTTGTTTATTAGTTTGATTTAATAACGAATATTATAAAAAATTACATTATCACACATTATACATAAATGTAAATATATGACATAGATCAACCACTACAAGACGTCATGTACTGGGGACCAAACGTTGCTTTAATAATATAAATAAATAATTGTAGTTAGTTGGTTACGAATAATATTGCAATCAAATGATTAAATAGAAATAAGATAATTAATAGTTATTAGTTAGAATTTTTCATTAATTAATTCAAAATTATTAATTAGTGAATACTACCAGTAAGAGACAATTAATATCATAAGGTCCAACTATTATTATTTGACCAATATGTAATGGCTTCATGTTATAGAGTTAGAGAAATAATACTCTAAATTGAATTTTATCAGTTAGTTATGTAATGGGATTTTTAATTAGTCAATGAGCACATAATTTATGTACCTATTATTAATAAGAATTAAGATAAATATAAGAGTGGATGGTTAATTAAATTTTCAACCACCACTTTTATATTTATTTTAAATTTTATTGGTAGTGGATACATAAGTTATATTTCATTAGTTAATTAAGAATCTCTCTAAAATAATGTAACTTATTAATTAAAATATTACCATTTTGAAACTCAATTATCAAATCTTAAAATAATAATATTTTTCATTGAATAGTAAAAAATTACAATGAAAAGAAATTATAGAAACTTGAGAATAACTTTGTTGAAAGATAACATGATTTATAAAAATAAAAATGATTTACACATGCAAATATCATATGAATCATTTCGATCAAATTAAAATTCAATCTAAAAAGTTTGCAACACTTTATTGTTTCGAACTTTTATAAAGAGGAGATTAAAAAAGAAAAGCACATAATAGGGATTGCATAATTACTTACAAAATTTTGCTGCAATGTGTTGCTAGAAATAAAGGTGAAAATTCATGTTCACACATCGAATCCATGTTATATTAAGAACTAGTAACAATCTAAATAAAATCAATTCAAACATTACTCAAGTAATAATTATATTGTGTTAAGTCAATCTATTTATTAAATGCATCAAAAGATATCAATCTATTTAATTCATTTAATAATTTTAATTATTAAAATTTATATTATAAAATTATTTATTAAATTTAATTACTTATGATTTTTAACAAAAAATATTTTTAATCATTGATTAAATATTTTTTAAACTTTTATTAGTATTTTATTAAAATATAGGTTTTGAATTTTTATTATATATAAATTTTTATAACTTATTTATTAATCATTTTTAAATAATATTTTTAAAATTTTAATGTAAAACCTTAAATGAATAATCGTGCCGATCTGTTTATAACTCTAATCTGATCCATTCATTATTCATATTAAACAGGTCAACTTATTTAGAAACTAAACTCGTATAAGGATTTTATCTTTGTATCAAATTATCATATTTTGTTAAAAATTGTTTGTCCTAACTATTAATAATATGGAGAGTTATTGTATCCCATTTAAGCTAAATGCTATTACATTTTTAGCATGTTTAATACAATAGGATAGAATATAATAAATAGAAAAGAATAGAATGAAAAATTTTATTTTATAGGTATTACAAAATAAGAATGCTCATTTTATTAAATAATGAAATTTCTATTTCATAATAAAAATGATAGAATGCTTATTCTATCATTTGTGGAATGAATTTTTTGCACTCTCATTCCTTACATCATGCATGTAAAGATTATTTCATATAAAAATTGATAAAATAATTTTTCATCATTCAGACTATAAAAAATTATTTGTTAATTATAATATTAATAATTCTGATTTTTATGCTAAATTATAAAAATTTATAAACAAATAAAAATAATAACACCATCTTTCATATAAAAATGATCTCAATTTTATATTTTCTTTTATTTTTGGGGATATTATTATCATTAACATCTTTTTTTTTATTTTATTCCTACAATATTTGTTATATCAAACATGATTATGAAATGAGATATTTATTTCATTTCTAAATATGCCAAATATAATTATGGAATGATTATTCCATTTTATTTTTCATCTTCCATTGTACCACATACAACATTAATGCACTACTAATGCATAAAATAGTTTCATTCTAACTACAGTCTAAAATGAATTAAAAGAGGCTAAGATCTTCGTATTTTAAATTAAAATGTTCTCCATTACTAAAATCAAAATATATTATCATTACAATATAGGAGATTATTTCACATATAGAACGGCTTTTTCATAAAATTTTAAAAGTAAAATACATTAAATATAAAAAAATCTGAACCAAAATAAAGTTTTTGGGGCAAGAACATTTATATTGTAATTTTTAGTACATTAATTAATGATAATTGATAGTAGGCAAAGATTGCATTCAGGTGGCATTTGATTTGTGCAATCTTATATTCATAAAAAAATATATATTCCTAGGAATGTAATTCTTAAAAATGTAATTTCAAGAAAATTTCATGTATGGTTCATTATAAGTATTCCTAAAAATATTTTATCAAAATTTCAAGTATGTCATATTTTCATGTTTGGCCTCCTTCACATATTCCTAGGAATCTTGGAATTTTTTTAAAAATACCCTTATCAAATTTTTAATTGTAAATTGTTATATTATATTTAATTAAAAGTACAAAAACTTTTTAACACAAAAAATCAAGAAATTTAATTTCTCATTAACAAATTATCAAGGGGAGTGTACCAAATAAGGGAGGATTTTCTTCTCTAACTCCAGGACATTAAGGATTCTACTATTGCCAAAAAAAGAAAGAACATTAATTATATGAAATTTATAGATATCTGTCGTTTCCATAAGGCACGAAGAGAGAAAAATGGCTTACATTGCAAGTTCATGGGATAAAGCGGCAAATAGTATTAATCCAGAAGTAGAAAAGGATTCAAACTCGAAGAACACAAAGCCCAAAGAAGAGGAAGTTTCTGTAGAGAGGGTTTTTGGGAACTAAGAGGTTCCATCATGGAGGAGGCAATTAACAGTGAGAGCCTTTGCGATTAGCTTTTTATTGAGTATGTTGTTTAGTTTCATGTAAATGTTAAATTGTATTAACCCAACCTCATTAACTTAACCTGAAAAATAAAAATTGTATCTTGAGTCAGTCTTAAATTGGACTATTTTTTTATTAGGTCGAGCCAGATTAAGTTGTTATAATATTAGTTCCAGTTTTAATTCTATGTTGACTTTTATTAGGTAATGTCAAATAGATTTTGCGATTAATTATGATTTAATATTATTATATTATTTATTTATTATTAATTTCACATTATTAGTTAATTAAAATTAATTATTATTATCATTTAAAAATTTATTATAATTATAATTATTATTAATTGATATAATTAAAATGGTAAAAAAATAAATTAAGGCATAATATTTTTAATATAAAAAACTTTCAATTAGAAGAGTAATTAAAAACTACGAGGCCTAGAATTAAAAAAATTTAATATTAATTAAAATAAATTTAAATATTTTATTAACTAAATTTACAATATTTATATATGAATATATTACTATTTTACTGTATTAATAATAATATATTTATTTAGTTATAGTAATTATTTTATGTATATTTAGTTATAATAATTATTTTATGTAATTATTTTTATTAATTTTTACATTTTATGATGATAAATTGAATTTCTTGCATAATTTTTCTTAATTTTATAATAACTTTGTATAATATATATTAATAATCTTAAATATATGAACACATTAATTTTAATGTTAAATATTTTTAAATGTTAATATAATTATTTATTTTGGTAAACTTATATAATATATATTGATAATATTAAATATATATTTATTAATTTTAATACTTATATATATAATTTTAATATTATGTATATTAAAGTATAATTTTAATATACTAAAATTATTATTTTAATATATACATAAACAGTTAATCTAATAATTTGATAGATTAATATTTATTAATTCTAAGATAACTCATTAAACCTAACTTATTTTAATATCTTTAGTTTCCTAGTGATAAATGTGAATCCCACCACTAGGATTATCCCTTTGCTTAACATCTTTGTTTAACTCAAAAGGTAATATAAAGGCATTATGAGCAAACTAAAAGTAACAAGTTAAGAAATAATGAATCAAATTATCCTTTTTATTTAGCCTAAATATTATCAAGTTATGAGTATTTAAAATAGTCACCTCCCGTTTAGAAATATTTTTGGGTAAAGTTTAGGTGAAATTATTCCTCAAAATACTACATTCTTGAGATTTTTTTTCTCCTTTTGAACCAAATAACAGAATGATAACATGTATTTAGATATATTTTTATTATTTATTTTAAAAAATATTCTTAAAATTTTTAAAAAATTATTTTTAAAGTAAAGGAAAATAAAGATTAGAAAATGTTTGGTGAAATAAATAAGTAAAAGTTTTATATAATTACAAAACTATCATAAAAAATTTAGAAAATATCTAAAAATTATTTTTCAAATACAAATTTCAAGAAAAATTTTTAAAAATAAAATCTAAAAACATATTGTCAAAATTATTTTTAATGTTTTTATTTTTAAAAATTAAAAATTATTTTTAAAATTTATTATATTTACTTTATGAACTCAATATTAATCTCTGAGTATAAATAAAATTTAGGAAAATTGATAGCAGATAAACAATAACATGGGTTCATAAAAAGGCATAACTCCTACCTAGGCCATGAGTGGAAAGGTGCTTTAGTTGCCTTTGTTACCAGTGCTCTCATGTAAAATATAAGTTGCGGCTAGATGATCTAGAATGAATAAGTTATATTGAGATTCTAATATTTGATTTATATTATAAGTATGATAAATTCTTATGATGGTTTTTATGGAACTTGAAGTGCTTTGGTATTAGTCCCTCGAGTTTGCATTGCATATTTTAATGTCTTTTTACAGATCTTTCTCTAATTGTTTATCACTAAGCTCTTCTTCCAAATATTACTTCAAATCTAAAAATGAATCAATTTCAATTTCTATTTTCAAAAAAGAAATTGAATTTGAAAATATAAATAAGAAATAGATTATTGGGAGATGTTGAATATCCTAAACAAAGAGCTTTATCTTATCCAAAATCACACATTTTTTAATAGATTTGATTATATAATTGAGACTATTAAAGAAATAGTAGGGGTAAAAACCTAAAAATGAGAATTTCACTTTATTTTAAATGGAAAGCCCTCAAAAATAAAAAAAATTAATTTTATGCATATTGATTGTATCTAAAAAGTAATAAAATCTACTTTTAAAAAAGGGTTAAATAATGCTATCCTCCTTTATTTGAGAGATGGAAGAGATAGTAATTTCAAAAATACCTTTTTAAGAATGGTAGAAACTAATCTATCTTAAAGATCAATCTACTTCAATTATTTTCCAGATTTAGATATATTTTTTGCAATAGACTAATTCCTAGAAGCTCTTCTTAAGTTTCATGTCAAATTACATGGATACACTATAGAACTTAGACTAGTCATGATCATTTATTGAATCTACTGCAAGTTATATAACTTAGCATAATCATTGTGTATCAAACTACCCACAAAGAAAGGAGAAACTATCTTTTTTCTTATAGATGGCACCAAAGTTAATCTATTTACCCCAAAAGAAACAATTTGGGGTAAATAGCCTGAGGATTAGGGTTTCGAAACAATTTGGGATAGCATAAACTAGGCTGAGGATTAGGGTTTCGAAAGTGCTATTAAGCTTGAAGAAATTCTAGCAAAAGATATATCAAGAATAAAAAACATGCACTATGGTTCTGCCTTGACCTCTTTTTTCAAATTGCAGAAAACAAAAGATTAAAGAAATTGAAGAATCTTCCAATCAAGTAAATCCTAGGAATTTGGTTGTTGGACCAAAAATATCTTTTTCTAGAAGAATCAAGCCTAGGAGAGATCCTAGGTTTAAACCTTCTAGGAGGTCTACATCATTTACTCCATCAACAATCAATATTGGTTTTAGAGGGGTTGAAAATAATTTAAAGATCCTTAAACTAGTATATGATTAAACTATTCAAATAAAAGATGAGATGGTAAAATAATAGGAAATAGTAGTGACTATGATGAATCTACCAAATCTATTAATTTACTTACTGCTTCACAACTTTATTCCAATGACCTTGAACTAATATGAATAGTAAAACATAATTCCAAATTGATAAAGATTCTTTGAGAAGAGAATTCTATTTTGAAGAATTCATTCCTTAAAAAACCTAATTTTTAAATAAATTTAATAGGGAATCAATGATAAATATTCAAAAAAGATATTATAATTTTATGAATTTGATATAAACAAATATTTCTTTCTTTAAATAGTTTAAGGCATATACTAAGAACAATTAAATAGACCATCCTTTCGGATAGTTAAACTCTATTAGTATGGTCTTTGAAAATACTTAGGAGTAGGTTACAACTAAAGGTGAAAGGTTTATTTTTAAGTTATCTCCTTAAAAGACTTTTCAAATGGAGACATCTAATCCAATGAAGCCAATAGTAACAATTCATTTCAAACAAAATGATGCTGCGAAGGGAGAAATCACTTTAGCAAATGTCATAACTTTGATGTAGCAAAACAATTATACTAATAGGTCTCTTCAAACTCTTAAAAACCATATCCTAAATGTTTGCATTTTTCAAAAAAATTACAAGAGAATCCTTTAGCCTAAAGAAAGTTAAAAACCTTTTGTTCAAGCCTTACCAAATTCCTTTTAACAAATAGATAGCCTTATCCAAAGATCTAGCTATAGCTAGAGTGGACCAAATGATAGATGAATTGAAGCAAAAACTAGGACAAGTGTATGTTGATGAGTTAGCTACACTAGTGTTAGCTAAATCTGTTATTGGTAAAATGGTAGTAACTTTAGACAAGGACTTTGAAATATCTTTAGAAAATTGTTAAGAGTTAAACCCAATCAAAAGGGAACTTAAGGAAGCTAATTGGAAAGTACCTTAGAAACTATACTATCTAAGAGCTAGTTACCCTAACCAAATTATAAAAGAAAAATATTAAATTAATTAGAAATTTTATAATAGGAATAACATCAATGAATGGAATATAAATGAAAAATCTAAATATGAAATCCTTAATACCTTTTAACAAATGACCATGGTTAGCATAGATTACTAATCAACCTATAACTCTGATGCTACGATGGTACTCCACTACCTAGTTGCAAGGTTTATTGGTTAGCTTAAAGGTTAGTGGGATGAACACCTCACAAAAATAAGAAAAACCTAAATAGTTGAAGCTGTCAAATATGATTAAGAAGATTTTATAATCCTTGGAACTAATGGCCAACCAATCCTAAATGTTGTAAATACCCTGATTTACGCCATCACCAAACACTTTATAGGTGATCTTAGTCTTTGGAGAGATAAATCTACTAAACTTTTCTCAAACCTCAAATGCAAAATGCTATTTGATTTTAGATGGTATAAAGATACCTTTTTTTTAGCAACTATTGGATTTTAAATCAACATACACAGTAGAAAATTAAAAAAAAATTGATCTGAATCCTACTAAGGATCTATGCTAAAGGGCATAAATTAATATTAGGGTTTTACCTTTTGTGTGCTTGTATTCTTTTTGAAAAAAATTTTAAGAGACCGAGATGAATTATGAATTAAATGCCAGCCAAAAGGTATAATATCTCTACGGTATCCACACGGAATAAATAATGACTTCTCACCCTCCATAAATCTGTTAGGATACGTTTATCTCACTAGGATTAGGATTAGTGCATTTTCTTAAGTGATTTTAAAGTTTAATGGCAGCTAATGTGTGTCCATAAAGTGCTGCCTTCAAATTCTTTTTATAGAATTAAGGCATACTACATTCTTAGTCGTATTAGGATAATGATTCTAAAATTCTAATCTCACTTGATAATTATATTGCTTCCAAAATCCTAATCTCACTTGATAACTATCACCTTATCCTTATCATGGAGAGAGTAAGTAGAGATAGGACTTATCCATTAATTATTTAATATTAGATAATAACATAATTATCTAATATTAAAATAGCATATAGTTATCTTTTATTAGAAAATAATATTATCCTATAATATAATTATCTAATATTTAATAACGTAATTATCTGATATTACTTTAATATCAAATAATATCACATAATATACCATATATTACGTGAAAATATATTATTATTTTAATAATATTTATATGCACGAAAATAAGCCTAATTAATTGAATTTTAGTCCAAGTAAAGCCTAATTAATTATTATCTCATCCCTACTCTTTTTATATGACTTTATAGGTTCTTATTACATTAGTAATAACCCACTTATGGATCATAGATAGTGAGCAATATTTAGTAATACATTACTATTACCCAAGTAGTAAAAATATTTGTGACTCAACATTCACTTAATGTGTGAATAACATTTTGCAACATAGTCTCTTTTGTAACGATATCCAAATCGAACTAGAGGCATGGAATATGCCATCCTCATTGATGTTTTAATTTATATTTCTTAATACCAAGTAGATTAAGTTAAATAAATGATCAATATCTCATATTGATCTATTTGAGCATAACTATGCATTTATTAATCTCATTCAATCAAGAGACTCAAGGATATCACTCTTACAATGTAATAGGAACAAAATTCCCATCTACATCACTCACATCCCTCTGCATGATTCATAACATACCCAATCAATGTCCTATAACATATCCTAATTAAAGGTGATATAGGATGACATCAAAGTGTGTGATTTTTCATGTGGGGAATCGTAGTAACTTTAGGTAAGAGGATTACGTGTATTGTGGTCACATGAGAATAACTAATGACATATGACAATCCATGTAGTTTTCTTATTACGGGCTAGTCCAACACATTTATTCACTAACAATGTATTCATGTGTTAACTTGATATCACATATCCATGATTCATAATTATCTGTCACTATACATATTAGTCTCAATATATTATTACTATCTTTTTCGTAATAATACTTAATTAGGGGCATTTTAAGAATAGTAAAACTATTTCAGGGATAATTATTATAATAAGTTATAAATTGCATAGATATATAAAAAAGATGAAAATAAAATATAATAATTGTATTACCTAAAATAAAACATAATACATTGTGCATTATTACAATAATTTTTATGATTGGCTCCTAGGATACATACTAATAAGGTCTATTTTAGATTAGACAATGACTAACCCTTCTAAAAAGAAAAATTCCCTGCTAGTCTCCTTAAATCTTAGATGATAAGGTAAAAGAGAAAATTAGAAACTAATCTAATGGCTAAATCCCTTATGAGTAGCTTACCTATGGCCAATTAGTAAGTTATATTCAAAAGGTAGCCCTCTAAATTGGTCAAGATGACAAAATCTAAAAGCTGTTAGTAAAAAAAAAAATCCTAAAATTAGAGAAAGTTAGGAATTTTCTATGAGCAATTTGGTTTCATTTGTCTAAAATCCTTCAAATCTAACCATAGATGGGGAGCAAGATAGCAACTTCTTAAACCCAAGCCTCAACTTTAACCTCAATCAAAATCTAGGAAATACCAAAAAAGGAAATCCAACTCAGATATATTCCACCTTCTTATGAAACTTAAAATATTAGGCTAGTAGGTGTAATAAAAGTGGGCAGATAGCCAAATATTATAGGTTGAACAGGAGGATTAGACAACTAAAGTTAGATGAATTCATTCTTAACCAAATAACTAACCTTTTTACCAAGTAATTTTCTCAATCTAAAAGAAGTTAGAAGGAGAAAGGGAGTAAGTCCAACAAATATCTTAACTCCTTAAAGATAATGAAATATTCTTAGAAGAATCATCTTTTGAGCAAGAGGTAAATATACTTAATTCATGGCAAAACTTGCTTTTTGACAATATTAGCGATTATCTTAATAATGAGAAGAAGTAAGAGTATCTCTAGAAACTTAAATAAAATATGGATAAACTTTCAATTTCAAAAGGTTTTTTACAACTAAGCATCTATAGTTTTAGATATGTTTAAGAAATATTTAAGCCAAAACAAAGTAAACCTATCACATTAATGACATTATAGGATTTGTAATATGAAATAAATCTTCTCAAAATAGAAATAAAGGAGCTATAGTAGATTTAACAGCTCCAAGGTCTAATTTTATTTCAATTTTAAAAATTTCTCAAAGGGAAAGAAAAAAATTAAAATCAACAAGGATGAAGGACATAATTTCTTAAGATTTATTTCTAAGATCTTAGTTCCAAAATACTATATTCCAATAAAAATGGTCAAGAACAACTGAGAATTAGAAATAGTTACCTTATTTGATATTAGAGTAGACATTAACTGTATTTAAGAAGGCCCAGTTTCAACTAAGTTTTTTCTGAAAAAAACTAAAACTAAAATTAAATCCATTAATGGATTCCAATTTGAAAATAATTTTAAACTTCTAATATAGAAATAGTAAATTCTTTATACCAAACAAATCAAAGATTTTTACTTGTAAAAAATCTATCTAACAAAGTTATTTTGGGAACTTCTTTTATCTAAGCCTTAACTCCCTATAAGGTTTAAGATAAAAGGATTACCATTAAAGTTCTTAGAGAGAAAATCACCTTCCAATTTGTCAAAAAATATAAAAAAATAATTTAATAGATTGCAAAAAAGCTTAAATCAACTATCTTTTTGAAAAGGTATCTTATAGAAAGAGAGGGTAACATTTAGCTAATCTAATTGTTCAAGCAAAGACCAAATTTTTAGAAAAAAGGATTATAAGTCATGTTTGTTCTGACCTTCCAAATGTTTTCTAAAACTGAAAGTAGCATATGGTAGAATTATCGTATGAAAAGGATTTTTCTAAAAGAAAAATCCTAAGCCAAGGCCTATCCAGATGAACTAGGAACTTTTAAAGCATTATCAAAAAGAAATAAATGATCTTTTAAAAAAAGGAAATTATTAGAAAATCTAAAAGTCTTTATTCATGCACAACATTCTATGTCAATAAGAGTATTGAAATTGAGTGAGGCATATTAAGGCTTGTGATAAATTACAAGCTGTTCAACATTGCACTTTAATGGATTCGATATCCAATCCCAATCAAAAAATATTTATCAAATGGTCTTTATTTAGCAAAAATATTTTTAGAATTTGATATGAAATCTGATTTTTAACAAATTTAAATAAAAACTTAAGGATAGGTGTAAAACAACATTTATGATACCATTTAGTTAATATGAATGGAACATGATGCCATTTAGTTTAAAAAATGCACCTTCAAAATTTCAAAGGATTATGAATGATATTTATAATCCATTTTTCAAATTTATCATTATTTATATTGATAATTTTTAGTGTTTTAAGAAAATGTTGACTAATTTTAAAGATTTAACTGTTTTTCTTGAAATTATTCAAAGAAATGGTGTAGTTATTTTAAAAGTGAAATATTCCTTTTTTCAAACAAAAATTAAATTTCTTAGTCATTACATTTATCAAGGAACTATAATGCCGATTAAGAGATCAATTGAGTTTGTTGCTAAAGATTTTTTTAGGAAAATTCAACTTCAAAAATTTTTAGGATGCTTAGATTATGTCATAAATTTCTTTTCAAAAATTTAAAATCTTATCAAACCCTTGCATATGTGTCTTAAAAAGAATCCTTTTCCTTGGATTGATATTCATACTAGAATAGTTAAGTATGTCAAGTCTTAAGACAGGAGTTTTCTTTATCTTTATATCTCAAATTCAAATGCATTTGAAATTGTTGCCTTTGATTTAAGTTATGAAAGTGTCCTCAAACAAGTTTTAAATGATAAAGAACATAGAGTTTCATTTGCTCAAAGCATTAGAATTCTACATAATAGAACTATTCAACTTCAAAAAAGAGAGAAAATTTTAGCAATTATTTTATGTGATAAAAAATTTCTATCTGAATTTTTAAATAAAATTTTTTTCATTAGAGTTAATTACAGTTCTACCAAACCTCTTTTAGAAAAAGATGTCAAAAATATTGTATTAAAGCAAAATTTTGCCAGCTAGCAAGGCATTTTAAGTATTTTTAATTTCAAAATTGAATACTTAAAAAGTTCTTCAAACTTCCTTCTAGATTTTCTTACAATATAATTTTTGTAAAAAATAAACCGGTGATTATGCCTCCAGAAAAGACTAGAAGTCTAGATCCTCCAGATCCATTTTAGAACTCAAAGCCAACAATTGATGAAAAAGCAAAAATAAGTTGCCTCCTCTCCTAAATCTAAATTAAAGTCACTTCACAAATTATCTATAACTCTAAGAGAAATTAATGATAATGATTTCTCAATTGAAGTCTTACAAGCCTTGGTAGCCTCACTCTAAAAGCTTTTCCAAATAGCCAAAAAATTTTAGGTAGATATAGCTAAAAAAGAAGAAGTCAAGGAGCTTATCCTTAGCAAATAAAAAATTCTCTAAGTTATTTCAAACCACAGAAACCAAATTAAAATAGTAGAAACCTTTTCCAAAACTGTTATCCCTAAAGAATCAAAACCAATAAAGATTACTATTAAATACATCAAGAAGCCAAATCCTTAAAATCTTCTTCAAACAGAACCAAAATATAGGGAAAAAAAATCCTAAAGAACTTATTCCCAAAGTTTTTTTTTACCAAAAGTGGCACTTCATTCTTGACATGCCATTTCATTTGAGAGAATTTTTTGAGCTCATTTCAAATGATTTTGGCTTAGTCAAAATAGAACATCATGTGAGTTATGGTGGTCCAAATTTGGTTATTTATTCAATTTTTAAAATCTTGAAAATTATTACTTCAATTGAATGGGGTTTAAATCCATTCAAGATAAAGAAAGTAAAAAATTCTTCTTATCCAAAATTAATAGGATATTTATACTGGGATTATTAAAAGGTTTGGTTTAATACCTTGTATTTTTAAAATAAAAGTTTCAAATACTCTTGACTGATTTATTTTCTCCATGATGCCAAGTATTAAATTTTGGTTTAGTTCATTAGATGGTAGAACATCTTTGGACCAATTGAAGAAATGTTTCCATCAAATATAAAAAAAGAACGGAAAACCTTCAAAGATCACTTTGATAATGAAAATCATGGCAATCTCCCTATACTTCTATAATTTGTCTCAAAAATTAGACTTCTATGGACTTATTTTTAGGAAAATTAACTTGGTCAAAATCCATAAAACAAATATTCCGTTTCTCCGAAGACAAGGATTTGTTAAATGGTAGGCTAATTTTAAGTGGTTTGCCAAAGTAAAAAAGTTGGAGTTTTGAAATAGTTTGAAAAATATCTAGAATTCCACAAAAATCTCAAGGAAGGCACCAATCAATTCCTTCATAATAAATCCTAATTTACGGTAGCACTTGCCTCAACTTTAACTAAGGAAGATTTTAGCTTTTGCATTGAAGATATCCACTTACTACTCAAATCAAAATCTTAGGCTGAGTTTCAGCATTTAACAATTCAAAAGAAAACTTTGAAGACTACGCTCATTTATATAAGGATGACTATTACAAAATTGATCTTGAAGGAGATGGATACGTGAAATCTAATGATCTATCTTAGACCATTAGATTCAAATATAAATTCAAATTCAAGAATTTATTGATACTAGAAGATAAAACAACTTTCGGTGCAAATAGCATAATGAGATTCTTGCTAAGTTTGTATCAACTTTAGGTCAGCTTTTAGAAAAGCACAAGAATATTTTACTTTTCAGTAACTAAAGTTGATGTAAAATAATCGCTTATAATTATAGCTATTTTTACTGTACACTATAACAGTGAATTATAAAGTCCAAAATTTACCTATAAATAGGAAATCCCTCAATTGTAAAAATCAAGCTTTCCTAAATACCCTTTATACCTCATATAGTTAATTCTCTTTTCATCCTTGTAATATTTTAAGTTATCAATTTTTAGTTAAATTAATTTTATTTTTAAAAATAAAATCCAAACAAATTCTTACATTCTTTTTTAAATATTTTTAAAAATATTTAAAATATTTAAAATATTTCACGACTTAAACGCCAATCCAAAAGCCTACAAGAATGATAGGCATACCCTTGATCTTCCTCAACAACGCTCCTACCACAGATCCGAGTGCTTGATAATTATTTCATGACTAATACAAGTTGGGCAAGTTACCCGATAAATAGTAATAAGGTACTGTAGTTTGAAAGAAAAATAAAATTTCCATGGGCCGTAGTTTTTATAGAATAATTAATGTCGGATCATCGTCTAATGACTGCGTTGCAGCTGCTCCCCCCCCCCCCCCCCACCTCTTTTTTATCATAAAATGGGTACATCTTTAGGTCACCGTCCAATGTCTGTTAGACGCAATTTCTGGCCTCCCCAGATGTACTGAAGCTATTTCGACGGTGCTTTTTGAAGAACGCAGTAAAATTGCTCAATTTGAGTGATAAACCCTATAGGGCTTTCGTCAGCTTCAATGAGAATGGCAGTTTTCGCTGGAAACTTCGGCTACAGAATTCCATCTCAACCTCAGTGTTTCTTTTTTTCGATTCCTTGGTGAGAACTTTCTTTTAGTGACTTACTCTTTGTTTGGTTGTTCGGAGAATGAGGGAAAACCAATTTTCTGTGTATGGTGTTAATCTTTTGGTTATTGAACTTTAGTTCTAAAGTAGTGAAGTTCTAACTGGCATTTGGTTTAAGAAGGAATTCCTATGGAGTGTTAGTTTCTGCGTAGCTAAGTACTCATTTATGCTTTGTTTGCAATTAAAATTTTCTAGAATTGAATTCCTTTTATTTTATTTGCATATTAATTCTATTGTTCGGAAACTATACCAAAATGAGGCATTCCAATTAATTTGCAATTTTTTTTTTCGTTTGAAATATACTGAAATGTATGAAATTAAATTAAAAGGTAGGTTTCGATGGCATTATGGTACGTAAAATGTGAGGACTGAGAATAATGTATTTTATGCCAAATGAAATGAATTCCAATGAAATCCTTCATAAATTGTATGGATTTCATAGTGTCACATATGTAATTTAGCAGGAATCGTAAATGAAATACTTAAATTCAAACACTATAAAATAAATTCATTTGAAGATGAAATGAAATCTTATTTTTAACCATCTTAGGCCCGGGGATTGGGTAGTTTCTATTTATCTATTTATTTTGTATTTAAGTTGAAGAAATTTCTTCTAGTTTGGCCTTCCCCAACCCCACCCCCCCCCAAAAAAAAAATAATAAATAAAAATTCAGCATTCATTTATGTCAGACGTGATTTGTGAATTGTGTTGTCTCAATTGTATATGAAAATATAGGGCGATATGGAAATGTCAAATTACATGTATGAAGAGTAGATACCACATTTCCCCAGGTTCAGTTAGGTACATTCCTAAGAGATCCTACAAGGAGAAAATATCTGAAACTTCTCCCTCAACAAGGAGCTCAGAAGAAAGTATCTGTTCTAGCTATCACACTATAAGTGCATCAAAGATTAATGGTGGAAAAGGTGTATATAGAAGACCTGTTCATTACGAGAGGGACTCTCGAGTTGACAAAACACATAACAGGTTCTTGTTTGATGATAGCCAACAAGGTAAACCACTTCTCAATGTCTTCAAATATGCAAATGTTTGAGGTCGCGATTGTAGTAAAGCTTTTCTAGTAGAAACGATTGGGGAATGTAGTTGTAACCATTCCATGATAGCAAAAGGAGAAAACTTGTTGACCATTGCAATTAAGTCCTTTGCATTGATGTTAACATCTTAATTTCTGGATTGTAGAATTTGAACAATTGGAAGTGGCTGAGGAGGCTGTTGAAGAATTGAGAATCCATCAGGCTGGTGACTGTTGCGAACAAGATATACTACAAAGAGGCAAATGCATAATTGACGCTGAGGAATTAGCCATTAAATTACTAGCAATGAGGTTGATTTTTCATGTTGTTTTCTTTTTAAAATCACTCTGTTCTGCACATTGTCAATCAATTGAAGAGTCTTTGAACCATATGATCACATTTGAAACCCAAATATTTTAATGTATTGTTTCTGAATTTCAAGTTGATCAGAGCTATTTGCATGGGGAAGATTTAGATTATAATGATTCAAATGTTTCCTTCTTCCCCTCCAAAAATTTCCTACCCAGGACTCTTTTATTTTATTTGTGCATGTTTTACTTGCTTGCAAAATGGTCTGAAAAGTATAAGCTTTTATTTGTTTTTTCAAATGTCTATGTTGCTGAAAGTGTCAAAGTTTTGCATGAACTTCAAAGAAATTTAGGCAAACTGACAATCTAAATTTGTGAAAACTATCTTTTGTGGATCCATATATGCTTTCTTCTAAGCAGTTTACACAGGATTGATCTTTTTTCTATAGTTTGAGTCCAGTAATAGCCATTACTTATTTGGGAGGATGACATGCATATCTCGTTAGTGTATAATATATACACATTTTAATGTGTCACAAGTAGTTCCGTCCTTAAAGCGTGCCTTCTCTCTGTACTACAGGGCACTCACAGCAGTTGAGTTGAAAAACAAATTGTATGGAAAGAGATTCTCTCCTGACATTGTGAAGGTGGTCATGCACAAATTTAAGAGCAGGTGTGTAGTTAACTTCTTAACAAAATTCATGCAGTAGGCAAATGAACACTCTGGCAATAAGTCTAAATACAATTTTGGACAGTGGATTGTGAATTAGATCTTGTTATGTATTATTATTACTATTATTATTATTATTTATTTATTTATTTTTTTTGGGGGGGGGGGGTTGCACTGCCATTTTTTCACTAGCATAAGACTAATTCTAGATGACTATACCAGAAGATGATATCTATTGAGTTGGCAAGTATGCTTGATGCGTGTGGCAAAATTTTGACATGTGATTGATTTATGTTGAGCTTCAAATTCATCATCATTCATATGTGGAGTGCACACAATTTTGAACCTAAATTGTGTTTACTTCATGTATGAAATATGAATTTCCCAACTCATCCTTAGAGATATGTGAATTCATAATGATTTTTTCATTTTACCCCTTTTTGTTTCAGAGGGTTGATCAATGATAGCATGTATGCAGAAGCATTTTCTCGGTCTAGATGGTCTTCATCAAGTTGGGGACCAAGGCGGATTAAGCAGGTAAGCCCCGTGCACGCTTGTGCCTGTATGTTTATTTATTTATATTTATATGTGGGGAATTGCTAACTTCCACACCTTTATATGAGGTTACCATGCTCCACTTTTTCAAGTGGACCAAAAGGCTAATTTTATTTTATTTTTTGAAGCAAATCAATAAGGAGGACATTATAGAACTTTTACAACAGATATTAATTACCTACAAATTTGAGTAAACTCCAAGTCATTCTTTCTCTTCTCCCTAATTTTTCCATCTCTCTCATGCAACTTTCTCTCTCTCTTGTGTGTTGTTTCTACTGCTATGGATGCAGTGAAGCAAGTAAGCAATATTTAGATTGCTTCAATGATAGAAAAACTGGACCATGATAGAGTGCATTCAATCGAGTAAGAAACTAATAGACTCTGTTACTTATTTGACTTTGAACATCTTGTTTGGACTACCTGTCTTGTGGGAGAGAGAGTAGAGAGAAAATAAGAATGGGTTGAATCATTCTTCAGGGAGGAGAGTGAAAAGGAACAAGAGTAATGATGCAAAACCAATGAAATAACTCACGGAGAAGATAGCAGAGCAGCGTGTGAGGGAAAATTGGGAAAACTGACTTAAATTACTTCAATACCCCGTTTTGTAGGATTGTTTCAAAAAAATATAAATTTGGTGTTTTGGTCTACATGAAATAACTGTCCCATGAAGAAGATGTCGGGTTAGCAGATCCTGTGAGCATGTGCATGCGCTATTTGTTCTTCCTAATAGTACTTGCTTGGTTAGATGTAAGCATGTCCGATTCTATTCAAATTTTTTTCTTCTTGATCAGTGCTTCTATTCCCTGTGGTTTAGTATTGCTTTTATTGGGAGGAAGGGAGAAAGAGATTATTATGTTTTTCTTGAATGTAATACTTGCTAAATATTATGTTAATTTTTATTCTGGGGTATAACTTTTTGGGAAAATTATGTTTATACATTGAAACCGTCGTTGAAGTTCACCTCAGGTTTTTAGAGTTGAAATCCGTTTTCTTTATATGAAGGCATAGTGTTGAAATATGTCTGAACAGATACTAGCGTAGACAATAAGAAAATGAGATTGTATGTCTTATACACATTCACCAAGTTACTTGAATTAAGTCTCAATTCATTACATATTTTCATCTGACATAATCTGATTTTTCTTGATTTTTTCCAACTAAGTATCCTTGATTGAAGTCTTCGTTTTTGGAAACCCTCTTCTCTCTTGTTTGTTTCTCTTAATTAAACTGATGTATGCGGCGCATGATGTATGGGCCCCAGAATGTCGTGCCTTTTGGAAGGGACCTTACAGGGACGAAGGCAAGCAAAGCACGTGCTCAGATTCTTTTTAATTGGAAAAACATCTTCTGTAGGAAGGAATAATTTCATTTTCTTGTTTTTATAGCTAAAAAAAGTTCTATTTGTTTAATATTGCATGTGAATAGTGTGATAGAAAACAACATCCACTACTCTAGAGAAATTGTTTTCTCTCACTACTATGACATTGTGCATTATTTTGTGAATCACAAGGGGTGTGTGTGTGTATTTGACATAAAAGTCCTTATATTTTTCAACTGAAATGTTTTTCGACAAATTACCATCAAGTGAAGTAATTATTTTGTTTGATGGAGTACAATTCTTGTTACAGGCACTATTCACGAAGGGGGTTAGTCAAGCTGATGCCGAAAGGGCAGTTGAGCTGGTTTTTAAAGAAACGAATAGTGATGAAGATAATAAGGTGAGTATTAACTTGTCGAAGCATTCCATGGATCAACTATATGTTCAGGCCTCAAAGCACTGGCTCCGAAGTCAAGATGTACCTAAAGAGACGAGGAAATCAAGGATTGTTCGATGGCTTCAATACCGTGGTTTTGACTGGGATGTCATTAACTACATACTGAGGAAATTAGGCAGGCAAGATCCTCCATAGTGCACAATTGGGACTTATCCTTTTTGTGTATGGAAATGCAAGAAATCCATTTAACTTGGTGTGAAAAGTGATGTAAACTGTCCGAGTCATTTTACATTCAGTCGGTTGAAAAATTATGAAAATACATAATGATAGTTTGAACTATTTAAAATGGTGTGATCAATGAAATATAATACTGTATATTGTGAGAATAAAATAAAGCTAGAAAATGTATTTCAACATCAAATTAAATTATTTAAAATTATTTAAAATTAAAAAAATTGTTTAAAAATGATTTAGTAACATCGAAAGATCAGTTGTGAGCACATTGAATTGCAATTCGATTAGAAACAATTGGAGTTAGTTAGGTAAAAGAATTTTTAGAGATTGTTTGGTTCGTTTGAATAGTATGAAAAGTTCTTTTTTTCGAAAAGTAGAAAATTAGTGAATCATTTGATTTATTATCTAGGAAATAAAATTTTTTAAAAAATTTTACTTCTCACAAAATATAAGAAGTTATTTATTCATTTTTCCTTTAGGTAAGTTTTATTTTCTATGTTATTTATAGATGTAATGGTAAAATTATCCTCATTAAATTTAATTAATGATAATTGAAATTTATTATTTTATATTATAATAATATTGAGAATATAATAATAATTTTATTAATACTTCTTAAGAAGTGTCATTTCCTATATATTAATCAAATAATTTTGAGTACTTTTCAAGAAATTCACATAAGAAGTTATTTTTCAAGAAATTTAATTTTTTACGGAAGTTATTTCTTGTGTGAATTAAATGACTCTTTAGTATCTGTTATTGAGAGTTTGAGTATCTCCCTTGATATCATTTAATATTCAAGCAGATTCATTGGTATTTATTAAAAGTCCAAGTAATCTCCTCGATACTATTTAAAATCCGAGTAAATCCCTCAATTTCTGTTAGAAGTTCGAGCAGCTTTTGATGCACATTCTTAGCCTAAGTAACATTTCAGTCCTCAAGTGGGGCCCAAATGACTTCTTTAGTACACAATCTTATCCTAAGTGGTACTTTTAATATTGCGTTTAAAATTTATTGTTTAAATGGCCCATTGATACCTTTTTTTTTATCTATAGGAAAATAAACAAACTTACATACTAGTTTTTACATATCGAGGAGCAGAAAGCCCATTGATACTTTATTAAGCTTGGAAAAGATTCTTCAAGGCCAATAGTGAAAATCTAGGCCTTAAAAATAAAAATAGGCTTCTAGAAATAAGCATACAAGTTAAACAATCATAAGCCTCAAACACAAGGCACTCAAAGTTTGAACTATCAAGACTTCTGTAAGCATGAATATGATTTCCTTTAGATAGTTCAAGTATGCAAGATTCATTGAAAATTCGATTGACTAAATCATTAACAGACACAACCAAAGAATAACCTTATTAGAATAAGAAATTAGGTCAAATTGGATCTTTCTTATAAACCAAAGGTTGGAAAAACTTTCAAAATGTCATGAATTGAATTTGATCATAACCAATTAGGATTCAATTTCTACTATTCTTAATACTAATTATACTAATTTCTATTCCATAGATATGTTTCTATTTTTATGGTGACCAAAATTTATCCTAATATTTTATAGAAAAACAAACAAGATTTTTCCTGTTTTCAAGTACTCCCAAGGGTGATACACCCTATGTAATTAAACCTTTATTATGATTAACTTAACAATACCATATATACATACAGTAAATAAACAACTCAACATATCAATACATAAATTCATATTCCTTTTCTTGAATTCCTAATTGTCAAGTTCCACTCATAATATTTTGAACTTCCATAAGAACTTTACAACTTGATATTCTTAAATTATATCTTAAAATGTTAAAAGAAACAAGAGTTTTATAAACTCAGTAAATATCTAACTATCTCATTTCAATTATTGAAATTATTAAAATAACTTAATATAAAACAATACATTAGTAAGAGGTATTATATAAAACTCACACATGAACTCTAATTTATTTATCAACTAGATATCAACTAAGTTTTCATTTACATTCACAATCAGGTTATTTGCATTAGCAAATAAAAGCATGGTTGCTCCAATCCAGAATAACTATAAATAGAAGAATCAAATATCAAGTAGTTAATATCAATTAGCCCATTTTATGTTTCTTGATATTTATCAATCATAATCTTAATCTTATTCCTTTTGATCTTACTAATATATTAATTATAATCACACAATCCAAATTTAGCATTTCACATTTATATTGTATTGCATCAACGTTTCAACATCAACCATCACTATCATTCTAAATATAATAATAACAATAATAATAATAATAATCATTTAACAACCAATAATAAATCCACATGAGCATTCTTGAGCACAATATAAAAATTCTGGCACACACATCAGCATAACGCAACCATATTGCTAATCACAAGCACAAACATATTCTATAGTAATATATATATATATATATATATATATATATATATATATATATATATATATATATATATATATATATATGTATGTATGTATGTATGTATGTAAATACATATATATGTATATATATATTCCAAAAATAATCAAACATCCAGCATGATGCCAAGATTGCACCATTAAATTGTTACAATCACTTATTGTAATAAGAATTAAATTAACTCATGTTTCTTATATTCAAATGTACAAAGAAGCCTAATTATACCTATCAAGATTGCAATTATTTAAATATAAGATCTCCATATAAAGTAATAATAATTAAAGAATAAAAATAAAAATAATGTTAGGAATAGTTATACACTCAATATTTCTCATGCTTTTCAAGAGATCCTAAAATATCCATGATTATCCTTTTCTCTTTTCCTATTTAAAAATTTACAATGTTAAATTATAGCCAATTTGATGTTATATATATTTCTTAACCAAAAGTTATTATTCTAGGTTTCATCTATCTCATTTTATAAATTCTTATACTTTTTTTTTTATATTTTTAATTCTATCCTGATAAACTAAATTCCACGTATTTGGAGTTTTTTCCAACTTCAGCTTGAATCATTATAATATTAGTATGTAATTATCTATAAATACTTTAATCATATTATTGTAATATTCCATATCATAAAAATCTTATTTTTCAAGCTATCACCGTATGTATAAAATTACACACAAAAGGGGTGTCTAGATCATGCATCAGTCTAATATTCTAGAATTACTCTTTTTAACACTTTGCAGTACAAAATAACCACAAATGGGATTTTCTATTTCAAACTCTAATCAGCTAAAATATTAGAAGATTTTTTTATAGAAGAACTTACTGCCACTGGGGAGGGTTGCTGGCGCCGCAAAAGATGGTTAGTCACTGGAAATCAAGAAAGCTAGTGGCTTTCTGTTGCAACCAAACCAGCTACAGCTCCCTCGTGTTCCAATGCCGATCAGCAGCTCCATGGGCTAGAGGCATAACGGCACCGGTAGTCCGTAGTGGGGTCGCGAAGTGAGAGAGGAGATGCCGAAACAAACAGAGACAGCAATAAAGATTTGAGACTCCAAATTCAAACAAGGAGCTGAGAAAAAATAATAATAATAATAATAATAATAAGGGTAAGGGTTTTGATTGGTTGTTTTTCAAGTGAGATAGGTTCGCTTGCTCAATTGATTCTCAACCATAAATCCTTTTATTAAATCACTCCAATTAAATCTTAAGGACTCTTCCTATTTACTTTCCTCATCAAGTCAAAACTCAAGCCCAGTGTCCACTAATTCGACCTTTCTCAATATCACCATAATAAATTAATATACTTAGGAGTTAAAAAAAAAATTCTCCTAAAGGTTTATAATTTTTAGAAAAAAATCATTCATTGTCTCATATGCATATGTTTTCATAATTTCATATTCCCATGCAAATATTAAAATCATCTAAAATAACTCTATGAGAATGTTCTATGAACTTTGAGAAAAATAATTCATTAAATTACACACACACACACACATATAGACTTGTAACAAAATCTTGGCTAGATTAATATGATTTCATTATCACTATCTATTAAAATAAATATTTTTGGGGTATTTAGGAAAATAAATTTACCAATAAAATTAGAAATATTATTTTAAAATGTTACAATTCTCCCTCTTTAAAAGAAATTGTCCTTGAATTCTAAGGTTACTATTAGGATAGAATTGCACTATCCTTTCCTGATAAAATATTTTTTTAATTTCTAGGTTAAATGTATGAACATATCTTACTCATTTCCAACAAGACTAAGTTTCTTTCACAAGAATGGTTAAATAACACTTTCAATCTCTATGCAATTCATAGCATAACAATCATATACAAACATAAAAGAGATAGGAATCCCTTAGTAAAGTATCTATTCATCTCGTCCATCTTAACATGATTAAATTCACATTAAGAAACCAACTTTAGTTGATTACAACATTAAAATACAAGCATGGCAGGAAGAATCGATTATTTAATTGATTTAAGATAGGTGTTTTTAGTTTTGGATAATAGGAATCGATTGTACAATCAATTCTCTTATCTAGGTTTCGCTTCTAGACATATGAAGTCAATTGTACACTTGATTTAGGTATGACCTTTTTTAGGATAAATGAAAATTGATTGCGCAATTGGTTCTCTAACTTTAGATTTGCTTCTAAATAGTTGGAATCAATCGCACACTTAATTCTTGTAGAATAATCGATTGTACACTCAATTGCAAAAATTTTATGACATAATTCTTTAATCTTATAGTCTATATAATTTGAACACAATTATGCAAATCCTAATTTTAGAGTAAGCACATCTAAATAGATCATACATAAACATGCATTTCAAACATAATTTAGAATGTAGCCAATCTAAAAGGCAAACCACCCTTATTTTTATTTGTTAAGGAAAGAACAACCTTCCACACATTAGCTGAAATATCAATAATCAAAGAACTTCCTAATCCATTATGCAATATTAAGCACATATATAACTAAACGAGAAAGAGATGCTATTCATATCAACATTGGTCACAAACCATAATTCAAACACATTTCACACATAATTAATAAGTGATTTTAACAATCACCACAGAAACAAGTTATAATTAACAAATTACAGCCAAAGGTTTCAAACAAAGATCTAAACATGCAACTAAGCCCACAACTTGGCTTTATTTAAAATCATATTTATACTCACACACATTCAAACTGTTAATAGGGATTTTACAATGAGTAGCTACAAATCATATTCCATATATGCCTAGTGCTAAAATACATGAATTACCATTACAATAGCATCTTAATAACTTCTTATTTTGAGGATTCAACAATAGTCATCCATAAAATATAAACACATAATTATAAATTCATCAAATACTGATATAAATATTAAATCGTTAACTTTTGGAAATCCAAGGCATGACTAGCAATAAAAAAAAAAGTTTATACTTATATTCATGATTCTTGGCCACTCAATCATTAACTTGATATACTTACTTGAACTTGACAATTGGTGACCATTAACCCATTTACTTTTAGAGCCTAAACCAAGCTTTGATATCTTCTTGTCACGACTTGAATTTAATTGTGATCATCTAGGATTTTGTTATTCAATTTCTATTATCCTTAACACTAACTACATTAATTCTATTCCATGAATATGTTTTTATTCCTATGATAACTCATATTTATCATAATATTTTATAGAAAATAGATAGACTTTCCTCTATTTTTGGGTATTCATTAAAAGTCATACACCTTATATAATTAAACTTATATTATAATCAACTCAATAATAGGATATATACATATAACAAATAAATAATTTAACATATCAATACATAAAATCATATTCATTTTCTCGAATTCCCAATTGTCAAGTTCCATTCAAAATACCTTAAACTTCCATATGAACTTTGTAACTTGATTTTCTTAAGTTGAAACCTAAAATGTTAAAAGAAAGGAGAGCGTTATATAAACTCAGAGAATGTATAACTATCTAATTTCAATTATTGAGATTACTAAAATAGTTTAAGATAAGATAAAACATTAGTAGGAAGTATTGCACAAAACTCATACCTGAACTCTTATTTATTTACCAACTAGATATCAACCAAGTTTTCATTCACATTCACAATCAAGTTGTTCATATTAACAAATAAAAGCATAGTTGCCACAATCTAGAATAATTGTAAACAATAGAATTAAATATCAAGTAAGTAATATTAGTTAGTCTAGCTTATGTCACTCAATATTTATTAGTCATAACCCTAATCTTATTTCTCCCAATTAAATCCTAGCCACTCTTCTTATTTACTTTCCTCCTCAAGTTAAGAACCAATCCTAATTTTCACCAATTCCTCCTTTCTTAATCTCACCATAATAATTTAATATACCTAGGACTTCTAAAGTAATTTTTTCTAAGATTTTATAATTTTTAGGAAAAATAATTCATCATCATATATGCATATATTTTCATAATTTATTATTCCCATAATTGTTCAAATATTAGAATCATTTAAAATAATTTCTTCAAAATGTTCTATAAACTTCGAGAAAAATAATTCATTAAATTACACTGACACACACGCACATGCACACATATTCTTAAATCGTCATTCTAAGAATCTTTCTAACTCGTGAGGATATCTTTATAATTTTTTTTAAATAGACTTGTAACAAAACCTTGGCTAGATTAATACAATTTCATTATCCTTATTTATTAAAATAAATATTTTAGGATGTTTAGGAAAATAAATTTACAAATAAAATTATAAATATTATTTCAAGATATTATAGAAAAAGGGCCTTATTAGACTTTTTTTTTGTCTAGAAGCACAAATGGACCAAAAAAGCTAAGAATTAAGCCAAAACCTAATTCAAATTGAATGCCTAGAACTATAACCCATGACCTAGAAAAGGCACACTCATAATTTTAGTCCAACCTAGGGGCAAAATGGTTCAAATTGATCAAAGAGGCTCAAAACTTAGGTAATTAAGATCTTTTCTAGTAGATCAAAATTAATTGTGAGTTACCAAATAATATGTCAATATTATAGTCTAGACTATTCAAGTAAAACCCAATATACCAATCAAGTATCAAAATCTAATCGTTAAAAACCTTGAAATTCATCAAAATAAATGAAGGGTACTAAAAATGAATTTTAATTTAAAAAAATTAAAAATTAAAGTCTTTAGACCCTTATTTTGTTTTTCAAACTTATAAATATAAAGAACTTAAGAAAATCCCAAATAAAATTTTATGTGTCCAGAATCGTAAAAATTTTCATATTTTACCACATATTAGTTTTAATTTTTAAAAAATGCGATTAATTATTATCTTAAAATAATTTAAATTATAAAAATATAATTATTATGTTAAATCTCAAATTTTTCCCTAATTTTTTTGAAATATCGTGATTTAACCTTCTCGAGAGCTAATGTTTTGCCTATTCTAGTATTATAACCTAACATGTAGTGGTGAAGCCAAGGAGGCTAGCAAGAACCTTGACCCCTTAAACCTCCATATTTTCTCTTATATATATATATATATATATATATATATATATATATATATATATATATATATATATATATATATATATTTGTTATTACACACTCTATTCCTCTAACATTTTAAAATATTTATAGTTATAATAAGAAAAAATATGTACTTATGTAATAAAAAAACCTTTATAAGAGAGATAAGTTTATAAATACAAGGTGTATGATCATAATTTTTTTATAATTAATTAATTATAAGTATTTTACACTTCAATTTTTTTATCTTTCTCTTTTCTTATTAAATATGAACTTTTTTAATCGCCTTCTACCTTAAAAATACTATATAGATGTTGGTGTGTGTCTTAGAACTAATCATATAGATGATTGAAGTTATACACAATGCATTATATTTTATTTTAGATAATTTAATTATTATATTTTATTTTTATAATTTTATTATTATTATGTATAATTTATAACTTAATATAATAATTATTCTTAGAATAGTTTCGCTATTCCTAAAATGCTCCTAATCAAGTATTATTACGAAAAGGATAGTAATAATACATTGAGATTAGCATGTATAGTGACTGATAATTACGAATCATGGATATATGATATCAAGTTAATACATGAGTACATTGCTAGTAAACAATGTACTGGACTGACCCACTATGAGAATATTACATGGATAGATATGTCATAAGTTATTCTCATATGATCACAAGTACACATAAATCTTTAACCTGAAGTTACTACAGTTCTCTACATGAGGAATTACTCACTTTAATATTATCCTATATCATCTTTAATCAAGATGACAAATAGGGCATTGATTGGGTGTGTCATAAATCGTGCAGAGGGAAGTGAGTGATGTAGATGAAATTTTGTTACTCTTATATAAAAGAGAAATATCCTTGGGCCCCTTGATTGAGTGAGACTTAGAAATGCATGGCCATGCTCAATTAAATTAATATGTGATATTAATCATTTATTTTAAGTCTACTTAGTATCAAGAAATATAAATTGAACATTGACGAGGATGACACATTCCATGCCTCTAGTTCAATTTGGATATTATTACAAAAGGATTATGATGTAAAACGTTAATCATATATTAGGTAGATATTAAATCACAGACATTCTTACTACTTGAGTGGCAGTGATGTATTGCTAGATATTGCTTACTGTTTATGGCTTAATAATGAGTCATTGCTAACATAGTAAGAACTTACAGGATCACACAAAAGGAGTAGGAATAAGGCAATAATTAATTGGACTTTAATTATATTAATATCTAATTAATTGGACTTATTTTCGTGTATATGTATATTATTAATAAATTCATGTGATATATATATATATATATATATATATATATATTATGTGATATTATTTGATATTAAAATAATATCAAATAATTACGTTATCAGATATTAGATAAATATATTATGAGATAATATTATCTAATATTAGATAATTAATAGATAAGTCATATCTCTCCTCATTATCTCTAGGATAAGGATAAAATGAGTTGTTAAATATGATTAGGATTTTGGAAGCATTATCCTAGTAGGATTAGGATTGTGGCTTGCCTAAGTTCTATAAAAGGGGATTTGAGGGCAGCATATTAGAGACACGCTCATAAACTTCCTAAAACCCTAAATCACTCAGAAAATGTCAAAATCCTAGTTCCTAGAGAGAGAAACACATCCTAGCAGATTCGTGGAGGGCGAGAGGTCGTTGTTCACTCCGTGTAGATACCGTAGAGACGCTGTACCTTCCGGCTGGTGTTTGATTCATCCGCTCTCAAGTTTTGATCAGTAGAAACACGAGTGTCCAATAGGTAAAAATCTAATCATTGATTTATACTTTTTGCATGGATCCTAGGTAGAATTCAGATCAAAATTTTGAAATTCCGCTGCATGTAATAATCCGAATTCCTAACAATAGAGGCATATGTTTGGTTTAAACAAAAAATTTAGATGACTTAAAAAATATTTTTTAATTTATGCCTAACTTTAATTTTATTTTTTAAAAAATTATGTGCACTTAAATTAACATACACTTATTTACATTATGCATATAATATGATTGTACTAATATTGCTCCTTATTTCCATTTTAATTTTTATCATCCTAAATCTTCACAATCTTATATATATATATATATATATATATATATATATATATATATATATATATATATATATATACACCTAAAAAGAAGTGTATACATATATAAATTTTATTAATTTAATTATATTTTTGTAAATTTTATGAATTTTTAATTATAATTTTTCTAATAAAATTCTAAATAATTTATGTATTGCAATCTTTACAAGAATAATTTTATATTTTTATTTATATTATACATAAAATATAAACTACTACCACTTACTATTTGTTTTGATTTAATTATCTAAAATTTTCACAAAAAATATTTATGTATGTATAAAAATATGCATTGAAATGAAATTTATTAAATTAATTTCATTTTTAAAAATTTTATATATTTTTATTTTAACATTTTTATAAAGGTTCAAATGATTTATGTATTACAACATTTATGAATAAACTTCTATAATTTTATTTAATATTTCATAATTTTTTATATTTAATTTGAATAAAATTACAAAATATCATATCAAAATTATCAAAAAAATTATAATTTTCTTAAATATTTATAATTTTTTTGGTATGTAACAAAATAAAATTTTGTTTGATTAGAATTAAACCCTTCAAGCTAGAAATTTTGATTTTGCCATTGCTAATACATGTATTAAGCCTTAATTAATCTATAAAAATTAAACAGGAAGTAGAATAAATAGTACAATAGCAATAAACGCTAGAATATTGACTTCCATAATCTCATTATTTTATTTCTTTTTAATTTGTAATAACGTATTTATGATTAAGAATTATGAGATCGCCTCTTTCATTCTGAGGTGATGACGAGATTGAACCATTCGAGCTAGCTTTGCTAGTAGTTCGTGGAAATGAGAGATCTTAGCCTACCGTAGGTAATTACATCACTTATGGGTGGGGTATTTTTCAAATAAATTCAAATAATTGAAGTTTTTCTATTTTGAATCACAAGTTTTATTCCATTTATTTTGGCTAGATTATATGTAATTGTATATTTACAATACAAAGGTGGGGAGTTTCCCTATATCAAAAGTAAGTAGTCAATCAAGTGAAGCAATAGGCATGTAGTCACTTGAGCTAAGCAAAAGGTATGAAGTCAGGCGATAGGTTTATCATAGCATAGAATTTATAAATTATTAAAACACTAATTGCTATCTTTCAATATCAACTTTAGGTATTTCGAAATCCTTTATTTTCTCAACCTAATCGCTTTTTTAACAAGCATCCTAGGTAATTTAATCTTATGATTCTTCATTATTTCATATGGCCATTTTTTCCTAGGTGCCTACTTTGTGTCAAGAATGTAAAGTAGGTAGGATAAGCAGTTAGTTAGATCTAGTATGGATTGTACATGGAAAGTAGTTGGAGTTGGTAGCTTTCCTAGGGTTTCCTTATCTGGGATCAACAAATCCCTCTATGATAAATAGATTCATTTTATAAGTTCTTTATTATAGGTAATTCTTATAAAGGATCCACTTTGTCCCCACAAATTTGTGCAAACAATTTTAAATTGTAGAAGATATGCAAATTTTCCCATAAAGTACTTGCTACTAGTAGCTAATGTCTTTACATGCAATATATCCCATGTAATCTTTTTTTCTTTAGTAAATTTGAACTTCCCTGCCACAATAAAATAGAAAATTTGGGTAAATATTATGTATAAAAAGGTCAACTTTTTCAATAAATAAACTACAAAAGCCAAAAGAAATAAAGAGCGAAACCATCTTCCAAAGCTCTTTTTTTCTATGTAAACTCTCAACACTTTTTAAAACTTTTCACTTTGACATTAATTAAAGTTTCTTGCATATATTTAGTGCCTTTTTCTCCCCTTTTCTCTTATGTCCCCAATATTGCTCAAAGAGAGAACTAAATTTCACTTTCATTCTTCATAGATTCTAACTACATTATATCTTGTTATCTTAAACAAAATACTAAAATCTTTCTTTTTAACCTTTAACAAACCTAAGATTTCCTTCCAAACTAGTAGCTAAATATATTTTTCTATGTGTTTCCATCTCATTTAATCTCATTACTTTTGAAAATTCAAGAGAAAAGCTAAATTTTTAACCTTTTTGCTTAAAAAACATGATTTTATTAGAAAAAGGTTATTTCATGAAATTTTGGTTAGGTTACTTGGCATCCTTAAGCACTCCCTCAGGTAACTTGTTACTTACCCTTCTTCTTTCAAGTTTTTATTAAGGAAAAATGTGATTAAAAGTATGTAATATGCTAGTATAAACATGAGTTAGAAATCACACTAGTTTAGTTAGAAGCTATGAAACTAACTAGTATAAACATGACTCTTAAATATGCTAGATTGCATAAATGCTATTAGAAGTTGCTTTATCATCTTTTGCGTAGTTTTAATAATTATTTTAGGTATCTTGTATGTTTATTAGTGTAAATACTAAGATTTATGAAGATTAGGGTATGAAAAACAAAAATTTTGATACCATGATTAGTATATATATACATAAATTTTGAGCATGTTTATGAGCCTAAAGATTATGGTTTTTGGTATTGTAAAACTAGGTATCTTAGTAAGGATAATAAATCAATTAATTTAAGGGGAAATTTTTGAAAAAGGACCATAGGTAGGAACCCTTTCTATGATGTTTCTTTAAGAAAAATCTAAGCTCGCTCTTTGAGAGTAACTTATAAGTTCCTTTTGTAAACTAAGGGAAATATATTGTAAAAATTGTAATAATTAAAGTTAGAAAAAATATGTTACATTAATATTCTAAAAAATTTTAGAGGAATTTGGACATAAATAAATTCCATAGGCTAAATTTGAATTTATGATATGAAAAATGGAATTTATATAGTTTTCTTTCTTATGCATGGTTATTGGACCATTAGAGTTGAGCTTATAAATATTTTGGACCATAATGTGACATACATGGACCTTTAAATCTAATTTAGGCTAATAAAATTTAGCTTGCTTTGGATATGAAACAAAATGTCATGGTCATGATGGTATCTTGACCATACTAGAATTTGGTGCAATGAATAAGCCTTAGAAAGGCTAGCTATATGAAAAATTTATGAATATACTTGATATAAGATTGTAGGGAAGTTAGCTTGGTGCCTAACATTTTTGAATTAAAAAAAAGAGGTATGACAAGTAGTAAGAGGCATAAAGGTGGTGGAAAAAGGGATAAGGTTGAAAGGAGCGATAAAGTGGTAACCTGTATATTAATTGCCATTTGTTTTAGTTAAAATTTAATTATCATTATAAGAATTTTAATTTATGTTCATAATTATGTAAGTACTTCTTTATCCATACATTTTACTTGTGAAAACCTATTAGAATATGTGTTTAATATTTACTTATTGAGTTTTTATACTTATTCTTTTGTATGTGGCTATTTTACGGAAAAAAGCTCCTGATGGATCCCCAATTTAACTTGTTTGTCCTTATTGTTAACTACATTATCAAGTATTATAACACTCTTATAAGAATTTATAAGTTAAAAGTAACAGTGATACTAACATTGGATGGACATGGCTTATAGTATACCATTATTATGACATTTACCCTACTAGATTGGCTACCTAACATATCGTTTCCAAATAATACTCTTATGAAGTTTCTAAAGTAGCAAGGTAGGGATCCATTAGCATTATCCATTGTTGGTCAATATCCTTCTCCTAACTAGTAAGCTATAATCTCTATTTTTAGTGATTGGGTATATAATATTAAAGGCATATATCATAGTACTAATTAACTATCTATATTGGGCCATATAGCCCAAACCATATCTACATTTTATATGATATTGATAAATTTATAATACTATGGATATAAAAGTATATTGATAGTGTATTCCTATAATCTATATACTTGCTAATTGTTAGTTATTTTTAAAAGCAACTTTGATCATATGCAAAATAATAGTTCACATATATAGAACATGCTAAGTAACCTTCGTAACAACCAGTATCAAGTTTCTCAACAGAGTTCTTTCACCACATTTTTTTATGTTAGCATAAATATATTTCACACAATACTTGTTACTCACCCAACATTAAGATTATTAAAAGAAACTTGTAATAAGGAAAAAATCATAAATCATATCATCATTTTTTTTATCATAAATACATGTGCTTAACTTTCATCATTCTATAATTAACCTACTTAACTGCAGGAATAAGATCTCACAATTTCATAAAATAAAAAACCATTGCTTAACATAAAAAAAAAGTTAAAAATAAATACATTTGTATAAGTAAATCAAAAATAATATTTTACCCTTTTATTAGTGATAAGTAAGATTTTATATACATTATTTTCTTTAATTTCGTGTCTTTTAGTGTATTATATTTGTTAAATTTCACAGAATTAGCCTTATTTTATAAATTGAGATTGATTTTACAATGTTTTAAATTTATTTGGTTAATGCTAGATTTTGATACTATTTTTATTTTTAAGCTATATTTTAAGCTTTGGATATTAGATCGAGATGATCTTTATATTATTGAAAAGTTTAAAGAAAAATATAAAATTTGGTGTTTTAGTCAAAGCTCATTTCAGACTCCTTGAAGTCCTTATTTAGTTGAGAAACTAAAGCCCTATTTTTGTCCTTACTAACCTAACTTCAATTTTTGGGCCATATCTAGAACTACAGAGGTTCAATTAATGTGAAACTAGCACTTAAATCTTCATAAGACTTAACTCTATAACTCTTATGTTGGTGGTTTACCCAAATTATATTGTTTTAATAGTCCTATACTGGTTGGAAGTTACCTGTGGGATTTTAATATTGTAATTCCTAGAGTCAATTGTTTTGTAAAAATAGGTTATAAGCTTTTAAAAATATAAAAGGCCCCATATTTATAACCATAAGAGGCATAAAATTTAAGTCCAATAGGGTTTTAAGTTAATTAGGTTAGATAGAAGGAGGTAATTTACTAGATTTTATAAATTAGATAGAATTCAATAGCACAATTTTCTCTTCTTTTCCTAGCTTTTGCATTCTCTAGTTATGGAAGGCTAAATTCAGAGTTGATTTAAGGAGTTTGAGACTCTTCTTTTTCAGATTATGAGATCATAATTTGTAATATTAATTTTTTTAATTAATTTTTCTCTTTTCTTAATTACTTTTGTTAATTTCTTAAAATTCCATGCATTGGATGTGACATAGTATAATTGGTATTCATCCTTATGATTTATGATATCTTGCTATTTTGATGTTAAATTGTAGTTAGTTAATTATAGTTTTATGCATAGAGGTAGAGGGTTAAGGGATTAATTTGGAGGTTTCTAATTTAATTTCTTAAATTAACTGAATTCTATCTTTAATTTAATTTTGATCTAACTTAAAGATTATAATGGTTACTTAATTAAGCTAATCTTAATTAATCAAATCTTAGATGATTATCTCATGTAAAGTTCTTGAATTATTGCATGAGTTCTAGGTAATTCAAGATTGAAGGATTAATTAGAAAAGTCAAATATCAATTGATCCATGATTAATCCAAACTAGAACTCTCAATTCATTGATTGGTTGTTTTATTACATTGATTTTCTTATTTATTCTTTATTTTTTGTTATGTCTTGTTTAACACATTTATTTTAATTTTGAATTACAAATCCCCTTAATTTTATGTTCTATATAATTCTGCATACTACATTCATACTGCATTCTATATTACTATTCACATTTATATTGCATTCTATTTGTACTTATTTTGTTTCTATTTCTTTTGTTTTTTTTATTTCTAGTGCATAATAAATCAAATAATTATGTAAACATTGTTAGTCATAAGTCAATTGAGAAAAGATAATTAAAGAGATCACTAAAGCTATGACCTGATTTGCTTCACTATATTACATTATTTTAAGGAAATAAAAAATAAACTAATTTTAGTGCATTTTGACGTGTAGATCAATTAGTCAAAAATAAAGAACCATTTTCTTTTTCCAAGATCTTCGAGTAGAGTTGTTGGAAACTAAGTACAAGTTTGTTTCATCTTAGACTTCACTATAGTAACTGCTAAGGAAAAATATTGATCATTGGATCCTTGGCCATTACAACCAGTAGTTGCCCTTATATAAGCCTTTCAAAGGTTAACCATCAAGTCCAATAATTGGCTTATAGGCATTTAAAACCCTTGCTTCATAGCATTTAAGCACATATAAATTCTCAAAAATTTGGGATCTCCTTCCATACTTACTCTATCTAGTAATAAATTGATTGTTAAACTAATATTAACCTTCAACATCTTTCCACTATAAACTCATAATTTTAAATCTTGCTCCTTATACTTTTTATTCATCCTTTCTAATGTTTTTCTCCTGGACAAGTATACTTTAATAACAAAAACCTCATATGTGTATTTCTTCTTTACCATTTCAATTGTATTAATAATTTTCATTCTTTGGTTATCATATGAGTTCTTCATGTTCCTTTTAGTTACCTAATTAAAAGAGGTTAAATGCTTTTTAACAATTTTAATACATGTATGCTTACTATGTAAAGTCTTAGCCAATGTGTGTTATTCCTTCCCACTTTACTCATAAAATAAGGCCATTCACAATTTTCAAATTTGCATTGGACACTACATGTTATCATGTTAGTAGACTTTATCATAATATCCTTTTCATTAGGAATGTTCCATTATTTTTAGCATTTTTAAATTCTTCAATAATGTAAATTCTCGCTTACTCTTCCACTCAAGATTTGCACTTATTTCTACAGCATTATTGAATGCACATAGCAATACATCAAAATTAATTATTACTAGTTTAATAAAAATTATGTAATATAGAGTGGCAAACCAGGTTGTACTCTAGTGATTCATTTGATATATCCTTTTTCAATTATTTACTAATAATGATTACTCAATTATGTAAGCCTTTTATGCACTAAAAACATAAGGAAGAAAAGCAAATAGAAGTGAAATAATAATTCAAATAAAATTCATACAAAATGTAAACAAAATCCAAATAATATACAAAACTAAATAAACATTGAATCAAATTGGGGGGTTTTTATCCAAAGTTAAATTAAATGTACAAAACAAAGTAAGGTATAAAAGTAAAATAGAAAGAAATTTAATATAGCAAAACAATTAATCCAAGGGTTTGAGAATACTTTGGTGTAAATTAATCATAAATTATAAAATATTTAGCCATTTTAAAAGATTTTTTAACCTTGAATTATTCGAAACCTCAACTATAATTCATGAATCTTATACTAGATGATTATTTAAGATTTGATCAATTAACATTAGTAGAATTAAGCAACCTTTATAATCTATAAATCCATATTGAAATTGATTTGAAAATAAAATTTAATTGAATTGAGGGATTAAATTAGAAAATTTTGATTTAATCTCTTAACCCTTTATGTCCACATGAAAAATTATGATTAACCGATCACAATTTAACACAAAAACTGATAAAGATTAGAAATCACAAGGTTGAATATAAATTATATCAAATTAACTTTCAATACATGTAATTTGAAGCAATCAGCACAGAGAATAAGGGAAAGAAGAAAACTAACTAGAAGAAATCAATATTACTGATAAGGATCTTATAATCCAAATAGAGATGAGTCTTAAAATATTTGAATCAATTAAAAATTTAGCCTTCCATGGCTAAAGAAGAAGAAGTCTAGAGATAGAAAATGTTATCGTCTAAAATTCTATCTAAGTGTGTTTTTACTTTTGGAGGTACAAGACCTTATATCTAACTTACGAAACTTTAAAAACCTAATGAACTTGAATCACATGCCTCCTAGAGTTACAAAGAATTGGACCTTCCTAAATTTAGAAGCCAAAAACTAATTTTACAACATAATGTATTACAAAAGTCACAATAGTAAAATTTTACAAGTTTGAATTGTATTTGATATAAGACTATCAAAACTATATAGTTTCATTAAGCTTAAAACATGAAAGTTGTAAGGCTTGGTCTTAAGAAAATTTGGATACTAGTTTCATCTTGATTAAACCTCTAGAGCTTTAGGCATAGCCTAAAAATCAAAATTGGCTTAGCTAAGATAGAAATAGAGCTTTAAATTCTCGGCTAAATTAGACCTTCTAAAAGTCCAAATTAGGCTTTGACCAAGACTTAAAAGTTGTAAAGTTTTCTTTAAGATTTCCAACAACATAAAGGTTAGCTAAATCTAGTATTTAAAGCTCAAAATATAATTAAAAATTAAAAATAGTGTAAAAATATATCATTAACTAAATAATTTCAATTTATTATAAAACTAATCCCAAATTACATAATAAGGCTAATTCTATAAAATTAAGCATATGTAACGTACTAAAAGACATAAAATGGAATGAAATAATATAAATAAAATCTTGCACATCAAATTCTCCCACACTTAGCCTTTATATGACCTTAGATAAGACATAACTTTATTAAGAACAAAAGACTTACTTTTTAAAAACTTTGAAATTACAAATCTACAACCAGGAAACAAATAAAACTAGTAAGAAATATAGCACATCATGAACAAAAATCTTGACGAACTTGAAACTGACCAACATAGCAACTTTATTCAAAAGGAGTAGATTAATATGGTAGATTCTCACAAAATTCACTCTCCAACTCTCAAGTGTTTAGGATAAGTGTTTCATTCAAGTTTATTCCATAAAATCACCTTACCATAAGCTTGCTAATAATCTAATTCTCATTACTCAATTCATATGTACAACACAAATCAAGAAGATTTTATTTAAGGTTATAATGTGGCTAAGGAAAAGGAAAGGAAAGGAAAAATGAGGATATAAAAGGATAGAAATTAAATAAATCAATAGAGCACTTAAACTAAAAATATATAAGCTAATTAAGCTAAATTTAAATTCAAATGGTCATCAACTTCTTTTTTTTCCTTTCTCTTTCTTTTTTTTATTTTTTTTCATTTCAACTAATCTTTGAACTTGAAATTGATAAATTTTAACAACATATAGACAAACTCACACACCCTTATACTTATTTAAAAATGCATCTTATAAAATTCAAATTCTCTACTAATCCCTAAGGTTAGGTAAAGATACTTATTTTTCATTAAAAAAATTGCTCATGAGCTAATAAAAAAAGAAATGGTAATTAAGCTTAAGGGGGCTTAACAAATATGAAAATTCAAGGTTAGTTATTTAGTTTTATAGCTTAAACAAAGAAAGAATGCCTTTATCATTTTTATACATGCATGTCCAAAATGTAATCTTAAAAAAAATTAAAGTAAGTTCTAGAGAAATAAATTATGGAAAAACATTATATAAGAAGGAAAGAGAATATCACAAATGTTTGACATAAGGTTTAAAATCTAACAAGGAAAGTCATACTACTAAATTCAATTCACTAATTCAAAATCTTTTAATACATCAATCAATTTCAAGAAGTAAAATCATTTATTCAATCATATTATGAATCATGTCTAACTTTAATTGAATCTTACTCATGAAAAATGCAAATTCTCCATTAATAAAAAGTAATTAAAATGACATCTAAAGATTTAAAAATAAGTGAAAAACTCACTTTTTATATATTTTTCTAGTTTTTTTCCTTAAAACCAGAAAATAAAAAACCTACTTTTTTATATATTAAATAAATACATAAAATATAAAATAATATCCTAGAAATCTCTACCTTACACTTAAATTTTACATTGTCCTTAATGTAAAGCATATTAACATTATTAAGAAATATAAAGGATAAGTGAAATAAAACAAAAAGATTAAAAAAAAAATTTTAAAAAGCTTAGGTTGCCTCCTAAAAAATATCTTTCTTTAATGTTTTTAGCTTGAAATGGCTTTAATGTCTTCAACCATGATCTATATGATGATTAACTACCTTTTTTTCTTTTAAATTGCTAATTTTTAATTCATCCATCAAAGAGATCCTTTGTAAATTAGGATCATCTAGCACAATTTCTCTATAGTATTCTTAAATTACTCTTTCTTGAATTTTCAAAATGATCATGTATAATAAATTTAACATGATTAATAAAATGGCTAGAATGATAAATAAGAAAGTATTTTTTGTTCCTCTAGAAGTCAAATCTCTCTGTGATCATTATTTTCTGTAATTTTTGAAACAACACTATTTTTATTACTTATGAATGCAAATATATCAACTTGCGTCACTTTCATAGCAAGTACATTTATGGCCATTCATACAATCTATAAATTTAGTAAATTCAGGAAATTTAGCAAGCATGTCATTATAAGTAGCATCAATATGTATATCAAAATCAATGAAGTCAAACCAATAACATCAAAAATAGCAACATCAAAACCAAAAACATTAAAAATAACAACACTAGAAACAAAATCAAAATAATTACAATGAGGGACATTTTGCACTAAAGGCTTAAAAATGTCGAGAAAGGATATAAAATTATTATGTATAGCCTTAAAAATATCCAACTTGGTTGCAACATTATTAAACTCCATGATTAATATTCCATCTTGAACATCAATCATGATTTTTCCATCTCAGAAGGTTGGCATATCTTAAATTCTATTTTATTAAATCTATGTTAACTAAAATCTATGTTAACTTTTGCTTTTCTAAGAGAATTAAAAATTTATTTTTCATTTTTAATAATCTTTGCTAGAATAACCCTTCTTGGAAAAGGAAAGGGAACAAAAAAATTAGTGGTAGGTGGGGGTATAAGGAAAAAATTAACCTTAATTTAATCATGTATTATTTCTTTTTTCTAGTTGCTTATAGTTGTTATCTTTTAGTTTATGGTTTACTTCTAGATTTGAATATGAAGATATGTCAACTTACTTAGCATTCTTAAGCATTATGGCATTCATAACTTCCTTGCCTTTTACATTACTAGAAGAATGTTGTCCAAAATCTTGTGTTTTAAGCTCACTTATGGTGAAAGATAGTTAGCTAATTTAAGCTTGCAAATTGATGTTTGTGGCTTTTGTTCTTTCCTAAAATTGTAGGTTATTTGCAGTCATTTACTTAACCAATTCTTCAAAAGATAGTTGAGAAAAAGAGGATGAAGTTACTTCTAGTTTTAGAATAAGATTAAATGAGATTCTATTATAAGCAGAAGGGTACTAAATTTGGCTTGAATTACTACCATATTTGAAGTTTGAGTTATCTTTCCAACCAAGGTATTAAGGTTACTATTAGTATTGGTATTAATTAAGCTATTGCTGGTATTATGGTTTACTTAGGAAAATGGCTGCTGTATATGCTAGAGGTTGATACTTATCATCTTGCAATGTAAGGTAGGATTCAATAGGATGAGTTACATATGAGAAAATGCCATAAAGTCTAGCAGAAGATAGAGTTTGGACTTAGTGTTGTCCCATAGCCATCTACCTAACTTGAAAAGTTAATTCATTCAATTTGTTTCCCAATCTTTGCTGGTTTAATTAGGAGAAATTCATTCCATGCATGCCTTTACTAGTAATGATAATTTTGGTTCGAAATTACTATAAGTTTATTGCCATGTTAGCTATTAAATTCTTGGTTGCTATAAGAGTTTTGTCTATCAACACTCCAACACTTGTAGCATTAATTATGCTCCTATCCATGAAAAAAAGTCATTAATAGAAATACTAGATTAGGAGACATTCACTGATTTGTTGGTATGGATAGCTTAAACATAATTTCTTAAATCTTTCTTAATACTTATACGACGTCTCACCATTCATTTGCCTTATGCCACAAATTTATTTTTTGATTACAAAGGCTCTTGAAGTAAGAAGGAACTTCTATAGGAATAACTACTTTATATCATTCTAGTAAGTGATAAAACATCATCTTATATAGTATAACCAATCCTTAGTTGCATTAACAAGTAAGAAAGGAAATGCTCTTAATTTGATGTGGTCTTTTGAAATGTCATGAGGCTTCATGGTTGAGCATACTATATTGAACTCCTTTAAATGCTTATGAAAGTCTTCACCTGTAAGGCTATGAAATATTGGAAGCAAATGTATTAAACCAGATTTAAGCTCAAAGTTAGCATTAAGTTCAAGATATTAGTTACCTAAAGGTTAGTAAGTAACATCAAGGGCAACTAATTTCTTCAATATCCTATTGTTTGCTATATTATCAGAATTGCTTAGAGGATCAGAATGAGGGGTAGCAATAATATAACTAATTATATTTTTTGTCTTAAAAAGAAAATGAAAAGTTGTATCTATTTTAGAATTAGATTTTAACAATTCACCAATAGTTCTTCTAGCCACAGAATCACTCAAAACATATATAATTAATCTATCTAGACATTTTTAAAAATTATAAGACCCCCACAGAATGAAAGCTATGACCATATAGAACCTAAAAATGTAATAAAAAATCTTTTAAAAAATAAAGAAGATGAAAATAATGGAATTATGAGCTACAAGACATAAGCCTTGATAAAAAAAATATTTTTTACCACCATAAAATTTTCTAACTTAATCTGAGCTAGTTATTTTAATACTTGTTCAAGGAGTGGACAGTAAAATATATGTAACTTGTTTTGATGAGTTAAAACCCTCTATTAAAATATGAAATGAAGTACTATATGATGAAAGAGGATAGGGAATGCAAGAAAAAGCAAGAGAATGAAAAAAAAGCAACATAATGTAAGAAAATGTAAAAAAACTAATAGATACCCTAAAATAGAAGGAAATAATAACACTAATAGATGTATAAAACTAATGAGAAAGAAATACTAACAAAATTGACTAAAATGTTTAAATAATTATGCAATACATAATTAATAAAAGATGAAAAAGAATGAATTCAAGTGAGTCCCTAACAACGGTGCCAAAATTTTAATAATGCACATCACAATATACTAATATTAATTATTGCTGATTTGATAAAAATTATACAATATAGAGTACCAAACTAGGTTATACTCTAGTGATCCATTTAATATATCCTTTCTTAATTATTTACTAATAATGATTACATTATTATTTGAGCCTTTTATGTACTAAAAATAGAAGGAAGATAAACAAATAGAAGTGAAATAAAAATTCAAATAGAATACATATAGTATGCAGATATAATTTAGACAATATGCCATCGAATGAATTTAGAACTAAATTAAGGGGTTTTGATTTGAAATTAAAATAAATGCACTAAATAAAGCAAAGTATAAAAGTAAATTAAAAAAATCAATATAGCAAAATAATAAATCTAAAAATTTGAGAGCTTTAAATGAAAGTTAATCATAGATCACAAAATATTTAATCAATCTAATTAATTTTTCAATCTTGAATTATTTAGAAACCTTGAATAATTTATGAATCCTATGTTAGATGGTCATCTTGGATTTAATAAATTAAGATTAGTAGAATTAAGTAACTAATATAATTCGTAAAGTTAGATCAAAATTGATTTGAAAATAAAATTCAATTGAAGTAAGGGATTAAACTAGAAATTTATGATTTAATCTTTTAACTCTTTGTCCCCACATGAAAAATAATGATTAGCCAATCAAAGTTCAACATAAAAATGGATAAAAAAATTACAAGATTGAATACAAATTATACTAAATTAATATTCAATACATATAATTTCAAGCAATCAGTACAAAAAATGAGGAAAAAAGAAAAATTAATTAGAAGAAGTCAACAATACTAATTAGGATCTCATAATTCAAATAAAGATAATTTTTAAAATCCTTAAATCAGTAAAAAATTTATCCTTCTTTGACTAAATAAGAAGAAGCCTAGAGAAAGAAAAGGTTATTGTTTAAAATTTTATATAAGTGTGTTCTTAATTTTGGAAGCATGAAACCTTATATCTATCTTACTAACTTTTAAAAATTTAATGAACTTGAATCATATACCTCTTAGGGTAAAAAAGAATAGAGCCTTGCCAAATTCAGAACCCCAAAACCTATTATCAAAACTAAAAGATATAGCACCATGTCTTAGAAAAATTTAAGTGCTTGTTTTATATTAATTGGACCTCTAAAGCTCCAGATATAGCCTATTAGTTTAGATAGAAATAATGTTTCAACTTCTCAACTAAATTAGGCCTTCCAGAAGTTTGAACTGGGCTTTAACAAAGACATAAAAGTTATAGTGTTTTCTTTAAGATGTCTAAAGATATAAATATTAACCAAATTTGATATCAAGAGCTTAAGATGTAGTGAAAAATCCTAAATATTGTAAAAATTTAGTATTAATTGAATAATTTCAAATCATTGTAAAACTAGCTCTAAATTACATAACAAGGCTAATTCTATAAAATTAAATATATATATAATTGATTAAGAGATATAAAATGGGAGAAAATAATATGAACAAAATTTTACACATCAATTATACATTGGATACTTTGGATGCAAAAATTCCTCAATCTGGCCTTTTGAATTTAATTCAACTGCTTAGTAACTCAATGTCATAGTCACTTTTCAATGGTTCAATAATAGGATTAAATTGTGTTAGTCTTGCTTGGAAACCTTAGTTTACACCCTTTTTAGCATTTTTTTGTAACCTTTTCTTCCATTTACTTCCCCTATTCTCTCAATATCCAAACTTTTCATCAATACCACACAAAATCCTCTGTATTTGTATCTATATTCCTATAAAGTAATTATCATCATTGTCATTTGTGCTATTGTCAAACACTATGTTCTCCATATTACTATCATCACTACTTTCTTCAAACTCTACTTCATCATTATTACTTTCATTTGCATCTTCAATCACTTCTTCAATAAAATCTTTAACTTTAACCTCATTATTCCTATGAACAACACTAATAGTACTTTAAAAAATAGATTCTATTTTTATTAACATAATACCATTTCCATGATCATGCCTATGAAAAATAAATACATCAATAATTTTCATATTCCTTCATAAAGCAATCCAAGCAAAAGTAAGTGCATCATTATCATTTTTTTATCTTAACTATCCTATGTAATTCACACTCATTCATATCATACTAGATCTTCATTATTCCTTTATACCCTTAATACTTAAGTGCGAGAACTAATTTTTGAAAGGACTACTTCTTTAATTTGCAATCTTTTAGAGAATACTTCTTACCAAAAAGGTTAGTTTTAATTAGCTCACCTTTATGGTGAATTTTCATTTAAAATGTAGCTTCATTAATGAGGTCTAATTTCAAAGTTGTAATTTATTTTACAAGTGAAACTAGTGTTATTGTAATTAATTATTGAGTATATTAAATTATAAAATATTTTCAAAATCATTATTGCATTATACTCTTACTTTGCAAATTAAAAAGTAATATTAATGTTATTTAATAGTGAAATAAAGGTTATTTAAGGGTGTTCATGGCTTTTCTCCTAATGTTATGCTTCTATTGTCACATAACTAAAAAAAAATGTGACCAAAAACCATAAAAAAATTTATAAGTTGTGGCTATAACTAAATAATAATAATTAACAATACAAAAGCCAAAACAAAGCTTTGATAGAAATAAGCAAGTATAAAGGGTAAAGGATAAGTTGATTGAGGCATGAATAAATAATGTAAAAGTTAAGACATGAATAAACACCTTCATCCCACTATATCTTCAATATAAGCTCTACCATATAATTCTTTTATCAACTCTAATGCATAAAAGTTATAAAATGACAAGAAATTGTTGAAGGAATCTTGGTGTAGATGGGTAAAAATTAGGGCTTTTACATTTCTCTTTGGTCTCAAGAAGGATGACTATTTTGTCAAAATAAATTAAAGAATTTGAAAAAAACCACATGTACATTAGTAAACTATTTACATTTGAAACTATATGGTAGTTGACTTGGTAGGTCTGCTTGGCACATTTTAAGTCCAATAAGCAATATGTTTTCCATGTCATTTGCAATTAATGGAAGGCTAATTATAGTAAGCTAATTAGAAATTGAACGAAACTATAGGTATTTAATTCAAAATATTTGAACTACAAGGACTCATTTAGAAAAAATATGAAATTTTGGTGACCTACATTTTAATTTTATCAAAATAAAAAGAAGAAAAATAGAAAAGAAAGAGAAACGAATTGAAAGGAGTAGGTTTAAGCAAGAAATGAAGAAAGGTGGGAATGCTACATGTAAGGAATTTACAACTTGTAGGAAATACATAAATAGATGAGAGATTCTTAATTTGTCAGTGGGCACACAATTTGAGCGCTTATTACCAATAATAATTAAGATAAATGCGAAATTTTTTTAATAATTTTTTAACAGCCTTTTTTTGTACTTATATTAATTCTTATTGGTAATAGACATACAAGTTGTTTACCTATTAACTAACTAAGAATTTCTTAAAGATAGGTAGATAAGTTATATAATTTATATTTTGATATTTACTTTAATAACAATTTGTAATTGATGTATATTGTCATGATTAAAATATTTATAATTATTATACTAAAAATAATAATAAATATTGGTCATTATATATTTTTAAACAATAAAAAAATTACACTTGCGTGCATTTTCTATTATACTATTTAAAGGATTTACTTTGGTATTACCTTGATGAATATGTAAATTTTATAAGGCTTTTTCATAAAATTCATAACATTTTACATGAAGTTTTCAATTTTTTCATATTCACACAAGTTATGAAATATTAGTATTCATATAAATCTTGTAGTTTTTTTTACTTGATTTTGTAACTTTTTTCATAAATCTTGCTACATAAAAAGTGAAAGTTATAGCATAAAAATTTTAGGACTTCTATAAAAAAAGTTGTAAGATTTTATAATTTTTTTCAAGATTTTATAAAAAAATTATAAAATTTATAAAAAAAAACTATAAAGATTCTATCTATACTCCTTATTTAAAGAAATGAAGAGTACTAGAGAATAAACCGTTACTTAGTGATTACTTATATTGGTTTGTATTTTAAATAGTTAATATCCTTTGAATAAGAAATTAACATGATTTATACTATAAAAAATAAGATAGAAAACATGAATACTAAATTTAAAAGTCATCAATCAAAGGATAAATCAACATTAATATCAATAGGCTACATTTTTTAAACTTTTGAGACCAATAAAATAATGGTTATTTAAATAATCAATATTTATTTTGATGTAGTGATTTTTTTACTAGTCATGAGAAATTTAAAATGACAGTTAATTTAATAATCGACATCATTTGGTCTCTATCATAATATTTTAAATTAAACTTTAAGATGTTAATGTTTTTTGTAATTGATGTTGAAAGTGAATGTGAATCATTAACTTTGAAAGAGAAAAAATTGACGTTAAAAGTGATGGTTTAGTGATATTTTTATAAATATGTTCTTAACTTGATACATATGTTTTATATTGATTTGACATCATTAATTTAAGATGTTAGATGTCAAATAGAAAAATCAACATGTAAATATTTTCTCTACTTAACTTTCATTTTATCCTGTATTCACATCACTCTTATTTATTAAAACTTACTTTTCCAATAATTACTTCAATTATCAAAATTTCTTTGGTAAGTTCTAAACCTCTACCATATTCTTTTCCATACCTAATGTTAACTTTAGACTTGTTCTAATTATTAACAAATTTTTCATGTATGTTTTCTTCCCTCATTTTTACTATATTTTTTAATATTAAGTGATTAAATTTAGTACTTTTTCTCGTTAGGATATACATGTATGTGCATAATGACGTTATGACAACCTTGTTTATCATTAGGTTTAAGATTATATTATATGTTGGCTTTGTTTATGCTTTTGGAGTTTAGACATGCTCATGATATATAGCTATTAGGGGTGATATCGATCGGTTAATAGCAGTTAAAACTATTTTTTAACCCAATCCTTCTTAATTTAAGTGTATTTTTTTTCAATTGACTAAACTTGATTGCATAACTTTAACTGAATTTAATTGATAAGTTTAGTTTTGATTGGTTAAGTTTGGTTTCGATTAGTTTAAAATATGGAAATTTTTTTTCAAAAATGCCTAAATAAATTTATTTAAAGGTTAAAACTAGTTTATAAACATATATTGATACCATAATTCCATTAATATCACTATAATAAGAAGTAATTAAGTATTAAATTACAAAAATGATCAATAAAATTTAAAATATGAATTTTTAAACAAAAAAATTAATATAAATTTTAGTTAATATTGATTAAGTTTGGTTAATAATTTTCACCAACAATTAATCGACCACTCAAAATTTGTAATTTTTTTTCATTTTTAACTGATAGTAATACATTAACCGTTCTTAACTAACTAGCTTCGAGTTCATTCAGTAGATCAGTTAAGTACGAGTTAAAATTTTTTTATCTACCTTAATAGCTATAGCATGCTCTAATTAGTGGTGTGTCTCTTTTATTAGTTTTACCATTACATGCTATTATATCTTTTTAAGATATCATATTTTTCGTATATTTCAATGATTCCATTTTCTCTATGGTTATATAAATTAGTGAAAAAGTTTATAAATCATAATGACTTACGTAATCTTAGTTTAATTTCTTGTCATGTAAGTTATGTGTTTTGTCATGCAATTTAATATAACATAGTGGAAATGAATTATATATTTTTATTATTTTTATTATTAAGTAATGTTAATGATGTGAAAAATATTTACTATTTTATTTTTTCCTATTTTATATTTCTGAGGTGTTACATGTACTTAATTTTATAGAATAGACCTTGTTTATAATTTTGGATTGATTTTATAAGTTTCTGAATTTATTTGATAAATGTTGAATTTTAACACTATTTCTATTTTTTCATCATATCTTGAGCTTTAGATGTTAGATTAAGGAAAACTTTATATTGATGGAAAGCTAAAAGAAAGAGGTGTAACTTTTATATTTTGGTTAAAGGTCAGTTCGGACTTCTTCAAGCCTTTACGTGGCTAAAAAGCTAAAGTCATGTTTCTATCCCAACTGAACTTGTTTTAGTATTTAGGTTATATATGGAGTTATAGTAGTCCGATTAACCTGAAACTAGTGCCTAAATTCTTAGAAGACATAGGCTTACAACTTTCATATTTATAGATCTTCTAAAATTCATTAATTTTATAATGTTATTCTACTTGGAAGACAAGCCTGTGGAAATTTATTGATTTATCTGGTGGAGTTAATTGACTTGTAAAACAAGTCTGTCTAGACTTTTAGAAATTAAGAAAACCTTCCTTTAGAAATTGTAATCCTAAGAATTATCTAATCCTAGTCCAATTAGGATTTAGGCTAATTAGGTTATATAAATAGGCAAGAGAGCTAAAGAGAGGATGACATTCAGAATTACAAACAGATTCATTCAATAGCCAACTCCCTTTTTCTTCTAGCTCTTTTTATTTTTCATCAATGGAAGCCTAAATTTATAGTTGATCCAAGGAGTTAAGGCTCGCTTCTTGAGTATTATGAGATCATAATTTGTAATATTAACCTTTCTTAATTAATTTTCCTATTTCTCTATTTACTTGTGTTGAAAGTTTTGAGATTCCTTGTATTAGATGTTAATTTGATATAATTGATATTCACTCTTGTGATTTTTAATTTTTTTGTTGCTTTGATATGAAATTGTGGTTGATAAATTATAGTTTTATATATAAGAACAGAGGGTTGAGGGATTAATTTAGAGATTTCTAATTTGGTTTCTCAAATCAATTGAACTTTATTCATAAATCAATTTTGATCTAGTGTAGAGATTATAATGATTGCTTAATTTAACTAATCTTAATTGATTAAATCTTAAATGATTGCCTAGCGAAGAATTCATGAATTATTGCAGGGATTTCAAATAATTCAAAGTTAAAAAATTTAATTAGAAAAAAAGTTAAATCCTAATTAATTTATGATTAATCTAATTTAGGGCTCTCAATTTCTTTGAATTAACTGTTTGATTCCCTTGAATATTCATTTGTTTTATTTTTATTTTGCTTCTTTTTAATGCTTAATTTTGTGTTTATTACATTGTTTGATTTGTGCAACTAACCCCTAATTTTAATTTTGTTCTGCATATTGCATAATATAGCATTCTACATTCAGATTCTGGTTTTGTTTCTGTGATAACTTTCATATTTTCATTGCATAAATAATTCAGAAATTGTGTATATATTGTTAGAAAAAAATCATTTAAAAAAAGATAAAATCAAAATGATTACTTGGGGTATGATCTAGTTGTGCCACTATACAACATTATTTTTCAGCAACCAATTTTAATACAATATTGGTGCATTGCGACGTGTTCATTAGTTAACTTATAACTTTTCATATGCATTATTGTACATGATTAACACTAGTTTTTCTGGAAAAATCCAAATTATGAATCCTTTTGGAAGGGCAGTTGCCCTTATCTAAAGAAACATAAGAGTCCTCATAACTTTGAAAACTAGTACCATAATGCGATCTAGAGGTGAGAAATTACATATTAAGTTCAATGAGAAATGGTTGCTAGAAGGAGAAAATGGACTAGCATATTCTAATTATGTTAGAATGGCTATGCGAGCTAAAGTATTAATAGCTTATGCTTATTAGAAGAAAGTCCCCATGAGATTCAAGAATGACGTTGAGGATAAAGTCTTAGTATGTACACTTAATTTGAATAACTTTATGTTATAGATTTGAAAAACTATATTTGTAATATGCTTACATATAATTTGATCTTTCATGTGTGTTTTTTTCTTGTTAAGTTTCTTTCATAATCCTAAGACATATAAAATCCAAGTCCAATAGGGTTTTAGGTTAATTATGTGAAATAAAAAGAGAGAACTTATTAGAATTAGGAGACTTTTAGACATGTTTAGCAAATAGTTTTTCTTTCTTTTCTTCCAATTTATGTTCTTTAGCCATGGGAGGCTAATTTTAAGGGTTGATTTAAGAAGTTTGAGGCTTTCATCTGTCAGATTATAAGATTATGATTTGTAATGTTAACTTTTTTTAATCAATTTTTCTCTTTCTCTATTTACTTGTGCTAAATTTTTGAAATTCCTTATGTTAGATGTTGATTTAGTATAATTAGTATTTATTCTTATGATTATGATATTTTGTTATTTAGATATTGAATTGTGATTAATAAATCACAATTTACACATAGGGGTAGAAGGTTGAAGGATTAATTTAGATTTTTTAAATTAATTTCCCAATTCAACTAAATTTTATCACTAAATTAATTTTGATCTAGCTTAGGAATTATAATAATTATTTAATTCTACTAATTTTAATTTGTCAAATCTTATATAGTAATCTAGTGTAGAATTCAAGAATTATTGTAGCGGTTCCAAGTAATTCAAGATTGAAAATTTAATTTGAAAAGTTAAATCTTAATTGACCTATGATCAACCTAATTAGAGTATCTTAATTCCTTAAATTGACTATTTCACTACAATGATTTTCCTTCTTACTTTTTACTTTGCATTTTCATTTTGTTTAATACATTCAATTTAATTTTGAATTACGAAACCTCTAATTTTGTGTTCTACATACTGCATTACATTGCATTCTATCAACATATTACATTTATTTTGTTGCATTCTATTTCAGCTTGTTTTCATATTCTATTTTCATATCTAATTTTGCATTTTATGTCTATATTCTACTAGAAATCCATAGTAAAAGATAATATCAATGGATCAGTAGGAGTATGATTTAGTTGTTTCACTATACTGTGTTATTTTAGCAATCTAATTTTGGTGCATTGCAATGTACTAATCAAAATTTTGGTATTGTTGCTGGGGATTCTCTTGAATTCATCTCCTCTTGCATATTACTAGCTGTATATTATAAAATTATTTAGGCATTCCAATCAGTAGTTGCATTTCTTAGTATTTGTCTTATGTTTTACAATAACTCACTTTTCTATATTTTCTTGCATTCTTTAATTTTTGCTTATTCTTCCACTTCAATTCATCATATTTTGCTCATCCCATATTTAAATTTGGTCCAAGAAAATCAATTTTACATAGTTTTGCACCTTAACTCCCTTGGAATTGTATTGGGTCTCACTAGCTTTGATTGAGTTGAAATTTTTACAAGAGGTAGTTTTTTTTGCCAAATTTCATTGTTTCGATCACTTTTTTAATTCTTTTTAAATATTTTTTATTACATTTTTAGGTTCTGCATGGTTATAGCAAAATTTCTATGGTGTTCCATAATTTTTTAAAATGTTTAGATAAGTTTATTAGATGTATTTAGGGTGATTTTTTGTATTATATTTGCATTTTAATGTTTCTATATTCTTACAGTGCTTTTATAGTCTATTTATTCTAGTGTAGTATTTGGTGTATGTCTAGAAGAACTACTAGCCATATATTAGATTTTGATTTAAAAATTGATAGAACTTTTCATTCCCTCTATAGCAATAAAGATATAAGTAGTTCTAACCTTCCTACTCCTATTATGACATTTTAGATAACTCAGAAAATATAGCAAATAATAATAGAACCTTGAAGGAATTTGCTTCTTTTGATGTTACCTATCAACCATTAAGCATCTAATATCTCGAATTAGATGCTAATATTAAACTAAAATTCAATCTAACACACTTCCATCCAAGGTTTCATGATTTTATAGGTGAAGATCCTTATAAATGTTTGAAGAAATTTTATTTGGTCTGCTCTACCATGAAGGAATTTTTGAAGATCATATTAAGCTAAAGGATTTTCCTTTTACCCTAGTTGATGCTACAAAATATTGGCTTTACTACTTGTAACTTGAATCAGTCACCTGCTAGAATGCCGTGAAGTAGCTCTCCCTTAAAAAATTTTTCCTTACTTTGAGAGCTATTGTAATAAGAAAAAAAATTTGTGGCATTAGGCAAATGAGTGGTGAGACACTAAATGAATATTAGGAAAGTTTTAAGAAGCTTTATGCTAATTGTCTACATTACTAAATTAATGAGTAGCTTATAATCTAATACTTTTATGAAGGCTTTCTTCTAATAGATAGGAGCATGATTGATACAATAAGTGGTGATACATTAATGGACAAGACTTGAGTGGTAGCCAGAGACTTAATAGTTAACATGGTAGCTAACTCCTGTAATTTAGCACCAAAATTCTCCCTACCACTAGGAGTATCCATGAGATAAGCTTTTCTTCCTATACAAATCGATAAAGAATGAAGCATAGGTTAGATGAATTAACCTCCCTAGTAAGGCAATTAACTATAGGACAACAACAATAATTCCTAGCCTTTCCTTTTACAAAACTTTATGGTATATTCTCCTACTTAAGCCATCCTACTAATGCATGCGCAATCTTACAAGAAGATAATGGCCAATACCAAGCCTATGCAATAGCAGTATTCCTAGGAAAGTCTCAATACCAGTAGCCAAACCAATACTAATAATAGCAATAACCCAAATATGATCTATATTCTAATTTTTATAACCCTAGCTGAAGGGACCATTTTAATTTCAGATATAGCAATACACTAGTCCAGTAACCAACTTAATTAGCATCATACTACAACAGTCCTTTATTCTAGCAGCAGTAACCTTCCAAGCTAATCCAATAATAGAAATTCTAGAACTAATAAGCATCCTCCCCCTTATCCTCTTAGCCATCCCTTAAAGAGTTGATCAAGCAAATGGCTACGAACAATTTATAGTTTCAACTAATGGTAGATGCTATAGTACAAGACTTGCAAGCATAAATTAGTTAACTAGCCTTCACTATAAGCGAGCTCAAATTATAAGGGTCTGATAGATTACCCTTCCAAACAATTCCTAACTCAAGAGGTAATGTTTTTACCATTATGTTAAGAAGTGGAAAGGAAGTTCATATTCCTAACAATCCTCTACCAGTAAGCTAGAAAGATAAGGAAAAATAACTAGTAGTTACTAAAGATGCTATAGAAAGCTTATTTCAAACTAACTAGAAAATAAACTAACCAGAAATAGTGCAGAAACCTATATACCTTACAAAACCACTTCCTTTCCCTAATAGAATTACATAGTTTAGGAAAATAATAAAATTTAACAAAGATAAAGAGATCTGAGAGACTTTTAGGAAGGTGGAAGTTAACATTTCACTGTTGGACGCCATCAAACAAATTTTTAATATGCTAAATTCCTTAAAGAGCTATACACACTTAAGAAAAAACTATATGGCAATAAGAAAGTGAGCTTAGGCAACCAAGCTTACCACAAAAGTGCAAAGATCTAGGGATATTTGACATACCTTATGTAATAGGCAATAATAGATTTGAACATGCCTTAATTGACTTAGAAGCTTCTATAAATGTCATACCAATGTCAATATTCTCCTCTCTACGGCTTGGTCCCCTGAAGCAAATAGGAGTTATAATCTAATTAGCTAATAGAAGTAATGCACAACCTATTAGAGTTATTGAAGATGTGCTAGTTTAAGTTAAGAAATTGATATTCCTAGTGGATTTTTACGTTTTACCTATACAAGATAAGTTTTCCAATAACCCTACACCATTGAATCTAGGAAGATCATTCCTTAAAATAGTAAAAAATAAAAATTGATGTGGACATTAACACTTTTTCCATGGAAGTTAGAGATACCATAGTGATTTTCAACATTTTTTAGGCCTTGAAATTCCATATTGAAAAACATTCTATATTTCAAATAGATATACTTAATGACCTTGTTAAAAATGCCTTTGATGATATGCTTGCTAATTTTCCTTACATTTTTGAGTCTATAGATAGTTTTGATAGTCATGAATGCACTTACTATGATGACGACAATAAGTGTGCTATATATGTTGAAATCTTTGAATTCATAAGCAAAGAAACCAGTGTTGTTCCAAAACATGCAGAATTTAATGTAGAAGATGTAGAATCTAATGTCCAATAAGAAATTCAACTTGCTAAAGTGGGTTCCACCACTAAATTAGTACCTTCTGTCATCAAGCCACTAATATTAAAGCTTAAACCTTTTTTAGAACATTTTAAATATACATTTTTAAAAGAGAATAAGGAGCTACTTATCATTATAGCAAAGAATTTGCAACCTAAACAAGAAGAGAAATTATTGTAGATTTTAAGAAATCATAAGCAAGTAATTTGATGGACACTTGTAGATATTCTTAGTATTAGCCCTTCCACTTGTATGCATCAAATTTTGCTAAAAGAAGGAGCCAAGCTAGTGAAATAATCCCAAAAAAAGATTGAACCCCTTAATTTTAGACATAGTAAAGAAGGAAATTACTAAGCTTCAGAGGTTAGTACTATATATCCAATTTCTGATAGCAAATGGGTGAGTCTAGCCTAAGTTATTCCCAAGTAAACTAGCTTAACAGTAGTGAAAAATCAAAATAATGATTTACTTCTTATAAGAGTTTAAAACAATTGGAGAGTTTGCATTAACTAAGGGAAGCTAAACTAAGTAACTATAAAGGATCACTTCTTATTACTATTCCTTAATTAAATATTAGAGAGATTAGCTAAAAAATTCCATTATTACTTCCTAGATGGTTACACTGGTTACTTCCAAATTCATATTGCTCTAGAAGATCAAGAGAAGGCAATATTAACTTCCCTTTTTAGCACTTTTACTTATAGGAGGATATCTTTTAGCCTATGCAATGCACATGGTACATTCCAAAAGTGTATGGTGAGTTTTTTTATTTTTTAAAAGATTGCATTGAAGTTTTTATGGATGATTTTTTTGTTTATAGTTCCTTTTCTCATGCATGCTTGGATAATTTTTTTAGGGTGTTGACAAATGCATTGAAATAAATCTTGTGCTAAATTTTGAGAAAATTCATTCCATGGTAAAGCATGGAATAGTTTTAGGCTATATAGTGAGTAGTAAAGACATTGAAGTAGATCCTACTAAGATTAATGTAATTATTACTTTACCTTACCCCATTTATGTGCAGAAAGTACATTTTTTTCTTAGTCATGCAAGTTTCTATAGGAGACTTATTAAAGATTTTAGCAAGATTGCCCTTCCATTATCCAAGCTGCTTTAATAAGAAGCAAAATTTAACTTTAATCAACATTGCAAGGAAGGTTTTGACAAGTTGAAGCAAGCTCTTTGATGAGAAAAATATTTACTATTTTATTTTTTCCTATTTTATATATCTTAGGTGTTGCATGTGTTTAATTTTACAGAATAGGCCTTGTTTTATAATTTTGGATTGATTTTACAAGTTTGTGAATTTATTTAGTAAATGCTAGATTTCGATACTATTTCTATTTTTTAGTCATATCTTGGGCTCTAAATCTTGTATTAAGGCAAATTTTATATTTCTGGAAAGCTAAAAAGGAGATCTATAACTTTTATATTTTGGTCAAAGCCCAGTTCGGACTCCTTTAAGCCTTTATTTGGCTGAGAAGCTAAAGCTTTGTCTTTATCCTAGCTGAACCTATTTATGTATTTAGACCATATTTAGAGCTATAGTAGTCTAATTAACCTAGAACTAGCACCCAAATTTTCATAATACATAGGCCTACAAGTTTGATGTTGATGGATTTTCTAAATTACAATGATTTCATGGTCAAAATTAGGTTGGAAGTCCGATTTATAGGAATTTCCTAATGCAGCTTCTAGAAATTTAATTTAAATAGGTCCAAGCTTCTAGAAATTTTGAAAAGCCTCATTATTGTAATTGTAATTCTAAAAGATATATAATCTTAGTTTAATAAGGTTTTAGGCTAATTAGGTTATATAAATAGGCTAAAGGGATAAAGAGAATGACACATTCAGAATTACAAATAGATTCATTCAGCACCCAGCCTTCTTCTTCTTCTAGCTCTTTTCATTCTTCATCAATGGAAGCCTAAATTTATGATTGATTCAAGGAGTTGAGGCTCCCCTCTTAAGGATTATAAGATCATGATTTGTAATGTTAATCTTTCTTAATTAATTTTTCTCTTTATCTATTTACTTATTCTGAAAGTTTTGAGATTCCTTGTGTTAGATATTGATTTGAAATAATTGATATTCACCCTTATAATTTTTTATTTCTTTGCTATTTTAATATGAAATTATGGTTGATAAATTATAGTTTTATACATAGGGATAGAGGGTTGAGGAATTAATTTGAAGGTTTCTAATTTAATTTCTTAAATTAACTGAATTCTATTCATAAATCAATTTCGATCTAGTTTAGGGATTATAGCAATTGCTTAACTCAACTAATCTTAATTAATCAAATCCTAAATGATTGTTTATCAAAGAATTCATAAATTATTGTAAGGATTCTAGATAATTCAAGGTTGAAAAATTAATTAAAAAAAATTAAATCCTAATTGATCTATGATTAATCCAATTTAGGGCTCTCAATTTCCTTGAATTAGCTGTTTAATTTCATTGAATTCTTTTCTATTTTATTTCTATTTTACTTCTATCTTTTGCTTAATTTCGTGCTTATTACATTGTTTAATTCGTGCAACCAAAGCCCTTCAATTCTAATTATGTTCTACATACAGCATACTTTGCATTTTGTTTCTATTTCTGTTTCTGCATAATATTTTGTTTCACTGCATTACCATTTTGTTTGCATTAGTTCTTCATGTTGTCATTGCATAAATAATTCAATAATTTTGCATATATTGCTACAAAATCATTTAGAAAAGATAAAATTAAAAGATCACTAGGGTACGACCTGATTGTGCCACTATTCTACATTATCTTATAACACATTAATTTTAATACAATTTTGATGCATTGCGGTGTACACATCACTCTCACCACCACTCCCATCATTTAGCTGCCATTTTTAGATTTACCTTTTAAGTTAATGTATGATGCTTTTAATTATGCAATTAGTATTATTCTTGCACAAAGAGTGAGAAAATAACCTTATGTGATTTATTATACTTTAAGAACTTTGGATGCTACCCAAGCCAATTATACCATAATAGAAAAAGAACTTTTAGTTATTATTTTTACTTTAGATAAGTTTAGATCATATTTACTTAGTTCTAAAGTGATTGTATTTTCTAATCATGTAACTTTAAAGTTCCTTTTAAAGGAACCTGAAGCAAAACTCCACTTGATTAGATGGATGTTATTTCTGTAAGAGTTTGATATTAAGATTAGAGATATGGACGAAGTTAAAAATTTAATGGCAAATCATTTAAGTAGGATTCCAAAATATATAGACACTTTTGCCGTCGACAACACCTTTTTAGATGAGTAGCTCTTGCAGCTTTACTAGATTTAAATCCTACTTAGTTGCTTATGAGTTGCTTGCATATGCTAAGAGTAGGGCTAAATATTATGTGTGGGATGATCCTTATTTATGGACGTTTTATGCTAATTAAATAATTAAGAGATGTATACATAATTTTGAATTTCATTCTATACTTGCATATTATCATATCATGCTTATGGAGGTTACTTTAGGCCTAACAGTAAGAAAAGTGTTTAATTGTGGTTTTTATTAGCCTACCTTGTTCTATTATGCTTATATGTTTTGTAAAAATTGTGAATAATGTTAAAAAATGAGAAATTTAACTTGCAAACATGAGATGCCTCAATTTTCTATGCTTTTTTATGAGTTTTTTTTATGTATAGGTATTAATTTTATAGGTCCTTTTCCCTTATTTTTTGGCTTTATTTATATTTTTCTTATTATTGGTTATGTTTCTAACTAGGTGGAAGTTAAGGCCATCAAAACTGATGATTCCAAAGTTGTTGTAGATTTTGTTAAGTCTTACATTTTTAGTAGGTTTGACATTCCATGTACTTTGATTAGTGATCAAGGGACTCATTTTTGCAATCAAGCACTTGAGGCTTTATTGAAGAAATATGTGGTTTGTTATAAAGTTTTCATATTATATTATCCCCAAACAAATGGTTAAGCAGAAATTTTTAATAGAGAAGTCAAGTTAATTTTGGAGAAAATTATGAAGCTTAATAAAAAAGATTGAAACCTTAGATTGGATAATACACTTTGGGCCCATATGACCATATACAAAACTTCTATTGGAATGTCCTCATATTGATAATTTTTAGGAAAGCATATTATTTTTCAGTGGAGTTGAAGCATAGAGTATTTTGTGCTATAAAAAATGTAACATGAAATTGAAGGCATGTGGAGAGCAAATAAAATTATAATTGCAAGAATTTAAGGAGCTTAAACTTGAAGCCTATAGGAATTCTAGGCTTTAAAAAGAGAAAACAAAGGCCTACCATGATGAGCTCTTTTTTAGAAAAACTTTTAAGATTAGTTAAAAAGTTCTATTATTTAATTCAAAGCTTAGATTGATGCTGGGTAAACTTTATTCCTATTGGAATGGGCCTTTTATTGTTATCAATATTTTTCCTTATATATAGTTAAGATCAAAAGTTTGGAGAATAACAAAGTATTCAAAGTTAATAAGTATAGACTTAAACCTTTCCATGAAGGTTTTCAAGACTAAATAGTGGAAACCATAGAGTTGAAGAGGTGAAAGCCCCAGTTTATTCTTAATGAAGGAGCTTTATGTCTAGCTGAAAATATTAAAGAAAGGCTTTTGTTAGGAAGCAACCTAAGTCATTTTAGATATTTGCTTTCTCTTACCCTTCCCTTTTATTTTTCATATCCTTTATCTTTCTTGATGTTATTTTTTATGATATTGATTTACTTTACATTGAAGATAATTTAAAATTTAAGTATGGAAGGGACATTTTTATGATTTATTTTTGAGTTTTTTATTTTCATGCTTTTCAAAGTATTCATGCTTAAAAAAATAGAAAAAAAAGAAGAAAGTCTTTTTCACTTATATTTGAGTCATTTTAGTTGCTTTTCATTGATGAGAATTTTACATTTTTATGAGTAGAATTCAATTGAAATTAGATAAGATTCATAATATGATTGAGTGAATGATTTTATTTATTGAAATTAATTAATGTAGTGATGAATTTTGAATTGGCAAATTGAAATTAGTAGCATGACTTACCTTGTGAAATTTGGAGCCTTACATTAAAAATTCATATTATTCTCTTTCCTTTTTGTATGATATTCTTTCATAATTTATTTTTTTCGAACTTGCTTTGATTTTTTTTGAGATAACATTTGTACATGCATGTATAAAAATGATAAAAGCATTCTTTCTTTGTTAAAGTTAGGGCAAAAAAAATAACCTTAAATTTTTACCTTTGTTAAGCTCCCTTGAATTTTTATTACCTTTTTTTATTAATTAACCTATGAGCATATTTTTTTTAAAAAATAAATATCTTTATTTAACCTTGGGGATTAATACAACATTTGAATTTTTATGAGATGAGCTTTTAGCTCTTGAATAAGTGTGGAGATGTGTCAGTTTATATATTATGAAAAGTCATTAAAGATTGGTTAAAAAAAGAGAAAAAAATTAAAAAAAAAAATAAAGAGAAAGAAAGGTAAAAAATTGAAAAAAAATAAGTAAATGGAAATTTTAGAAAAAAAAAGAGAAGAAATAAAGAAAGAAAGAAAAGGAAAAAAGGAAAATAAAGAAGTAGATTAGTATTTGAATTCAAATTTGGATTGTTATATGGAGTTATAATTGTTTATGATGAGCCCATATGTTTTTAATTCAGGTGCTCTATTAATTTCTTTGGTTTCTAACCTTTTATATCCTTATTTTTCTTTTCTTTTTTCCCTAGCCCTATCATATCCTAGAATAAAATCCTTTTGATTTGTATGGTGCATGTAATTTGAGTAGTGGAGATTAAATGATTAGCAAGCTTATGGTAGGATAATTTCATAGAAAGAACTTGAGTGAAACATTTATCCCAAACACTTGAGAGTTGGAGAGTGAATCTTGTAGGAATCTAATTTTTTTATTTTTTTAAATGAAATTGCTATATTAGTCAGTTTCAAGTTTGTCAAAATTTTTCTTCATGACGTGTTTATTGACTTTTATTTGTTTCTTACTTGTAGATTTGTGAATTTAGAGTTTTTGGAAAGTAAATTCTTTTATTTCTTAGTTTCAAATATAGTTATGTCTTGTTAATGACATGTAAGAGCTAAGTATAAGGAAATTTAATGAGAAAAATATTTATTATATTATTTTCTTCTATTATATGTCTCTTAGTGAGTTATATATGCTTAATTTTATAAAATTAACCTTATTTTATAATTTAGGATTGGTTTTATGATGTTTTAATTTTTTTTATTAATGCTAGATTTTAACACTATTTCTCTTTTTTAACTATATCTTAAACTCTAAATGTCAAATTGGAGTGATCTTTATACCATTGGAAAGCTTAAAGAAAGACTACGACTTTGATGTTTTGATCAAAGCTCAGTTTGTACTCTTTCAAGCCCTTATTTAGTTAAGAAGTTAAAGTCATGTCTTTATTTCAACTGAGTCAACTTCAATTTTTAGGTTATATTTGGAGTTACAAAGATCTAATTAACAAGGAACCAAAGCTAAATCTCTACAAGACCTAACTTTATAGCTTTTATGTTTATGGATTATCCAAATTACCTTGTTTTAGTGGTTTTAAACTTGTTAGAAGTTAGACTTACGAGAATTTATTACTATAACTATTAGAGTAAATTACTTTGTAAAAAATAGGTTTGGGCTTCTAAAAATTAGGAAGGCCCTATTATTGTAATCTTAAAGGACATACAATCTAGGCCTAATAAGGTTTTAGGTTAATTATATCAAATAAAAGGAGAGAACTCATTATACTCAGGAGACTTTTAGATACATTCAGTAGATAGCTTTTCTTTCTTTTCTTCTAGCTTGTGTTTTCAAGCCATGAAAGGCTAATTTTTAGAGTTAATTTAAGTAGTTTGAGACTTTTTTCCACTAGATTATCAGATTATGATTTGTAATATTAATTTTTTTATTGAATTTCCTCTTTCCCTATTTACTTATGCTAGTTTCTTAAAATTATTTTTATTAGATATTGATTTGATATAATTAGTATTTATCCTTGTGATTATGATATTTTTCTATTTTAATATTGAATTGTGATTGATAAATCATAGTTTGATACATAGGGTTGAGTGTTAAGGAATTAATTTAGAGGTTTCTAAATTAGTTTGTTAATTTAAGCAATATCTATCATTAAATTAATTTTGATCTAGCTTAAGGATTATAACAGTTGCTTAATCTTTCTAATTTTAATTAATCAAATCCTATATGATAATTTAACATTAGATTCAAGAATTATTGCAAGGGTTCCAGGAAATTCAAAGTTGAAAAATTAGTTAGAAAAGTTAAATTTTAATTAATCTATGATCAACCCAACTAGAGCATTTTATGTTCTACATACTGCATTCTACCTTGTATTCTGTCAGCATATTACATCCATTTTGTTACATTCTATTTTAGCTTGTTTTCACATTCTATTTTCATATCTAATTTTGCATTTTATGTCTAAATTTTGCTAGTAATCCATAGCAAAAGATATTATCAATGGATCACTAGAAGTATGACTTGGTTATTTCACTATATTGCATTATTTTAACAATGTAATTTTAATCTAGTTTTGGTGCATTAGGTCGTGCTAGTAAGTTGAATTTAATTATTTGTTCTTTGTTTATTGCTACAAGATAGGCCTTTCAAGGTGAGTTTGAGGTGGTTAGAAAATTTAACATACTGACTACAACTTTATGAACTAAGGAGCATCTTGATTGTATTTAGGCTATAAGGTATTGTGGCTTGAAGGAGTTCTTTAATCCATCAAGGCACCATCTAATGGGATATTTAAAATTTGATTTTAAATACCTTAAAGTGAGCATTACTAATGATGTGGCATAGAGAATTAATATAGATTAGGAGATAAAGCTACAACAGAGGGAGGAGTAACACTTGCAAGTGTAGCAGTAGTAATAAGAATAGTTTTGTGCTATAATGGAACAAATTGGTAGGATTCAAGAATTATTACAAGAATTTCAAGTAATTCAAGGTTGAAGAATTAATTAGAAAAGTTAAATTTTAATTGATCTATGATTAACCTAATTAGAGCATCTTAATTCCTTAAATTAGCTATTTCATTACAATGATTTTCCTTCTTGCTATTTACTTTGCATTTTCATTTTGTTTAATATATTCAATTTAATTTTGAATTACAAACTCCTCAATTTTATGTTCTACATACTGCATTTTGCATTGTATTCTATCAGCATATTACATCTATTCTGTTACATTTTATTTTAGCTTGTTTTTACATTCTATTTTCATATCTAATTCTACATTTTATATTTGCATTCTACTAGTAATCCATAGTAAAAGATAATATCAATGGATCACTACGAGTATGACCTGGTTGTTTTACTATATTGCATTATTTTAACAATATAATTTTAATCTAGTTTTGGTTTATTGCATCATGCTAATAAGTTGAATTTAATTATTTTTTCTTTATTTATTGCAACAAGATAGGCCTTTCAAGGTGAGTTTGAGGTAGTTAGAAATTTTAACATACTGACTACAACTTTAGGAACTAAGGAGCATTTTGATCGTGTTTAGACTATAAGGTATTGTGGCTTGAAAGAGTTCTTTAATCTATCAAGGCACCATCTAATGGGATATTTGAAAGTCGATTTTGAATTGCTTAAAGCGAGCATTATTGATAATATGGCATAGAGGGTTAATACAAATTAGGAGATAAAGCTACAACAGAAGGAGGAGTAACGTTTGCAAGCATAGTAGTAGTAACAAGAATAGTTTTATGCTATAATGGAATAGATGTGTTGCCCTAGTCGGCCTCTAAGTCCACTGCTTATTTAAAGTAATCAAATCTTATGACCAGTGCCTAGCTAGCCTAACAGGCTTCTGATTAAGAAGGGATGTGAATCCTTCTTATGACTAGCTTAAAGGATACAACAACATTTAAAGTGCCAGCCCTTATGGCATAAGTTATTCTAAAAACCATATATAAGGTAAATATTACCTTTAACTTTTATACTTTTTTATATATGTCCATGCATGAATTAAGTTTCCTATAGCGAAAGTTTATATTGTATAAAGTGAAACATGATGCGCACTAATGGTAGCAAGACCACCTTTGTGAAAGGCCATGAACGAGTGGACTTAGGTTGGTCATAAGCTTTACCATTGATCATTGCTAGATAATCAAGTTAAGATGGCAATCAACAAGCCCTTGAATCACAAGGTTGAGGTATTAGTGCCAATGATGTAGTCCAAATAGTAAAGGAAGCCCATGGGACTTTTATTGCATGGTTAACGAGCCTCATTCAAGTCTCAGTAAATATATCATCCTGTATTCTCTCTCTATTACTATATTTTTATATATTTTAAAGTTAAATTAGTATTGTTGTGTGAGATTACTAATTGATGTTATTTATGTTTTAACAATCTCCTAATAATTCTTAAAAAGTGTTGCAGGCACATCTCGATAGATTTCGTGGCAAAAATTCTTAGGCTATACTTTCTAGGGAGGCAAGAATGGTGGGATATGTAATTTGGCATACATTGATAAGTTTTCCATTGAATAGTTCTTAAGGTTTGAAGAGCTTGATATCATTTGCATCCAATTCTAGATCATGTAAGTATGTTTTATCTTCTTTAAACAAATACAAATTAATTAAAATACTATTTAAATATAAATTTAGCTCACATTAATCCTTATGCAAGTATTACCATGATCGGTAGACATAAAGAATACTACATATGGATTCTTAAATTCATATTAACTCAATAAGGCAATTTTAGAGAATTATGTAATAATGAAGGAATTTGTTATCAACGCTTTATTCTATAACCTCAAAAACTTGCTACTTCACACCATATCATGAGGGCTAAGTCTTACCTATGCAATAGTTATGATTCTTTTTCCTTAAATAGATTTTGCTAATTTATTATGTTATTATATTGTGGGTGTCATTAGATGCTTGTTGTGGTGTTCCCAAGGAAGAAAGTTATCTATTAATGTGATCCTTTATTAGGAAAAGAATGATCTATTTTGAAGAATTGCTTAGAAAAAGTTTTGATAGTTATATACAAGAAAGATATGTAATCAAATGTGAAAAATAAAAATTTAACATGAGCACTAGTGAAGGTATATATGTTGTTAATAGTAAAATTATAACATGTTACAAATGGAAGCTTATGCTTTAATAGGATCAAACTGACCTCTTATTTTATTGCAATACCTAAGATAAACCAAAAATGTGGAGTATGACTACTACATTATACACTTCAGGTGCAAATTGATACTTATTTGTGAAACCTTGACTAAGATAATCATTTGCTTATTTATAACTCCTCATATGTTTAATTAATTGATTTTGGTGCTAACATGTTAATTATATATAAATTACAATGCTTTAAAAACCAGCCCAAACATATGCTTAAGAAAAGCTTAATGAAATTAGAAAGATTTGAGTAAGATATGCCATCAAGATTGGAGCTCAATCATAATGAATGGTTTTGGGTGTTCTTAAATATAACTAACAGTTGTAATTATAAATAAATTATTGACACAGTTAGTTTGGTTGTGATTAAACTTGTTATAAATGAGTTGTTAATAGTTGGTTTGATTGTAAATTACATATTGTAACATTTTATATTTTAATGTGTAAATGAACGTTCAAAAAATTTATACAAAAGCTTCTACAATTAACTGCATTATTTTCAATTTTTATCTCATTCTACAAGTATTAATTAGTTATTTTAGATTTTGGTTTTGGAGTTATCAATCAATTGTTTCTAATGGGAGCTTTAAAAAAATTTATTCTGTGTGACAAGATGTTAGTTTTTAACTTAAAATCAACATCTTTAATGTTATAATGTCGTTCATTAATAAGAAAATGAATGCTTTATGTTTATTAGTAGGATGCCATTGTTATTATTTAAATATTGGTGTTTTGTTAATAATCAATGTCATTCTTTTTATTCACATGATGACATTATTGTCATTTACTCATTGGTTATTTATCTATAACTAACGTCTAAACTTTGACCAAGTTGAAAATATAAGAAGTAAGGCACTTGTACTAATTGCAAATTTCATCGCAAAGCTATCAAAAAGAGTAAAGCTCTAACCTTAATTGCAAATTTCATGGCATAGTTATGTTAAACCCTAAAATAATTCTTTTGGTATGCTTCTTCCAATTTGAAGATAATTCTCATTAGTATTGTATTTTTTATCATTATATTTTTTTTGTAGGAATAAAGTTTTGTATACTAATCACTAAATTTATGGGGTTACATATTCACTGGAAAAAACGTATGATTTAAAAAATAAGGGTTTGTTTAGTTTAATTTTTTTTGTTTTTATAATTTAGTTTCTAATTTCATCATTTACCATATTTTATTGGTTATCATTTTGATGTAGGTTTTCTATGATTGGATTAGTAAGAAATTTGATTTCATTCTTCTTCTTTAGCATTCATTCATTTTGTCTACTATATATTTATATGAAATACATACCATCATTTTTTAAAAATTTAATAAATGCTAATTGTATTTATAAAGATTCGATCCAAGCATGCTTTTCTAGGAAATGCCAACCTCATATATTAAATAACAAATATTAAGATAAAATTTAGCGTAGCATCCATCTATGATTGGAATATTGTATATAACTTCTCATAGTTTTCAAAATATTGTTACCAAATTTTTTCCTTATAATTGCTGTCAATGGAATTTTATAGAGTCATAGGAGATATTGTACTCTATTTTTGAGCATGATGTTTTGCAAGGCAAAATACAACAAGAATAGGGAAAATCAGGGAAAGAGGAATTGGCACAGGATGTTATGATTGGGAGAAAGGATTTGGAAGAGTGGAATTAGAGGAGGCAAAGGAGGTTAAGGTTAGGTAGGGCAAAACATACCATATTGATTATTTATAAAAGTTGAAGTGATATATTTGAAATTAGAATTTTTTAATAAAAATTGATGTTAAGTGTCATTTCATTAACACTAATAAATAATATGACGTTAATTTTTTATAAATATATTAATTAACATTATTGTCATTTTTTACGATGGTTATACAACAAATGTTAAATTTGATATACAACATTGCTCCATTGAATGTCAACCATAAATAAATATTTAATTCTCTAAACACCTGACATTAATCATTTATTCTGTAGTAGTAACAACAACTTATTTTTCAAATTAGGTGCAATTTTCATAGGCTTTAAATTTCAAGCTCTTTCACCCACTTAATGTTATAATGTAATGTGGTGGGGAAAATTATTTTCCAATATAATGCTATTTCAAAAGTATTTTTGGAGATGTTATTAATTCTATATTTTTTTTAAAAAAAAAAGGTTAAAGTAAAGTTACTTAAAGTACCACCATTCATTTGGATTGGAGTTATCTAAGCAACTCTAAGACTTTTTTTATATTTTTTATGCCGTAGGCTAAAAAGAGAGTATATTTTTTTCCAATATGACATATTTGTAGTGTGTTAGACTTCGTGATTACCATATTTATTTAAACTTCAACATAATAAAAATTAATTTATCATTTTAAGAAATCATTTTAGTAACTATATTTCTCTAACCATACTATTAATTAATTATTATAACCAATCATAGTTGTTAACTAACAAAAAAAATTGTTACAAAATTATCTATTTAGTAAATTTCATTTACCAAATAAATTTTTAAATCATAAATAATTCTCATAAATTAGTAGTAAACAAATATTATGTACAAATTCTACAAGGTGGTATGAATAATTTTTATATTCATTTAATAACTTTAGCATCAAGAAAATTTTAAAATAATATTACAAATTACAACTTATAATATCCAAAGTAGAAAGCATCAAGAAAATTTTAAACAAAATGAAAGAGATATATATATATATATATATATATATATATATATATATATATATATATATATATATCTTTCAAAAAATTTTAAAAATATGACAAATCTTTTTAAATTTTAGAAACTAGCTTGAAAATTTATTTAAAAATATTAATTTTTTATTAAAGCAATTTTATAAGTCTTTAAATATTAAAATAGATTTGTCATATTTTTCTATAGATTTTTAGAATATGTTTATATCTAATGCATGCTTTCTATTAAATTGTAATATGTAATATTATTTTAAGATTTTTTATTATGCTAAAATTATTAAACAAATATAAAAAAAGTATTTAACTTTATGTTGTTTATATCAACTTGTAAAACTTGAACATATTAATGGAATTGAAATGATATTTGAATTGATTAGAAAATCGTTTCAATTGACTAGAATCTACCACTTGAATGAATCTTGTGAAATTATATTGAATATTTGACAATACATTTCGTACCTTGCTAAAAAATTGATCCTTGTTTACCAACCATACATTTTCTAATAAAGTTTAATTCTTTCTCGATATGTTCCTTAAAAAATTCAATTTGTGTGGTTTTTTCTCTCAACCCTACCTAACAAAGAGATCTTGACGAAATTATCACATATGAAATTGAGTATAATTTTACAAAGAAATAGCTTACTTGTTTCTCAAGCAGAGATGAGAAACATGTTCAATATCATTTAATTGAATAGTTGACACAACACTTATTAATCAATGTGTACTATTTATATATTAGAAATTTATATAGTAAATGAAATTTATTTAATAGGTAATTTTGTGTGAGATTTTTTAATTTATTAACAATATCATGTGGTTGTACCTATAAAATAATAATATAATCAAATAAATGTAGACATTAAAGTGATCTATTACAATAATAAATCAATTTTCATTGTATTGACATTTAAATGAATACAATAATTAAAAAATATTTTTTTAATAATACATTGTAATATGTACTCTCTCGCTATTGTAGAATGTTGAGTTCGAGCTATAATTACTGCTCAAAGGACTAGTTGTCATCATATCCAATATTAATAGTTTCAAAAATCCTTTATTTTTTTTTATTAACCACATATTAATAACCAAACAATCTAATATGTTGTAAAAAATGATGGAGTTACCTTTGGTCCTTCGGAATTACTTTGAGTAATTCCATCCTTTCTTCCTGCTTATAAAATAATTACATAAGCAAAAAAAAACTTGAAAAATTGTTAGCATTATTTAAAATAACTTTATTTTAAAGGAATGACGTTAATATAAGTAACTCTACTATAATTTTTGTAAAGAAAGAAACTATATTATTTTCATAATAGTTTTAACATAGTATTATATTAAGAAATAATTTTCTGTACAACATTATGTGAAGCTATGTTTTATGGTTCTTTATACTTATTGTATTTTATGAAACTTATAAAATTGTTTTTTCTTAAATTATTAAGGAGGAAGAAAGTTGGGAATTCTTAACCTTGTCAATCTTTTTAGAGATATGGATTGAAAATTTTGTTTTATTAAAAGCCTTTATAAAAGATTTAATAGTTTTATTTCTTATTATATTTGAAATTCAAATTCCAAAAGTATATATACATTAAATAAATTATAACTCAAATTATTATTAGAAAGAACTTTAAATGTAAAATTCTAAAAAATAATTTTTAATTAAGCTTATTTTAATTTTCAAAATAACTTTTTCAATCCGTTATACAATATAAAAATAAGTTTCGAATTGTCAACTAATACAATAAATTATCTTGACACTAAATATTTCTCCCTTGGTGTGTTTGATCACTCGTTGAAAGAAAAAGAAAAAGAAATTGTTTTACTCATATGACAGTAAGTCTGGTATGAAATTTGCGGTTACAACGAGCAAAGAAATTCTTCCTCCAATTATAACATCTTCTTTAGTAATTTTTAATAAATAAAAAATTATTAATTTCATTATCTATTGAACAAATTTATAAAATTCATGTACTTCAAAAATATGATTTTTAATTTTTGAAATATTAAAATTTATAAAAATTAATAATTGCTTTTATTTATTAATTATAGTTAAAGAGACATATTATAATTAAGAAATATAAGCATTTTTTCCCATGTCTAGTAACAACTCGGATGACTCAGATCCGATGCGGCTACACAGAATCCAATATTGCTGCTGATGTGGCTTGAAAATCTTAGCCACCACGTAATTACCACGTCGTTTTTTTCTCAAACTCTCAATGATCTCTATATTTTTCTTCAAAACTTATCCATAAATTTCTCTTTTAAAATAAAAGAATTTTTTTCTTAAAATAACATCTAAAAATTATTTCAAAAGATATTTAATGAGATGTTTATTATTTTTATATTTAATTAAATTAATTTATTTTCATTCTAAATTTAATATATATTATAATTATTTAATTTTTAATTTTAATAAATAATTTTTTTTCATAATATATTAATAAATTATATTTAATATTTACATTAAAATTTTATAATTATTTATTTTTCTTTAAATATATTTTATATTCTTAATAAATTATCTATGTAAGTTCATATTGTAAATTGTTATAATATTCTTATATAATTACATAATATTATTTGATACGTAAATTATTTACATATTTAATTCCTTTTATATGATGCACTTTTGGATGTTATCTAAATTTAATTTAATAAATTCTATCGCATTTTATGGATGAGTTATGATTTTAAAAAGAAATTAGATTTTTTGGATAATGTTATATTTCAACCCTATTTTAGTTTTTAAGCCATATCTAGAGTTATAGATATCGGATTGAGTCATTCTTTATGTAGATCAAAAGTTAAGAAATTTTTTTACAACTTTTATATTTTAAGAAAAATCCAGTTCAACCTTTAAGGACATCAAATATTACTTAGAAATTGAAACAGTGGTTCTGGCCAAGTCTGACCTTTACCCACTAATTTGACTATAACTAGAGTTATAGATGTCAAATTTGGTAGTTCTTTAATGTGTTTTAAAGTTAAGATTTAGCTCTACAACTTTCATACCGATTGAAAAATGTGAATTAAGAGTTTTGATTACCAAAAGTTAGCTATAATCTAGAGACTAGTTGTTGCGAGAATTAAGATTGATAGCTAATGGTCAAAGATGGTAGCTAATGATCAAAATTGAAGGTTAGGCAAGTGAAATCCTTACACACACTCATCTATAAATAGCAAGGAGTAGAAGACATATGGGGGGATGATATTAGAGAGTAGTTTAATTCATGCATTTTTAGTTCTTCTTGTATATATCCTAAATGGAAGGCTAAATAATCCTCCTATATTGATGGTTTTACCTCCTACATGGATGGATATGATTTCTATTTTCATGCATTTGTAATTGTATCTTTATGTTTTTATCATAAATGTGATAATATTTTTATTTTATTTTAAGTTTATTTTTAATTTCATTATGTCCTAAATCTTCATCTTCTTAAGGTGATGATAATTATTATTCTTAATGTTTTCAATTGATTAGTCACATTTTGAATGAACTCAATATGCATGTTGAGACTGAAAGAATATATATGTGTATGGATCCTATAATTAAAATTATAAACTGCATATAAAATAGGAATATATTCATATGATTTGTATAGTCTTAATGAGTTCCATAAATCTTAATGCATAATTAGTTACCTTAATTCACATAAGAATATAGTGAATTAGCAATTAATGATAGAATTACATGACCTTGGAAGAGGCTGGTAATTAATTTAGAAAAATTCGATAATCAATTAATGGGGTTAAAATTGGATTAGAATAAATAGATGATTCGATTCAAAATTATTAAGTGAAGTCTGATCCCTAGGACTTTCATTTATATTTGTCTTTACTCTAATTGCATTTATATTCATTTTAATTACTTTACATAAATTTTTATTTAATTACTTCAATTCATGATTAATTGATTCGCCAAGTAGTGTTAAGATTATCACTTTATTACTTATTTACGATAGTGTTTATTTGCGCTAATTGATAAACAATTTCATACGTAACATTATTATAATTACAATCTTCATATTTATTTATCTATATCTTCCTTTAAACTCTTCCACTTACAAATTTCTTTTCTGTAGCAACTTTTAAAAAAAATTATATTAAAGAACATTTAATGAATGTTATTTTTATATTTTATTAGATTAATTTATATTCTTTCTAAATTTAATATATAATAATTTTTTAATTTTAAATAAATGGGAAAAATTTAGAACCTACTAATAAGTGATATTTAATTAATATTTATATTTTATTCAAATATATTTTATATTTCCAATAAACTATTTATATAAGCTTACATCACAAATCATTACAATTATCTTGCATATTTATCAAATATTATTATAATTATAATACTCATATGAGCATATATTTTATATTTATTATCACTTTATTTTACTAAAATTAATTTTATTTATAGTAAATATATATTTAAATTTTATATTATAAATATATTTTTGAAATATTTTATTTACAATGCTATCTTCTCATATTGTTAGTTAAATTTAATAATTATTATAATAAAATTTTCACTTCATTTTAAATTATATTAAACTTTAAATTGTTAATATCATTTTATTAATATTCTTATTAATTAATATTTCAAAATCACCAAATTTAAAATTATTTCTAGGTAGAATATTTGAGTAATGTAACATAACTATTTTTTATTTAAATATATTTTATATTCTTGATAAATTATTTATATATGCTTATATTGTAAATTGTTATAGTGTTGAAGCAAAACAAGGCATAATATATTTATTAGTAAAAAAGGAGATTATTGTATTTTTTAAATTAATTTTAAAAATATAGGTTTGATAAAATTAAGGATATGAGCTCTTAGGTTTTAGTTTTCCTATTTGATTATTGATTTCAATATCTTACATTAAATTATTTTATAAAATAGAATATTTTTATATAAAAATTAGAAAAGGAGGGTAACATGTGTATTTAAATACATATATAACTTTATATTTTTAATTATAATTTTTTAATTGTACAAATTACATTAACCTTATAATAAACTTTTGATAATATTTATTTATAAAATATGGAACGTGTGCATATATATATTATCTAAATAAAAATAGAGTATTTATTATCAATTAGATTTAAATTTAATTTATTATTAATGTGAATAATATCACTTACTCATAAAAAATTTTAATATTATATTAGTATTGAAAATTCAGTATTACTTATATATAAATTTTTACAAGTATATTAATTTTCTTATAAAATTCAATTATAAGATACATCTCAATGTATTTTAAGAAAGAAGAAATCAAATTTGACGTTGAAAATTGAAAAACTAAGTAAAAAAAATGTATGTAAGTAGTGCTTAGTTTCTCATGCTAATTTAGCATTGAAATTTTTTTCACATTCAAATGTTGTCATGTTCATAAAATCCATTTTTTTTTACAATTAGTAGGACATTATTAATAATTTAAATTTGACATATTATTACTATAAAATATTTTATACTATTAATAAATAAAAAACAATATCTTATAAAAATTAATATTAATTAGAATTTTTTATCAATAATAAAAAATTTTAATAATTTTTTAATGATATGATAACACATAGATGAATGATAGTATGCAAATAAATTAAAATTAATTTACACTAACAATAGATCAAATAGAAATCTAGTTATTAATTACTATTATTTTTAATAATATATCATAATTAATGAAGTATAAAAATAAACTGAAAGGAGAAAACTTAAGAAAAAATCTATAGATATATTTATTTCCTAGTAACTAATTAAAATTTCTAATAAAATTTTATACATAAATTTAATTTCTAGTAATTAATTAGTAATTATATTTGTTGAGTTATAATTATTAGTGGTAAAATAAAAAAGAAATACACGTGTAAAATTTTGATTAGGAATTTTACAATAAACATTTATGAAACTTTACCTAAATGGTTTCCAAGCCAAAATGCCTTTCAACAATAATATCTTTTAAAAAATATGATAATATAAATTAAAGATTTACACTATCTTAAAAAAAAAATGTAATATGCTTTATTAACACATATACACAAACACATGTATATGTTTGTATGTATGTATAACAAATTAGAAAAAATTATAATAAATTAATTTAATGGTATAAATTTTAATAAGTACTTTATATAAACTCTTAAACATATAAAAAAATATACATTATTTACGAGTATTATAAATATAATCTAACATTGTCAAATATTTTTTAAAAAATATTAAATTAAAATATAAGTGTTAATATAAAAGATTTTTTTAGTTTTAACGATTAAGAATTTATCCTAACATTATTTTATCAGTCTTTATTCACTATGCATGAAGTCAATAACCTTATCCAAATTTTAGGTATAAAAGGAAATTTATGGATAAACTATATAACTCATTTAAAATTTTTTGAATGCGATATAAATTTTGATATATAATTTAGAGTTTAAATTTAATATATTATTAATATAAAATAATTTATATTATCACAAATGAGAATAAGATACGTTATTAAATAAATAATATTAACTAAAAATTGCAAGAGCAATGAAAACTTTTTAATAATTATTTTATTGAAATGATAAACGATAATGTGACGTTGATTTATAATAAGAATAAATCAAATTTAAAATCCGTAGATTATATTGGATTATCATATCAAATTAAATGAGGTCCCAAAAAAAAAAAATGTAAAACACTCCTGAGGTTAAAATGGCCAAGCAAATATACCAGGCTTAATTACGTTTTTTTGTCTCCTAACATATAAATCCGCATTTGATCCCTTAAAAAAATAATTCAATTTTGGTCTCAAATATTAAATAGATTCATATTGGATCTGCATTGCTAACGGTTGTCGAGTTTGGGATGGTTAATCCTAGTTGGCACTGTGAACGAACTTCACCTAATAGCAGTTCAACTTCGGTCTTGTCAGATACAAGCATTTTCCTTATGATAATTTCATTGGAAAATTTAGTATTGCATCACATACAAATACAGCAAAATTAAAAGAAAGCAAATTAATTTATTTTTAAAAAAATTAAAAAAATATATATTTAGAAAAATGATTTTACCTCTCCCTCGATTATGTGCATTTTAAAACTTCAATTAAAACATCTAAGTATATTTCCTTTTCCCTTTGTTTGATGTACTAAAAAATAAAATTTATTTCATTTCATTTAAAAAAATAATTTCATTTTATTTTTAAATAAATATTTTTATTTAGAATAAATCATATAAAATATAATTTTATTTCACTTTAAAATGAATTCTTTTATTTGAAACTTTATGAAAACTTATAAAATTTATTTCAAATATTTATATTTATAATATAATCCTTAAAGAGAGTGAGAGAGAAAATTCAAAGAGAAAGAGGGAAATAACTATTAATAACTTAAAAAATTAAAGATAAAATTATTTAATAAAAATATTACATTTGAAATGAAACAAATTTCTATCATATCTTATCTATTTTTATAAAATTTTAAAATAGCAATAATGTAAGTAAAATAAAATTTTAAAATAAAATAAAATTTGAAAATTTAAACCTTAACATGATATTTTGGTAGAATTCATTTGTGTGAAACAAAGGGTTAAGAATCTATACAATCAGCGTCCACTCTACACACCTTCATGCTAGTATCGATGAATGACAATTTTAGAGAGAAAGGGAAAAGAGAAAATAATTTTTTGCTCTTAACTCAAAACATGAGTATGCAAGTTTAGTGGCTAATATGTTATTCTTAGGATATTTTACAACTCTTGCAAACCTCTTTTTATAATCATTTTGTGACTTGTCCATTAGAATGTTAAAAGAATTTTTAGGAATCTTGATAAAAATAAATTATATTTAAAAATTGCTTAATAAATAAATAAATAATTTATTTATTTATTTATAAAACATTCCTTGATGAAATAAATTAATAAATAAATTTTTTTCAATCAACTATCTTATAATTAAATTATCAATTATTTTTTATAATTGAATTATTCTCTCTAGATAATAAAATTAATTTCATTAATTCTAAATTTCAAAATTCATGATTAATATATAGAAATATGTCATGAACTGGTTAAAATTAATTCTAAAAATGAACTTTTTTAATTAGAATTAATATTATGTATAATTCTTTTATCATACAATATCCTGATTAGACTTAGAATATGATAATTAGTTGAAATTCTAATCATTTAATTACAATATATTAAATTTGGTATTCATAATTTATTATGTAAAACTCATGACAAAATTTATGTAAGGTGTCAAGGAAGCAACTCACAATAGAAGCTGCTCGGAAATTTGCTCGGGCAACTAGAGGAGCTAAAAAGCTTTATCGATTCAAACTAACGACGATGGTACAGAGAGAAAGCAACAAGTATCAGAAAAGCACGAAATTTCTTCTTTACAAGAAGCTTCCTTTTCAAATGCTCGTTAGAGAAAATGCATAAAATTTCAAGGTGTTTCTTTGGATCCGAAGTAGTATCGTCGCTGCAATGCAGGAACTCACCGAGGCTTACCTTGATTTGTTGGAGGACATTAACCTTTGCTTTATTCATGCTGAGTGAGTGGTGTTAAATTTTTTATTGTAGACTTTTTAATTTAATAATAAAATAAGATATAAAAAAATTTAGTTCAATATTAAAGTAATTGAATAATTTGGATCCAGTGGTAATCTAACCTAATTAATATAGTAATGGGTTATTCTCGATAATCAGTGGATTCATTAATAAGAATTGCCACTTCTAAACTCTATAATTGATTTTGAACATTTCTCATCAATATTAGAAAGTTTTCTCATCAAAATGTAGAATTGATAGGAGTAATAAATTCTTATTAGAATTCGTAATCAAGACTGATCATAAATAGTTTGTGACTTGTAATAAATCTCAATTTTATTTTCGTTTAAAATAAATTCATCAGATAATGATAAATTTTTTCTTACATTTAATATTATTCTTTTCACATGATTAAATTTGATATATTATTTTTATAAAATTTAATTTTAACAATTAGTATTGGAACCTTGAATCATACAGATAGAATATATTATTACGTGAATTTAAGAATAAAATTTATTTTTATAATTTTATATCTTGTGATAAATGTATTCTAGATAGAATTTCGTTATGAATTTCAGAATATATCATAACCTTTCATATATATTTATTTTTTTGTTATATATATTATTTTGTTCTTTATGAATGTTCTACATATTATATGTGAAAAAAATTTATGTATTTATATTTCATCCATGATTGGTTTTTACATATATTTTGGATGAATTTGTTTGAATATGAAATATTATAATTTTTATATGCAAATATATTTTTCGTTGGTAAATTATGATGCAATTATATATGCATATGTATTTTGTGATTGAATTTTTGATTTGGAAAATTACAGATTCATTAATTTTTATTTTTATTAAAAATTTATGTTATTTTTAACTTTTGAAATACAAAATTGTTAGAATTTATAATAATTTCTTATTTTCTAATAATAAATTAATAAAAAAATTAACTTGCATCTAGCCCGGGTTTTTTTGGCCTATGAGGCTTTATACTCCGCTTCTTTCTAGATGAATCTAGATTTAATATTCTTTTGGTCTCTCCTTCAATTTTCTTTTGACGTGGTGAAATTTGTTTACGTGGTGAAATTTGTTTTGAAACTTACTTCATTCGGTTATATAAAATAGGTTCAAGACATTTTTTTATTTATGCATATTTAGGTTTTGTTTGAAGAATTTCAATTCATTCATAATAAATTTTTTAATGGTGTTTGAACATTAATAATAATAATAATAATAAACATGCATTTTTTTTACTCCACTCTTCGAGGCAATTTTTTGAGATATTTTAAAGATTTTTTAAATAATTTTTTTAATTATTTTTCCTATTTAATTTGAATAGCCAATTAATTTTATTTTAGCTTGAAATTTTTACTATAACATTCTTAAATTTTAGGTTTCCACATATATTTTTGTGGAATTTTTTAGACATTGTTTGATTTATTAATTATTTTTCTATGTTTATGTATGCAGAGGAAAATAATTTTAGAAAATTATTTGGGCTTATGTTATACCAAAAAATTTCATGTAATTGTGAGCTCATGAATAAAATTTTGTTCATTATATAAAATTAGTGGTTAACTTAAGAGAGTATCATATTAATAATATTTTAATATCATATCGGTATAATATTATTAATATGATTTGTTGGTAATAATATAAGTGTAGGAATAAGTATTATATTTTTAGAATTTTCATCATCTTATTGGTGTTAAAATTTTAGGAATATGATATCTAGTCCTTATATTATATTATAGGATCTTTAATATACTATCGGTATTGAATCTTATAATATAATATTGAGTTCAATTGTATAGTTTACTGAGAAAAATTCTAACATAACTAAGGTTAAACATACATTAATATTTTAAAATTTATTTCCTCAACTCTTTTACTTATGCAATTAAGACATTAATAGGACTAATCATGAAGATTAGTTTAAATCATTAAAGTTATATCTAGCAATCTCTAATCTTGGTCTGGCAATTAGAGAAGCAGAACCTTAAATTAACGCTAAATCTATAGCAAATTAAAAGAATTATCATGAAAAATGGATCCATTCTAATAGAATGTGTTTAATAGTAATGAAATATACAATGGACAAAACAAAAAGAGAGAGCATTCTTAAAATAACAAATGCAAAAATTTCCTAGATTCTGTAGCTGAAAATTACAAAAAGTTTGATACGGTTGAAAAAGGATAATATCTTTCATTACTTGAGAAATCAATATATGATGGTATCAGTAGGATGAGAGAGCATATTCTAAGATTGGTTAACTATTACAAAAAGTCAAAAACCATGCAAGTTGATATGGGAGAAAGTTATTTAACTTGGCATATATTGGAGTCTCTTCCACCTTAATTTGATGATATGAAAATCTCTTATAATACTTAGAAATTAGAATGGACTATTAATGAATTGATTTCAATTGTTACATAGGTAGAGGAAGATATGAAGAAAGGAAAGGCTTAGGTAGTAAATTATATATCTCATGGCTCACATTCAAATCATAGTGGAAAGTTTAATTAGAAAGATAATAAGGGACACTATAACCATAGGAAAAAGAAGGGTAAGAAAGGTGAATTTAGTGGACAATAACGCTATAAACCTAATAAACCCAATCAAGTTATTCAATGCGAAAATTGAACTGAAACTAAGGAAACAAATAAATTATATTAATTTTAATAGAGATGGTGAGTATTATGGTAGGTATGATAAAATAGGAAGAAACGTTAGTCCTTTTGCGAGATACCTACAAGATTATGGAATTCAAGCAAGTTATATCGGCCTAGTACACTAGAGCAAAATGGAATTGTAAAAGAAGGAATAAAACTCTTATGAACGTGGTGAGATGCATGTTAGCTTATACTTCATTGCCTTAATTCTTATGGGGTGATGCATTGAGAACAATGGCATACATTTGAAATTAGGTTCCTAGTGAGTTAGTACCTAGGACCTTTTACAAACTATTATACGATAAGAAGCCTAATTTGAGGTATTTTTTAGTTTAGGGTTGCAAAGCTGAAGTAAAGTCATACATTCCATCCATAAGGAAACTTGATTTGAAAACTATTAGTGGATATTTCATTGGATACTGCAATGGCTTGGGGGAAAGTAGATTTTACTGTCCAACTCATTTAATTAGAGTAATTAAGTTTGATTGAGCCATCTATTTTGAAGATGAGTTAGATAGTGAGAGCTAAATACCATGTATTATGGATTTCTCTGAAGATAAAATAATTGTTCTATTAGCACTAACATTAGGAAAATCATCTTCTATTACTCCACCAATTGATCCAGTATAGCTAATGGTAAAAGATGTTGATCCAGATGAAATAAATGAAGAAATTTCACTAAGAAGATCTTAAAGAGTTCACAGATCAACAATTCCTAATGATTATCTTGTATATCTACAAGAGTATGAATATGATATTAATGATGATACTAATCTTACGACATTTTCTTAAGCTATGTTCAATTTAAATAGTTTTGATTAAATAAATATTATGAAGGATGAGTTAGCTTTAATACATAAGGATTAAGTGTGGGATTTAATAGAGCTTCTTGTAAGTTATAAGTTAGTTAGATGTAAATAGGTCTTCAAGACCAAAAAGGGTACTCGAGGTAAAGTTGAAAGATACAAGGCCAAATTAGTAGTAAAAGGCTACACCTAAAAGGAAGGTATAGACTATAAAGAAACCTTTTCACTAGTTTCAACCAAAAACTCATTTAGTATTATGATGGCTTTGGTAGCTTATTTTAATTTAGAATTGCATCAAATGGATGTAAAAATAACCTTCTTGGATGGTGATTTAACAAAGATTGCTTATATGAACTAGTTAGATGGTTTCCAAGAGAAAGGAAAGAAATATCTTGTATGCCAACTTAAAAAGTCCATTTATGACTTAAAATAAACTTTTAGATAGTGGTACCTCAAGTTTGATGAGGTGGTAACTTTTTTCAGATTCAAGGAATATGCAGTGGACCAATATATTTATATGTTGATGAGTGCGGGTGGTTTTGTTATTTTGGTATTATATGTAGATGACATTCTCCTTACAAGCAATGATATGAATTTATGGTCTGAGATAAAATAAATGTTATCCAAATATTTTGATATGAAAAATCTTGGAGATGCCTTTCATATTCTAGGGATAGAGATTCACTGTGACAGATCTCAAGGTTTGCTTGGTTTGTCTCGTAAAACTTATATTGAGAAAGTACTGAAGAGGTTCAATATGTCAACCTGCTCTTAAGTTTCCACACCTATTTCAAAAGGGAAAATTTTCCCTAAGTTCCAGTGTCCTTAAAATCATATTTAAATAGAAGTAATGAAAAATGTCTCATATGCATTGGTTGTCAATAATCCAATGTATACTTAAGTATGTATATATTTTGATATAACTTATGCTATTGGTGCACTGATGAGATACTTGAGTAATTTTGGTCAAAGACATTGGACTGCTGCAAAGAGAGCTATGAGGTACCCATAGGGTACAAAAGATTATATGCTAACCAACAAGAGATCGGGAGATCTCATTGTCACAAACTACTTAGATTCAGATTTTGCTAGTTGTTTAGATGATCATAAATCAATATCTAAATACATCTTTATAATGGTAGAAGGAGTTGTGTTGTGAAAAAGTGTTAAGCAATTCTTAACAATAATTTCCACTATGAAAGCAGAATATGTCATATGTTATGAAGCCACTTGCATAGCTGTATGGTTAATGAACTTTATAGTTGGTTTCACGATTATTGAGAGTATCTTAAAACCTTTAACTATCTATTGCAATAATATTGTTGTTATAAATTTCTCTTATAATAATACAAGTTTTGCCCATATGAAGCATTCTAATATAAAGTATTAGTTTGTGCAAGAAAAGGTATGCAGGCATATCACATGTACTAAACATATTTTCACATATCGTATGCTTACGGATCCACTGACTAAAAGCTTAACGATTGAAGTATATCCTGATCATGTCATCAATATATTATTGACTATCTATTGCGACAATATTCCTGTTATAAACTTCTCTTATAATAATAAAAGTTTTGCCTATATGAAATATTTTGATATAAAGTATTAGTTTGTGCGAAATAAGGTATGCGGGCATATCACATGTATTGAACATAAATTTAATTTTAACAAGTGGCCCACCTTCCATGGTGGAATTTGCTTTGATTTTTTGCAAATCAATGTGGATTCAATTTGGAATTCATTTTCCGTGATTTTTCTTTTACTGTATTTCATCTTGAAAATCATTCTAAGTCAAGGAGAAATTCTAAAATTTTTATATCATTTCGTCTTTTATATTCAAAGTCGAAGGAAGACCAGCGTGGGTCATATGCTAACAGGGTGATCCAATCTGACAACGGAGGCTCCTCCATTTTTTTCAGCTCCCAATATGACGTTGGATAACCGATTGTAGCATTTGCCAACCAGAATTTAAAGGCTGTGGATCCAACTTGAGTCTATTTAGATATTTGGGGACCAAAATCAAATTATTATTTTAGAAAATCAAAAGTGATTAATTAATATTTTAGGAGATTAAAAATGTAATTAATCTAATATACTATATCAGTTCGCTACTAATTGTAATTTTTGAAGGTTAGATTGAAACATCAAAGCATAAGACAGATTATCCTGCTGCTGGTAATATATAATGAGGTCAGTTATAGTATACATTAGGTAAAACTTAATACATACATCAATTAATTGTGTCAGTGAATCATAAATTATTAAATTGAATATTCTATATTTAAAAAATAAATAAAATTTAATATAAATTATTAAATATTATATAAATAAATTTAATTTACGAAAGAAGTCACTGTATGTAAATATCATGTCGAGCCGTGTAAAAATATCTGCATAGCCTCCGGCCCAGTGATGACACATAAATGTGTACGTGTAATGAGGACAAGGCTGTTCTTCACCACAAGTTAATAGATATTTTCCAGTATAATTGAATTCTTATTTATAAGTTTTAATTTTAACTTAGAAAAATTTTATAATATACCACTTAATTAATAATATATAAACATAATATAAAATTTAATTATTAATATATTATAAATAATTTTAAAATTTATTTTTTAAAAAATAAATTTAATAAATAATTAAATTTAATAATATATTAATATACTACCGATTAAATAATATATTATAATTTCTCCCGTTGAAGTACGAAAGAAAGAGTCAAAGGTATTAAAAACAAACAAGTTTACAGGCGTTAGGGGCATCTTAAACTTGATCTGACTTTATTTATCTATTTTTTTTTTATTATTATTATTATTATTATTATTATTATTAAAGGATGTCAACAATCCTATAAAATTTAATCCTCTGCAGCATACGCGTACGCAGACTGTACCCAACGGACTAACTTGTACACAAATTAAATTAAAGGCAAATAACTGAAAACCCATTTATAATGTTGTCCAAATTTATCTATCTTATCTTATATTATAATGTAACAAATAATAAACAACGTAAATTTATAATTGATTAAGAGGAGTTGGGTACAACCTTGACTTTTAAATGATTATTCAACAGTCACGTGTAAGTTAATTTTATATTTAACAGTACATCTGATGATAATTAATTTTTTTAAAATATTAATATTAAAATATTTATTTAGAGTAAATATAATCAAGAAATAAAAAACAAAATGACAAATTTATATTCTCCTTAATTCATAAAAAAATTATTATCTTCAATTTTTTCAATGGGAGTATTACAAATAAGAAACGACAATTACTACCAATTTTTTGAAAATTTTTATTTTCTCATTTTGAATTTTGAATTCATCTCCTTTAACAAAAACAACCATAATAATAATAATAATAATAATAATAATAATAATAATAATAATAATAATAATAATAATAATAATAATAATAATAATAATAATAATAATTACAAAAATTAGCAATATTGATAAATAAATAATAAATAATAATATATGATTAATAATGATAATAATATTAATTAAATAATAAATAACCATTTAATAGTTATTCTAATAAATATAATAAAATAATTAAAAATATAAAATAATATTAAATTAAAAATAATTAATATATGTAAGTATTAATAAAATAATACTTACAAATCCTAATATAATAAAAAAATAATATTAATTAATAATATTAATAAAATTATAGTTATTATTAATAATAAAATGAAAAATATTATTAAAAAATAAATAATAATAAAATTAATAATAAATTAATATCAATAAAATATTAATAATTGATATCCAGTAGTTATAAAAATATGAATATTAGTAATTAAAGTATTAAAAAATAAAATATTAGTAGTAATGATAATAATATAAGTAAAGTAATAGTAATGAATAATAATAAATAAAATAAATGAAATTTTCTAATTTTGTTGTTTGGTTATTACTTTTCTAATTAATTAGTTGATGAAAATCAACTCCTTAACCAATGCATCAATCAAAAAAATACTTTTATTACACTTAAATAAAATATAATAAATAAATAAATTTTATTAAAAATTATGAGTCATTAAGTTAAATATTTTATTTATACAAATATAAAATTTAATATAAACTATTAAATTAAAAAATTAAAAAAATGAAACGAGTGCAGATATTTTTATTTTGCAGCCAGTCCAAGAACGGCATCTTGCTTTGCCACTTGCCGATTCATGCACCGTCACACGCCTTACGAGGTGCCAAAGTGGGGTCCATGCATTAAGGAAATATCACGAGCGGGGTGCCGGCAAGTTGCAACAAAAGGGGGATTAGACTCAGGGTCAAATACATTTTAAAAGAATAAAGTGTTGAATTACATTATTAATTTTATCTCATAATTTTATAAATAAAAATAAATAAATAAAATTAATAATAAAATTATAGACTTTATTTTTTAAAATATATTTTACATTGAGTCAGGACTTGTGATTTGATTTTTTACTCAAGCGTCTCAGACACGAACACGATCCCTCCGTTTTTTTTTTGAGACTGATATAAAAACAAAAACTTACTAATACATTCTGTATGAAAATATTATGAATCTTTGTATATACACATTTTGTTTTCGTTACTTTATAAAATAAAAAGAAATTTAAAGGAAAAAAAAATGAGAGTCCAAATCGTAGAGGCCCTAATTGAATGCACATAATCAGCCGCCGGCCGTTCCCCCTGGATTTTTATTTATTTTGCGAACAGGAAGGTTGCGGATTCATATAAAAGTGAAGTCATGAACAATCATGCTAGATGTCGGGCTGGATACACCCACAACTATGAATGATTGGTAAAAATTAAGAATTTGTTTTTTTTTGCGCCACCACGTAACTGTTTTATTTATTTCTTTCTTATTGTTGTTACTATTATTTTAGGGTTTTCTTAGGAAAACATGAGAAAGAGACTCAATGGAAGGACTATGAGACCACAAGGACTTGCAGTTCTGTATTCTTTTTCTATAAAGGATATATGACGTCCATGGAAAAGGATGGATGGATGATGGATGGATGGATAATATGCTATGATACCATCTGGCATGGTCCGCCAAGCGCTATAAATACTGTCCATTTCGGACCTACTCTCCACCAATTCCAGTTCATTTGTTTACGCTGGGATCAAATAAAAGTGCTAGCAAGGCTAGTTATATATTTATCTCTCAGTTTCTTATTTATTTGATTAATTAAGAGGGCGATCAGATCAATGACGGTTGGGGCTGGGATATCAGTGGCTGATGCCAACTTGATGGTGCTGGGGAAGAAGGTGCTTAGTGAGGTCCATAGCAATGTGATGGTAACGCCCGCATCTGGTACTGGGGCTTTGCTTAATGGGGCATTCCTGGGCGTGGCTTCGCATCACAAGTCTAGCAGACTCGTCTTCCCTATTGGAAAGCTCGAGTAAGTTCTTCCTTTGTCTGTTTAAGAAATTTAATTGAGTCACTTTTCTGTTACTTATGGATGTTCTCATAAACTTCTATTTCTTTCTTTACTTCAGGGGGCTAAGATTTATGTGTGCTTTCCGTTTCAAAATGTGGTGGATGACACAGAGAATGGGAACGTGCGGAAAAGAGATTCCCTTTGAAACTCAGTTCTTGCTTATTGAAGCACACAACAGTTCTGATATTGATGCAGGAGGGATTTACGGTGGGGAAAATCATTCTGCTATCTACACTGTTTTCCTACCCCTTCTTGAAGGAGATTTCAGAGCAGTTCTTCAGGGCAATCAACATGACGAGATAGAGATCTGTGCTGAGAGCGGTAAATATATGCTTAATTATTCATTAGTTTAGAAGTTACTACTCTTTCTAATTTTTTTAAAAAAATATACATGGCATGTTGATTTTCTGAGTTACGAAAATTTGTGTGTGATTGGCATCGCAGGATGCCCGGCTGTGGAGGGATTTGATGGGACTCGTCTGGTATTCATCGGTGCTGGATCGGATCCATATGAAGTCATCACGAATTCTGTGAAGTAAGTAGTTAGAATGTTCTACTTTGCTACCTTTTCTTGCTTACAACAGCGTCAGCATGTGCTTACACTCTCTGCCTTTTTACTTAGCTCCTGAAAGCATTTTTATCCCTCTGCAAGTTGTGTCCTCAAATTCTGGACCTTATACAGTATCGGACAAAAGATAAGAAAAAATAAAATAGAGCGTTCTCATATTGTTCTTCCCGGGTTTACCGTCAATTGAGTTATTTTCAATTTAAACCATCGGCATGATAGCCATTATCTATTTATTTAAATTTTTTTTTTTGGGTGGGGGTCTGACAAAGTGCCGATGGTTTCCATTATGAGTGATTTACTCAGATCATTAGTTTGATTTAATTTCTGACCCTACACCCAGGACGGTAGAGAAACAAATACAGACATTTGCTCATCGGGAGAGGAAGAAGGTATGTGTTTCCGGACCCACCCCTTCCTTTAGGATTAACATACGATACCTGGGCTGGTCTATCTTCAATTGAAGTCATGTCTGACTTTCTTCCTTCCTTTTGTTAACATATTTATGTCCATGTTCAGATGCCGGACATGTTGAACTGGTTTGGCTGGTGTACATGGGATGCTTTCTACACTAATGTCACTTCACAGGGAGTTAAGCAAGGATTAGAGAGGTGTTGCATCTTTCCATTGATCGGAGATTGATCAAATTTAAATGTGATTCTGGCTTCACATCAATTTTTTTTTTCGTTGCAGCTTACAAAACGGTGGAATTCCAGCTAAGTTTGTTATAATTGACGATGGATGGCAATCTGTCGCCACTGACCCTAACGCTGTTGAATACAAAGCAGATAATACGGCCAAGTGAGTAGAATGACATTGATTTCATTTCTTAATTGCCACCCTGCGTACCCCCCCCCCCCTTTGTATAAAGTTAATTGACTAATATATGATTCATTTTGTATTTGATTCAGCTTCGCAAATCGTCTGACACATATCAAAGAAAATTACAAATTTCAGAAAGATGGCAAAGAGGGTCAAATAATAGAGGAACCAGCTCTGGGACTTCGTTATATTACAGCCGACATTAAAAACAAATATGATATTAAGTAACATATTATGTTTCTTGTCTCACTTTCGCAATTTTCCTTTCAAAATATTCCTCAGACAATTTATATACTCATATTGGTGCGGGCTGATTTATTGATTATTGATATACAGGTACATTTATGTGTGGCATGCTATAACAGGATATTGGGGTGGCGTCAGACCTGGTGTTTCTGGAATGGAGCACTATGAGTCAAAGATGGCGTATCCTGTCGCTTCTCCTGGAGTTGAGTCGAATCAACCAGATGAAGCTTTAACGACCATCTCTATCAACGGGCTTGGCCTTGTGAACCCTGAGAAAGTCTTCCACTTCTATGATGAACTACACTCCTATCTGGCATCTGCTGGTATTGATGGTGTCAAAGTTGATGTTCAGAATATCCTTGAAACTCTTGGAGCTAGCCATGGTGGCAGAGTCAAGCTTGCACGAAAATACCATCAGGCTTTAGAGGCGTCCATCTCTAGAAACTTCCCCGGCAATGGAATCATTTCTTGTATGAGTCACAACACAGACGGCTTGTACAGGTATATAGGTTTTAATTGGTGAATTAATTCTTGTCTTTATAGACATTGTCGATACTGATGGATTAGAACTCGTGTGTGCCTACGTAGCTCCAAGAGGTCTGCTGTTATAAGGGCATCTGATGATTTCTGGCCAAAAGATCCAGCATCCCACACAATTCATATCGCATCAGTTGCTTACAACACCATCTTCCTTGGTGAATTTATGCAGCCAGATTGGGATATGTTTCAAGTAAGTTGACGCGAGTTTTTTATGCCTTCTTTCCTTTAATTTTTGTGATATTATGCCTCCTTTCCTTTAATTTCTGTGATATTATGTACCTACTTTAGTTTTCTGGGAGCTAACTAAATTTAAATATTTGGTGTATCCGATATAGAGCCTACATCCAATGGCTGAATATCATGGTGCAGCCCGAGCAGTAGGTGGATGTCCTATTTACGTCAGGTATACGATCACTCCTGAAAATTTATTGATTGTAGTTTATGATCATAAAATAAATATAAAAAGTTCATTTTGGTCGCTTTTACGTAGTGCAGTGACAAGCCAGGACACCATGACTTTAATCTTTTGAAGAAACTTGCACTTCCTGATGGTTCTATATTGAGGGCTAAACTTCCAGGAAGACCAACAAAGGACTGCTTATTTTCCGATCCTGCTAGAGATGGAAAGAGGTAAAGAATCTAGAACGATTTAGTTATCAAAACATATTTGAGTAGTCTCTGTCAGTAGATTGTTGTTTGCTCATCAATAAAATAAAAAATACATAGATGCTTGATTCTGCATCCATTTTTAAAATTGTTACAAATTAATTTCCTGACCTGTTGGGTGGCGGTGGTGTTTGCTTTTGCAGTCTTCTGAAAATATGGAATATGAATGATTTTTCTGGAGTTGTTGGGGTATTCAATTGTCAGGGAGCTGGCTGGTGCAGAGTTGGAAAGAAGAACCTTGTTCATAATGAGAATCCGAGCACAATCAGTGGTATTATTAGGGCTAAAGATGTTGACTATCTGTCCAAGGTTGCAGATGGCAAATGGAAGGGAGAAACTGTAATATTTTCTCATGTTTGTGGTAAGTTTCGTTCACAGAACACCATAATAACTAAATGTTTCAGGGATCCCATAATTTTATGAATTGATTGTAATGAATCTCTCATAATGTATGTAATGGTAATTTGCAGGAGAGGTGGTTTACCTTGCAAGGGATGTATCTATCCCGATTACATTGAAATCCAGAGAATATGATGTTTTTACAGTGGTTCCTGTCAGAGAATTGTCAAATGGTGTCAAATTTGCTCCTATTGGTTTAATTAAGATGTTCAATTCAGGAGGAGCCATCAAAGAGTTCAACTGTGGGATTACAAATGCAGTCATGAAAGTCAGAGGGTGTGGCCTCTTTGGAGCTTATTCATCAGCTCGACCCAAGATGATAACGGTGGATTCCGAGCAAGTGGATTTCATATATGAGGAAGCATCCGGATTGGTAACCATTGACTTGAGAGTGGCAGAGAGAGAGTTATACCAGTGGATTGTGTCTGTTGATATATGAATGATTATGTCTGAGGATTTTTTGTTCCGGGATATCTATTTTTATGTGAGGGTCCTCTACTCTCCTCTTGTTTATTGATAGTCGTTGGTCCAAATTTATTGGCAATTTGATGAGCATACGGCAATGACTTGAAGATTCTGGGTATTGAATGCAATGCTGAATCAGATTAGAAAGCTTGTGCAAAATGATGTAATTTCATGGTTGCCTGTACATTTTAGATGATTAGCTGTCACGACAAATTTCTATATTAAACGTAATCATTGTATAACGGATGCTGGAAGAACGATCAACAGGAACAAATCAAAATCAACAATGACAACAGAAGTACCGATGCTATTCACCCTCCGCGTGGGATGGCATCGGCAAGGTTAATGATTCCTAATGATCTTCAGATTAGTTCTCGTCAGCTAATAGTAATTAACAAAAATTTACTAGGATAGTTATAAAATTGTTAAGAAAAATTACAAAATATTAGTTCGGAGCCCAAAACCACAAATTTTTTTGGCCGTACAAAACCACAAAATCAACCATGGGGGGATGTCTTGATTTGAGTGGAGAAGCTGCGGGAAAAATCATGTCACCAGGAACGACCATATACGCCTCCACGTACTGCTTTCTTTCGGTGTCGGTTTCAACGCGCCTCTACAATGCTCCCGTGTGACATGCACACCCTGCCTAGAAAGTGCTGCTAGCTCCCGATTTGTTGGTCCGTTAACTTAGATCTTCCAAACCCTCGGACGGCATTTCTACTGTTTAAAACGTTGCATTCTCTTCGGAGTTAGAAGTTCCACAATCTGTACTTTCTTAGAACCGATGACTTTAAACTGTTGTTATCACCATTGTGATGTAGTCATGCAAAAAGAAAAAAAAAATGAAAAAAGAAAAAGCGGGGAGGAAGAAGAAGCCTTTTTTTTTTTTCTAATTTTATTTTAATTTAAGTAGGAGAAAAATACTTAAATTTATAGGATTTTAGATATCATTTTAAAAGAGAGTGATTTTTGAAGTCATGCTTTACAATAAGGTAAAGGCATTGAGGTGCCAAATATGATCCATATTATTTACTTTTATTTTATACTTAGTGAAATATATATATATATATATATATATATATATATATATATATATATATATATATATATATATATATATATATATATATATATATATATTTTAGTATTTTTAAATTATTCGATTAATATTAAAATTTTAAATTATTTCAAGTTTTTAGTTATAATTTAAGTTTCAAATGTCAAAATTAGTTAATTTTTATATTGTTGGAAAATTAAGGTGTTTTAAAACTTTCATATTTTGATTAAAACCCAATTTAAATGGTTTGAATGTAAAAAATGGCCATGAAATTGATGTTAAGTTCTTATCCAAATTGAATCAGTCACAATTTTTGGATTATATCTGAAGTTTCAGAGGTTTAATTGAAATGAAATTAGCACTCAAAGTTATCTAAGAGTCAACTCTGTGACTTTAATGTCGAGTTTAGTAAAATTATGTTATTTTGTTAATCAAACTTGAGCTAAAAGCTACCCTTTAAAAATTACTATAGTAAAGCATTGTTAATGATTTTAATTGTAAATTAGGTTATGAGCTTCTAAATTGGGCAATACCCTATTCTTTGTAATCTTAAAAGATATATTTTCTTGGTCCATTAGATTTTGCAACTTAGAGAAATCAAAATTAAAGAGTTTTGTGCCTCCAAGGGTAAGAACACATTATAGATAGGAAACATCATTCTCTCTAGTTTCCTTTGTATTCCACCATGAATGATGATTCTTCTATATCAGTTCAAGGATTTAAGACCTTGGTTTGATTTTGAGACTCTGATTTAATTCATATTACTATCGATTTATTTATCTTTTGCTTATTTGTTTTACTTTTCTTTCCTATTAGTTGATTACTCTTTATAATATGCAACTATATGATTGATTGCGAATAATTCTCATGGGTAGGTTGATTGTTTTTAGTCATAATTAGTAGCAAAGGCCAAGTATGAAGGATTTTGATGTGAAAAATATTGTTTATATTATTTTTCCTTTTTTTTGGCCTCTTAGAATTTTACATATATTTAATTTAAAAAATTTGGTCCTGTTTCATGATTAGGTTATAATTTTACAATATTATTGAATTATTCAATTAATGATGAATTTTAATATTATTTTATATTTTTTTGCTATAACTCGAGTTTTAGATATCTAAATTGGGTGATCTTATCTAAAACTTTTATGTTTTAGTTAGAACTTAGTTTAAATGTTTGGAGGTTCAAATTTATTTGTGAAGTTGAAATAGTATTATTTTCTAGTCTAATCCGATCACAATTTTTTAGTTATAAATAGAGCTACAAAATTCAAAGTAAGTTCAAACTAGCACTCAAAATCAGCTTAAATCTAACTCAATAACTTTTATATTTAGGGATTAGTAAAATTATGTCGTTTTGATAGTCAAAGATTGGCTAAAAGTTGACCACAATAATTTACTTCTATAAACACTATTAGTAATTTAGTTTGTAAACTAGATTATGCACTTTCAAATTAAGCAATGCCTCATTCATTAAAATCTTAGAAGATATCTTAACTTGACTTAGTAGGTTTTCTATTCTAAGAAAGCAAATATAATCAGGTTTTGTACTTTTATAAGCATTCATTTAGTTTTAGACAACACACTCTCTTCTTTAAGTTTTTTCTGTAAGCCACCATAAGTGGCTAGCTTCCTTCAATCAGGTTAAGGAATTTCTAATTTTAATTCGATTTGATTTTAAGACTTCTTTCTTTTAATTTTCATTCTAATTTGATTATCCTTTAATTCTTTACTCTTTTAGGTTTATAATTGCTTTAGATGATTTACTAATTAAGGTCCTTTAATGGATTGTCTATTATGATTTATTGCTAAATAATTAATTATGATGTTAAGTTATAATTAATTGATGAATAAATGTAATTAGGCTTTGGTGATTTGATATTTTAGTTGGTTATTAGTTGCTTAAGAGATTAAAATTTGAATTGATAATTTAATGCTGAGTTGAATTGTTAATTCGATTTTAGTCACTATTTAAATCTTAATGCTATTGTTTAGGTGTTATGCTTGAACAATAAGGAATTAATTTAGGTGTTGGGCTTAGGTTAATTAATTATGGAATATAATGATTGTTACAAGGGTATTCGTTAGCTAATTAGTCATATTAGAGTAATTTTATAAGAGTTGTCTGGGATAAATCAACCAATTAAAGTCAAGAAAATCTCTTAAGCTAGTAATTTTGTCCATTGAGACTTTCTTTTTTTTAAAATTTTTTTTGCTATTGATCATTGTGTTTTGTTTTGTTTAATTGCATTTATAAGCCCTCTATTTTTATATTTTATTGCCATCTATTGATAATTCAATCCCTTAGATTTGACTTAGATTCACCTTATTTACTTGGTAGAGTAAGTTCATTTTTATTTTTGGTGGGAAATAATGCATATAAATTTGTAAGCAATTGACTTTATCCATCGCAAAAGAAAAGGTAGATATGGACAATTCTTGTGATGCCTTTTACTAAGTTCTTAGATTCGACCTAGATTCACCTTATTTACTTAATAGAGCAAGTTCATTTTTATTTTTCATCGGAAACAATGCATATCAATTTGCAAGCAATTGACTTTATCCATCGTAAAAGAAAAGGCATAAGTGGACAATTCTTGTGATGCTTTTTACTATGTTCTTATGTAGGTCCTTTCAAGTTTTATCACTTTACTACCATTGATTTCATTTCTTAGGGTTCAACATTGTGCCATATTAGTAGGTCTAGGTTTGCACCACAAGTCAAGTTAAACAGCTAAAACACTTCCCAACTTGGGAAGCCACTCAATTTACATTCTTCTTTTCCTATCAAGTATTGATTAAATTTTGGAGATAAGTAGTTATATAATTGGGAGGAAGTGCCTAAAAAAAAAATACACACATAGACAAAACAGAGGCCTTGCAAATACCAAATCATCATCTGTCCTTGGTATTTTAGAATCATAAAAAATTATAGTTAAAATGTTGGTGTGTGTCCTAGGAATCAATCATATAGATGATTGAAGTAATACACAATGCATTATATTTTATTTTAGATAATTAATTATTATATTTTATTTTTATAATTTTATTATTATTATGCACAATTTATAACTTAATATAATAATTATCCTTGGAATAGCTTTATTATTCCTAAAATACCCCTAGTCAAGTATTATTACGAAAAGGATAATAATAATACATCAAGACTAGCATGTATAATGACTGATGATTACGAATCACGAATATGTGATATCAAGTCAATACATGAGTACATTATTAGTGAATAATGTACTGGACTGACCCACTATGAAAATATTGCATAGATAGACGTGTCATAAGTTATTCTCATATGATCACAAATACACATAAACCTTTAACCTGAAGTCACTACGATTTCCTACATGAGGAATTATTCACTTTAATATTGTCCTATGTCACCTTTAATCAGGATGACAAATAGGTCATTGATTAGGTGTGTCAGTGAGTGATGTAGATGGGATTTTGTTACTCTTGTATAAAAGAGAAACATCCTTGGGCCCCTTGATTGAGTGAGACTTATACATGCATGGCCATGCTCAATTGGATTAATATGTGATATTAATCATTTATTTTAAGTCTACTCAATATTAAGAAATATAAATTGAACATTGACGAGGATGACATATTCTATGCCTCCAATTCAATTTGGATATTATTACAAAAGGGTTATGATGCAAAACGTTGATCATATATTAGGTGGATGTCGAATCACAGACATTCTTACTACTTGAGTGGCAGTGATGTATTGCTAGATACCACTCACTGTTTATAGCTCAATAATGAGTCATTGTCAACGTAGTAAGAACCTATAGGGTCACATAAAAGGAGTAGGAATAAGATAATAATTAATTAAACTTTAATTATATTAATATCCAATTAATTGAACTTATTTTTGTGCATATATATTATTATTAAGAATAATAATGTGTTATTCACGTAATATATATATATATATATATATATATATATATATATATATATATATATATAATATTATGTGATATTATTTAATATTAAAGTAATATCAAATAATTATGTTATCAGATATTAGATAAATATATTATGAGATAATATTATTTTGATATTTGATAACTATATGCAATTATCTTATATTAAGATATTTATATTATGAGATAATATTATCTAATATTAGATAATTAATAGATAAGTTCTATCTCTCCTCATTATCTCTAGGATAAGGATAAAATGAGTTGTTAAATGTGATTAGGATTTTGGAAGTATTATCCTAGTAAGACTAGGATTGTGGCTTGCTTAAATTCTATAAAAAGAGGCTTGAGGGCAGCACATTATGTACACGCTCAAAGCTTCCATACAAATCTTAAATCACTCAGAAAATATCCAATCCTAATTCCTAGAGAGAAAAACGCATCCTAGCAGATTCATGGAGGGTGAGAGGTCATTGTTCACTTCGTATGGATACCGTAGATGTTGGTGTGTGTCCTAGACCCATCATATAGATGATTGAAGTTATACACAATGTATTATATTTTATTTTAGGTAATTTAATTATTATATTTTATTTTTATAATTTTATTATTATTATGCGTAATTTATAACTTAATATAATAATTATCCTTAGAATAGCTTCGTTATTCCTAAAATGTCCCTAGTCAAGTATTATTACGAAAGGGATAGTGATAATACATCGAGATTAGCATGTATAGTGACTGATGATTACGAATCATGGATATATGATATCAAGTCAATACATGAGTACATTGCTAGTGAACAATATACTGGATTGACCCACTATAAGAATATTGTATGGATAGATGTGTCATAAGTTATTCTCATACGATCACAAATACATATAAACCTTTGACCTGAAGTTACTACGGTTCTCTAGAGGAATTACTCACTTTAATATTATCCTATATCACCTTTAATCAGGATGACAAATAGGTCATTGATTAGGTGTGTCATAAATCATGCAGAGGGAAGTGAGTGATGTAGATGAAATTTTGTTACTTTTGTATAAAAGAGAAATATCCTTAGGCCCCTTGATTGAGTGAGACTTAGAAATACATGGCCATGCTCAATTGAATTAATATGTGATATTAATAATTTATTTTAAGTTTACTCAGTATTAAGAAATATAAATTGAACATTGACGAGGATGACACATTTCATGCCTCCAGTTCAATTTGGATATTTTTACAAAAGGGTTATGATGCAAAACGTTGATCATGTATTAGGTGGATGTTGAATCACATACATTCTTACTACTTAAGTAGTAGTGATGTATTGTTAGATACCGCTTACTGTCTATGGCTCAGTAATGAGTCATTGTCAACATAGTAAGAACCTACAGAGTCATATAAAAGGAGTAGGAATAAGACAATAATTAATTAAACTTATTTTCGTGCATATATATATTATTAAGAATAATAAATTCACGTAATATATATATATATATATATATATATATATATATATTATGTGATATTATTTGATATTAAAGTATTATCAAATAATTACATTATCAGATATTAGATAAATATATTATGAAATAATATTATTTTGATATTTGATAACTATATGCAATTATCTAATATTAAGATATCTATCTTATGAGATAATATTATCTAATGTTGGATAATTAATAGATAAGTCATATCTCTCCTCATTATCTCTAGAATAAAGATAAAATGAGTTGTTAAGTGTGATTAGGATTTTGGAAGCATTATCCTAGTAGGACTAGGATTATGACTTGCCTAAGTTCTATAAAAGGGGGGGCTTGAGGGCAGCATATAAAAGACACGCTCATAGACTTCCTAAAATCCTAAATCACTCAGAAAATATTAAAATCCTAATTCCTAGAGAGAGAAACGCATCTTAGCAGATTCATGGAGGGCGAGAGGTTGTTGTTCACTCCGTGTGGATACCGTAGAGACGCTGTACCTTCCGGCCGGTATTTGATTCATCCGCACTCAAGTTTTGATCAGTAAAAACACGAGCGCCCAATAGGTAAAACCCTAATCATTGATTTATGCTTTTTGCATAGATCCTAGGTAGAATTCGGATCAAAATTTTGAATTTTCGCTGCATATGATAATTCAAATTCCTTACAGTAGAGATGCTATACCTTTCAGCCGGCGTTTGATTTATTCGCTCTCAAGTTTTGATCAGTAGAAACACAAGTGCCCAATAGGTAAAATTCTAATCATTGATTTATGCTTTTTTGCATGGATCATAGGTAGAATTCAGATCAAATTTTGAATTTCCGCTGCATATGATAATCTGAATTCCCAACAAAAAATGGATATAGAGAAATGATCTTTAAAGTGAGTCAGAAGTAATAAATGAAATACATTGCATTACCAACAATCAAGAAGCGATCCATATTAAATAGCACTACAGCAAAGCAAATACAACAAGAGAAGCCATTAAAGTTAGGCATAGATTATAATATTCTACATCATGATATATTATTTTGTAAAAATTATTAGATTTGATTCAATCTTTCATTCAATCTGTATGATGCTATATAAATCAATAAATTTGAATTATTAAATTAAGTAGTATATTATAAAAATGATGCATCGAAATCTACCCAATTAAGCATATGAAGATCGGTACCACCAACTTCTGCGGACTAAGGGCATAAACAAAGGAAAGGAAGTAAATGCAGCTTTCTCATAGCCTTTCCCTCAATTTTTAATTTTGTTAAAATCCTTGGACTCTCCTTAAAAATTAAGTCTACAATCGTATATTCTTTTTATCAACATACACTTCCCAATCATTTGTACACTCTCAATTACTTGTACACATTTATAACTAATTTCAAGCCTAATCATTGAATTTATTGTGCATTCATCTAGATAGCCAAATTATAGACATTCTTATTATCTTTTTGAATAAATCCTTTTCAATCTTATTATGATATAATTTATAGGTCCCGTACTCTTACCACAATGATCTTAAAGGATTTAGTCGAACACTTGTTATTTTATCATCCACAAATCATTAACTTCTTAAGTTGTAACTCCTATTCTTATTACTTTTAAGTCAAATAGTTTTGTACATACAAGGTGTCTTATGGCACTTAACTCACTGTACATACAACAATGGGATTACAAGGTTCATGGACTTCTATTTTAAGCATGTCCACTGATTAGCACATCGCAATGTACAAAAATTAGGTCAATGTTGGTTTATTGAAAATAATGGAGTATAATGAGAAAAACTAGGTCATCCCCTACGATCCTTTGAATTATCTTCTCCAAGTTGACTTATTAGTAATGTTTACACAGTAATCTAATTTATTACATACAAAAAACACAAGAAATGAATGCAATAGATGCAATTATGTGCAAATAGAATGCAATATGAATGTAAATAGTAGTATTGGACAAAATGCAGAATATAGCAATATTATGCAGAATACAATATACTATATGCATGCAAAACACAGAATCAAGAATTGTAGGTTTAATTCAAAATCAAAACAATTAAACTAAACTAAACTAAACAAAACAAAACACATGAACGAAATAGTGAAGAAGAAAATCAATATAATGAAGTGCCTAATTCAGGAAATTGAGATGCTTTAGTTTGGATTAATCATGGATCATTAGATATTTAACTTTTCTAATAAATTCTTCAATCTTGAATTACTTGAAACACCTACAAGAATTCATGAATTATATGCTAGATTACCATCTAAGATTTAATCAATTAAGATTAGTCAAATTAAGTAACTGCTATAATTCTTAAGTTAGATCAAAATTGATCTAATTATAAAATTCAGTTAATTTGAGAAATTAAACTATGATTAACCAATCACAATTCAATATCAAAATAGAAAAATATCAAAAATTACAAGGATGAGCACTAATTATATCAAATCAATATCTAATATAAGTAATCTCAAGAAATCAACATAAGTAATTAGGGAAAGAGGAGAATCAATTAAAGAAAGTTAATATTAAAAATCATAATCTTATAATCTAGTAAAGGAGAGCCTCAAACTCTTTAAATTAACTTCAAAAATTAGACCTTCATGGCTTTTATGTCTAATGAGTTCTCTTTTTTTATTTGATCTAATTAACCTAAAACCCTATTGGACCTGGATTGTATGTCTCTTAGGAGGATTATAAGAATGGAGCTTTCCTAATTTTTAAAAGCCTGAACCTATTTTTTACAAGGTCATTAACTCTAACAATTACAATAGTGAATTCCTGCAAGTCTAACATCCAACTAGTATAAGAGCATTAAAACAATATAATTTGATTAATCTATAAATATAAAATTGTAAAGTTAGGTCTTATGGAGAATTAGGCACTAGTTTCATATTGATTAAACCTTTGTACCTCCATAGATGGCTTGAAAACCAAAATTAGCTTAGTTGGGATAGAGACAGGGCTTGAAAAAAATCTAAATTAGGCTTTGACAAAAATCAAATTTATTAATATTTCTTTAAGCTTTTCAATAGTATAAAGATCATTTCAATCTAGCATCCAAAGCTCAAGATATAACTAAAAAAAGAAATAATATCAAAATCCAATATTAATTGAATAAATTTAGCACTTTGTCAAACTTACCCCAAATTATAAAATAAGGTCAATTCTATAAAATTAAGCATGTGTAACTCACTAATAGACATGAAATAGAAGGAAATAATGTAATAAATATTTTTCTTATCATCCATACAAGGCACTTTATATGTTAACATTACTTAAGGGAATTTAGCCTATATCCTCCTAAAGCAACTGCAATTTTCTAGCTTCTATTACCCTTTACCTATTACTCGTTCCACTCATGTTGAACTAAAAGTAATACATATGGAAATACACTCACTTAAGGTGTAAATTTTACACTACTCTATATGACTTAAGGCAACCTATTCTTGCACTCAATTGATTCGTGGAAACAAACCAAGAAATCACTTTATCCCTCTGCCAACTAACTCATAAATCATTTTACTTCAAGAATCAATCTGTGATTAAAATTATTTATTACAGCATCTTATGCACCATAAATCTTTTCCATTGCTTTATCATTAGGTGATTAAAATTACCAAATTCACATATACACTAGCATACATTCATCATGCTTTCTCAAGTTATAGTTATGAAATAATATAATCATCAATTCTCAAAATAGATAAATTATCAATTAATTCATTTCAAACATGACCATTATTTATGATAAAGTTTCCCCTTTATTACGGTATTGTGATGGTTTTAAATAAAATAAGCACTCACAATGGTCATCCTTAACTACCCTCAGTTAAAAGTGGTCAATGAAGATTATGGCATGTGAGTAGTCAATGCTTAATCCAATTATGCCCCTGTTATGATAGTTGCTAGCTTACAATTAAAAGCTTGAATTCGTAATTTGTTCACTCAAACAATTGGACATATTCACTTTTGATTTCAAACAAAATATACCTCTAAGTCCTAACCATACTCTAATACAATCCTTGATACGACTCATCTTAAGGCACACAATTAATATAAGAAATTGCCATGGGTAACCTCTTACCAAGCTAGCCTAATCAATTAGTGTAATCCAAAACATGCATTGATGCATTACTTTTTATAAATGTGAATGGAACTTTATTGCAAAAATGGATAATTTCAAAGTTATCATGCATTATATATAGATGTATAATGATTTGCTCAAACTATCTTATGACTTACTTTAATGCTAAATTACAAGAGTAGGCCCATTTTTACCTTATAATTAGCAGATAAGTACCTAAAGGGAGAATTTTCCACAAAGAAAAGAGAAAAGAATGGATTTCCTTGAAAAATCAAAGAACAGCAATATAAAATAAAAAGGTTGAAACTAAATTTGTATTATAATATGAAGTTTATGACTAAATTCTTTGTATAAGGTTTTTTAGAAGGAGATAATATGTTTATACCTCTACTGAAAGGCAAAAATAGGTGATTCGAGAGGTAACCTATTATTAAAAAAAAAATAAACATTGACATGCAGAATATCCAACTCAATAAAATATGTCATTATTTCAAAATTATCATACATTATAGGAAGTTTGTTCTATAAGGCTTACTATATTCATATTTAACATCTCATCGTTCATTTATATCATGTTAAAAATATTTTCATGTATATAATAATTGCATCACTTCATAATATATCTATCTCAAGAGTATTAATTCAATAAAATTTCAAAAGAAAATAAAGTAGAAAGTAAGTAAATTTCTGGTGTTCGAATATCAAGCATTTCATATTACCATATCTTATTTCTCATAATCAATAATACAATTTAAGCACATTTTCAACTGAATAAATCAAAATCATAGTTATTTTGATCTCATTCATAACATAATCCTTATATTATAGCAATATTATACCTCTTTGCATGCCCATCATAATATCTTGAAGTAATGTTTAAAATTTTATTATTTTAAAAATATCCTAAAGTAATTATTTTAATTAATGAGAATAATTATATTATATTAATCTAATTGAGGTTTTGTTTTAAGCTTATTTAAATAATTTTTATGATGAAATTTTCATGAGTTTAGATTTTTTCTTTTAGAGTGAGTATGAAGTTTAAGAAAATATATACATACTTGTATTGATAATTTAATGAATTATTTTCCTCCAAATTTATAGAATACCTTGAAGTATTTATTTTAAATGATTATAATATTTAAAATTTATTTATTTGGGTTCATAGATTTATTAATTCATTAAGAAATATTTTTGGGAAATTAAGGATGGTAAATAATAAATTGTATGGCTAAGCTTGGATCTTATTTCATTTGCTTTTGACTTCCTTTTCAAGATTATTTGAAATGGATGGCTGAGATTGAAAGGAAATGATCTTATGGTGAGTACAAAACATACTGGCAAAACTTCCGTCTCATTTTATTTTTTTCTTATCTCTTACCAGATTTCACCCTTTGATGCTATCTCTTTCTCTTTCTTATTCTTTCTTCTTTTTATTTTTGATATCTCTCTTTACCTTTAGTTATATACCGTTTCCTGTTGCTCTATCATTATCTAACTAGCCACTATGGCACCAAAAGATTATCATGAAAATGTGGCCAAGAATGGTTATGAAAAAAGGTTGTTCAACCTTTTTCTTTTACTGAAGTTTCTTCATTCTTTGGTCACCATGACCATAATAGTTCTTTCTTTTTTACTTTTTTAACTAATAATGCCTCCTTTTGACAAAAAAAAACTATTGATCATAGTCATGTTACAGTAGCTCAAAGTGTTGGGAATTCGGATTATCACATGCAGCGGAATTTTAAATTTTTGATCCGAATTCTACCTAGGATCCATGCAAAAAGCATGAGTCAATGATTAGGGTTTTACCTATTGGGCACTCGTGTTTCTACTGATCAAAACTTGAGAGCGGATGAATCAAACGCCGGCCGGAAGGTACAGCGTCTCTACGGTATCCACACGGAGTGAACAACGACCTCTCACCCTCCACGCGTCTGCTAGGATGCGTTTTTCTCTCTAAGAATTAGGATTGGATGTTTTCGGAGTGATTTAGGGTTTATATGGAAGCTTAAAACGTGATTATTAAGTGCTGCCCTCAAGTCCCCTTTTATAGAACTTAGGCAAGCCATAATCCTAGTCCTACTAGGATAATGCTTCCAAAATCCTAATCACACTTAACAACTCATCTTATCCTTATCCTAGAGATAATGAGAAGAGATAAGACTTATCTATTAATTATCTAATATTAGATAATGATATTATCTCATAATAAATATCTTAATATTAGATAATTGCATATAGTTATCAAATATCAAAATAATATTATCTCATAATATATTTATCTAATATCTGATAAGATAATTACTTGATATTACTTTAATATCAGATAATATCACATAATATATATATATATATATATATATATATATATATATATATATATAAAACGTGAATTTATTATTCTAAATAATATATATGCACGAAAATAAGTCCAATTAATTGGATATTAATATAATTAAAGTCCAATTAATTATTGTCTTATTCCTACTCCTTTTGTGTGACCCTGTAGGTTCTTACTACGTTGACAATGACTTATTATTGAGCCATAGACAGCGAGCGGTATCTAGCAATACATCACTGCCACTCAAGTAGTAAGAATGTCTGTGATTCGACATCCACCTAATACATGATCAACGTTTTACATCATAACCCTTTTGTAATAATATCCAAATTGAACTGGAGGCATGGAATGTGTCATCCTCGTCAATGTTCAATTTATATTTCTTGATACTGAGTAGACTTAAAATAAATAATTAATATCACATATTAATTCAACTGAGTATGGCCATGCATTTCTAAGTCTCACTCAATCAAGGGGCCCAAGGATATTTCTCTTTTATACAAGAGTAACAAAATCCCATTTACATCACTCACTTCCCTCTGCATGATTTATGACACACCCAATCAATGCCCTACTTGTCACCTGATTAAAGGTGACATAGGACAATATTAAAGTGAGTAATTCCTCATGTAGGGAACCGTAGTGATTTCAGGTCAAAAGTTTATGCGTAGTTGTGATCATATGAGAATATCTTATGACACGTTTATCCATGCAATATTCTCATAGTGGGTCAGTCCAGTACATTGTTCACTAGCAATGTACTCATGTATTGACTTGATATCACATATCCATGATTCGTAATCATCAGTCACTATACATGCTAGTCTCGATGTATTATTACTATCCTTTTCATAATAATACTTGACTAGGGGCATTTTAGGAATAGCAAAGCTATTCCAAGGATAATTATTATATTAAGTTATAAATTGCGCATAATAATAATAAAAACAAAATATAATAATTAAATTGCCTAAAATAAAATATAATACATTGTGTATAACTCTAATCATCTTATATGATTGGTTCTAAGACACACACCAACACAAAGAGCTATCGTTTCTCCTTGCTCCACCAATGTTTCGGTGCATTCTTGCCACTAACGAGCTAGTAGAGGTCTCTTAGAGCATTGTAAGAAGAAAGGAAAAGGATAAAGGTGAAATACTTAAGGATCCTTGAAGTGAATAGACATGTCTAGGTGGGTGTATAACTCCTTTGACACTTTTTTCCCTAAATATCACATTTCTTATTTATTTGATATAAAAATCATATGTATTTAAATGATTATAAATTTAATAAATGAAGTTAGACCCCTTTGCTTATTTAAGAATAGAGAATGTCATTGGAGTAGCTTTGGTTATGTTTAGTATTATATGTTTAATTTTTCTTTTAGTGCACTATATGTTTCTTGTTATTATTTATTATTTGTTTCTTTAGGAATGATGCAATGTCGATATCATATTGAATATTGTATGATTATTTTGTAAATGTAGACTTTAGTGGAAAATATGACTATTCTTGTGATTAACATTATGGTTGCATTTGAATTGATGTGTGAGTGTGCTAGAAATTTGAATGCTGTGAATGAGAATACTTAGTTAACTTTATTAATTATTGTTAATTGATTATATTATTGATACAATATTTGGAATACTGGTTGATGCTGAAAAAATAATGTGATGTGATGATATGAGAATTAAGGGTGATTATGTGATGAAATGTGAAAGGTTATAAAATGCAAAAAATGCAAAATGATATGATAAAGTATTGATAATATTGGGAGAAATAAGGTTAGGATTTTTTACAAATAAGGTTAGGTTTAAAGTCATAAGGTGGGATAATTGCTACTAACTATTTGATACTATTATTATTATTACCTTTACTTGCTTAAAATTTTGGCAATTGTGCCTTTATGTTTTGATGAATAAAAGCTTATTATGAATGTGAATGGAATACTTGAATAGTAGTTGATTGGTTGATAGATAAAAGCTTAGGTATGGTTTTCATTAAAACACTTCTTGTTAATGCTTTTCTTTATTTTATGTTGTATTTAAATGATTTTAACAATTGAATTTGAATAATTATACATTCATTGAATTTTATAAAACTCATTTTTTTCTTTTTAATATTTTAGAATTTGACTTGAAAGTATCAAGTTGTATAACTCGTGCAAGAGTTCAAAAGTAATTTAAAGAAAACTTAAGAGTTGGGAATTAGAGATAAGGAATATGATGTATTAAAATATTTATCTGCTGTGTGTTTCTTTATTGTTGTTGAACTACATGAAATACAAGTTTGAAATTATAGGGTGTGTGACCCTTGGAAAGCACTTGGAAATAAAGGGAACTCTATGTTTTTTAATTTAAAATGAATTTTGAGTTGTTAAAAAAATAGAAAAATTTTTATAGAGTAGATTTAGCATAGTTAGTGTTAAAGTTAATGAAAATTGGATAGCAAGATTCTCATCGATTGTAATTGAGTTTGAGTCTTGATAGCCATACATTTTATATTCATCATTATTTAGCATGCGTAAATCTATGTTAATATTATAGAACAATTAAATACGCTTAGACCCATTGTATATCTTGATGTATAGAGCTAAACAGAGTATAATCAATTATATACTTAATTATAAAAATTTAGAAAGTAATTCTATTAGGTTATAGTTAACCATAAATGTGCAAAGTAACCCTAAAGCTTATAGTTAATTATATAGCTAACTATGCAACTTCCAAAAGCAATTTTGCAAGTGCATAGTCAATTATACGTGTTCTAGCGTATAGTCAACTATGACATAGAATTTTAAAATTTTTACTAGATTTTATTGTTTATTTAGCACAAATCCATGCTAAAGTCCTTTACAAAGCTTCCAAACTCTACCAAATCACCATATTGCATATCTAATAGGCTGTTTGGAACAGGGGGAATGAGGGAAAGAAGAAGGGGTGGAATTGGGGTAAAAATTGATTTCACCCTGTTTAGCTACTTTGACAGTTTCTGAGGGGGATACACAAGAGGAGAAAAATGTGGTGGACCCACAATAATATTTACCCTTCTGAAATCGAGAGTTTTGAGGTGAAAATCGTCCAAGTGTCCCATTTCCTCCTACTGCCCTCCCTCTGCTGGTTTGACAGTTTCTTTTTTTTTATTTTTTTATTTTTTTATTCCTAAATTAAAAATAATTAAACTAATTATTCTTGAATTCTTGAATCAATCAAATTCCTAAATTAGAAAATAATAAAAGAAATTATTACTTTACAAATAAATTCCTTATTTAAAAAATAATAAATTAAATTATTTTTTAATTAATCTAGACAATCAAATTAATAAGATTAGAAAAAATTAGTAATTTTTTTGTAACTATGTATTTTTATTAAATTTTTTATATTAAAAAAATTTATTTCATTCATCATCGAAATAAAAATAAATTATGTAAAATTAATTACTAATTAATATTATCAAATATAAAATAAATTATATATAGTCAATTCTCTCAAAATAAATTATTATCATCAATTATTTACATTTTTACTAAATAAGGTTATTATGGTAATTTGATTTAATCTCATTTTCTCCTTCAATTTTCACCCATTCCAAATAAAAGAAATTAATCTTACTCTTATTTTCTTCCCCTCTCATTTTCATTTATTCCAAATAATTTAAATAAAATTACTTCCTCTTCCATTTCCTCCTCCCTCCCCCATTTTTACCTCCATACAAACGAAGCATGACTCATCATTTATACTAGATTTTGCAAAATCATATGAAAAATCACAAAATCATTTCACTCTTAATATTTTGATAAATGAGAAAACCAAGCCTTTAACCGAACACTTTAAAGGAATTTTTTTTGAAGTTAAACTAGAATGCGTACTCACTTTGTATGAAGGAGATGAATAGAGGGTAAAATTAAAATTAGCTTGCTCTTAATCATTCAAATCAACCAATATAAGCTATGGTTTCCAAAATTTTCCTTGAACCAAAACCCCTCAACTTAGCAATGTTGAATGAGAAAGGAGAAAATGCTTAATGGGGATTAATATTTAGGAAATCTCATCTGTTGAAAGACTAGTAGGTGCTAAAGTCCCATTTTGTTTGAATTATGAAGAAGATGGAAAAGAAGAGAAAGAGGAATGAGGGAAGTTGATGAGTGGGGTTTTGTCAAGAGAAAGGGGAATAGGCTAAATTTTGGGGTTAAAGAGGAGATATTTGACCAAAAGTATTTTTGAAAATTTATCATAAATCTTCTCTATATTTAATTATTCGACTATAATTGCATTTAACTTTTAAGCATCTTACTTCTCCTACTTTTTCTCATTTAAAATTTCATTCAATTAATTAATTCTCTTTTTATCCAATATCTTATTCTATTTTCTTATTATAATTTATCCATTCCACGTAAAAATTTCATTCTAATTATTGTAGTTATAATTAATTAATTATTTCTCACATAAAATAAATTCAAATTTTCAAATTTTAGAGGGATGTAAGATGGAATCATCACAATAAGAACGGATTTCTTATAGAAATTTTCATTTCTAAAATCTTTTATGTATAAAGCAATTTCACTGAGTTAAAATCACTGAACCTGTATCTTTCTTTTGATTTTATGTTTGGTAAAGTTCCCTTAGAAAGACACTACTTAAAATAAACCTTAGACCAAGGCATTTTCAAATCATCGGAGATTTCGATCGAAAAGTAAGCTAAAATTTGAATCCAGTGTTATTAAGATCTAACTTTACTATTATTCACTTCAAATAGCATTCAAAAAGGGAAAAAAAATTGGGTTTATGACAATCCTTATAGGTCTAACCCATAACCCTAAATCAACAATCAGTGGACATATTCTATTACCTGACTCAAAAAACTTGGAGGAAACAATAAGAGAGAAAAAAGTTACCTATTTCTAATGGCAAAAGACATCGTGGGACCTATTGCCTAGTATTCGATCTATGGCTCAAGGCAAAACTCAAACTAAAAAGAGTGGAGAAAAGCAGATATGATGCGGGCGGAGATGAAGAATTGATGGAGATGAAGGAACAGAGATGAAGAACGAAACCAATTGGGATAAGGGAACAAAAATGAACAACGAGGGGAAGATAAAGGCTCGACAAAGGTGTCATATTTCCTTTTATGGGATGAGCTGATTGTTTTGAAATGAAGCCGGAGTTGAAGGAAAGGCGCGAAAGGAAGACAGACTTTATGAAACTGAATTCCTTTTAGGTCGAGACTTTCGTAGCATGACAGGCACGGCACCATGGATAGCTCTCGGTCAGGGTCTTTTTCTTTCCGACTAATTTATTTAATGTTTCAATATTTATAAGAAAATTTATGAAAAATTTTATTTTAATTGCAATAACATTCCAATTTTCACCCCCCCCCCCATTCTCTACAACCTTGGTGATTCTAGCTGAGTAATCCTGGCCTGGACAACCGACACTGATAAACTCAATATTTTTCTATCTTTTTTACTTGACCATTTCGAAAATATCATCCAACATCAACCTCCGTTAGTTCTTTCACCATATACTCTTTTTAATCGATTTAAAAGGACATAAACTCAACAAGAAATTCCCAGATCAAAAAAAAATTTTCAAAAAAAAAAAGTTTAGATTTTGAAATTAATCCACAAAACCCAGTTGCTTAAAAATCATGCATTTAAACGATAGTGCCATCATTGAATTTTGTTTTCTCTTCATCAAATCAGCCTCCAACAATGACACCACTACCAGATTTCTTCACCCAGAGGAATTTATAAGTACCCATGGTTAGATAAAATGGAAATAAAATGAAAAAGAAAAAGAGGATGTACAATGAAATAACTATTTCATAAATATTTGACACTAATAAAGAATGAAACATGCATTTTATTTCATTTTTATATTTGATATAACAAAATTTTGATGAGATGGAATGAAAAAAAATTGTTAATGACAATGATATCTTTAAATTAAAAATGAATAAGTGTAAAAATTAATACATTTTTATATAAAAATAATAATATTATTTTTATTTATAATTTTTTATATTTAAGCATATAGACAATTGTATTAAATTGATTTATTTATATATATAATTATTAAAATGAATTTAATTTAAGATTATATCATATTCAATTAAAGAAATATTAATGAGTATGTTATATTCATTTATATTGTAATTGTAATGTTATTAAAATATATATATATATATTGTTAAAACAAAATGTTAGATTACTTGATATTTATTTTATATTGATTAATATTGTACATTATTAAAAAAATGAATATAATATATTTGATAAAAAATTGAAATATTTTTCAATTTAAAATATTTTCATACTTATAATAAAAGAAATAAAATTTTGAAAAATGTGCAATGCTTCAAATATATTATGATATAAAAAAAGAATAATTTTAAAATTTTATAAATTTAATAAGGGCAATGTTATTAATAATCCAATTTATAATGTTATCAACAATCCAATTTATGAATAAGGAAATGGGTAAATCCATCACTTTTGTTATGAAATAAATATTTCGTTATTTGATAAAATGATCATTCCTTTAAGAATGAGAATTTCCATTTTATAATACTTACTAAATACTCTTTGAGTTATTCTCCTTTTTTATTTATATTCTAATTTTTTTATCATTCCATTTCATCCAATCAAAACATTTTAAAAATTATACACGAGAGTAATCGACTAATCCTATGAAGAAAAGACCAATAACATGCTAGAAAGCTTGAAAGAAATATACTCAAGGAGGGTGGTTCATTGAATCAAGCACAAAATAAGAGGAAAAGAGCTTAGATTTGAAAAAAAAATAAAAATTCCACAACTAGAAAGAGAGATTTGAGAGAGACACTAAGTAAGTATGTAAAACAAGCGGAGTAAAATTTGTACAAACCTAGCCCGCATACAAAAATGGGCAAAAAAAATTATTTGCACCAACTTGCATGTAGTGCAAGCAAGCCTGTGAACATCCTGCAAATTTTCATTTTTATTAATTATTTTTTATAATTTATAAATTATATTTTAATATTTTAATATTTTAATATTTTAATTTTTATTGAATTATTTGAATAAAAAAATTTAGATTGGAATATAAAAATTAGGTGAGTTTTGTTAGAAAGTAATTGAGTTAAAAAAAAATTTATAAGTTGGCCTTAGATGTGAGGAGGAAAAATGACCCAAAAAAAAAGAAAAATTGCCCATGATCAAGCTTACAACTGTGCAAACTTATCTACATAAGCCCACATTTAAAATAAACTTTATATTTTGTTCCTTACACTTTCCTGTAATTACAGGCTGCTTACATTACTTGCGATCACAAGACCCATTTTACATATATAATGCTAAGGAAAAAAAAGGAATATTTAAAAAATTGTGAGAGTGTTAGGTTTATAATAAAAATATGATATTTATCTATTATGTTGGTTTTAGTAATCATCACAATAATTAAATTTGCATATTTACATAATCAATTATTGGTTGATAAACAGTACCATCAATAGCAAAATAGAACTAAATTCTCTGCCTTCTTTTCATTGGAAAATGTTGTATTTAGGAATGGCTCATTCACTCTTGCAAATAGGGGTGCTTAATAGGCTAACCCGCACCTGCCGGACCCATTTAGACCCAATCTGCTAAAACTTGCATTTTATATGAGCCTATTTTAATTGGTCTGATTAGCAAAAAAACTCACAAAATTTGTAAACTTTACATTATAAATAGACTTAACCCGAAATCCAAGCCACAATTTGCATAACTTAGCCTATTTACAGGTCTAATTTTGATAAGTCCGATTCGTGAAAAATCCACGGACTAGTCCACCAAGCCTGTAGACTATTGGCCCATTAAGCACCCGTACTTGCAAAGGCAAATGTTATGTACATTGTATTTCAAATGAGAAGGCCATAATTGGGCCTTGAGTAGTGCTATAACTAATATTAATATATGGCAACAGTGCAACTGCATTGGGCCTGGGCGAATGTTTTCCTACATATTTATATAAGTATTTTATACTTAGCCTCCTCTTAAAAATTTTATATTAACCCTTTCAAATAAAAATTTAATATAAAATATTTCTCTTAATATTTTTTAATGCATAAAAAAGGCCTTTAAAATGAAATTTTAATTTAAAATATTTTTTTTCATTTCTTTTTAAAGTATAAGATTTAAGTAAAACAATAAATAATTTTTATTTTAAAAAAAGAATTATCATTTACTAATTTATCATTTATTAAAAATTAATTAATATATAAAATTTTCAATCATTTATTAAGATATTGGCAATATTTAGAAAAATAATACATGTATTGTTGACTTTTTAAGATGACATTTAAATAAGGAAAATATTTCCATAAAATGACCATTAAAAAAATAATGAAATAAACATTATGTAACATGATTAAAAAAATTTTTATGGTCTTCACTAGCAATTTATGATACTTGAAAATTTGTAATTCATACTATAACTTCATAAATTTTTATCAATTTTTTTTTGAATTATGAAAACTTATATTTTACAATTTTAATTTTCATGAATCATGTGTACAAATCTTATAATTTTTTCATAAAATTTATTTAGAACAAACTTTACATATAATAAATATACAAAAAGTTATAATTTTATTAATAAAAAGTTGTTAGGAAAAATTTTAGAAATTTATAAATTATTTTTAAAAAATTGTTAATTTTCTATCAAACAAAGATTTAAAATATAATAATATTTATTTTTTAAATTTATTTTTAAGAACAATGTAAAAAATTTCATTTTATATTTGCATGTAGCCCCCTAAAATATCCTCTCTAGTTCTACCCTTAGTATAAGGTGACATATAATTTGCAAAATTTAAATTTTTTGAAATCACAATGTTTCAAGGAATATGATTCCTACAAATGTAAATCCTAGAAACATCATATTATTATATTTAGTTCAATTAAAAAGATTCTCAAGAATGTTATAATGTTGTGATTTGATTAATTTATATATTTTTAGAAATATTATTAAATTATTAAAAATATATTTATCAACAATTAAGTAATTAACTAAATTCAATAATAATATGTGATAATTAATGATAATGGGTGATAGTAGATGATAATCAATAATGATAATAGCAATAGATAATGAACAATCGTAGTCAATTAAAGGTAGTAGTCAATGAAGGTGGAAAGCAACAGGCAATAATCAATAATGGTAACTTAGCAAAGTGATGATCAATAACAAGGTGGTCAATGGTTGTAAATGATAGTGTACGATAGTCAATGATGATAGATAGTAGCAAACAGTAATCAACAACAAATAATGGTCAATGGCAGTATGCAACAATAAGTAGTGGCTAATAATAGGGATGATAAAAAAAATTTAAACTATAATTTATTGAACGATTTTAACCAAATTTAATCGATTAATTATGATTTATTTTATTATACCATCAATGTGGATAAGCTTTTAAACAACTTTTGAGATTTTCGGTTGAATGCGAGTGGCATACTCTTATTCTATTTAAATCAATGCTAAATGACAAAACATATTCCACTCATATCCATCCAAAAGGACTATTAAATATCAACAAGACGAAGAGTGGGAAATTCATATAGTGTTTAAATTGGACTACCTTAATTGTTATGCTCCTAAAATTAGAAAAAAAATTATTTTACTTTATTTTATTATTCCGATTCTTTGTAGTAATGTTTAAGTGAATGTGTAAATAGATTAATCATTGTAAGGTGATAATTAAATTAAGAAAAATAGGGCTTTATAGCAAATATGAAAAGAATTAAATTGAATTAAGGTTAGTATGAAATTAAATTTGAATAAGTGTCAATAGAAAATATTTAAGGAATGATTTTTCTTTTCTACCCTTGATACCTTACAAAATTACCAAAATACCCTTGAAAATATCCAAACCACCCTTATAACTCCTAAACCATTCGAAACTTTTCCCATTTTTCCAAAGAAAAACACTTAGGCCCCTTTCTTTAATTCTCTTCATAATTCTTCACTCCAATATCATCAAATTTTAGTGAGTTGACCTCAAAAATTTCAAGAAAATATCTTCATCTTCTCTTTAAACAAGGTAATTCATTACTAATTCTTAATATTAAGTTGAAATCTTTTGAACCCTTGCTTGTGAAAGATAGTTAGGGATTCATGTTGAAGTCTTTTGAGTTTATGTGATTTTAGGCAAACTAGATCTTCTTTCAACTCCTTATCTCTTCTATCAACTTGTAAGTAAATAATGTACCTACACTCAATAATTTTGAATGATTTTTATTTCTCTTGAATGTTTATGTAGTTATATTAGGAAGTTAAAGGTTTTATGTTGAAAAAATATGATATGATATCATCTAATATTGTTGACATATGCAAAATGTATAAAGATAGTGGATTTATATTGGATTCATGTATTGTGAAAATATAAGAGTTGAATTAGGGAAAAGTTGACTAATTGTGCAATGTTTTCGTAGAAAATCTACTATCGCAATCCAAATTTGATTGTGATTGGCATAAATCTTGCTACTCGACTTTCATTAACATTAACACTAACTATACTAATTTTACTTAATAAAAAACTCTCTTTTTATGGTGACTCAATTTTTATTATAAATTTTATAAAAAAATGGATAACATCTCCTTTATTTTTGAACACTTTCCAAGGGATACACAACTTGAATCATACAACTTGTGAATTTTACAAATTCAATAGTGACACAAAGTACACATTAAATATACCATTCATCATATTTATTTATATAGATAATTCAATCTCCTAATCCAACTATTAATTTTTTTAAGAAAATGGCCTTTAATTCTCCATAAGTACAATAAAAATTTAGTACATTTGTTTCTGCCTAACAACATTAAAAGTGAAAGGAATAAGTTACAAGAGCTCGATAAATATATATCAACTGGCCTATTATTAATTTCAAATAACTCAAATAATTAAATACTAATTAAACACTAAAGATAAAAAATAGTTACAAATTCCATATTTAGATTCTTAACTCTAGGTACTAACTTTCTGGATAATATATTCACTTTTACATAACTCAAAATTTCTAGTTCTTATCACAATTAACAATATCCTTAAATATTCAATTTATACAATACCATTGTCATATTACATGCAACTCATTCTGAGTAGTCATCAAACTTTTAAGTAGCCAACAAGACTTAATCACAATTAAGTTGTCACAATCACATTATACGAAATTATGCAAATAAATAAATATTAATTTCATAATACAGTACATAAGAATTTATAAATAACATATGTATATTCACCTGTTAACTTATGAGCTAAACTTATATCTTACCCATCTTCCTATCCACATTCCTCCTAAAGTTCAAGTTTTACATATCACAATCAAAATTTAATCACAATATAAAGTAACTAAATTATCATCACAAATCATTTCTAAGACATATAACAATAGTCAACATAACAACTTGCCTTCTTGACATGGCTATAAGTAGCCAATCACATCATAATACGATTTGCAACATAATCTTCAATACATATCAAACATAATCAAAATGGTATAATTCAACAACCATATCATAATCCTTATGTATGGCTAAAGATTTTCCATATATTTGCAATTTACAATTTCATATTTGCTTAATGGCACAATTAACAACAACTACACTATTATCATTACACATATTTAAGGGCCAATTTTTAGCATTTGACAAATATTCATATCAATATTAAATAAAACACCTGTTAGATATTTCAAGCAAATAGACATCATTGAATAGTAATTTTACAAATTACCAAATATAAGAATAACCAATATATTACAATTATAAGTAAATGACTACAAAAGCTTTTGAATTTCAGTAAACCACAAACTTGAATAGTTATATATTTATATGAAGAAAAACTATAGATTTTAATTAAAACATTAATTTTGGTGAGATATACATTCACTTGGGAATGCCTATCCACTCTTAGAATTCTTAGGATATCCATACTCATTGTTTCATCTGTTCTTTCTACTTCATAATTTATAATAATAAATTATAAATACATGGATATTACTTATTTTCTTTCAAAGTATTACAATTTTAAATTAAATTCATAACATTCCAACACTCAAGATTACTAATTTCTTATAATTTCTAATATTAACTTTTAAAATTGACATATGCCAATATATATAGAAATTCTCAAATTGTCTCATATAGGTAAATATATTTTTAAAATTTATCGTTGAAAAATAAAATATTCTCATAAATGAGATTTTTTTAAAGTCAAAATATAAAATGATCAAAATATTAAAAACTTTGCTCCAAGAATGCTTTATTCACATCATTTTATAAAATCATACATTTAATTTCTAATATTTTTAACTTTGTTTCAAAGAAATCAAATTTTACATTTTAAGAACTTTTTCTTAAACCAAAGTCATTTAAGCATAAATATTAAAACTTAATGATATAAGCATGTTCTAAAAATTTTATTCTAACACTATATAGCATAACATTTTCTTATTTTTAAGTTATTATCAAGTTTCTCACAATATGTATAAAAATACATTTTCTTGACTCAAGTAAATTTCTTCCAAAATACTAAAACTTAATGCTTTAAAGAAATTCTAATCATCCAACTCTATAAAACTATATAGTTGCTTCTAATATTTTTAACTTTTTTTTAAAAAAGAAATCAAGTTTCATACAAGGGATCATTTTGCACCAAGCTTAAAATCACGAAAACATTTAAGTCTCAAGATATAGATTACTCTCTCTAAGGTAGCTTGTTAGAGCTCATTAGTGACAAGGACATATTAGGACATTAGCAAAACAAAGCAAGACAATAGTTTTAGCTATTGGATTAACACTGCATTTTATAGCTCTCTATGCATTCGTTGGTGGCCACCACATCCAAGAGAGGATGGTGCCAGTTAAAGCAATATAAAAATCAAAGGAAGGAAAAGAAAGGAGAAGCATTAAAAAAGAAAAGGACCTTATATTCCTTGCCATTGTGATCTGCAGCTCTTCTAATCATAGAAATAAGTAACTATCAACAATGATGACTTACATGAAAGGGTGGTCGAATGACAATGCCAAGTGGTCGAAGAAGTAAGGGTGGTGGTTCGAAAAATAAAAGAGAGAGAGAGAGCATTGTGAGAAAATAGAAAGAAAAAGGAAAGGCAAAGATAAAATAGGAGTTATGGGCTCTAATTTAGTGCTTTTAGTGCACCATAAACTCATTTTCTTTAAATCTTAGCCATCTATTTCAAATGATCTTAATAAAAAGGTCAAAGAAAAAGAAATAAGATCCATTCCTAGCCATACAAATTATTATTTATCATTATAAATTTCCCAACATTCTTTTCCAATAATTTTATAATAGCCTAATAAATTTAAAAGCCATAAACATAAATATCTTTAGCTTCCACAACCTTTAAAAATAATTTATCAATTACAAATATTTATTTTCATAAATATTTACTCTTATAACTACTAAAATTATTTTCAACTTAAGGAGAAAATCTTTGTAGAAATTATTTAAATGGGTTTTAAATCAACACTATAGCAAAATAAATATAATTTGAATATTATTATCAATTTCATTTTGATATCCTCGGAACTTTGAAAAGAAAAAGAAATTTGAAACTAAATATTAACAAAATGAATATAATTTTTTCATCCTCTTTAATTATACCTCAAGGCATGTTAAAAGAATAAAATTATAAATATTATTCTAAGGTATTGCATCTGCATTCTTATAAGTGAGACTGAAGTATATACTTGAGTTTGACATCAAAATTCACTTCTGGATACTTATACTTGAGTATATACTCAAATATTCATACAAGATTGCTCTCTCAATGGTCTTACTAAGTATATACTTATGTATAATATCTAGAGTTCTTTGTGGATAACCATACATGAGTATATACTCAATTATAAGGGCTTGAACTCATTTCTAGACTTTTATATATGAGTACCACCCCTAATATGCTCAGTTTAGTTATTTTATGATAATATGAGTTAGTTGTTTAGCTTTTATACTTCCATAACAATCATGATGTTTATGATATTGATAATAGAATCTTAATGGGATATGTGATTACATGATAATGTGAATTGGAGGAACAAATATAGAAATAAGATAGAATGGTATTAAACTAAAATTGAAAATGTTTATGAATAAAGTTTGTGAACAATTATAGTTAATCGAAAGGGATAAGATTAATTAAATAATTATTATCATTTATTCTTGTTATTATACATTATTTGTTATTAAAGTGAAAGGAAATGTTGTATGGTATATGAATTAGGAATTTAACAATGATTAAACATTCTTTTATATATATATATAATGGATATATAGCTGTTCTATTTTTGGTAAAGTAGGCTACTAGCTTATTGAGTCAATAATTTATTATTTTAGCTTTCTTTCCTTTTCAAATGTACTTGTTGAAACTTTTCCACCTCCACCTATAGCTTAGGAGTGAAATCTCCATTAAGTCTTTGTAGTGTAACCATGGTCTTTGTTAGTATTTAGCTAGGAAAGAGTTGGGCCTCGTGATTTTTTTCTCGAATATGCTATAATAGTTTTATTTGTAAATATTTTGAAAATTGTTTACAAAATGCATTGTTTTTAGAATTTGTGTAATAATACCTTACATTGGTGAAAATCAAGAAATGAGCTTCTACATTGGTCATGGTCAAGTGGGTCATAACATTAGCCCTTAAGATTGTATTGACATTTAAGTTAGGCTAAAATATGCAAAATAATAATAATAATAATAATAATAATAATAATAATAATAATAATAATAATAATAATAATAAATAAGGTGCAATAGGATTAGCTAGTATAATCATTTTGCTTTCACCATGTTTGTTTTTTCTTTGGCCAATTTTACCTTGCATTGAATAAAACTCAATATATGTATGAATTGGCTTTATTAATGAATTATGAGTCATTAGATTGACACCTATACCTGGCTTTCATATGGAAATAGCTCCACTAATCAATGTTGTTTTCCACTTTCCACTTATAATTCCTCTATTTTCTTTTACTCACATAATCAATTGCCTAATCCATTATGCTTATCTAAAATATTTTTTCATTTTGAAACATAAGCAAGCTAATATTATGGATAATCATAAATAACTATAACAAATGTTTTGGTCTTCTTCAAAAGTAAGTGCTTAATAAGCTCGTGTTGTCATTGAGAATTTTTATGTCCAAAGATTTCTATATTTACCTTATCTTCTCTATATCTTATTGTGTCCCCCACAAAGGTTTTAATTATATATTAGTTTAGGGTTTAGGTAACAATATGTAGCATAATAAGAAGAAAATTATTTTAAAAGTAAAGATTCATATTTATTACTCGAGTTAGTTAACAAAACCAACAAAAGTAGAGTTAGTTCGTTATCATTGATAAATCCTAATAGAGTATGGAAAAAATCACTAATTGTCCATATTATAGCTACTTGCATTCTAAATATTTCATGCATCTCAACATTATATGTGTCCACACCATCCTTTCATAACTCTTGCAACTCTCTAATAAAAGGCTACAAATATACGTCTATATTATTTCCTAACTATCTCTTATTCGAAATGACCATTGAAAGAATAAATGAAGTAGACTTTATATATACCTAAGAAGGCAAGTTTTATGGTATCAGAATTACAGGCCAGGTACTATGATTGGTACCCATGTTTCTAAAAGGGTTGAAACCATCACTTGCAAAATTGAAAGGGACATTATGAACATTTGAGGAAAATTCTGGATGTGTTGCATTAAATTTCTTCCATACTTTAGAAACTTTTGGATGCTTCATTAAATCATCTATGTTATTCCCACTTATATGCCACCTTGTCACATCCATTATCTTTGTACATATAAATAATCTTTGCAACCTTAACTTTAGTGGAAAGTAGCGCAAAACTTTTAATGGCTATTACTTTCTCTTACCAATGACATTTTTCTTCCACCTAGATTCCTAACATCTCTCACATGTCTTCCTATTTTCATCATCATCCCAATATAACATGCAATCGTTCAAACAACTATGTATTTTGGTGTAATTAAGCCCAAGTTTGCAAATTATTTTCTTAACATCATCAAAAAAATTAAAAAGCCCAGCTTAGGAGAATGCATCTTTCAGTAATTCCAAAAGCATTATTATAGCTTTATCCATCATATGTCACAAGCACTTGATATGATATAGATTTATTAAAAAATAGAACTTGGAGAACTTTATGGAAAACTTTATGTACCCATCATAAAGTTCTTCATTTCCATCATTCGATAATTTAAAAAACTTGGTAACATATGCATACATCCTCCAACTATGCACCTTAGCATCATTAGTAACATTTTCATTAGATTTGTTAGCTTGCTTATTATTTTGGACACTATAGAACCCAAATGCATTATTTATCAAGTTTATTATAAGATTTTTCAGGAGTTTCCATAGTGTTTTGTGGAGTTTCAACTATATGTATCACATAAGAGAATGCAGCCAATAAATTGTCTTCCCCATGCTAAATTCACTTAGTGTATTCAAAGGAAAATTACTTTCGTGTCAAATGGTCATATGCTTTATCTCTAGTCTGTTACTTTTTATACTTATAACAACAAGAAGGACAAATGATTCTACCTTTAACAGATTGTCGCTCAAATATGAAGTCAAGAAATTTGTTAAACCCTTGTTTATATTTAATTATACTTTTTTTCTAACCAATTCAAGATTTGTCCATAACTAATTAGTTAGAGTGATAAAATAAAAAGTTAGACATAATTTATTTTTGCTAGCAATTAAGAATCATTTGACTCAAATGGGGGAAAGGAAAATAAATCAAGAAAGGAAAATGAGGAAAAAGAGAATGAATATCCCTAGATTATCTACTATATTTAGTTCAAATAAGAAAAAGAATCAGATTTTCTTAATTTACTTTGGTCATAATTATTATGCCATCAAAATAATTTACTTGTAATTTTTATTAGAATAATTGGTAATAATATTATTATTGAATTATTATAATTATTATCTTTTTATTTATTATTATTTATCATTGTTATTTTACTAATATTATTACTACTACTATTTAAATTTTATTATTTATTATTCTTTATTCTATTTACTAATATTATTTTTATAGTTATTTAATATTATTTGCAACTATTTTATTAACATTATTTCCATTATTACTTATATTATTATTTATTCTTTTAATAATTAATGTTTTGTTTTTATTAATTAATTATTAATACTTTATTATTAATTTTATTTTCACTTTTATTATTAGTTTGTAATTATTATTATTTTTATTACATGTTAATATTTATAAATTACCTTTAATTACCATTTTATTAATATTTTATTATTTTTATTATGCCATCAAAATAATTTACTTTTAGTTTTTATTAGAATAATTGGTATAATTATTATTATTCAATTATTACAAATATTATCTTTTTATTTATTATTATAAATCATTGTTATTTCACTAATATTATTATTATAATATTAAATTTCATTTTACTAATATTATTATTTTTAGAATTATTTAATATTATTTATTACTATTTTATTAATATTATTTCCCTTATTACTTATATTCTAAGTCTATCATTATATTCTCTTATCTTATTCTATATTTTTCTTTTTGAGTTATGCACATCATGATCTCTAAATAAGGGTTGGGGAGAAGAACTTGAAAATTGCCACCATAAAATTATACTTGGTGATGGGGGTGTGGGAGATTTTAGGCCATATTTCGGCATTCTTCATACGGCACTGTTCTTCAAGTAGAGGGAGCCTATAATTATGAGAAGTTTTATAGTGGAAGGTAGCCTTATAGAGGAAGTAATCTTTTCAAGTAGCTAAACATATATTTAAGAAAAAAACTATAACACGAATATCTAACGTTAATAACTACATCACTGCTAACTATGACATATAGAGGTTAAATCAACATCTTTAATATAGGTCTTATCAAGCAAAACTAACAGTAAGATTAAGAATGATGAAGCACTCTTTCAAATGACAATCTAATATAAATCCTATAATATAAACACATAACTCCACTTCAGTTCTAACTAAATTTTATATCCGTAAAAAATAGACCAATCTAACTTGTAACAAACTGATTATAAAAGATAAACAACATAACACAAACATATTGGCCAAAGATGAAAACCCCTTTAAGAATTGAAAAAATGAACCAGAGAACCTATTTTGCAATAGAACAGAATGAGATAAAAAAAATTGAAAATACTAAACTATATATAGTTAGAAAATACTAAACATAATATTAAAAGTGGGGTGTTGTACGGATATCAAACAAGCCTGGCCTTACTTGCGTATTCTATATGCTTTAAAGTAAAAGTATTTGAAAACACTAAACTAAATGCTTCAATTATGGAAATTCTATTATAAATACAATAATTTATGTGCAGATGATAAATTCCTCCACATTGGGATCAAAGTACCTATAACTGCTAATCACCGAAGCATACATCATATGTACAGTATTCTTTTCGTTTCGGGTGTGCTTAACACATATATACTTGCTTATCGTAAAAGAAACTAGTGTACCTATAACTATTAATCAAGTTCAAGCATTTATTTATTTATTCCATGTATATTTAAGCTAATTCAGCTTGTCATGCAATTCATAACATATCTATATAATTGGAAATAGGGCTTGCTGTTATTTTGATAATAGAGCTAGTTAAAATCTAAATCTAAGTATGCTTAACTCCAAACTCACAGCATATAAAAACATGGATTTGAAGAAACATACTATGCTTCTGCACAAAGAAACACAAATTCCACAACAACATCCCAGTAGTCTTCCGGGTCTCTGTTATCCACTAGCTTAAAAAATTTAACAATAATTACATAGTAAAACCATTTAACCATCAAATAATTTCCTAACTTTCCAAAATTTTACTCAACAACTAGCTTTAAAAGGTGAGTTCCTCTAAGGCTCACTAGCTCAATACAAACTATATGTAAAATCTGGGTTTGAAAATTTTCAAGTTCCTTTTCAATCAAACTTATCAAGGTTCCCACAAGATTCTAAGTCTAATTATATATGTCTATCTATGGCATCGGTCAAAGACAAATAATAGGACAACCAAAAAACTTTAATTCTTCAGTATTTTTGTTTAATTAGGGATATAGAGGTCAGAGATGATATCATCACCTAGCTGGAACTAGAGAGCCCGACCCAAAAAAATAGAGTATTTGGGTTCTTTTTTTTGTTCGATAGGCTCGATGGGACTTTTTTATAATTCGATTAATAATTGGATCGGGCTCGGGTCAAGACAAAAAAGCTCGATAGATTCAGCTAGATTATAATAATTTATTTTTAATAATATAATTATATATTAAAAAATATAATTATATCTAATTATTTTTAATATAAAAAATATTAATTTAATATAATTAAATATTTTATATATTTAAATATCATATTATCTTTTTAAATATATATATTTTTTATTAAAAAATAAAAAAATTTATGTTTTCGAGCTTTTGGGTCAAATTTCGGATTTTTTAATTTAAAATTTGAGTCGGGCCGGGTCAAAATTTTTTAAAACATAAATGGGTCGAGGCGGGTTCGGATCTTCAATTTTATATGATTTAGTCCAGATGGTCTGGTCCAAAACCCGCCCGACCCGACCCATTTACACCTTTAACTGGAATCATATTATAATAAAAATTCACCATCCATTATCACTCCATGAACATGAATTATCTGGAATTAAACTAAAAAAAAAGTTCTACAAATTGCGATTAGAAAACTAACGCACCTTGCCGGAATCACAGATCAGAGTTTCGTAAATAAAACCAACTAGTTGTTTCACACGATATTGGCAGACGACTACGAAAGTATCAAACCAGAAAAATTCAAATGAGCACGAATAAGTGATAAACTGAAAATAGGGTTTTAAGTCCGAGTTTGAATGTTAAGCAAGCTTACCATGCTTGAATGTGAAAGCCCTAAACAAGGATGAAGCTTTAGCACTTACAGTGACAATCGTGACTCAAAGGAGATTGGGGTTTTTTTTGTAAAGAACATCAGGCAGAGATTTAGTTTCAGTAGAGAGTGAGGATTTGGTTTCAGGATGAGGAGAGGGATGATTAGGTTTGGGTTTCAATACAAAAAAGGTTTAGGTTTCGCGCGAATAGAATTTAGTGGCCAACGAGGATAAGATTTTGAAAGGAATGATTGGGCTTTGGTTTTAGTAAGCAAAAGAATTTGAGATTTACGCATCCTATTGCGAAATAGCAGGCCTTTTTTTTTTAATACAAAATGTCCGACTTAATGGCAATTACTTATTCTAGCATTTGGATATATTTTAATTATTACAGCGAGTGTTTTAACTGTTATTAAGAACATTCAATGGTGGCGGTTTGTCCGACCGCCGTAATTTAACCGCCACTAAATGCCGCCTTTTTTTTCTACTTAAAGTAAACCCTTTTAATTCAATATTTAGAATTAATCTTATTAATTTTAAATCTAAAAATTTATTATTAATGTCTAGCAATATGTCATGAACTAGTTAATGTAAATTCTAAAAATGAACTTTTTTAGGTGCAATTATCATATAGTACAATTCTTTCATTATATAATATCTCCACTAAACTTAGGATATAGTGTATTAATTAAAATTATAGTCGCTTAACTATTATGTATCCACTTTGAAATTCATGACTTATTATGTGAAATTAAAAAAAATTCTTTTTTTAATTTCACCTTACCTTGATCAAGGATTTCTAAGTTATGATTCATAAGACAACATAAGGCATTCTTATTGCTTTGTAAGATGTGATGAATTTTTTATTGACATTCACAAATCTTTATATATGATAAAGTTATACCTAATAGATGTGATTCCTTGAGATCAGAACAATATTAAAGCATAACATACCATTATAAGATTATTATGATATCTCAAGTCAAACAATCAATTCTACTCCATTGTAATATGATGATTCCAATTTAGCTTGTTCATATAAAAATTTTTAAATGGGTCAACTATGTGAACTCGTTTATTTAATGAGCACTTATATATATGCACATCATATCAGTGTTCATGAATGAGACATTTTCCTACTCAAGGATGCATCTATGTACTATTCTAACAAGTCATTAGTATCCATTCCCAATAATTCTATGACTATTAGCATCTTAAAATTTAGACTTATAAAGTATATATTTCATAATCATCATCTCTATACATAACTTTGTTTCTTAAGTTATCTAATTTTTGAACTTTATCAAACATAAATAATAATTAAATGATTGATAAATAAAAGTAATTTTTTTAATTAATAACTAATTTAACAAAAAAATCTACAAGAAGTGTCATACTACATTACATATGATTGGTTTGTAGAACATAACTATAAGATATAATAGTCATTATTTTTATAAATGAGATATTAAATGTTATATTTATACAATCTTCCATCATATTTTTACAGTAGATTTTAAGCACTCATAATTTATGAATATATGAAAAATTACATGCATGCAGGTATGTATGCATGCATGCAGGTATGTATGCATGCATCCATGCATGGAAAATGACTAATTTTCACTCTTTTATTTAAAAAAAAATATATTATTAATTTAATGATAATAAAATAATAAAATATATTTAAATAATCTTAATAAAAATATTAACTTTAAATATACGAGTCAATTCTACTTATTTTCTTTCGTCTTTATAATAAATATACATATTAGATTAATCAATTAGAGTAAATTTTATTCATTCTTTGTGTAAAGAAGTTTTACATTGCTAATTAATTATATTGTGACATCTGATAAAATTTTTTCATATCAAAAAATAATTATTTATCTTATTTAAATTAAAATAATAATTAAGTAAAATTAATTTATAAAAAATTGAAGTAAAAATAGATTTAAATAAAAAATAACACACACAAATAAACAGTGCTTGTAAGTGATAATTGATGAAATAGAAAATTATCTTCTCCCCCTTATTTGAATAAAAACATATATTATAATTGGACTTGTAAGATTTTCTCCTTTGCATATTGCTTCATCCCCTTTTCCCTTATATAGACGTTATTTCTCTTTGGTGCCATAGAAGGAGGGATTTGTTAGGAAAAATATTTGTTGGTTATTCGGATTATCATATGCAGCAGAAATTCAAAAATTTGATCCAAATTCTACCTAGGATCCATGCAAAAAGCATAAATCAATTATTAGAATTTTACCTATTGGGCACTCATGTTTTTACTGATCAAAACTTGAGAGCGGATGAATCAAATGTCAGCCAGAAGGTACAGCATCTTTATGGTATCCACACAGAGTGAACAACGACCTCTCACCCTTCACGAATATGTTAGGATGCGTTTTTTTTTCTCTAGGAATAAGGATTGGATGTTTTCTGAGTGATTTAGGATTTGTATGAAAGTTTTGAGCGTATTGTTAATGTGCTGCCCTCATGCCCCTTTTTATAGAACTTAGGCAAGCTATAATACTAGTCCTACTAGGATAATGTTTCCAAAATCCTAATCATACTTAACAACTCATTTTATCCTTATCCTAGAGATAATGAGGAGAGATATGACTTATCTATTAATTATCTAACATTAGATAATATTATCTCATAATATAAATATCTTAATATTAGATAATTACATATAGTTATCAAATATTAAAATAATATTATCTCATAATATATTTATCTAATATCTGATAACGTAATTATTTGATATTACTTTAATATCAAATAATATCACATAATATATATATATATATATATATATATATATATATTACGTGAATTTATTATTCTTAATAATATATATATGCACGAAAATAAGTCTAATTAATTGGATATTAATATAATTAAAATTTAATTAATTATTGTCTTATTCTTACTCCTTTTGTATGACCCTGTAGGTTCTTACTACGTTGATAATGACTTATTATTGAGCCATAGACAGTAAGCGGTATCTAACAATACATCACCGCCACTCAAGTAGTAAGAATGTTTGTGATTTGACATCCACCTAATACATGATTAACATTTTGCATCATAACCCTTTTGTAATAATATCCAAATTGAACTAGAGGCATGAAATGTGTCATCCTCGTCAATGTTCAATTTATATTTCTTGATACTGAGTAGACTTAAAATAAATAATTAATATCACATATTAATTCAATTGAGCATGGCTATACATTTCTAAGTCTCACTCAATCAAGGGGCCCAAGGATATTTCTCTTTTATATAAGAGTAACAAAATCCCATCTACATCACTCACTTCCCTTTGCACGATTTATGACACACTCAATCAATGCCCTACTTGTCATCCTGATTAAATGTGACATATGATAATATTAAAGTGAGTAATTCCTCATGTAGGGAACCGTAGTGACTTTAGGTCAAAGGTTTATGCGTATTTATGATCATATAAGAATAACTTATGACACGTCTATCCATGTAATATTCTCATAGCGGGTCAGTCCAGTACATTGTTCACTAGCAATGTACTCATATATTAATTTGATATCACATATCCATGATTTCTAATCATTAGTCACTATACATGTTAGTCTCGATGTATTATTACTATCCTTTTCGTAATAATACTTTACTAGGGGCATTTTAGGAATAGCGAAGCTATTCCAAGGATAATTATTATATTAAGTTATAAATTGCGCATAATAATAATAAAATTATAAAAATAAAATATAATAATTAAATTACCTAAAATAAAATATAATACATTGTGTATAACTTCAATCATCTATATGATTGGTTCTAGGACACACACTAACAATATCCCCCTCCAAATATACAAATATTATATAATTAAATTAATCAAAATATTATAATAAAACACACTAACAATTTAATGTGAAAAATTTCAAACTCTATCCAAAAAAAAATACAGAAGAAAAAAGATTCACTATATTATTAAAAGATTATAAGATAAAGTGTATAAAGATTCTTTATCATAATCTCATAACTCCTTAATTACTATCCTTACATTTCTCTCAAACCTTTATATAGGTTTTCACATAATCCATATAAATACTTACATCACATTTCTCTCATATCTTAAATCATTGAAAAATACAAATATTTATATCCAAAAATATTTGTTTGGTAAAGAATCTTACTCCCACTCTAGTACAAAAACATAACGTGAATAAAAAGATAACTCACAATAAGATACAATCATATATTAACAACAATTAGAACTTAGATCAAATATATAAAAGGATTCTACTCCGTTAATTTCAATTCATCAATTGTTTATTTGCAGGCGTTCTTCGTTTGTGTTGTGGCTCTTTGATCTAAATCTATTTTTTTACTTTAATTTTTTAAAATTTACTTTTACTTACTTACTATTCTACTTTAACTAAAATACATAATTATTTTTTATAAGAAAAAATTTAATGAGATGTCACAATATGATTGGTTGGTAGTGTAAAATATTTTTATTCTAATAGTGGATAAAAATTGATGAGAATTCCAAAGTGAAGAGGCACTTCCACATTCATTAGAGGGTCCAATGACAAGAGATATAGCTAAGAAGATCAAGGAAGGATTTCAAGGGCTTATGAAAAGAGTTTGGATGCTTGAAGAAGCTAGATTAGAAGAGAACAACAAAATCATAATATGCATTATAGCTAATTAGCACTAAGTGATATAAATTCCAAGGAGTGGCCCCACATCACCGCCACATCAGCCACAATCTATGTCACTGCCACATCATCAAGAGGATGGTGCCACATCATTGCCACATCAGTCATAGTCCTAGTTGGCGCCACCTCATCTTATTTTCTATTATTTAATGTTTTGGGCTTTAAAATAGTATTTGGGCTTTTAATTTGTACTTATTTTGTGCTATATCACTTTAGGGTATTTTGGACCTATTTTAGGCTTTATTTGAGCCTATTTGTCAATTAAGATTTTAGAGAGTCAATAAGGAGGCTTGTTCCTTATTCTATCACTATTCAGACATTTTGAGAAAAAGCTGATTGCTTATGAACGTTTCCTCTCTAGATTCTTGTATGAACTTGAAGACTTATCAAAGGGCATTCAACTTTTGTGGTGTCAAATATATCTCTTATTGCTTCCAATTCTTCCTCTTTTCTGAAGCATGGCGGGAATATCATTCTTTTTTTTTACTTTGATTGCATTTGATTTGGGAAAGATCCAACAAATTCCACATTATTTGGTATCAGAGCAAGGTTCCCAATTTAGGTTTCACTTCTCTTTTTAAATTTCATTATTGTTCACGCCACCGTCACTGTTCATCATACTATTCTTTGCACTGTTCATAACACTGTTCACCACATTTTATATATTAAATCTTCATTTCTTTCTTGCTTTGATTTGGTTTTTGTATTCATTTCATTTCTGAATAGGTTTGTGTCAAATTTTTATGTTTTGATTCACCATTGTGTCAAATTTGTGTTGTTCTTCATTTCTGCCTTCCATGTGTTTGATGAGTTGTCTAAGTCAATTGTAGGTATGAATTTGCTTTGATACTTGGTCATCTTCTTTGTTTTGTGTTATTTCTTGTTGTTTAGCTCAAAATTTGCTCCAAATATTTGTGCTGGTCTAATGAATGAAAGGTGCATTGAACATATTTGTTAAAAGTTCAAAGTGAAGAAGTTCAGCTTGCAATAACCAATTGCCATATTCTAATAGCATAACATCAAGGTGCTATAATTGAATATAGTAATTGATTAAAGCAAAGCAAAAAATATTAACTTTGAATTGTGTGATATCCTTGCAATCAGCAAAAACTAGTGGTAAATTAGTACTATTTGTATTGAGTTACAAAGGGAAAAACATGTGAATCAAAAGAACAAAAACAACAAGAAACAAAAGAGAAAAGCCAAGTTAGTGAATCAAAAGGCAACTTACAAAGAAGAGGCAAGAAAAATCAAGTGCTGAATTGTTGAAAACAAATTGGAACACATTCAAAAGAAAAGAAGTTGTTTGCTTATAGTTATTGTTGATTCTTGACATGCTCTAATTACACTTGAACTTCTCATTTTGACATTAATTGTTCATTATCTCTTTCAATTACTTAAATTCTTAAATCAGCAGCTCTTGTTATTTTGAGTTATTGCTTCTCATTATTTTGTGTCCTTAAGTCTTTGTTTTTATTTTTCCTTTCTTCCTAGAGTTCAATTGTATTAATTCCATGCTGCCATGTTGTTATTGTGCTGTCACCTTTTGTTAGCATTCAATTTGAGATAGTGATAGCCAAAATTATTAGATTTTTGCTAGTTGTGTCATTTTAGTTCCAAAAGAACCACAAGAGAGGAAAAAAAGAAGTGGGAAAAGGCAAGAGTGTGTGAGATCATTTGAGGATAAAAGCCTAAATTACAGTGCAAACACGAGTGTGAGTGCCCCTAAATCAAGTGAGAAGTGTGATTTTGTGAGGTCCTTTTTTTTATCTAACCTTTTCTTGCAGGTTTAATCATTAACAATGTCGGGAGGAAGTGATAACAATACTTTCCAACTTGAGAATCTAGATTTCACTGTGAGAGCTATGTTTCAACAATTTGAGAGATTGAATGAACAAATTGCTAGAATGAATGAGAGGATAAGAGGGATTGAAGGAGAAAGAAGACAAAATGATAGGCATGTGGAAGATAAAGGAGTTGAAAATTTTGAGGGTAGAAGTGAGAGATCAGATAGCTTAAATGAAGGTGAGAGAAGAAGAGGTGAAAGGAGACATGTTAGAAGAGCAAAGGTAGATACCAATCTTGACAGCATTAAGATGAAAATCCCATCATTCCAAGGAAGAAATGATCCAGAAGCTTATTTTGAATGGGAAAAGAATATGGAATTGATATTTGATTGCCACAATTATTCAGAGGAAAAGAAGGTAAAGCTTGCTATTACGAAATTCTCTGATTATGCAATTGTTTGGTGGGATAAATTGATGGTGGATGTAAGGAGAGAGAAAGAAAGATCCATTACAACTTGGGAAAACTTGAAGTTTGTCATGAAAAGAATATTTGTCCCTAGCTATTACCAAAGGGATTTGCATTAAAAATTGTAAAGTCTAATTCAAGGAGCTAAGAGTGTTGAGGATTATCACAAAGAAATGGAAATCACTATGATAAGAGCCAATGTGGAAGAAAGTCAAGAAGAAACTATGGCTAGATTTCTCCATGGATTGAATAGAGACATTGCTAATGTGGTGGAGTTACCACACTATGCATCCTTGGAGGAGTTGGTACACTTGGCTATGAAAATGAAAAGGCAACTCAAAAGAAGGAGTTCATCTAAATGTAATTCATAATTAAGCTCTCCATGGAAGTCTTAGGATAAAAAGAGTGACAAGAAGGAGGAAAGAGGAAGCAAATTCAAATTTGAATTCTCTTCAAAATCAAAAGATGAATCTTCTAAGGACAAAAATAAAGTGGAGAAGAATAAAAAATATTCCAACATGAAGTGTTTCAAATGCTTGGGAAGAGGACATATTGCTAGTAATTATCCAAACAAAAGGCTTATGGTGATAAAAAAATAATGGGGAATGGGATTCTACAAGTGAGAAAGAACAAGGTACTTCATCCGAGGAAGATAGTATGAGTAGTGAAGATCCTTTTGATGGAGGTGCATTAGTGAGTAGGAGAGCCTTAAATGTGCAAATCAAGAAAGAGAGTGAGAATCAAAAAGAAAACTTTTTTCATACAAGGTGCAACATCCAAGGAAAGGCTTGCTAAGTTATCATTGATAGTAGGAGTTGTGCTAATGTGGCTAGCACTACCTTGGTTGAAAAGTTGAGTTTACCCACTTTACAGCACCCTACCCCTTACAAGCTTCAATGGTTGAATGAAAATGGGGAGTTAAAAGTGAATAAACAAGTGCTAGTCTCTTTCTCTATTGGGAGGTACCATGATGAGATTCTTTGTGATGCGGTTCCCATGCATGCTTGCCATCTTTTGCTCAGGAGGCCACGGCAATTTGATAGACAAGTTACTCATAATGGTGTTCTTAACAAATACAAGCTTCTCAAAGATGGAAAAAAGTTCTCCCTTAGGCCTTTAACTTCAAAACAGGTTTATGAAGATCAAATGACAATGCAAAAAAAGAGAGAAGAGGAAGAAAAAGGAAAAAAGAGTGTAGACTAGAATGAGAGAGATAAAAAGAACAAGAGTGTAAGTGAAAAGAAAGAGAGAAAACATGAGAGAGGAGAGTCATCAAAACAAGGAAAAAAAAAGTTAAGTGTGTTTGCTAAGGCAAGTGATGTGAGGAGTGCTTATTATTCTTCTAAGCTAATATTCCTTCTCATGTACAAGGAAGCCAATGTAAACACTAACCAAAATAACCTTATTTTACCTTATTCTATTTCATCTGTTTTGCAGGAATTTGATGATGTATTCCTAAAGGAGGCTCCAAAAGAGTTACCACCCAAGAGGGATATTGAGCACCAAATTGATTTCATTCCAGGAGCTTCAATTCCAAACCGTCCCGCATATAGGACTAATCCAGAAGAAGAAAAAAAAATTCAAAGACAAGTGGAGGACCTCATGTCAAAAGGATACATAAGGGAAAGCATAAGTCCATGTGCAGTACCAGTTTTATTGGTGCCCAAGAAGGATGGAACTTGGAGAATGTGTGTTGATTGCCGGCCAATTAATAAAATTACTATCAAGTATAAATATCCTATCCCTAGACTTGATGATATGCTTGATGAGTTGCATGGGTCTTGTGTATTTTCAAAAATTGATTTGAAATAAAGGTATTATCAAATAAGGATGAAACAAGGTAATGAATGGAAAATTGCTTTTAAAACAAAACATGGTTTATATGAGTGGATTGTAATGCCTTTCGGTTTGTCTAATGCACCGAGAACTTTTATGAGATTGATGAACCATGTTTTACGCCCTTTTATTAGGAAATTTGTGGTTGTATACTTTGATGATATCCTCATATATAGCAAGAGTGTGGATGAGCATGTGTTACATTTAAAATCTATTTTACAAGTTTTGAAAGATGAAAAATTGGAAGTAATAAGAGATATATTTGACGCCACAAAGGTTGAATGCCCTTTGATAAGTCTTCAAGTTCATACAAGAACCTAGAGAGGAAACCCTTATAAGCAATAAGCTTTTTCTCAAAATGTCTGAATGGTGATAGAATAAGGAACAAGCCTCCTTATTGACTTTCTAAAATCCTAATTGACAAATGGGCTCAAATAAAGCCCAAAATAGGTTCAAAATACTCTAAAGTGATATAGCATAAAATAAGTACAAATTAAAAGCTCAAATGCTATTTTAAAGTCCAAAACATCAAATAATAGAAAATAAGATGAAGTGGCGCCAACTAGGACTGTGGCAATGATGTGGCAGTGACATGGATTGTGGCTGATGTGGCGATGATGTGGGGCCACTCCTTGGAATTCATATCACTTAGTGCTGATTAGCTATAATGCATATTATGATTTTATTGTTCTCTTCTAATCTAGCTTCTTCAAGCATCCAAACTCTTTCCATAAGCCCTTGAAATCCTTGATCTTCTTAGCTTTATCTCTTATCATTGGACCCTCTAATGAATGTGGAAGTGCCTCTTCACTTTTAGAATTCTCATCATCCCCCCTTTCTTCAAAATGATTCGTCCTCGAATCTTCAATTCCTGCATTAAAAGGAGAAAGGTCAACAACATTAAAAGAGGCACTAACATTGTATTCACCTGGTAAATCCAATTTATAAGCATTTTCATTGATCTAAATCTGTTTTACAAGTTTTGAAAGATGAAAAATTGCATGCAAACATTGAAAAATGTTCATTTTGTTTGGAAAAAATTGTATTCTTGGGTTATGTTGTTAGTGGTGAAGGAATTGAGATGGATCAAGAAAAAGTGAGAGCAATTAGGGAATCGCCTACCCCTAAGAGTGCAAGTGAGGTGAGAAGTTTTCATGGGTTGGCTAGCTTTTATAGAAGATTTGTCAAGGATTTTAGTACTATAGCTGCCCCCTTGAATGAGTTAGTGAAAAAGAATGTTGAGTTTCATTGGGGAGAAGAGCAAGAGAGTGCATTTAACATATTGAAAGATAGATTAAGTTCAACCCCTTTACTTGCTTTTCCAAATTTTACTAAAACATTTGAAATTGAATGTGATGCCTCTGGTGTGGGTATTGGAGCTATTTTGATGCAGGAAAAAAGAAGCCCATTGCTTACTTTAATGAGAAGTTAAGTGGAGTGGCTCTTAATTATCCCACTTATGACAAGGAGCTTTATGCTTTGGTTCGTGCTTTGGAAACTTGGCAATACTATTTATAGCCAAAGAAGTTCGTGATTCACATGGATCATGAATCCTTGAAATACTTAAAGAGCCAAGGAAAGCTAAATAGGAGGCATGCAAAGTGGATTGAATTTATTGAAACATTCCTATATGTCATACAATACAAGCAAGGTAAAGATAATGTAGTTGCTGATGCATTATCACGAAGGTATCTTTTTATCTTTACTTTGCAATCCAAGTTGTTAGGTTTTGAACACATTAAAGATTTGTATGGGAATGATCCTAATTTTGGCACTATTTTTTAATCTTGTGAAAAGAAATCCCTTGAGAAATTCTATAAGCATGAAGGTTTCTTATTTAAAGAAAATAAACTATGTGTGCCTAGAGGATCTCTTAGGGAATTTTTTGTGAGAGAGTCCCATGGTGGAGGTCTTATGAGGCATTTTGGGATTAGGAAAACTCTAGACATATTGAGTGAGCATTTCTTTTGGCCTAGCATGAAACATGATATAGAAAAATGTTGCGCTAATTGTATTACATGTAAAGAGGCTAAATCTAGAGTTTTACCTCATGGTCTTTATATTCCACTTCCTATTCCTAGTGAACTTTAGACTGATATTTCTATGGACTTTGTGCTAGGTTTACCAAGGATAAAGAATGGCAAAGATTCCGTGTTTGTTGTTGTTGACAGGTTTTCAAAAATCGCCCATTTTATACCTTGTCACAAGACGGATGATGCCATGAACATAGCAAATATTTTCTTCAAGGAAGTTGTGAGATTGCATGGAGTGCCAAGGAGCATTGTTTCAGATAGAGATACCAAGTTCTTGAGTTACTTTTGGAAAGTCTTGTGGGCTAAGTTAGGGACAAAGTTGCTCTTTTCAACAACTTATCATCCTCAAACTGATGGACAAACTGAGGTAGTGAATAGAACATTAGGTACTTTATTACGCTCCTTAATTCAAAAGAACTTAAAGAGTTAGGATGAATACTCGCCTCATGTTGAGTTTGCATATAATAGAAGTGTTCACACTGCCACTAATTTTTCTTCTTTTGAAATAGTGTATGGCTTTAATCCTTTACCTCCTTTAGATTTGATAGCTTTACCTATTGATGAGAGGTCAAGTTTAGATGGGAAAAGGAAAGCGGATGTGATTTAGAAGTTGCATGAGCAAGCTAGATTGAATATTAAGAAAAAGACACAACAATATACCAAACAAGCCAACAAAGGGCGGAAGAAGATAGTATTTCAACTAGGAGATTGGGTATAGATCCATATGAGGAAGGAAAGATTTTCAGCACAAAGAAAAAGCAAGTTGTAACTAAGAGGAGATGGTCCCTTTCAAATGGTGGAGAATATCAATGAAAATACTTATAAATTGGATTTACCAGGTGAATACAATATTAGTGCCTCTTTTAATGTTATTGATCTTTCTCCTTTTGATGCAGGAATTGAAGATTCGACGACGAATCATTTTGAAAAAAGGGGGGGATAATGAGAATTCCAAAAGTGAAGAGGCACTTCCACATTCATTAGAGGGTCCAATGACAAGAGATAAAGTTAAGAAGATCAAGGAAGGATTTCAAGGGCTTATGGAAAGAGTTTGGATGCTTGAAGTGTTGGGAATTCGGATTATCACATGCAGCGGAATTTTAAATTTTTGATCCGAATTCTACCTAGGATCCATGCAAAAAGCATGAGTCAATGATTAGGGTTTTACCTATTGGGCACTCGTGTTTCTACTGATCAAAACTTGAGAGTGGATGAATCAAACGCCGGCCGGAAGGTACAGCGTCTCTACGGTATCCACACGGAGTGAACAACGACCTCTCACCCTCCACGCGTCTGCTAGGATGCGTTTTTCTCTCTAAGAATTAGGATTGAATGTTTTTGGAGTGATTTAGGGTTTATATGGAAGCTTAAAACGTGATTATTAAATGCTGCCCTCAAGTCCCCTTTTATAGAACTTAGGCAAGCCATAATCCTAGTCCTACTAGGATAATGCTTCCAAAATCCTAATCACACTTAACAATTCATCTTATCCTTATCCTAGAGATAATGGGAAGAGATAAGACCTATCTATTAATTATCTAATATTAGATAATGATATTATCTCATAATAAATATCTTAATATTAGATAATTGCATATAGTTATCAAATATCAAAATAATATTATCTCATAATATATTTATCTAATATCTGATAAGATAATTACTTGATATTACTTTAATATCAGATAATATCACATAATATATATATATATATATATATATATATATATATATATATATATATATATATAAAACGTGAATTTATTATTCTAAATAATATATATGCACGAAAATAAGTCCAATTAATTGGATATTAATATAATTAAAGTCCAATTAATTATTGTCTTATTCCTACTCCTTTTGTGTGACCCTGTAGGTTCTTACTACGTTGACAATGACTTATTATTGAGCCATAAACAGCGAGCGGTATCTAGTAATACATCACTGCCACTCAAGTAGTAAGAATGTCTGTGATTCGACATCCACCTAATACATGATCAACGTTTTACATCATAACCCTTTTGTAATAATATCCAAATTGAACTGGAGGCATGGAATGTGTCATCCTCGTCAATGTTCAATTTATATTTCTTGATACTGAGTAGACTTAAAATAAATAATTAATATCACATATTAATTCAACTGAGCATGGCCATGCATTTCTAAGTCTCACTCAATCAAGGGGCCCAAGGATATTTCTCTTTTATACAAGAGTAACAAAATCCCATTTACATCACTCACTTCCCTCTGCATGATTTATGACACACCCAATCAATGCCCTACTTGTCACCTGATTAAAAGTGACATAGGACAATATTAAAGTGAGTAATTCCTCATGTAGGGAACCGTAGTGATTTCAGGTCAAAGGTTTATGCGTAGTTGTGATCATATGAGAATATCTTATGACACGTTTATCCATGCAATATTCTCATAGTGGGTCAGTCCAGTACATTGTTCACTAGCAATGTACTCATGTATTGACTTGATATCACATATCCATGATTCGTAATCATCAGTCACTATACATGCTAGTCTCGATGTATTATTATTATCCTTTTCATAATAATACTTGACTAGGGGCATTTTAGGAATAGCAAAGCTATTCCAAGGATAATTATTATATTAAGTTATAAATTGCGCATAATAATAATAAAAACAAAATATAATAATTAAATTGCCTAAAATAAAATATAATACATTGTTTATAACTCTAATCATCTTATATGATTGGTTCTAAGACACACACCAACATGAAGAAGCTAGATTAGAAAAGAACAACAAAATCATAATATGCATTATAGCTAATCAACACTAAGTGATATGAATTCCAAGGAGTGGCCCCATATCACCGCCACATCAATCACAATCCATGTCACTGCCACATCATCAAGAAGATGGTGCCACATCATCAAGAAGATGGTGCCACATCAACCATAGTCCTAGTTAGTGCCACCTCATCTTATTTTCTATTATTTAATGTTTTGGGCTTTAAAATAGCATTTGGGCTTTTAATTTGTACTTATTTTGTGCTATATCACTTTAAAGTATTTTGGACCTATTTTAAACTTTATTTAAGCCCATTTGTCAATTAGGGTTTTAGAGAGTCAATAAGGAGGCTTGTTCCTTATTCTATCACCATTCAGACATTTTGAGAAAAAGCTTATTACTTATGAGAGTTTCCTCTCTATGTTCTTGTATGAACTTGAAGATTTATCAAAGGGCATTCAACCTTTGTGGCGTCAAATATATCTCTTATTGCTTTCAATTCTTCCTCTTTTCTGAAGCATGGCGGGAATATCATTCTTTTTTTTTTTACTTTGATTGCATTTGATTTGGGAAAGATCCAACAAATTCCACATTAAAAATATTTTCAATTGAGAATATATTCTCTCTCTTAATTTTCAAACTTTTCATAAACTCTCAAATTTTCCCACAATGCTAAAGAAATAAGGTTAAATTTTCATGTGAAAATGATTATTTATACAAAATTTAGCTGCTATTATACCAAATTGATGTAAATCGTGATTCGAGTGCTATTTTTAATCTGTCCTTAATTTTTAATCTCTCCTTAATTTTTCAAAACTACTTTGACCGTTAACTCTTATAGATTTGATAATTGAATTTAAAATAGAATATTTTTATATTGCTTATAAAATAAATATTCTTTTTACTATACATAATTACTTAATATTAAAAATAGAGAATTAAACTCTTATATCATCTTGTAATAAAACATACATTGTTATTTAAAACATTAAATTTTTTATTATTCATCATGTGAATATAGTTTTGTATTAAATTATGTAATAAAAATTAATGAATGAAATTGAGTACATACTTTTGATTTTTGATGTAAGAATAAGTGTTCATGATGCACGGATATATAAAAAATTAGATACACATAAATGCATATATATATATATATATATATATATATATATATATATATATATATATATAATTACTAATTTCTAATTTCCACGTTTATATATGAATGTTAGCAATTTTTAGTTTTCCATTTGAACAAAAAGATTATGTTAATAATTTAATAATAATAAAATAATAAAAAGTATTATAGTTAATTTATTATCATCATCAATTATTTTCATTGATGAGTATTTATTGTGTAGATAAAACAAAATGAATAGAATTGACTTAAATATGCTTATTAATGAAAGTAATTAGTGATGGGAGTAACCAATATATTTTTATTATTACTCCTTTCATCTCTTATTATCCTAGCAATTTTAAAAATTTTTATGTCCTTTTTTATTTATTATTTTAGAAATCTAATTAAGCATTAAATATATTTTTTTCAATTTTATCTTTTTTTTCATTAATAAATATTTTATTATTCTATACTTTTATTATCTAATATTTCAACAAATTTATTTCATCTTTCTCTTTCCATTTTCAACTATATTAAAATTTGTGTATGAAATAAAAGTGAGAGAAAGACTTATATGTGTATTGAAAATTAATCATAAATTCTTAGTAAAGAGAGAAATAAAAAAAGGAGTGAATTTTGATTTTGAATTAAAGAATAGTTTTGGAAGTTCTACTAATAATAAAAAAATTAAACTACTTTCTTAAATTCTTTGAAATTGGTTAAATATAACAAATAATAAGATATGAAGAGAGTACTAAATTATTAGTATAATTTTTTGTCCAAATTAAAAAATAGAGGCTGCTAACCTCTACATTCACATACGGAGGCAATTAGTCCTGTTAAACGAACGAGCTAGAGCAGGCCGGACCAAGTCCACGTAGGTTTTGACCTATCATGGACCGATCCATTTGACCCATGACTAAAAATGGACTCCTTTAGGGCGGTTTGGGTCTGGTCCGTGAAAGTCCCGGACCGGCCCATGGCTAGTTTTTCCTGTCTATCTAATGTCACCAAAACTCACTCCAGTCCAAGTTCCAACAAGCCCAATACTAGAATTAGAAGTTATTTTCTAGTTTTTCCAAATTGCAATTTGCAAAGTGCAGACTGTATAGAGGACTAAACCCAGAGGCAGTCTCCTAAGCCCAGAGACTGCCTCTCAAATTCCTAATACCATAAACCATTATACTACCAAAATGCTATTTTTTTATTTTTGTAAATTGCATTATAGGCTACAGAGGGCCAGTCCCAATGAGACAGAGACTCTAGAAGCGTTGCCCTGCGTGCCCTACCCCCTGTTCTGCAATTCTGGTCCCTATCCTTGAAGATTGGAACTTCTATTCAACTCAACTATCTTACAAATACTCCCAAAAAAATATATCCTATTCTACCACATCCATCACATAATAAATTATATTACTGAAATTAATTTAAAATCCTACATATTTAATATAATTAATCATCTGTCAACACATAACAGTCATTATAAGTATAATAAAATAAAATCTATTTCTAAGTTCAAATAATATTGCTTCCAGAAATAAACATTTAGCAATCAAAATCCACTTGTACTTAACCTTCTAACTTATCCAAGCAGCAGGTAGCAATGCTCCAGTAGAGATTCCTAGTCTTGAAATATAATTCATCATTCATGAATAATTACAAACCAGCATATTCAATTCTTTTGCTTCCAACTTTCCACAATCCATATATCAAACAAAACCAAAAATACATCATATTTTAACACATTTTATGATCCATAATAAAACCAAAGTAATAAAATTATTTAACCTAAAAAAATAATACAATTGTTATGATATTATGATAAACACAAGTATTTAAAACAGAAAAGAAAACTAAGTAAGAAATGCTCACCAATAGCACTCCAACTCCAAGTCTCCAACCAAATAGCCAGCAATGAAGATTTATATCAATGAAAAGTAAAAAATAACTAACCAAAACACACAAAAATTCTTTTATAAGTTAATACAACCAGAAACTAATCAAACTTAAACAAAAATTAATGATAAATCTAAAGAACTTACTTGAAAATAAAAGGGAGACCTCTATCTATGCATCCTTATCATCGTTAACTTTTAACTCTTTATCTAGATTAATTGGTGCACTTGTGTTTGAATCCTCAATTGAGTCATTTTTTCCTTCCTCATCATCTTCCAAATCTACAATTGAAAGTTTAATTGTTAAAGAAGTTCAAAGATTAAAATAAGAAAGATTAGAAATTTTCTAAATTAATTAGGAGTTAAATCATAGAGATTACCAGCAGGAGTGAAACCATGGAGCTAACTACGAGTGTAAATTAAAGCTTGAACTTTCCTTAGAAGGAGATAACTTCTATACTTATTTAACACTCGCCCTCCAATACTAAATGCTAATTCGGATGCCACTGTTGTAATTGGCACACTCAATAAGTCACAAGCCATAATAGGTAGGTCCGAAAATCTATTCTTGTGCACCTTCCACCAATCTAGAACATCTAAATCTTCATAATGAGCAAATTCAAGCTTTAGCTCTTCCAAATAAATCTCCAATTAAGATTTTTCAGCTCTTGTGACAATTTGAGAATCAATGGCCTTGAAATTCGAACCCAAAAAAATTCATACAATCCAAAAACAAAAATAATAAAAATACAATAAATTGTATAAAAGCATTGGATCATACTTATAGGCAATAAATTAGGATTGAAAGTAGGAAAACTTACAGTGAAAAGTTTTTTTAGTCTATTACTTGTACTTAAACTTCCAAAGGATAATATGGAAGTAACACTTGAAGGTTGGATTGGAGATGAATGCTTAGGATATGCCTTATGGAGTTGGAAAAACTTTTGTTTCATAATTGCAATTTTTTCTTCACAAGTTGTAGAGTCAATAGTATTATAGCAAAACTCCAACAAAGAAAGCTTGATTCTTGGATCAAAGACAGCTGCTATAGCAAGCAAAACATTGTATTCACTCCAATATTTATTAAACTTAACCTTCATGTTAATAGCCATCTCTCTTATAGTTTCATCTTTACTCTTTAAATTATCCAAGAGAAGGCATTCAATTTTCCAAACTTGAGTGAAATACAAGTTTGCGATTGGATAACTTGAACCAGATATTAAATTTGTCATCTCATAAAAAGGCTAAAAAAATTCACTCATTTTTTCACCCCTTACCCACTCTACACTAGATGGACAATGCTTGTAGTTTTTATCAATAACCACAAAGTGAATAAATGCTTATTTATATTTTAAAGCACTATCAAGCATAAGAAAAGTTGAATTCCATCTAGTGGGCACATCCAAGCATAATTTCATACCTCTATTAATTGACAAATTTTGAACAATCTTGTCAAAGCTTCTCATTCTTGCTTTCGAACCTTTAACATATTTAATACTTTCTCTAATTTTAACAATGGCACTAGAGGCCACTTTCAATCCATCTTGAACAATAAGATTTAGGATGTGTGCAGAACATCTTACATGAAAAAATTCACCATCACACAACAAGCTTTGCTCCAAACAAAGTTATTCTTTCAAATAAAATTGCATGTTATCATTTGTAGAAGCATTGTCCAAAGTTAGAGTAAAAATCTTCTTATCTATCCCCTATTCACATAAGACTTCCATTATTTTTTTTATAGTTCATATCCCATGTGTGGAGGTGGCATGCCACAAAAAGTTAGGATTTTACTTCTTAACTTTCAATTAAGATCAACATAGTGAGCAATTAAACAAACATAGCCTTCTTGAGTGCAAAAAGTCCACAAGTCAGAAGCAAGACAAACTCTACCTAAAATTTTTGCCAATTCATCTTTCATACCCTCTTTTTCATTTAAATAGAGCTTCCACACATTTGATGCAGCTGTATTTCTAGAAATCATTTTTGCATCAGGGTTTAAATATTTCAATACATCCCTAATTCCATCATATTCAACAAAATTAAAAAGGAGATAATGTTTTATGATAGCTAATGCTACTTTATTCCTAAAAATTCCTTAATCAATTTTTCTACTTCTTAGTTTACCAAGATTATCCAATAGGATTTCTGGCATCTTAGTTTACTTCAATTTCCTAAGTTTTTTACATCTTTGAGCATGGCAGGCTAGACTTGACGTACCGACTTAGGTTCCACCTCCCACAATTAAAGTTCCATAATCTTTGCATTTACCTTAATGTCTACCATCTTCACATATTCCTATATTCTCATAAAAAGTCCACACATCTGATGTTGTTTTCTTTCTTTTATTACGATCTTCATTAGCTTCCGGTTGTTCAGGTTGATTTTCAGAACCATGAGTACTTTCATCAATAACAATGTTTTCAATTTCATTATTATTTCCCTTATATAATGCATATCACCTGCCCTATCATTGCCCTCTCCAACATTTTGATATGTAGATTGTGATTCCATTATCTAGGACTACTATAAACTACATGTTGACACATAAATGTACACTTAGTTAACACTCATACTTATGCACATAGCACACAGCATTAAGCACTACAGTAGCATAAATAGCAAAATTTTACTACTCAAACTTATACAATACAACTATGTAGACTTAGACTTCTAAAAGTCCAAGTTCTAGCAAAACAAATAAACAAATTAGCATCCCTAAATAGTTCTAAGACAAGAACCAGATAAATGATTTTACAACCATATTTTTTAAAAAAATTTTAGCCTACAACTACAAGAATTAACATTAGAAATATAGGTTCTCACTGTGTAGAGCAAGAAGCAGGACAATTGTTATTATTAACATTTAAAGTTTTAAATGCATAGATGACAGGAATGCTACCTAACCAAGTACAATTAGTGATTACAAACAACATTAAAAAAGCTAAATACCCAGAAATCAAAACCCCAATCAAAGGAAAAACCTAAAAATCATCGTCCACTATGAAATTTTAAATAGAAAACTAACTAATAAGAAAGAGAATTACCGAGAAACCAAGTGTTTGTCCACTTAGTTGGAAGCAATGAAATCAGCAATCAAAGGTTTTGGAGCTGGAAAAATAAAATCAAAATCAAAATCCCATACTAATCACTGAGAAATTATAACACTAATGAAATTCATGAACATAGAATGCAAGTCGTCAGAGATAAAATAAAAATACCTCAAACCGGGATTCAGTAATCAAGGGTTTTGGGCTTCAGATTACAAGGCACATGAGAACTTCAAATTCATGAGCAATCATGCATTTTCGAGAACTACAGAACGAGAGAGAAGCAAGAACAATGTTAACAAGGAACAACCAAAAATAAAGAATCGGGAAAAATGATTCGGCTTGAAAGTAACAAAAAATCAAAAACTTCATCACTAATGGATGAAAAAATAAAATCTCACCTTGAGTTCTTGATAGCTTCGACAATCCAATGCCTTAGCTAGCAAAAAAGCAAGAGGTTTCTCAAAGAAAATTTTGGGTTCCACTATTTCTATTTTATCTCTGATGATGTGCTGAGTGGAAGTGGAGTGCTACTGAGCTGAGTGACTGATTAATTGTTTTATTTTTTTATTTCAATTCTGAATATTGAAATTGTCAAATTGGGTTGGGGAGTCTCAAGTTGTTAATCTATTCTTTAGGCAGGCCTTTCGATTTCAGCCTTTTTTTCCTTTTTTTGAAACAAGGCTGATCCACGGACCGATCCGTGTCCGGATGTGTCCGTGCAGGACAAACCCGTCCGGACCGTGGTTCGTACGGACCGACCTGTTTAACCCGCAATTAAAAACAGGCTTAGTTTCTTAGGTCCATATCTGCACGGACCTACAGAGCGTTTACCTATTTGCCAGCCCTAGAGGCAATGTCGCTAAATACACAAGTAAGCGAATGGCAAATTGGTTTGCACAAACTAAAATGCAATACATTTGTGAATCAATACATCATAATAAGTGAATTCTCTTATTTTAGAAAAATCTTAAAATTTAGAAAGGACAGCAATGAATGTAATTATCAATGGATTAGTTTTTTTCGTTTGAATAAGAACTTATTACCATTTACATTAAATCTTAGATACATTATCATATATTTATATATATCTTTTTCTAATTAGACTTATTTTTGTTATTTTTTAAAAATTCATATGAATTTTAGAATTTGATATTAAACATTGAACTCAATTTATTTATGAATCATGTTAATTTATTGATTTATTTTATTTGATAATTCATATTCAATATTATTAGTTAAAAAGGATTATCTCTAATTTTTTAAAACTTATAGAAATCTATATAAATTTTTATACATACATACATATGTACTTGCATATATATATATATATCAAACAAATCAAATAGTACTTTTACGGGTGTTGCATACTCAATTTAACATATCAATTATAATTATTTGTAAAAATCAAAATTTTATTCAATACATATTTTATACATGCATCACGTATCGCACCATGAATTAAATAATACTATGTAAAGGTTGGCAACTTCTATTTTTTTAATTGGATGGAAAAACACCCTACCTACTAATTTATTGACAATAAAATAATAAAAGGTATTTATTAATTTGCTACTATGAATAATTTCTTCAATTAATAAATATATTTATTGTGTACATAAAATTAACTTAAGTATTATAATTTTATATTTCCCTATTAAAATTACTTGAATATCCTATATTATTTTATTATTAAATTAGTAGTCTAATTTTTTTTAATTCAATTCAAAGAGTTAATGTCAATAACTTTCTCATATGAATTACTAACCTCTATATTCTTATGTGAAGGTTATCAACAAATATTTTTTTCATTTGAGCCAAAAAATTATAATTTAATAATAAAAAATAACAGCATATTTAAGTAATTTTAATAAAATAAAATTAATTTAAATTATTTAAATTAATTCTACCCATTATTTTTCATTTCTACAATAAATATATTCAATAAATTAAAAAATTATCAATAATAACAAATTAATTATAATATCCTTTATATTTTATTATTCTTAAATTAGTTATAATATTTTTTATCCAATTACAAAAGTGAAGGCAAACAATTTCATATATAAATTGAAAATGAAAATATAATCAAACTCCAATCTAAAATCACAAAATATTTTAGTAATTCTCAACAAAATATAAAGGTTAAATATTAAAATATAAATTAAAGGTAGAAACGAACTTCAAAATCAACTCTCGAAAAAAAATAAGTATTACATAAAACAGAGGGACTGCTTAAAATTCACAATCATCAGGAACAATGCATGTATAACTGAAACATATAACTGCATTTAAATGTTACTGGTCAAATGATCTATATGTTAGTCCGTAACCAGCACCATGTTGTAAAACTGACACATATAACTGCATTTAAATGTTATATGATAGGCCGTAACCAGCTCCATGTGGTGCATGGTGCGATCCCTGGCATAGAAGACAATAGGGACAGGTAAATACTAACTCCCCCTTAAGCGCTGTCAAAACCAAAAATTCGAAAAACACCTGCAAACAAACCAGAGATAAGTTAACTGCATTCTGTGACTAGGGTTTTATATGATACGTTAAAGATGCCCAGAAAAACCTTCATCAGCCTGATACTTGTTTTTGTCATCGCCAGCATATGCAAGTAAATTATACTTGGGATTCCACTCCACGCTATTCATGGCAGCCCTACAAGGAATCTGATGCACTGTTCGTCCAGTTTGGACGTTTGACTATTGCATATAGGAGAGCAACATCTTAGTTCATCTTTTTTCAAATTAATTATCAGATTTGACATAGGAAAGAGACTAAGAACAAGTAGATCTTACTATAACAACGAAGGAAAGATGCTTATTAAGGAAGAATTGGCATTAAATATCACGTATACTTACTATATCAATGAATAAATCCTCGCTTGCAGAAGCCACATAATCCCCTGTATAATTGAAGCTGATTGTCCTGACAGGCCATCTGTGAGCATGAAGAAAAAGGTGAACCCACTCGTGTTGGATGAGTTACATACAATCATTACCCCAAATAAACACAAACCGAAAACACAAACACGGAATCAAGGGAAACTCACTCCAACTTTGTAAATGTACGCATGCAGAGCATCTCCGAGATATCCCACAGGCTGACTAGGGAATCGGCACTTCCGACAGCAAAGTATCTGCCTCAGTAAGATGAGATTACTGTATGAGTACCTTTAAATTTGTTATGTCCACCTGAACAACTTTCTATGTAAATAGATATTCTCTTGAAGGAGAAGAATGCAGAAATAAGTGCTAAAACCTTAGAGGAGCAGACTAGCGTTCTAAGAATTAGATATGCAATTATAAATTTGGTCCCCATCCTGATGTATTAATTGTAATTAGGGAGACTGAAATAACAAATTCCACAGGCATACCTTCCTATTGGGTCAATTGCAATGCAATAACAGCCAGCTGTATGAGCCATAAGAGTATCAAGAGGCCGAAGAGATGGGTAAGCCAGTACTTCCACGGTCCCTAGGTAGAAGAAGATGCATTATGAAATAAGAGTAGATTTTACTTCACACAAAAGTCAATGATTCTATTCTCTTAGGTCCATTAGATTCATATTCTGGAGCTACAAGAAAGAGAAAACCAGTTCAAATAATGACCATACCATTTCCTGTTGTTAGAAAGAACATCTCTCCTGTCATGTTCCAAGCAATCTCATTTACCTAGAAAAAGAGAGCAAATTTTCAGGAATATCTAGAATATTGGAATAAATTATAAATAATCTTTAAATAAATGTCTGCCACTGCATGGAACATATATGCATTGGCATAAAATTGATCATTTAAACTTCTGTAAGTTCTTAACCACAGATCAATCACAATTCACAAGGCTAAACCGGAGGATTGCATGCTGTGAGGTGCAATAATTAATTAGGCATTCATAGATGGGGAGAATTGATGAACTCATAAAAGGTCAGGCTTATGTTGTTTTGTCAAAATGAGCTCCTAAAAGCATAATAATGAGTTCCAGATAAGGTTGGCACTAAAGAGGATATGAAGCACATAAAAGAACCAGGAACATGAGAATATAGGTACACAGATGAGAGTGATGGTGTGACAGTTGAGGAAGCAGAAGCAGAAGCATGAATGCCCTGGAAGTTGCAGCTTACACAATTTGGGAAATAAAACATGAAAAATTTATGCAAATAGATACCAGATTTAGTTCTTATTATGTAGCAATCTGCATTTTACCCTCTAACCAACACATCCCTTATGTGGACTGTAAATTTCAGTGATTCTTGAACAAGGAGGGTTTGAATGAAAATGATCCACAAGTACTACAATTATTAATGAATTAAAGTGGTAAAAACCAATGCACATATTCATTTTATATGAGAAATAAACATATGCCATAAAGACAAGCTGCTCAGCAGTTTCAGGGTTGAGTTTCAACTTTAATTGATAGCCTCATTCTAAGAGAGGTTCAAAGATAATCCTTCACTCTGACAAAGACAGACAACAAACAACAATACTAGAGTACAATTTAGATAATACCTCGTAACTAAACTTGCGCCTATGAATTGGTTTAAACTTACGAACATCCAGTATCGTCAACTCATCATCCTATGAAACATATAACAAGAGAGTAAGAACAACGCATGCTGAAAAAGCTCAATGAGTCAACAAGAGAATTTGAATATAACTAAAGATGCCATTAGCATGTCCAGTAACAGCATCTAGACTTTAGATCCTTTAATAATAGGAATTTTATAACATACCCTATTACCTACGGCTACATGAGTCCCATCAGGTTTGTAGGTAATGTTAATATTCTCCCCACTAAGTTCTGCCTGTTGTGAGCATTTTCCACCTGCAGAAACCAAATATTAGCCACTTCCTTTAAGTCAACTTCTAAAGTTCATTCCCAACAGAAAATTTTTCAATTAATGAAGCCAGTTGTTTGTATATTGATGTGCACTTAATCATCCCAAAATGGTTTGTGGGATGAAGAAAGTAGAACTATACAAGATAATGAAAGTCACATGAAGCAACAAAAGGCAAAAGCAATCTCATCCTTTGACATTACAGATCAAAGTAAGTTGTAGAAACAAAACAATCACTTACTACGTGCATCCCATAATCTAACAGTCTTGTCACCTGATGCAGTTGCAATCAAATCAGCATGTTTGGGATCCCAACAAAGTTGATCTACACTATCGGTATGACCCTTTAGTTCAATATCCTTGACCTTACCCTGTAAGAGACACCTCCATTCCAAGGAAGGAAAAGAAGGATCAATTCCTAGCCAGTAAAGACATGAAGAGAACAACAGTATTCCCTATTAAATTAATTGTAATAGCCAAAACTGAAAGAAAATCCCCATGTGAAAGGTGGCAAGGAAACAACGTCAGCTTTAAAGCATAGATGGTATTCCCCAAATAATTAGCAAAAGAAATAAAAAGAGAAAATTCTAGCATTCCTTTTTAACCATGAACACCATAAGATAACAAGTCTTGTGACTTCGCAAAATGCACTTTTTTTCCTTATTCTCCTCAAAACTGTGTCTAGTAGAAAAGAAATTGTCCAAAGTAACGAAGCAAACCCACAAAAGCCAAACACATTTCACAATGCAAAAACAAATGACCATTGGTCTCTGAATTTTTTTAACATAGCAAACACATATCCAAGGTAAACCTTCTCATGGGCTTATTGGGCCAAGCCTGGGCCAAGGCCCATGAAAATAATGGGTTTTAAACCAAAGCCCAAGCCTTGTCCCATATAATTTTAAGCCCATTCGTATATTACAGCCTAGGCCCATGAGCTTGGACAAAGCCCGGCTTATTTGTAGTCACACATTTATATGTGATTTAAAGGAATTATTTTCACCATGAGTTTTTTTAGGAATTCTCCCTAAAATTAATAGTTCAGAGAAATTACATGTATTTTTTATCATTTCTGTCCTTCACTTGTTTAAATGTCTAATTTCATCCCTTAAAAAAAAATTTTTTTTCAATTTCTAACAATATTATATTTCAATTTCTCTACAATATGTACTTGAAAATTGTTCTTTAGAAAAGTGTTGAGACAGGGTGCATTTGCTAGACTTAACACATACATATTTTACCATTATCTGGGTTACTGTCATAAATATATAATTAGAATCTCCATATTTACAGTTTACCCCCAAAAAAATGAAAAATTAGAATCACCATCATATTATATTCCAACTTCTAATGTGGTCTTGCCTGTTTCAAAACTGCGTGGGTGCATGCCTATCCACCAATAGTGCTCAATACAATATTACCTGGGTCCAATCTGGGCATTACCCAGTAGAGGCCCAGTATCATTAAATCCTAACCTAAAATTAAGAACTAGGCTTTAAAGATGAGAGGCTGCGCCAGGCATCCTTGTTAATGGGTAAAGGCCTAGTTTGCCCATGGACCAATAGACCCATGAACAGGTCTCCAAGGACAAACTTTTATGAGGTCCACACACCTGTAACATATCATTAGTATTGATCATATTCAAAATAGCAGACTAAACAAAAACTTTAAACTTGGAAGGAGCCTTAATTTTCCAAAAAGAATTAAAAAAGGCAAATTAAGATTGGAAGGGATAAAATCTGTGTGTGATATCGAGAGATAAAACTTATGAATCATACAATGAAGCTATGGGAAATAGTGATTGAACACAGATTAAGAGACGACACTAAGATTACAGAGAACCAATTTGGATTTATGCCAAAAAGATCTATAACATAGGCTATTTATCTTCTACGAGGGCTAATGGAAAGGTATAAAAAAAGCTTATGATCGAGTTTCAAGAGAAGTATTGTGGAAAGCTTTGGAGAAGAAAAGTGTTCGTCTCGCATATATTCGGGCTATATAGAACATGTACGATGGAGTAATTACAAGTGTAAGGACTCCTGGAGGAGAAATAAAAAACTTTACTATAAGGATAAGTTTACATCAAAGTTCAGCCTTGAGTGCTTACTTGTTTAATCTAGTCTTAGATGTTATTACCAGGGATATACAGGAGACTATCCCTAAATGTATGTTATTTGCGGATGACATAATCTTAATTGAAGAATCACGGAAAGAGGTTAACTATAAATTGGAACTTTGGAGACAAGTTTTGGAATCAAAGGGTTTTCGCTTGAGTAGGAGTAAGACGGAGTATATACATTGCAAATTTAACAAGAAACAAGATAGAAATGAATTGGAGATAACAATTGGAGAGCATATCATACCGCAAATATCTAAATTTAAGTACTTTGGATCTTTTTAACAAAGCCATAGGAAAATTGACGAAGATATCACACACAGAATACAAGCTGAATGATTAAAATGGAGAAAGGCATCTGGAGTGATTTGTGACTGTAAAGTACCTACTAAACTTAAAGGAAAATTTTATCGGACTGCTATACGATCGGCTATGTTCTATGGTAGTGAATGTTGGGCTCTAAAGGGACAACAAGAACAAAAAATGAAGGTAACAAAATGAGAATGTTAAGATAGATGTGTGGTTATACAAGAAAGGATAAGATATGAAATGATTGCATACGAGGGCATATTGGCGTAATACCTATTAAGGAAAAGATGACAAAAAATCGGTTAAGGTGGTTTGATCATGTGCAAAAAAGACCACTAGAGGCACTAGTGAGAAGAGTTGATCACATGATTTTTAGTCCTGTAAAAAAGTGTAGAGGAAGGACAAAAAGGACATTAGAAGAAGTTATAAAAAGGGATTTCTTAGTGAATAATATCACAGAAAATTTGATTTTTGATAGAGCTCATTGGCGTCGTACGATTCATGTAACTGACCTCACTTAGTGAAATAAGGCTTTGTTGTTGTTGTTGTTGTAAGATTGGAAGGGTTTTAGACCAAAAAAATGAAAGAAATAATTACATATGAACACCCCAAAGGAGAAAAGAGATCAAATAAGTCTATTTGAATTATGAGATAAATGACGAGGGTCAAACAAATTCAATAGAATCAAACTCAAAGGTCTCTCTTTTGTTAAGATTTCAGGTGATGTGAACACCCCAGATAGACAAGAGACCAAATAAGTCTATTTGGATTATGAGGTAAATGAAAAAGAGTCTAAAAAATTCAATAGAATCAATGGGTCATTTTGTTTACTATTTTTAAAAACAGAGGTTCCTGTTTGGTAATTGTTTTTATAATCTGTTTTTATAAATTGAAACTCCATATGTGTGACTTAAAAACAGAAACAATAACTTTTAGGTGTTTTCTAAACTTATACTTGATGTCAATTTTATAATTAAATGAAACATTTTCTTATATATTCTTCCGGACATCCTTTATTTTTAGTTTTCCTTAAATTCGAAAATAATTTTTGAAAACCAAAAAACAATTTTTTAAGAAAATTTTTAAGAACAGTTTCTTAAAGTAAAAACATATCAAAATATACCCAACAGTTCAAAAGTTTCCCTTTCATTAAGATTTCGGGTGATATGAAAATCTCAAGAATAGAGTATAATGTTAAGCAAAAGAAATGACATTATTATGAAGTATTGAAAGATGTGGAAAACGAATGAAAAAATAGGCTCTCTCAATCAAGGATCCTCCTAGAACTGAAAGTGATACTCATCCCCTACAGAATTTTGAGCCAAAGGAAGGAAAGAATGCATCTGAGAGACGAATAACCTAAACATACATAGTTTGATACAGGATCTTCGTAGTAAAACTAATCTTTTTGCAAAGAAACTTTTCTTAGTCACTATTACTCCGAAAAACTTCTCAATGCTTTCTCTCTATGGTCATTATAGTATCTGAGTCTTCCTCAAGAAGGAAATTGCATATCTATGCTATACATGTACTAATGAACTAGATAGCTTTATCACCTTATTTTGCTTAAAGTTTCCATTCACCTTACCATCTTTCTTGGAACTTTGACAAAGGTGCTTTTAACAGTCTCAGTGTTAGTTTGTCAACATATCCACTGCTGGCCTTTCTAATGAGCCAATTTTCTGCTTTGAAAACATGCCCAGAGTAGACCTTAATCTATCCTACAGCTTTTAGGATATCATCTATCTGATCATAAAAAATACAATGCTTTCTCAGTTTAAACCAGCAAGTCTTATTTCCAATATAGATATATTTTCTTATTTCACAGTCATTATGGATAATGAAATAAGCCTTAATTCAGATTCTCTCTAACTCTTCTTATGTCTGAGGACTAACTCTTAATTTAGATCAAGATCTTTGACAGCCATTAGAGGTCTTGCAACTTCATCCATCATGAAATTAAGATGGAGATGATTTAAAGTTCATTAAAGAAGCCCACTAGCTGGAAAATGCCATGCCTTCAACTCATTGTGAATGCATATAGAGGGACTTCTTGAATTTTTTGAATGTAAAATCTACAAGAATTCTCTCAGACATCAAATTATGCTTTATGCAATGAATTTAACTGACAGTATTCTCATTCTCCCTATCATAACTACATCAGAAGATTCCCCTATGATGGAACTAAATCACTGCAACAAGCATATGCTGGATTGCTCTTTCCACTATGCCATCAATGAATCAGCCTAAGGCATGATATTATTCTATATTACTGAATTTCAACATTGCTTTTACAGACTGCTTCTTCTAAATTACTGTTCCAAATTCATGCAGCTAATAGCTAATCACATCCAGAAACCATTTCCTTATTCCTATCATCATAGTTTAATTTTACATAAGGAAATGATTGGAAGTTCTAAAGACAGCAGGAAGTATAGAATGCAACAGCTTCTGAAATAACCCTCAACATCAAATAATAAATACATTAGAGAAAGGAAGAATACAACATTTTCAGGCAAATTGATACCTGAAATAGTGTTAGCTTTTTTTTCACATTTTTTTCCATAATTTCTGCAACCACAACATGCCGCGATCTAGGACTATATAAACCTAAAGGGTAGCAGAACCTATGGGAAGAAAGTGGAAGCCAAACCTCCAAGCAAGTGGAAGAAGTCTCCAATATTTATGAGAAATTAGACGTAATAGAAAAAAATGGGAAAGAAAAGGGAAAAAGCTTACATGTCCATTTGGCTCGATATGCCAAATGCGAGCAGTTTGGTCGACAGAACCCGAAGCAAGCTTTGTGCCAGTACAATTCCAAGCCACAGAGTGCACCTTTCGCAAAGAGAACAGATCATTAATATCAATTGGATCATGGATTGGCCCGTTTCGAATTAGAACATACACAGAAACTGGAGAGGAGAAAAAAAAGTTGTCTTTGAAACAGTTTACCATCAGTTATCTAAGACAGCGAAGCAATAGAGTACCTTCTTCTTGTGACCGGAATACTCTCTACTATGCAGATTCTTAAATAGGACTTTTTCCTCCATCCTCAAACAGTAAAAGTAAGTGGCCAAGCAAAGAATCCGAGCACTTTGCAACAGATTCTCAAAGGACGAAATTGCGATACTGTGACAGAACTCGAGAGGAGACTATGATATTTCGATGACAAGGGCAGGGAAGAGAAGCGACCAGTGAAGTCGAGGGGAAGAGGGATAGGGAAGTAGCGGTAACAATTTCGTGCATTGGTATTTTACATATTAATTTATTAAAAAAATAAGTTTTAATTTAAATGACTTATAAACTATTACATTTTTAAAGTTTTTCAATTTTATTCTTACTTTTTTTATCAATCTACAATTCATACTTTGCATAACATAAATTTAGGTATTATTTTTTATAAAATATAGTCAATTTAATTTTAATATAATTATATCATAATTTTAAATTATAAATATATAAAAATATGTATATAAATAAATATATAATATCATCAAAAATATAATTATAAAATTATATTTTTATTATAAATAATAAAATAAAAACTAAATAAATACATATAAATTTATAAAATATAATTAATTAAATACTAGACATTATATTTTTATTTTTGAACATATTAATTGTATTAATATAATTTGATATTTAGATAAATATAAATTATTTTAATTATATATTTATTCTCATTAATATGTTCTTTTAATTTATTTTATAATTTTAGTTTGATCAACAGTTAATTTTATAAAATACTTATTAGATAATCAATTAGTTTATCAACTATTAATTATCAGTTATAAGTTATTAGATATTAATTAACTTATCAACTCTTAGGTAACTTATTAGTTATCAACTACTTTATTATCTATTTACGTGAAATGAAACCTTTGTTTACTTAAAAAAAAATAAAACGATGGATAAAAAGGTTTAGGGTAGTGGTTCACAATTTAATCAGCTCATATGAATAAAGTAGAGATTTAATCGAATGATATTATATATGTTTAATTTAATTTAATATAAAAATAAATTTATAATATTTTGTGAAAAATATAAATTATCCTCACCAACTTTGGAATGGTTGCATTTAACCCCCCATCAATCATAAAAACAAGTAAATAACACTCATCAACTATACAAAACTTTTAAATTACCCTAACATCTATAATTAAACAATTTCCATTAGTCATGTGTAATGCATATGACTTCTTTTTCCTTGTCAGCATTAATAATTCATTAATTTTACTAAACCAATATGAAAATTCTTTTAATCCTTCCATTAATCCTTTAGCTTAAGTCATTTTCTCCCTTACTCTTTCTTATAACCACCGTAGACAACAAAGAAGGGAAGGCTTTGCAGCATTCCAATTCATTCTTAGGGCACAATATTATCATTAATAAACAAAAGGAAGATTAGTACACAGTCTTAGGTGAAGTTTAGTGAGTTTAGGTACAAAAATATCAACTTGCATCTTTTGCATTTTCTATTTTAAATATAATGAAGAAATTTCATTTCGCAAGCCACGATTTTAGTGTTAAACTGATTTTCTTATATTTCGTACTTATTTTTTCTATCATGTACCTATATTTTTTTTAGTGGAAAAAAGCTAGATTTTTTGTGGTTATTCTTTAATACAAAGGATATATATATATATATATATATATATATATATATATATATATATATATATATATTTCCATTTGATGGTGAATTTGTTAAGGAAAAAAAAATAGTACAAGAGCAGTGGTACACGATTGATATTAATACAATGTTATTTATTAAATTTGTGAAAGAGGTTGAAAAAATAGGCTACCCGAATGCTATTTCATTTTAGTGCAAGTTTGAAAAGCCAGAATTTGATGTGGCTTTGGGAAAGATTGAAAATGATAGGAATATGATATTAATTAGAAAAAAGATGGTGAATGGGGGTTATCATGAAGTTGATAAAGTTATACTTTGTGATTTGGGTATAGAATTATTGTTAACAGGCCCTAAAGTTGAAAATGAAACTTAACCTGAATTAGTATATGACAAACTCACTCCAAATACCCTAGATGACTTTATCTCAGAACATTTATTTAAGAAAGACAATAATATCCCCATTCCTCAACCTTTTCCTAAGATAAACAATGAGAATTTCATTCTTCAACCTCCACTTAACATAAACAATAATGACTCCATTCCACTACCCCATTGAAATAAATACTAATGATTATGACCTAGATTTTTCAATGAACTAAAATGCAAATGACTCTTATCGTAGTGAACAACTATCTGACCTTGAACTTCTTGATTTTGAAAGTATCTCAAAGGATAAGGGTGAAAAACTATTTGAGGGTGTTAAAACCCTAATTTGGCTTGGAATGCTACTCAATGGTTGTACAACTCAAGGAGAAAGCCTCCAAATTAAGCTATTACAACAAGGCATGAACTTGAAATTGTTGGAGATGAGAGGTTTAAATCAGACTGTGCAAATATTGATAACCTTAAAAGTGTTGATAGTGGTAGTGACTCAAATAACAAAAATATAAGAAGAAAAAAGAAAGTGAAGTATATTGAATTTAACGAGAATATTGACTTACACAAGGATATCCACTTAGGAGTAAGCATAAAGTTTGATTCAGCTCAAACCTTAAAAAATGCATTATACTTATGGACTATTAAGAAAGGATTTAATGTGATACTCCTGCACAATGAAAATGCTAGAATTACTACATATTGCAAAGAGAATGTGGTTGGAAGATCCATGCTACATGGGATCAAGATTATGAATGCTTTCAAATTAATAGTTTCCATAATAAATATAAATGTAGCCATCATGAGAAATGTAATAAGGTTACTACCAAGTGGCTAGCAAAAAAAATCTTAAAAATTTTAGAGAAAGTCCTTCATAGGAATCAAATGCTTTAAAGAATACCTTTTTTCGAGAACATGGATTTCAAATCTCTTTATATAAGGTATATAGGGCCAAATAGATAGCAATGAAAATGATTTATGAAGATAAGGAAAAATAATATGCCAAGAAATGGAAATATGGGGCTACTATTAGAGAAATTAATATAGGTACAAGTGTGAAGATTGATATTGAATGAGAGGCTTTCCAAAGATTTTACATGTGCATAAAGGAATTTCTAGCTGATTGTAGGAAAGTGATTGGAATTGATGGATGTCATTTGAAGGGAAAGTTTAAGGGTTAAGTATTAAGTGCAGTTGGAAAAGATGATTATGAGAACTTATTTCCTATAGCCTTTACTGTTGTAGAAATAGAAAATAAAGAGACTTGGAGGTGGTTTCTTACATAATTACAAGATGACATTGGCACTGTGGCAAAGATGGGATGGATTTTTACGTTTAATCAATAGAAGGTTTGATGTTTTGATTTTTTATGTTAAAAATGTTAATTTTTTAAGCTATGTTCTTATACTAAATTGAAATCTTTTTTATACAAAGATTGATAGAGGTTTTTAAAGAGCTTATTCCTAATGCAGACCACAAATTTTATGTTAAGCATTATGCAAAATTTAAGAGGTAAGGTTATACAAAAAAGACTTTGAAGGACTTTATATAGAATGCTACTAGAGCTAACAAAAAAAAAACTGAACACAAATACTATATGGATAAGATATATTCCATTTGAAAGAGAGCACATGAATTTTTGGCTAAATTTGATCCAAAGCTATGGTATAGGTAAATGTTTATCTAGTTTAGTCTTTATTATCTGAATGAAGAGCTACTTGGAATGAATATTTAGATAACCAAAATTACTTTTGATTTATCTAATATGACTAATTATTTTTTTCACCTTGATTTTTTCACTGCTAAACTTATTACTTTTAGAATATGTTTATGCTAATGGTGTTTAATTTTACATTTCATTACTTTTGAGCTTTTTGAGTGGAATTTGTTTAAAATATTTGTTCTTATGGGTATACTTATAATCTAAATGTAAAGTGCAATATGTTATTAAACAACATAACATAAAGCTTTAATGCATAAATCAAAGAAAGTAGGGATAAGCCAATCATAACAATGATTGAAATGATTAGCAAACAATTAATAAGAAAGATATATTTAAAGAAAGAAGAGATGAAAACTTAATTACAAGCTTTGTGCCCAAGAATTTTACAAAAATTGGAGGTCAACAAACTTTATGTAAGGAATTATATCACAAAATGAGGGGTAACAAAACCTTTGAGGTTAGGCATTGCGATAGCAAGAGAATGTAGTGAATTTGATTGAAAGAACTTATACATGTTTGTAATGGCAATTGACAGGAATTCCATGTGGACATGTTGTGTTAGCAATTTATAAGGATAATGGCAAATCTAATGCTTATGTTGATGTAATTTTCTTCAATGAGACATTCTTGAAGTGTTATGAATATTAGATTCACCTAATGCCAGGAAAAGAAATGTGATCAAAATACAGAAATGTTGAAATCTAACCTCCAAATATCAAGACTTTGACATAAAGACTAAAGAAAAAGAGAATTAGAGAGCAAGGGGAACTTAATAACCTAAGTTGAATTAGTAAAAGGGGAACTAAAATGAAGTACTCAAATTATGATCAATATGGCCACAACTTTTGATCTTGTGAAAACCCAGATAACCATAACTTGAAAGCCTATAAAAATAAGGGAAAAAGACATAGACCAAATGCATCTATTGGAGGACATGGGCATGTGCAGGTTATAATTTCTATGCTATTTACATTTTAGTTGAATTTATTATCCACTGCCTATTATATTGGCTTACATGTGCTTGATAGGTAAAAGGAAATTAAGGACCAAAAATAACCCCACCAACTCCATTGTCCGATGCAAGTGAAGCCCAATTTACTGCAAATGCAACATTGACTAGAGAAAGTTAGGAGCAAAATTCATAGTCAAAGAAAAAGCCAAGAAAAAAGGTTATAAGTGGTAAATGTGGGCTAGCTTCATAATATGATTGTTTATGTTAGAGTTTTCATATTTATGCAAAGTGTTAGAAGTATATGTTCTGAATGTTTACTTCTCTTTTGTTGCTATGATGGTTTAAGTATATTATAGGTCTTTTTACAATTAAAATTTACCCGTAAGTAATTACTTACATGTATTGAACCATATGGTCAATTCTAGTACATTTGAAATGAAACGATCTATTTTAGACTTCAATTAAGCTGTGCCATTAAATGTAGCTCAAAAAATAATATTTATAGTTATGCTTGATAAGTTTTTAGTGCCAAGCATCTTATTCATAAGTAACAATATGTAGGTGAAGTAGGTATAAGCCTATATAGTGAAAGGATAAACAGGCGACTACATGCTATGTATAAAAACACATTATATTGCATTGCATTTTAACACTAAATTTTCAAAGTAAAATTACAAATAACAATTATGGAATATATATTAGTAAGGCACCCTTATCATCCCTACAAATGCACCATAGCTTGAATTGATTGTAAATATATTGGCAATCTTTTTGGTTTCCTTGTACTATACCATATATAAATTTAAATTCATGTGTAGCAAGTCTAGCTATAAATTTAAATTCATGTCTGGCAAGTTTAGCTATCACATTTGAAAGGGCATTAAAGCTTTATTTGGGTTCTAGATAAATGTATGGATGTAACAGAGAGAGTAGAGGAATAGTTGGTGTAGAAAACCCAATGGTATCAATCTATAGACTGCTTTTGTAAACTACACTTGGAGTTGAACAAATTAGAGATTGTTACCATAGGTCCTGGACTTTACCTTTGAATATGTTTCTCTATCTGAATAGGTATAAAAATAAGAAATCATTAATTAATATGTATATGGAAAACTTAGATCATTTTCAATGTCAATTGCTCAAGCACATGTATCCACACATACACACACATATACACTAGCAATAAGTAGTAAGCTTTTGTTTCATAGCAATTTGTAAACATAGACAATGACTGCTTAGACAAGTATACTACCATTATAGCAAATTAGATAATCAACAAAAGATGTAAAGTTTACTACCTTAGTTTCTAATTGAATAGATAAGAAAAAAATCCTAGGATACATTCATTCTAAGCAGTTAAGCTATTCAAAGATAACAAGGAAGTCAGGGAACAAATGCAAGTCAATAGCATTGCAACAAACACAATATAGCTCCAACAAAAGGTTACTTAATTGAAAAAAATTATGAAATACATATTCCAACTTCAAAAAAGACATAAAATGGCTAATGTGTGGAAATGCTCAATTGAATTAGCTTAATTGTTGCTTGAGAAAGTTCAACTTGCCACTTACCCTATTCCATTCTAAATATCTAGCTATAGAGCCCAAAGAATAGATTGCAAGGAGCTGTGTTGTTGCAAAGCCTTACTTTCTTTGTCATTTATGATGGCTATGAGAAAGAGTAAGGGAGAAATTACCTAAGCTTAAGGATTAACAAAAGAATTAAAGGAATTTTCATATTGGTTTAGTAAAATTAAAGAATTATTAATGATTACAAGGAAAAAGAAGTCACATGCATTGCACATAACTAATATAAATTGTTAGGGCTGAGCAGCGGGCGGGTTTGATGGGTTTAGGCCCTTATCAAACCCGACCAAGCCCTTAATTATTTAATACACACCACCCGGCCCCCTCACAATTTTTCTGTTAATCGGAAGGCTGGGCAGTCACGGATTAGAGTGGGTTCACTGGGTTGGGCCGGTTTTCAAGGGTTAAGGCCCAATTAATTAATTATCACAATTTAACTTTTTTTACAGAAAATTTTATCCTATTTTATCTACCCATATTGAAATGAAAATTAATTAAAATTATATATTATATATAAACCTAATTTTGTAGATAAACCAAATTAAAAAATAAGCACACAATAGATTCAGTGGCATATTTAACCAGTAACCAATTCGGCAACATGAGACAAATATTTAAACCTGATAATTACAAAAATTCATAATTCCAACATCAAACCCTCATTTATAATTTATAATTAGCTACATTTACATGTTGAATCAAACCAAATAAGATCACAACTTGTTCTTGATAATAACAAAAACCAAGAATTCCACAAAAAAAACTCAGAATTCCCACATCAACCCAGAATTCTAGCATCTGCATTTCTGCTGGTTCAACATGAATAATCTACATAATTTACATATTATCAACAAAACACACACGTGTATGCCTTCTTTTCCTTTCTAAAAGGCAGAAACAATAGGCACCATAATAATACACTCCAAAAGCTGTACAAATATACTAACTTCTAAATTGCATACAAACAATTACAGATTCCTCATATCCAAAACAAAGGAATCTCAATCAGTCAATCTTTAACTGTACTCAAAAGAAAACCTGTGTTATCTTCAGTGTGCCTATACAAAAAGCCAAAAAATGACAGCAGGAAATTTTATAATTTGTATACTATCAATTTATATTACCTGCCAAAAATAAAACAGAAATAAGCTTAAACAAACAAAAATATATAAAAATCCAAAATTGAAAACTTATCATAATAGGAAAATAAAATAATGCAGCAATTAAACAACCACTAGAATGAAGACCTAATCAACAGCCATAGGCTGTTGAACATTATCCTGTGAAGCTTTGCTTGCTTGCTGCTCAGTTTCTGCCAAAAAAAGGGTATTCATTAAATAGAAGAATAACTTAACATCACATAAATTAAAACTTAAAAGAAAAATTAAATTATAACCTGAAACAATCTTCTCACAGTCATCAATGAATTCAATCCCTTCCAAATCAAAGTTAAACAAAGTCAGTCTTAGCCAATTTTGAGAACAAATGAGTGCTTCTACCACTTTTGGTGAAAGAGAAGATCTAAATGGATCCAATACACGTCCACCAGTGGAAAAAACAGACTCAAAAGCAACAGTTGAAACTGGAACAGCTAGAACATCCTTTGCTAAGAAAGAAAGAACACGAAACCTTGAGGAATTAGACTTCCACCACTCAAGGACACTGAATGTGTCATCAACATCAAGACAAGGTTCAACTAGATATCTTTCCACTTCATTTCTAGCTTCATAAGTGTCTTTCTCCTTCAAGTGAGATTTGAAAGCTGCTTTCCTTGCTTTATGAGCATGCTTCTGCTCTTGACAATCACTTTTATCTTGCTGTCTTGATGATTGATTCTCTTCATTACCTACTGTCACTGGCTCATATATTGCACAATACCATTCATAATAATCTTGCAATACTCTCTTCACCTTAGAAAGCAAGTCAGCAGCAAGTATAGGGTCATATATATCTTCAAATGACCACTTTAAATAAGCAACCTTATATCTTGGGTCAAGAATATTTGCAATATACAAAAGTGGGTTAAACTTGCCAACATTTCCCCAATACTTATCAAACTTACTCTTCATGTCAACTGCCATGGATCTTAATAGAAAATCATCACTCTTATCCATTTTCAGCAACTCACTCTGAATTACAGCAAGCTGTGGAAATGCTTCATTTGAGGTCACATAAGATGAACCAGACAATTCCAAAGTGCAATCATAAAATATTTTCAAAAATTTAGTAAAAACTCTAGCCTTACTCCAATCACTATGAAGTGGAGGACCATCAGTTTTCTCATCAAAATAATTTATGTAAGCTGAATTATCTTCTTCAAGCATTTCAAAGGCCAATTGAAACTTTTGGGCAGCTTCTAACATCAAATAGGTGGAATTCCACTTAGTTGGAACATCTAAACACACAAGGCTTTGAGAAGAAATCTTACATTGCTCAATGCATTGTTTAAACTTAGCCATTCTAGAGGGAGAAGACCTAACATACTTAACTGCATTTCGAATTGCACTAATGGATGATTGCAAGTTTTTCAAACCCTCATTAACAATTAAGTTTACAATGTGCGCACAACACCTAACATGCATATTTTCCCCACCTAATACCAAAGCATTTGGAGTCTTAATCCTTTTTCTTAAGAAGGCAACAGCAACATCATTTGAACTTGCATTATCCACTATTACAGAGAAGACACTCTCAATCTCCCATTCATGTAAACACAACTCGATTTGTTTCCCAATAGTTTCCCCTTTATGATTAGGTATCAAGCAGAAATTCAAGATTCTTTTCTGAAGCTTCCATTCATTGTCAATGAAATGTGCAGTTAGTGCCATGTAATTTAAGTTTTGGACAGATGTCCAACAATCAGTGGTGAGACACACTCTAGTGCAATCAGACTTCAGAAAACCCTTTAATTTAGACTTTTCTTCACAATAAAGTTGGTAACAGTCTCTTGCCACAGTCCAACGTGAAGGTAAATGAAATTGTGGTTACAACTTAGAACAATAATGCTGAAATCCCCAACCCTCTACCAACTTAAAAGGCTGTTCATCCAGAATTATAAACGCAGCTAAAGCCTTTCTGCAAGCTTCTACATCACACACTTGTGGTGCATGCACCATACTAGAACCACCCCCCTTTTTTGGCTGAAAACTAATGACTGACTGTGTGGGATCAAACACTAGAGAATATGGAAACTTGGGACATACTTTAAGGTGATCATAAAGATTGGAAGTCCCATGGATCTTAGGATCACAATAATAATGCTTGCCACAATAGTTACATGCTGCCATTCGTCCAGTTTTCTCAGATCCAGACACTATAGTGAAGTGTTCCCAAGCCATAGCAGATTGTCGAGCTCCATTTGCAGGGGGTTACTTCCGTGGCTTGCATGGGTTCACCTTATTAGCTACCATTTTTCGTTTTCCTTTTCCTTTAATTTTTAGTCTGGTTGAAGATTCTGGAGGTTAAGGTGGAGGTGGTACTGTGATAGATGGTGTGATATTTGGTGGATCTATTGCAAAACTTCCTAAGTCTATTGTTGCAGTAAGTTCAGCTCCTAGTTCTACTGGTGATATTGTGTCCATCTATAAGAAGCAGTTACTAATGTTATCAACCATATTACATTTCTATCTAATTTTAAGGAATATAGACGTCCCCCATAAAGTTTGTTAAAATAAAAGAAAACTAGTAATCTAGGATTGCCTTACTTTATCAATCTCAAACTAAAAGGAAAACATGTGTAAACTATAGTATTACACCTTAAGAACAAAGGGAAAGAAAACATTGGAATGCACTAGAGAATACATCCAAACAATACAAACAACTAAATGTCATAAAAAATTAAAAATTTTATCAATGAGTATTTTACAGCATATGACCCTCTAGTTAGTCATCTAAACAATTAAACAATTTGAACTTAGCCATTCGAATAACTAAATAACTAAAACCAATTAAGCACTTACATCAATAAGAATTTTACAGCATATGACTCTCTCATTATTCAAAATTTTAAACTTATTTTACAACTTATGGCTTCTAATTATATCAACAAGAATCCATCAAATATAAATCTAAGTTTTACTTTTAAAAAATTAAAGCTTTCACTCAATAAAAAAAGTGATTTTAACATAATCAATATAGAAGAAAAAGTGAGAAAAAAGCTTGAAATATAATAAAATGCTAGAAAAATATTTACAACATACCTTGAAGCCTTAGTCAAAATCAAAGTTCACAAAGAATTCTGAATTACTGCATAAAAATAAGCTAGAATCAATAAAAATTAATAAATTGTAGATCTAGAAATATAAAAGCTTTAATCTTTAGCCATAGAATTAGATAATGTTAGCTTAAAATCTTTGATATTGCTTAAAATCTTTAATAGATTCAGGTTTCGATTTACATTTATTTTATGCTCATTTTTTAGGAGAATAGCATAAAATTTTATTTAAAGTTTCTACCAAAATAGTCTAACATTAATCATCAAAAGCATTTTCTAAAATAACAACAAATTTTATTCAATAAAAATCATAACTTTAACTCGGCTAATATTTCAACTCATCAAAATAAGGATTAAGAATTAATGGATGAAGGTATAAAATAATCTAAATCATACAGAAATTGACTCAAAATCGTAATTCATTAGGGTTGATAATATATACAGCTTATTCATTTTAAAATAAAGGGATAAATAGAAGAAAGTTGTGAAAAATGATATAAAAAAATAATGGACCTAAACACATAGTTTAATAGATTAAAAATAGATTAGACTAAAATATATTTATAGGTTATTAATATCTTAATATCTATTTATATATTTAAACTTTTATAATAAATTTTATCTTAATATCTTTCCTCTCATTCATTTGGACAATTGACATAAGCATAGGATGATAGTCCAGAAATCTAAGCAAACATGGAAGAAATCTAAACATTTAGCTAAATTTATCAAACTCTGAAAAGCCCAGAAATCTTACCTTTGTAATTAATGAGGGTTGGTAACTTGGCATGAGCACAATAGATCAATCCACTCCACAATAATCTTATAATCTTTTGAACCCCAATAGTTGAAACTTGTCTAAGTCACCAAGGGCAAACAGAGATCAGATTATAGAGCAACAATGAAATCCACTAGCAAGAACACAAGAAGGCAAATCAAAATCAGAGCTTGCAGTAGGTTTAAGAGCATTTGAAAGTAGAAACATTACTAACTAAAAACAATGCTATCAATTTTGATTAAACAAAACCAAACGAATTCCTTTTTCTCTTTTTATAAGTGAACCAAAAATAAATAAGAGAAAATAATGAAACTAAACTTTAACAGAAATTAACTATACTTCAGAGTTCATATTTTGAAACTAAGCAATACCGAACAATTTTTTTTCTTTTTTCCCTTCTTTTTAGTGAACTAAGTATTAAAACATAGAAATAATCAATTAATCAAACAAATAATGAGATTTTAACTCAAATACCTAAGTGGGATCAAGGGGACATGAATTGTCAAATCATAGAAAATATTGAACCTAGATTCTCTGAATTGCTCATCCTTCTAAAAAGAGAAAACAAAATCATTCCATTCCCAAGTTGAACCGAGTAATAGAAAATATTGAACCAAGTAATATCTACAATGCATGTTAAGATGTAGTATAGTTGGTCTCGGACTTTTCTGTTGCTTGCTCATGAAGTGCCTCCCAAGTTGTTGGTTTAGACTAGAGAGATTGTCTTAGGAGAAAACACACGCCTTTTTACTTCACCATTTTCCTTTAAGCCACCTGAAGCAATTTTGTAACAGTGGAGGAAGTCACAATCTCAAACATGGAAACGAATTTCCTTTAACAGCTCCTCACTGCAAATAGGTTTTCATTTTTGTTGTTCTGTAGCAAATCCAAGTGATAACTTGACAATAAAAATTAGATCTAGAGCTTGTTATCAATGGGATTCTTTATGAATAAAGCCTTTTTTTCTTTTATTGCTTCTAACATTTTAATCAAGGGTGATTTTACAGCCACTGAGATCATCAATGTAAATACTCTAACAAAACATGCTTCAAGCCCAAAGGACAGAGAAATATAACTGTTGTTGCCCGTCAGCAGCTCCAATATCTACCATGTCAAAATAGAAAGTTGATGATACAAGAATACCATACCTGGGCATCGTACATAATGAGGCCAACATACACAACTGCAAGACCAAAAATGGGATTAGCAAAGCCTTTGCAATTAAATATTATAAAATTACTTATCATACAACAATAAAAAGTAGACCAAGATTGAATATTATGATTAATTTTAAACATTTAGAACATTTAAACAAATGTAGAAATTTTCCATGAACAAAAAAATCAGCTGACAAAAACAAATCTTCTCACCTATTTAGTCCAAGGAATGTTGCAGAAGCCACTGTGGCCTATCCATAGCAACGGGAAAACAATATTGTGAGATTGACTACGAATGCCTAAACCCCAACTGGGTTATAGTCAATCAAGTAGTATAAATATAACAAGGATCAAAGGTGAAAGACGTACAAAAGAATGTGTCGAAGGAAATCCTCCAGCCTGAACAATTCGGTTGAGATCAAACTCCTTGCCGTATAGAAGTACAGAAGTAAAGGGTTTAGAAAGCTGCCCAATTGCAGCAGAAGCAGCAGCTGCAATCAGAACCTAAATAAAGGAAGATCATTTATAAAAATATGCTAATCAACATACGCAATTTAAAAATGAAATACGAAGCCAGATTAATAAAAGTAAAAATTAAGATACACCCAGAATTCAGATCCGACGGATATATGTTGATTAACGTCTAAAACTGGAAAATGTGAGTTGGGATTGGCAAAAATGAAAATTTTGAGGAACCCAGTAACCGAGCTAGTTTATATTTTATAGTATATAATTGAAGACAACTTACCACCAGTAAGAACACAGAAACAAAACAAATAAAAGAGCAGTAAATAAGTTAAGTGAGAAGATTTAACTGAAGACAACTTACCACCAGAGATTTTCCACTGGAGATTTCTGCTCTTCGATTCAACGTCCACAACGATGAGGTTTGGTTTGAATAATCGAGATTTTCAAAGAATTTGAACTGGAGTCTGGAAATCTATATGGATAGAAAAGGAGAGATTTGAGACAAGGAAGACCATAGGCAAAGATGTAAAGCAAGAATGGAGGAGCGCCAACCGCCGTGCGCCGTTTGGTCTCACTGGTCTCAAACCTTCGGTTGTGAAAATGTGAAACCCTAGTTTCCAGCCTCCAGAACTTTTCGAAACTTGAAGAGCAGGTATATATATGTAGGGTTTCAGCTACTCTAAACGGTGTTGTATACATAACAAAAGCAGCAACTGAGAGTGATTGGGCGGGTGCGGTCTTCTGTGGGTTATAACCCGCACATCCAAGCTCGACTGCCAGCAACTGAGGAAGCCCAAATTTCTGCCCATTTCCACCCATGACCCAACCTGCACTCGACCATTCCTTCATTTGAGTGCGATTTCGGGCGGGCCTTCACGGATTCCGCCCGTTTGCTCAGCCCTAGAAATTGTTAAATTATGGATGTTGGGAGGTAATTTAAAAGTTTTGTATAGTTAACGGGTGTTATTTACTTATTTTTATAGTTGATTGGGGTTAAATGCAACCATTCCAAAGTTAGTGAGGGTAAGTTGCATTTTTCTCTTTTTTTGTATTCATAGAATATACATCACAAAATAAATTATTTAGCTTGCTAATTAAACATAGAGTTAACAAAGTGTATATTTGTGAGCATTTTTTAGTGAATATGCTTTTTAGTTGTGATATTCCACACTTTACTTATTTTAAATCAAAAGATTAAAAAAGTATTTAATAAATAATTTTTTAATTAGTTTTTAGATAATTGAGGTCATTTCAATTAATTGATTGGATCGTTATTTCATGTAAATACGTCATAAGATAATTTTTAAAAGTATTTCACACATCTTCGCTACTTATAGAGTAGTGATTTGTTACACTGTTCGCTCATTAATAATGGTATATTGGTATTGAACAGTGTTCTTCGTGCAAGTAGCTTCCCTTCTGCCTTCTGTGTTCATATGTTTGACTCATATTATATGCACACTATTTGATTTCATTATGGATTTGGTTTGAATATTTATCTTCTTCAATTTTTTCTTTAGTTTTTGATGTGCACAATTGCATTTGTTATGCTAAGCCCTCATTTTTTCAAATTGAGCTCTTATTTAATTTATATTTTGTGTTGCATATTTCTTTTACTGTGGTTTCACTATTTTGATGTTTTTTATGGTTTTTGCTTTATTTGATTAGAGATTTTAATGCTTTTCTTGATTTTTTTTATTTTTGCTCAAATTCCATCTTGATTGTTATTCTTTTGTATGATTTGGATATGGTTTATGTAAATCTTTGTGTTCTCGTTGTTTGATTGGTTTAATGGGTTCCATATAAATCTTGGTGGAAAAAACTCTAAAATTAATTGCATGTTTTAGAAAGCATGTCAATATAGGGTTCATGCAAATTTAGTAGATTTGTTGAGATGAGTTTCATATGATTGATTCCCTAATTCGTAATTTGATTGCATGTATTAGTTAATCTAAAAACCATGGGTTCTATGCATGTTTTGTCAAAATTTTAAAACTTTGACATACCTTCATATTTATTTGTTCAATGCATAATGTAGGTGATATTGAATTAATTTGTGTCAAATGTATTTTCTTATTATCTCATTTGTTTCCCTCAGTGAGTTAATTAAAATTAATTAATTACATAATTAACCAATAGAAAAATTATAACTTTGTTTAATTTGATTTATTTTACCGATTGTTATGATCCTTATGTTTTAATTGCATACATATTTAGATAATGAAATTCTTGCAAGAGATTAATACATATTTGTCTAAATTACCTTAGTTACTTACCATCATATTATTGTGTTATCCTTCAGATTTAATCATTTTGATTACTGGGACTTCACAAATGTATTACATAACAATATATCAATTTTTGAATAATTTATTAATCCTATCACTTTAATCATACCATCTTTATTAAATTTTAGTCTTTATGTTGATCTCAAACTAATTTTTATTATGACTTTAAGATTTTGAATTCATCTTGTTATACAAAATCTGACACTAGTTTAGTTGATTAACTAATATATTGTAGTGTTTTTTTTTAAGTATATATCCAACTAGCTTTTAATAAATGTTTTTCACAATTTTGAATGTAATCATTTCATTTGATTTTTTGCATAGTTTATTATGTGTTTGGTTTCTTTAACCATGTTTAAATTTATTAAATTTGATTTAATTTCATGGAACAAGATGCAATAACTTATTTTGGCACACATTATCAGTAATTAAAAATAGCTAATACTCATTTTCTCATACAACTATAATTCAATATTTATCATTTCCAATGTAGTAGATATATACAATGACATTTTGACATGAATATAAGTTTATGGTTTTTCTACTAAAAACATGTTATTTTGGTAAATATAAAGTATTTTCTTATCTGTTTCAAAATTAATTATATGGTATATTCTCCTATATTAAAAGGTTTCTTATTTAGGATATTATTTACAATATGATATCCATAAAGCTAAAGTTTTACATAATTTAAAAAAAATTCTTTCTTTTTAAAACTTCAAAAACTTTAACTTCTTTTTATGAATCCATGTTTATTGTAGTTTGGAATCTTTGGATTCATATATTTCTTTAATAAGAGTTCTATTTTACATGTTTTTACACAATGAAATGTATATAATATAGAAAATATAAAAATGGTAATATATTACTTTCTTGCATAGTACATATAATAAACAAGAAGTTAAATAAAGTAAATAGTACATATGGAAATTAACCTTTAATGATTAAATTTTATGGTATTTGTCAATAGTCATACATTTTGGTTATATATATATATATATATATATATATATATATATATATATATATATATATATGTATGTATGTATGTATGTATGTATGTATGTATGTATGTATGTATGTTTGTCCTTCATTATATTTTAGAGTAACACTTCTAGTTTAGTAATTTTTCATAGTCAGGCAAGTTGATTCAATTTGTGTTGTTAATGACACCAAAGAGACATGGAAACTTTTGTGTCATGTTGTTTAGATTTGGAATTATATGAAGAGTGGTTTTGAGGATGTTGTTAAATCAATTGATGTGATTTTTGTGGATGATAAGTTAGAATTTTATTTCTTTTAAATTTCTATAATTATACATGCAATTTACTTTATCCATCTTTTTGTTGAGTTAGCTACATTTGCAATTTTTGTATCCATTGGATGTTTGCATAAAGTAGATAATGGAGTTATTTTTATAATTTTGGAGGTAATTATGTTTTTATATTTTTTCATCATAGGGTGATTGTATACATGGCACTATCACTACAAAAAGTGTTACCTAAAAAATAAGCAATATTTTTTAAGTGTTGCTTTATTGAGCATTACATATTATTTTAGGTAATGATTCTTTACATCCTTCAACAACACTTTCTATAAACCATTGTCTATTCTAATATTATGCGCAATGGTTTTTATCTTTTCTAGGGCAATGTTTTTTAACTATTACTTATTCTAAAATATAAGCAATGATTTTACCTCTATATTTAACAATGAGCTTTGCCTATTTTATAATGTAAGTAATAGTTTACTTTATATGTAGCAATAGTTTTTTACTATTGCCTATAAAGAATAGGCAACAAATTTATCTTTAGTAACACATTTTAACTATTTATCTTTAGGCAACACTTTTAACCTTGTTGCTTTTGAACATTAGTGTATCTAATTTTTTAAATTTTATTTATTTTAAATCATGATAATGTACATAAATTGAAACATTAATATTTCACTTATCATAAATTTTAAATCAAATTTTTAATATAAAAACATATTAAAATTTAAAGTAATAACAAAATTTGAACAAGAAATCTATTTGTTCATTAATTCAAGTTAAGAAATTTATGATCAAAACGATATTTTTTTTTTTTGTAAAATGTCATATATTAATAACATGAAAAAACTTTTAAGACTAAATTTTATAAGTAAATATCAATGAAGCATTCAAAATTTCACTAACCAAACACCTCCTTAAAACCTCAATCACACTAACACTCTGTTTTGTTTAACAAATAAGTTAATTTCTAAATGTGTTTCTTATACTAGCTTATAATTTATAAGTTACTATCTTCTTAAATTTTTTTCAAATCTATCCTTATTTCTTTTATTAATTTACAATATATGCTCTTTATAATATAAATCTAATTTTTTTATAAAATATAATTAATTTAATTTTAACATAATTATATTCTAATTTTAAATTATAAATGTATAAAAATATATATAAATGAATAAATAATATCATAAAATATAATTAATTATATTTTAAGTAATTATAATTTTATTAAAAATAATAATAAAATATAAATTATGTAAATAAATATATAAATTTATAAAATATAATTAATTAAATATTATATATTATATTTTTATTTTAAACTTCTTAATTATATTAATATAATTTAATTTTTAAATAAATATAAATTATTTTAATTATATATCTATTTCTATTAATATATCCTTTTATGTTATTTTATAATTTCAGCTTGTTTAACAGTTAATTTTATAAAATATTTTAGTAAATTTATCAACTATCAATTAGCTTATTAGCTATTTGTGTGAAACGAAACCTAATCCTTTTCATTTTGGCTTTTCTCCTTTACAAGATTGATCATGTCATTGATTTGAATGATTGTAATTACTTCATTTGCAAAATGGCAAAAGGCAATTAATTAAGAATCAAATTAGTTCATTTAATTTAAGGATCAAACAAGTGATAGGAACTAAGAACCAATGCTATCACATTTCCCTCCTAAAAAATAAAAAAGAGAGGATATAATATGGAGACTAAACCTATATATTACTTATGTTACTTACATGTATAAACATCAGATCTCATGCCATAAGACACAACTAAAAAGTGTTTAGATTGGTAGTTTTGAGAAATTTCATGCACATAGGTAATAGAAATTGCAAGTAAGCCTTGGTATTTATTGTCCAACATGAGAAGACAATAAATTTATTTACTTTTCATTAATAACTTATTAAAGGCCTATTGAAGCATCTCTGTAGCTAAGAAATCCCACAAATCCTACAAAAGGAAAAATGAAAATTTTCATCATCATAAATTGACAACACCTTAAATGAGGTAAAAATCATTACAGACATGATTCTAAATAGTTTTGCTATTGTTTAGCTAGTTTGTATATGCAACTCAACTAGTACACAACTCCCAAATGAGTGCTATGTCCAAACAAGCTAAGGAACATTGTTAAGTCAATGATCTAGTGTTTGAATATGCCAACTAAATATATAATTGCATGCTAGACATAACCAATATGAGACAAATAGTAACAACAAATGATAAATACTATAAAGAAATATAAATGAAACATACTTTTCTAAGAACAAAGGGTTAATGTAACTCAAGTTTTAAAGTATGAAATACCCCTATCTATAGTTATAAAAAAAGTTAAATTTAGCAAACTAGCACCTATACCTTCCTATATAGGATTTGCATTTGGGACAAGAATTACCTTAACATGTTCATTCTTTAAAATGTTCTTTACACTTATATGTATGACTAACCCTTTTTTGTTATAATTTGTAATCTAGTAGAAAGAACTAATATAAGGCATTAACAAAAAACTTATAAATCAAACATGCCATTTTACAAGTGTTCTAAATTTTAGCTTTTCAACTTTAATCTCCAATTTTCACTTCACATGTTCTACATCTCATCCATTAGAAGTTATTTCTCTAAGAACCTTTCTATTAAAATAAGAAGATAAAGATTGTGAAATAACTATGTATTAACATCTAATCCTAAATAAATTATGTTTTAGTGCTAAAACTAATAGCTTATTTAAGTATACATGAGATTTTATTCTACTTAAGTTGGCTTTAAGACGTAAATTCAACTAAACATGTATGAGAGAATGTTACCTTTAACCAATTTTAGGACACTAACATGAAAATAAAATCATCCTTGTGTAAGACACCTTTGTAATTGCTAGAGCTATCGCATAGTCTTAGCAATTGCTAAAGTTGGATAAGTATCATTCCGATGGAGAGCAACCTAAATAAAGCTAGGATAAAGATATATAAATTGCATTACATCAGTAAGAACACAACAATGATACTAGTAATCCCATAATTAAAGAATAGTCAATTTCAATATACATATGAAATTATTGAAACATTTTAACCAACACAAAGCAGTCACTCCATCTAATGAATAGTCATATGTAAAAATAGACAAGGCTATATATGATAGTAGCTTACTTTAGATGACTTTCCAATGTATATTGGCTTTGACCATCCTGACAATGTAAGGATATTTAAATTCTATGCATCAAATGTATTTACATACAAATTTAATTTTTTAATAGAAAATAATTTTATTAAAAGAATAGAATAAGTACTTTACTAAAGGATAGCTATCCTTTTAGAGAAAAGGCTAAACACTAAAAATGTCAATAAATTAGACCATTTTAATTATGTAATGCATGTGGAAGTCATTAAAAAATTTTCATAAAATTGTCTAAAGGAAAAGGCAAATTTTATAGCTTGTGTTTTGATTATAAGCCATTTTAGGTTATAGAATGTGAAGTAGACCACTGGGTAGAGAGTTAGATTTTGAAAGAGAATTTCAAATTCCTTATCTAAATCAATTTGTTTTGACTAAATCTGCATCTTTAATTTGTAAAAAATTATATAGTAAATAAATTATAAATTTGTAAGATATTTGATAAAGAATCAAACTTTTCATATACAGGATAGTAATTCTTTATATGAAACGTAAACTAAAGAATCAGTTTTTCATCTAAGGGATCAGGGAGAATAGTAGCTAGGTTCAAATGGAAATGTACAAGTATGAATTTGATATAAAACTCTAATCCACTTGGAACAAGATTTAAAAATAAGTCATTGGGAGTTATCTAGATCCTAAAAGGAAAAATTCTTATATAGACTTATAAAGCATAGAACATTTTGTTTTAACTACCATAAATTTACATGCATAAGGGTGTTTGGTGTTTGTAGATAGAATAATGACTTAAGCACTTGGATCTGTATAGCATTTATTAATTTAGATAACCTCAAATCTATCAGGAATTGAACTAAATTATAAATGAGAAATAAAAAAGGAAATTTTCATCCATTCTTGATCTAAACTTAAGCTTTAACATAGTTATGCTATTGATAATCTTAATACCATCTGCTAGGATAAATAACAAGTTAACAATAATGGATAGTCAATTAAACAACCTTTACCTACCTCACTCCAAATATATAAGATTAGAAACACTGGCTCACAGATAGGAACTTGGTACCTATTATTTGAATCGAGGGTATCTTCCTTTGATCCCTTTGCTTCTTCATTGCAATTTTACAATTCAAATAGATATTTATTAATTACATTGGTGAAGTTAAAAAATGGAAGCCATTAAAATAAAGAAAGAAGAAACCTTTCAATTGGCCTAATTAAATATAAACACTAGGGAACCACCATCAAACCATTTGATGTGTTGGAATTGAATGAGCAAATTGTGTAGCATTGAAGTTTAGTTATACATAACAAGGTTACAATCAATTAACCTAACAAAATAAATCTAAGTGAGGACATTTCTATCAACAAAGATATTTGTCATTTGACATATATGCATCTAAAACTGGATTGACTAACGTATATAAAAAAGAACTAAAAGTTATCATTAATAACCAAATCAAAAGATTTGACAGTTTAAAAGAGACAAGAAAATCTAAGAGCTTCAATTATTATAGCCATGCCACTAGCAAACTAAACTAATTATACTATACTTATGCTATAAATCAATGTCAAAATTTATTAATATCATAAAATGGAAGATTATTTTTATTTAATTAGGTTTTATTTATCAACTACATATTCTAATTCCCAAGGCATAGGGATTCTACTTTATAGGATAAAATCATAGGTAATAACCACTGCTAAAAGTGAATCTATTAATTAAATGAACACTTCAATTTAATTAGACAGATTTAGATTAAAATTTTTTTTATAAGTGCTATCACAGTCCCCCTCCATCAAGTACACTTCAGTTTTGAAAACCAATCATTTGTATTGACATAATAAAGTACCTCAAGTGCTATGTATGTCATTGACATAACTTATAATAGTGAATATACTTGTGTATAAGCTAGAGCCTTAGAGACTTTAATTGTTAGGCACTTATAACTAACCAATCCCTTTAGTAAATGTAGTTACTTTACCACTTCTGCAACATTAAAAGCAAGACAAAAGCTATCATAACTAATTATACTAAAAATAGCATATTAAATAGAAATAACAAGCATAATGAAAATAATAACACTTAAGTAAAATATACTAACTGTCATCTTCATACAAAACTTCAAGTACATATGGTAGTTCTTTCTATGGAAGCTTATGATAGGTCAGCCTTGATATAAATCAACTATTTTCCCTTAGATTACAAATTAATTTGGATTATAAGTATATGAGATATGTGTAATACTTCATTTCTCTAAACATACCAACTTAGCAAGATAGGCATAAACATGGTCGATCTCATTACATATGTTCAGTAATTATTTTAAAGAGCTTAATTCAATATACTTATCTATATTTGAGGTGTAGATCACAAATGGAACATAAATTTTCTCTTCTGCTCTAGCTTGAGAAACATGACATTTCCCACTATAATTACAACTCTAAAACCATCAAGCACTATTAAGCATCTTAGCAATGCTTGAAGCTTAATCCTCATTAGAGTAATTTTCCTTATAGATTCAAACAAACTCTGAACATGGTATGCAACTCTTTCAAATCTCCCTTAGCCTTAATTTCACTATTGTAATTGCATTAACTTCATAAATTTCTACAAAAATTAAAGAAGAGAGAAACACATATGGTGGTGGCTATGTTGTTACTATTATCGATGACATAACACTAGAATCATCTGCTAAGGGGTGAAGTGAAAAAAGAGGGGATGAAGATTGAGAGATTAGAAGACATGTCTTTTTATTTCTAAACTAATTAGAAGATCACTCAATAAATGGTAATCGAGTTAAAAAAACCTATAATTCAAAAAAAATAAAATAATGTGTCCAATTAAGTTTGTTAAATAAAATTAAAGTGTGCATTTAATTAGTTTTGCAAAACAAAGTTTTATTTTTTAAAAATAAAATTCTAAAGTTAAAATTTTAATAGCTTGATTAAAAATTAATTAATTTATTTAATAAAAATAATTCTTTTAAATTTTAAAAATATTTTATAGAATAATTTGTAAAGTTAATCTAATATATATATGCGCTGCCTATTTTATAGTAAGCAATAAATTTTGTATTAGCTATGAATCATAATTTAACAACATTCACTTAAATGTTGCCTATTTTACATCAGGCAATAATTATAATTAACAATAGTTATTAAGCATTGTCTATTTTGTATTAAACCATAATTTTTTTAGTGTTGTGTAATAAATATTACCTAAATCAAAATTAAAAGGCAACGTTGTCAAACTATTGCTTATTTAAGCTTTAGATAACTATTTTTTTTAACCATTAGCAAATTTAGTGTTGCTAGTGATAAAAAAATATTGTAGTGTATACAAAAATCTCCAACAAGTAAGTTTTAAAATGTATTGGTTGAAGGGAATTGTTATTTAGTTCAACACTTTCATGTTAAAAAGAATAATTGTAATGACTAATGCACCAAGCATCCTAAAAAATTTGTATTTAATTGAACCTCAATTATTATGCAAAATGAAATAGTTATCTCCTACCATGATTACAATTTTGTATCTTCTAAAGGTATTTGTGCTATACCTGCCAATACAATGCTTAATTGGTATAAATCTTATATGTTATAATTTTAAGGACTAGGATTATTCTACTATTTTTGCAAATATTATAATAATTATTTTGTTCCTTTTTTTATGTTGTTGGAGAAGTTATATATGATAATGATGTCATTAAGCACATTAAGAATCTTGTCACCAGTAAATGAATAGAAATGCTTCTTACAAATAGAAAGTAAGTTTTGTAATTATTAGTTTTACAACTTTACATATTAAACTTCTTCTTACCTTTTTGTATGTTTTTAATGCGATGGTAACTTGCTTAAATGTGTGCTTTGGGGTTCATATGCTGAATTTGTGTTTGATTATATTAAGGATAACAAGTTAAGCATTAATGTTATGATTTTTCAATTGTGTCAAATCAAGATATTTGGTGGTATTTTCTTTACTTAATTATTATTCAGTTTAGTTTCTTTCTTACTAGAAAATAGAACTATGTTTATTAACATGAGTAAACTTCAATTTTTAGCTTCTATTAGTGTCACTAATTCTTTGCAAGTATCAAAGATTTTGTTAAATCTTGATTTACCAAAATGCGAAGAGTTTAAGAAAGTGTAATTATCTTTATTGACATTTCATGATTCCTTTATTATAATCTTTAAATTTTAATTAACACTCTTATTTACTTAATGCATTTGTCAATATTTTTTTTAAGCTGAACTTTTTTGAAAATTTTTCCTCCTAGCAATTCACTTATAGCTCTTTTTTTTCATCCTATAACTTGTGTATAGATTTTCTTTATATAACACCTAGGAAAAGCATTTCCAATATTGCTTCCTCTTATGATGTAAGTAATTTATTTTTAACAAAATCTTAGTCAATGAACTTTTCATTATTCTATTTATATGTATTATGTCTATATATGTATTAATTTATGGTGTATTCCTTTGATTTTGCTTTTATATTTTTTAAATTTTAATATGTTGGTAAATTCACTACTTTGGGCATTGAACAAATGATGCAAACTGATTAGTCATGATTTTATGAAGCTTGTAGTAGTTGTGAGAAAAATTCAATGTAATTGATGGTAAAGACAATTATTTTAATTGCAATTGTCCTCCTTTAATGAATATTCCTAAGTAAGAAATGTTTCTCCTTATACTTTGTGAAATCAAGTAAAACAGGTAATTAATAGTTAATGTCTTAACTTATAATAGTCATAATGAATCATTATCAAAACCTAATTTTTATTCTTTGTAATAGCTATTCTTTTCTAGGTAGTTTTTGATCAGTAAAGTCAAAAGGAATGATTATAGTAATATTATACTTCCTTCTTTTTTTCATCTTTTCTTTATAATCATTAGTTAGTTGATTCTTTTTATCTTATTTAAGATAAATTTATTTTTTTATAGGTTTCATATTCAAATGTTAGTGAATGACTTGAATATTAAGTTGTCATTTGTTGTATTTAAACAAGATGCATCCATAATTTGTAAGAGAGGTGCTACTAAGATTCGTGAAAGGTTGCTTATGGTAATTTTCTAATCTGTAATCCAACATATATTATATTCTATTTTAGATTATGCATTATATTATACATATAATCTTATTTATAGATTTTAAATTTTTTTAAGATGGTAAGTCTTTTGATTATTCTTTTGAGATTAAGCATGTTTTTCTGAATAAGACCTTTCTTTTCAAGTTGGATATTGCCAACAATAATATCAACAAAATTTGGCAAAGCTTCAGTATGGTAAGGATGATTAATTATGAAATAATCATCATTGACTTTATAAAGCTTTATGGAAACTTGTAGGTATGAACTTTTTTCCAACTAGGAAACTTATTTTTAATTGAAAGTTTTGTTGACTATAGCAATATTTGATTTCATTTCAATTTTCTTTTTAGGCTGAAGATATGTGAATTAAAAATAAATGTCTTAATGATCTTAATACTACTAAGAGTATTATGTATTTATTTGTTCTTTTTTATCTCTTATAAAAATGTTACATTTTTCTAGACATTTGAGGCATCTAAGCATGATATGTTTCTTGTTTTTTTACTTGGTTAATGCATCTTTTCACAAATGGTGATTGAAATTTTGTGTTTCTATTTGGCATATTAATTATTGTGTATTTCATAATTTTTTTTCTAGGTGAATGATACTTTTTTCCATCTCAGCTAAGAATGAGTTAGCAATTACCTCTTCCAAGCTTATTACCCCTTTGAAGAGGAATCCTAAAACTATTGACCTTGATGATTGCACTCTTGCATCTTTTATATCTTCTTAGAATTTAACCACTAAATTTCATGTTATGCTTAAGTGTGAGAAGATTAAATGAGATTATTGTCTTTAAACTTCAGTTATTATCCTTAATTTTCATTGTGACTTTCCTTCCATAACACTAAAATGGTTCTATTAGAACTTGCTAGAATAAAGTTATTTATGACCAAATTAATTTTTTTTAATACTAATGTTATCTATTGTTATTTTTTGCTAATGAGGTCTTTCTTTATATAGTTTATAATTAAAATTATAAGTAGACATACTTTGCAATATAAATTTGAATTCAATCTAATTTTTTGAATCATTTTTATTATTTGTCAAGTTTAGTGGTTGAATTTATTAAGGCTCCGTTTCGTACAAATAGCTGATAAGTTAGCTGATAGCTAATAAGGTAACGAAAGTATTTTGTAAAATTAATTATTGAATTAGCTAAAATTGTAAAATAACATAAAAGGACATATTAATAGAAATATATATAATCAAAATAATTTATATTTATTTAAAAATTAAATTATATTAATATAACTAAAAAGTTTAAAATAAAAATATAATTTCTAATATTTAATTAATTATATTTTATAAACTTATATATTTATTTACTTATATAATTTTTATTTTGTTATTTATTATAAAATTATAATTACTTAAAATATAATTAATTATATTTTTTAAAAATTACTTAAATTTATATTACAAAAAGTATGAATTATAAATTAATAAAAAGAATAAGGATAAATTTAGAAAAAATTTAAAAAAATAATAAATTATAAGTTATAAGCTACTTTAGCTAATTTATTAAATTAGAACTTATAAGTTATTTAGAGTAAGGATAAATTTAGAAAAAAATTAAAAAAATAATAAATTATAAGTTATAAGCTACTTTAGCTAATTTATTAAATTAGAACTTATAAGTTATATAGAGTAACTTATAAGTTAGTGTGAAAAATACTTTTAGAGGCTAATTTATAACTTATTAATTAGGTCAATAAATTATAAGTTAACTTATTTGTTGTGCGAAATGAAACCTAAGTTATGTGTGAAGTTTGTTTGCAGATTTTACCAATGGAAAGATCAAATTACTCTAATTTTCAAGTTCAAAATCAGCAGGCTCTTTTTCGTCATCAAGTTGCATTGTTTTTTGTTAGGCATTTTCATTTCGTGAAAGTGCAATTTAGGATAAAGCAGTAAACGAAATTATTAATTTACAGAACAATGTTAATTAAGTCAGTTTTGAAATAAGATATACTTCTAGCCCTGTAATTTGTCATAATTATTGAAATTGAAATGTGAATTAAGTATTGTCATATCTTATAAGGTGCTTGCTATGGTGCCCCTAGGGGTTTGGTATTCGGGGTGGTGTGGCAAAATACAAGCCACTGGATGAGATTACAAAAATCTTAGCATTGACTTAGTAATCTCATCCAGTGATTTGTATTTTGCCACACCACCCCGGGTACCAAACCCTTAGGGGCACCTTAAAACTCACCATCTTATAATTGTGAAAAGTACTATCTTTTTAGATGAAAGTATATTTAGGTACATATTTTTATTGATGGGATATCACAATTATAGTTAGTTGACTTATAAATATTAAATGTCATTCCTTATAAATATGATATGAAATCTTAAATATGAAAGAAATGATATTAACAACGTAGTTTATTTCTTTTATTTTACAATATTAGATTAAAATATTTGACCTTATTTTACGAATTAAGATATATTGCATCTAGAAAGATTAGGATCCAAGATATATTATAATTATTGTGAATTATAAATTATATTAAGTATAGTGATTATTAATTGTTTATTTTAATTGTAACTACATCGTAATATTATTCCAAGTGAAATTATTAAAGTAAATATTATATTATGTTATATAGGTAAAGATATAACTATAACTATAAAATGAAAATAATATAAGTGAAATATCATAACATGAAATAATATATCTCACAAAAGATATATATTATAATTAACATCTAACAAAAAGAATATATTATACTATAGATTCTATATTTTATTAATACTGATTGGCTTCATTTTTTTATATATTTTAACGTGAAAAGTTTAAAATCAATTAGAATATTGAGATTTAGTTTCAATTTTTATAAAATCTAAGCCCAAAGGTCCACTCTTTCAAAATATTGTGCCTTACTGTCATGCTCTGTTTTTGGACAGCGAAAGATGGTAATTACAGAGCATAGCAGGGAAAATTTTCGGCCAAGTAAATATCCATTTTTATTTTTCACTTCCTTTTGTCTTTGAAGTCGTTCAACCCAGATAAAAATTGTTTTGGAAGACTTGATTATAGCATTTTAAATATTCTTTCATTGATACTAGACAATGGTTTCGAAATTTTTTGGTAATGGTTGCCGAAGGTGAGGTCGAAAGTGTACTGTATTTACAACAGTTTTTTAATTCTATTCTTCGTTTTTTTTCATTTTGACTTTTCGTCGTGTGGAAACTTCTTTTTTATGCATATTTCTTCCTTTTTGTTCCATACTTCTGATTGTTTCATTTCTATTTATGTGATTGGTTTGTCTTTCTTTTTTTATGTTTGGCAGCAACCGTTTTTGCTAATTTTTTTTTAATATATTTCTTTATGAACGAAATCAAATATTTTTAACTGTTTTCTTTGCTTCTAATATGTTTTATTATTTTTTTTTGCTAGTCGTGATATGTGAAACATAACATCCTCCTCTTTCTTTGTGTGTTTTTACGTAGCTGTTTTTTTTTTTCAATTTTATCCGAAAAAGAAAGTTTCTTTTCTTTTTTCTTACTTCCACAACAATTAGAGCCTTTCAAAATTTATAGAACATCATTTTAGAATTTGGGATTTAACGGAGTGTGGTTGATTCAATTGAAGTTTTTCAACTTATTTCTCTCTTATTTGGTGTCGTATGTATTTCTCTTCGTGAGTCATTTTATTTTATTGCTTGTAACTTTCTATCTAACTCTTCTGAAGTTTTAAAATGCTAATATCTATTTCTTTTACTCTTTTTTCTCCCGAAGAATAAGTACTCTCCTTATTTCAGAAATAGGTGCAACCTTTGAAAAGGTCCATAGCGTTAGATTCCAATTCTTGATTTAATAAATTGTGTCTGATTCTAGTGAAGTATTTGGCATCGTTTCTCTATTATTTAGTGTTGTAAGTGTATCTCTTCATGACTTATTATATTAATAATATGCGACTTATTATATTCATAATATGTCCGGCTTGTGAGTATGGATGTGGTTTGAAGTTTTAAACTGCTATATATTGTTCATATTAGGTTAATCTTTCAACTTAGTAACTAATAATAAATGTCTTCCATGAATTATTATTTTTATTTTATTTTTTGAATTACTCTAATCTTATTTTGAGACAAAGCTGAAGATTGATAATATATTACTAATTTTCTAAACCATATTATTTGAATTTTTTTCAATTTCTAGTTCTGAATTTTTTTTAATTACTATTCAGTTGGATTTTCTTCCTCCATTAGTTAATTATAATAGTTGAATTGAATAGCTATTTTCTTGTTTGTTTTTTGTTACATATATATTGCTTTTCCTTATAATAGCAATTTGGTTTTAATTTGGAAAATATTCAAATGTGATGTTTAAGTTCTTATTTTTATCAAAGGATAATTGAAAAAATATGGAATATCATTCATCATGTAAAGATGCAAAGATGAGGAGAATGGAAATTAAAATATCCCAAAGAAAAGGAAGACCACAATCAAAAATTGGTACTAAAGCATATTCAATATTTTTCTAGTGATTTTGTTCTTCAGAACTTTACATAAATATCCAAATTCAATTATTTTGTGATTGAAGGTTCTAATTCAAAAACTTCCATTATTGATCCACTAGTAGTTGGTAAACATTCCTATGATAAAAGTTTTTCAACTCCTTTTATTGAAGGTACCTTATATGAGATTTTTCCTTAAAGAAAATTATTAAATATTTTCAATTTTCTTTAATCATACAAAATAAGTGTTTCAAATAAGTAATTTTTTTTTTTGGTTTGAAGGAAATCATAATAGAATGGAAGAATCATCTTTAATATTTGTCAGCACATATTTGCATTGATCCCAAGTCTATAATTAGCACTTTATTTCATGATCATGGGCTGTAACAAAAGATGAAGGTAAGTAATTGTATATTGTTCATTCTTTGTTAGATTAATTTTTTAGCTTAGCAACTTATAATAAATGTCTTCCATATTCCACTATATTTATTTATTTATTTATTTTGCTTTAATCCTATTTAGAAACAAATATTATATTGATAGTACATTACTATTTTACTCAACTTATTTTATTTCAAATTCTTTTTCAATTTTTTGGAAAAATTTTGTTACTATTCAATTAGATATTCTTTTTCTATCAGTTAATTATAATAGTTGAATTAAACAAATATTTTCATTTTTTTATTTCTATTGCATATACATTGGTTTTCTTTACTATAGCCATTTTGTATTAATTTGGAAAATATTTGAATGTGATGTATAAGTTCTTATTTTTATCATAAGATAATTGGAAAAATATGAAAAATCATTCATCATGTAAAGGGTGAGGAGAATGGAAATTAGAATATCCCAAAATAGAGGAAGACCAAAATAAAAAATTGGTACTTAATTAATTTCAATGTTTTTCTAATGATTTTGTTATTCATAACTTTACATAAGCATCCAAGTTCAATTTATTTGTTATAGAAGGTTCTAATTTAAAAAGTCTCACTCTTGGTTCACCAGTAGTTGGTAATAATTCCTATAATCAAATTAAGTTATTCAACTCCTTTTATTCAAGTTATTTTATATGAGATTGCTCCTTAAAGAAAATTATGAAATATTTTCAATTTTCTTTATTCATACAAAGTGAGTGTTTCCAATTAGTATGTTCTTTTTTTGGGGGGGGGGGTTGAAGGAAATTAGAATAGAATGGAAGAATCATTTTCAATCATGAAGGAAAATAGTTGTTTGCATTAAGTACAAAATATGTCACCAATGTTTGAGAGCACATATTCTATTGATCCTAAGTCTGTAATTAGCCTTTTTTTTCCTAGTCATGATTTACACAACTCGGTTCATCATCGACATGCTTTGTCCAATATTAGACTCGGTTCATCATCGACATGCTTTGTCCAATATTTATAATATTGTTATTAACTTGAAAGATCAATTCAATGCAATTGATGAAAATGTAAAGAATGGTAAATTTACACTTAATATTTATATTATACTATTGTTTGTATTAGTTTCACTATAATTTTTTGAGATGTCATGCATTTAAGGATTATTTCTTTACATTGTATATGTGAAGGCATTCATCTTGCAATCTTAAGAGAAATAGAATGATGGATTGAAAGTTTTCATGTCCAAAATGGAACCATAAATTCCTCTTTTGGGTTCTATTCTACAATTTGTAATGAAATATATGTTAATTCTAACCTTTATACAGTAGATTTGATTGGACCATCTAATCCAAATGGTTAGTGAATTTGTTTTAGAGATTTTCCATCTATCTGTAATAGCTTAAAATAATTAGAATTGTTATTATTGAATAAAACTTTTTGAATAGCACTTAATATTCCTATTTTAACTCTTAAGACTAAAAACAATTATGAAGTAAATAGCATAAAAGATAGTAATGTTAGTTGTACTCCTTATTATTTTAATCAACTTATTAGATAATTTAAATAAAAGAAAAGGTTCTTAATAATTGATTATAATTTATAAGTTACTTAGATACTAGAGATAAAGTTTATGAATGTGAATTTTATGGAGTAAAAATATAGTATGAAGAATGTTTAGCAAAGCATAAGTGTTCTTATAAGCCTAAATTTTCATTTTGTTACTTTCAAGGCAAAGTAAAACTCCTATATCTGAAGGAACCTCTGAATACTTGAAAAATTTGCTTTTTAAAACTAACTCTTCTAAAAATAAGAATTTTTGTAAGAATATTCATATTTACAATATGATGTTTTCCTTTACATTTATGGGTGGCAAAGTAGATAGAACTATTAATAATTTAGTTAGTCCCTATGTGTATAGAATTCATAGCCAAAATTATCACATAATTTGTAACTTAGTACCCAATGATAGGAATGCTCCATGATTTACTCATTTTGACATATATGACATTAAAAATGAGACTAAGAATTGATTATCCATTTTTAGGTAATTAATATAATATGTTTAAATTTTCCTATAATATTTAGCTTTAAATTTTTAACTATATCTCTTATAATATTTTAAAGCTATTCTTTATACAATGAAGCAAATTAAGTAAATAGTAACCTTGATCTGATTATGGTTAAGGATTTGAAAAGGATATTTGATACAAAATTTAATAAGGGTGGCCTGATCTTCACCGCGTAGGTAAATTAAGTAAATTAAAATAAAGTAAAAAGAAGGATATGAGTGCCACACTCCAAAATTGAGAAAGGAAAATTGGGAGTGATAAACTCTAAATTTGGATGGTTCGATGACCTGATAAATGCAAGTAGCCAACCAACGCTATAAGGAAAATGACCTGCTACTTAAATCACTTATCCGACCACGAACACGAGTTAGTCAATCCACACAATAATGCACTTAAGTTGAAGCACAAATTGAGGGCTGTTATGAATTTGAATCACTAATTTTATAAAGAAAAATTGACAAAGCAAGGTTTCATAAGAGCAAAAGAAGATAATATTCTCACATTTTGGAGAAGAAACACTCAAATTGGTATTATATTTATTAACTGCTTAATTTTGAGTTACATTACCTCCTATTTATACTAGCTTTAGGAAAATATAAATAGTAAATACCATAATTAGAAAAATGCAAAGTTTTAACTATCATTAAATTAAAAATAGAAATTATCCTCATATTTTTCTTATTTGTTACACTCCAGATTAGAAAAATATATCCTAATTTGTTGCATTCCATATTGGAAATATGTCCAGATTCATTACATTCTATATTTAAAAAATATCTCCAGATTTGTTGCACTTTATATTGAGAAAATATGTCTAAGTTTGTTGTACTTCAAATTAGGAAATTATCTCCTGATTTGTTATGCTCCATATTGGAAAAATATATCCAGATTCGTTGCATTCCAGATATCTTCAGATTTCTTGGGCTTAGATAAGCAACACTTCAGTTTTGTTTACTTCTTTTACTTGGGCTCTTTATGCCAGAATTGCATTTACATAGGCTCCAATTGATTTTTGTATTCTTTTGAGTTTTCTACTTATCATTGGGCTTTCACTTAGAGTCAAGTCCTTCTCTAATTGGACTGGTTCATATCAATATTTGATGAAGTAAACCCACTAGTTCAATCTTTCAGATTAGTAAAAGATAGATACAAAGATAACATAATTAAGGATGTAAGATTAAGATTAATTGATGAAAGATGGAAAAGTGATTAGAATTACAATACTCTAATTGCAAATGAGGTGGTTGGCCTTATTATCGGTGACATTAATGTTTCAAAAAATGAGACATAATAGTAAAATACAAACCTGCACAAGTACAATGTATAAGTAAGCTTCATCCTCTTTACTTTACTCTCTAGTATCTTGTTATTTTTTTCTTATGCTAAGGATGGATATTGAATTAATATTCTTCATATGATTGCTTCAACAAGCTTTTAAAGAAAGAGAAAACTTTATCTATACGTGTATTCTTTACTTTTAAATTAGAAGATCAATCAAATGAATTTAAAAAGACTTTTGCAATAATTTATTGTTGATGCATATACCATGGTTGAAGTAGATGGACGCAGGTATATAGGGAATAACTAAAACAATCTTACAGGAGATTTTTATAATGGTTTCTGTAATGCTTTTGCAAAAGGTGAAATGAACGCAATATCACAAAGCAAATAAATAGTTCTTCCATCAAGTTTTATAGGTTATATAAGACACATGATGTAAAATTATCATAATGCAATGGCCATATGTAAGTGGGTTGGATATCTTGATATTTTTCTAACATTTACATGCAACCCAAACTGGCTTGAGATTACTAAAATCATTAATTCACTTAGCTTGCAACCTTCAAATTATGTTAACTTGATTTGACGAGTATTTAAAATTAATTATGGTACATGATGTAGGATTTAACAAAAGGTTCATTCTTTAGCAAAGTGCTAACAAGTGAGTATACTCAGTTAGTTTTATTGCACATTTATATGTTATGTTTATTTTTATTATTTCATCATATTTTTGTTATCTTATTATTTAAAAAGTATAATTTTATTAATTATGTATCATATATAGTTTATTACAGCAATGTAAATAGTTAAGTTTTAGAAGAAAGGTTTACCCTATATGCATATAATCATTTAATTGTCACCTTAAGACAAAATACTTATTATAGATGATGTTGATAAAGTAATATATATATATATATATATATATATATATATATATATATATAGAAATTTTTAAGTAAGAAGATGATCCAATTTTGTACAATTTGATCAAAAACTTTATGGTTTATAGACTATATAATGTTGCTATATGTAACTCTCTTTCATGGTTAATGGAAGATGTACTAAACATATCCTAAAGAAGTTTGTTAATCATACTATAGTTGATGATGATGGTCATCCTCTCTATATGGGTCATGACAATGGTAGGACAATTGAGAAAAATCACATTCTAATTAATAACTATTTCATTATTTCATACAATCCAAAATTGCTACGTGGATATCAGTCTCATATAAAGATGGAATCTTGTAATCAAAGAATATCAATAAAATATCTATTCAAACATATGAACAAAGATCATGATCATGTTATTACATCATTACATGAAGTTGAAGAAAAGAGTCAATCAATTGGATAAATTGATGAGATCTAATCTTATTATGATTGAAGATATTTATCTATTTGCAAGGCATTTTAAAGGATTTTTGCTTGTGATATTCGTTTTAGATAATCCCTAATTCAAAGGTTAAAATTTCATCTACTTGATGAACAATTTGTTATTGTTAGTGATAATGGCTCAATTAAAGAAATAATTAATTGAAAGTTGAACAAGAATATAATGTTTACTGCATAAATGAAAAAAAAAAGAAAATATTAAGGCTAGGAAGCTAACTTATATGGAATTTCCATTAAAATATATTTTTAAAGAAGATATTAAAAAATGGTGAAGTAGAAACATGGTTTTACATTAGGAAAGATCAATTCTGTGCCTCCATTAATTGGTGAGTTATATTGTTTGCATATATTACTGAACAAGGTGAGAAGAGCTACATGTTATAAGGATATACGCATTGTCAATGGTACCATATATGAAACATTTAAAGAAACTTGCTATGCTTTGGGGTTAGTTGGTGATGATAAAGAATATGTTGCAACCATTAAAAAAGCATCTTTATGGGGATTTAGTGAACATTTGAGGAAATTCTTTCGTACTATGCTTTTTTGCAATTGCCTTTTACAACCTGAGATTATTTGGAAAGAAACTTGATCATTTCTTGCTAAAAATATTCTTTACAAAAAAAAGAACTTAAAATTAAAGGTATAAATTTAGTTTTTTTTTCCAATTACGAAAATATATGTTAGTTATGTTGGGCCTTAATATATGACCTAAAATTGTGTCTCATTTAGTAATCTTATTTGATAAATTTTATTTATAATAGTAGATCTAATACTCTTGGATGATTAACTACAAAATTAAGCACTTATTGAAATTGAGATGGTTCTAAGAACTAATAATAATAACTTACATGATTTTCCTCTAATGCCTATTACTAACTTGAATAATATTTCTTCAATCAAGAATTGCTTGATAGCTGATGAGTTAAATTATAACTAAGAGGCTTTGAAGATTGAGGAAAGAATATTATTGAATTCCATGACTCTAGAATAAAGAAATATTTTTAATTATTTAATAAATGCTATTAAATCTTGCAGAGGTGATGTTTTCTTTCTATATGGTTATGGTGAAACTAGAAAAACATACATATAGAGAGCTTTGACATCCTTTTTAAGATCTAAAGGTAGGATTGTGTTAATTGTAGTTTATAGTGATATTGCTTCTATTTTGTTACCTGGTGGAAGAACAACTCATTTTAGATTTAGGATACCATTGGATATCAATGAAGATTCAACTTGCAACATAAGATAAGGAAATCATTAAGTAGAATTGTTACATAAGATTGATCTTATAATTTAAGATGAAGCTCCTATAGTGTATAAGTTTTTTTCTAAAGCATTTAACCCAATTATCAAAGACATCCTTCGACTTAATAAACCTAATAGTTATAATCTACCTTTTAGAAGTAAGATAATAATTTTTAGTGGTGATTTTTGATAAATTCTTTTAGTAATTCCTTTAAGGAATCATTCTAATATTGTGTATGTATCTTCAAATTCTTCTTATCTATAGGATTATTATTATGTCCTTACTTTGATAAAAAAATATATGTCTTCAAATAAATTTTGGATCTCTTCATAATTTTTAACAATTAAAAGAATTTTTTGAATGGATTTTGAAAGTTAGTGATTGAAAAATTTAGGTGTTAAATCATGGTGAGGTTGATATAGACATTCCTAATGAGTTCTGATAAAAATTATTCTAATCCTATTGAAGTAGTTGGGCAATCAACTTATCAATATTTAGTGCAAGAGATTGACAACAAAGAAAACTTGTATGATTCAGCTATTCTTTGCTTAAAGCTTAACATTATTGATTAAGTTAATAATTACATGTTATCATTTATAGACATTCCTAATGAGTTCTGATAAAAATTATTCTAATCCCATTGAAGTAGTTGCGCAATCAACTTATTAATATTTAGTGCAAGAGATTGACAACAAAGAAAACTTATATGATTTAACTATTCTTCGCTTAAAGCTTAGCATTATTGATCAAGTTAATAATTACATGTTATCATTTATTGACAAAGAAGAGAAAGAGTATTTGAGCTTTGATTCATCATGTCAAACAAGCTTAAATAGGTCATATTAAGTAGATTTGTTAACACCTAAAGTTCTGAATAGTGTTTGATATTCTAGGTTGCCAAACCATAGTTTGAAGTTAGAGGTTGGTGTTCCTGTCATGCTAATTAAGAATATATAACAAATGTTGAACTTTGTTATGGAATAAGATTAGTTATGATAAAATTGGTAAATCATATGATAGAAGTTAAAATTATGATAGGCACTAATGTGGGTTCAAAGGTTTTTATACTTAGAATGGTTTTAAGTCTCTCTTATTCAAAGTGACTATTTAAGTTGAGATGAAGACAATTCCTAATTATTATTTTTTGTGCAATGACTATTAACAAGAGTTAAGGCTAATCCTTATCAAGAGTGGGAATTTTTCTATCTAAATCTATTTTTAGTCATAAACAATTGTATGTTATTGTATCTAGAGTTAGAATTAAAGATGATTTTTAGGTGTTAATTCATGACAAAATGGCTGGTAATTTGAATGTGACAATTAATGTTGTATTCAAAAAAGTATTTCAAAACTTATGAAATATTTAATGAAAATGTAGTTACTATTTTCAATGTGAAAGGATATTTATTCATACATTATGGATGACATAAAATTATACATTACATTCATTGTAATTATCAATTTTATTTAAGTATAATTGCAATTTATGCATAGGCTACAATTTAATTAATTTATAAATTGATAACTTTTCAAATTTGTTTAAAACATATCCTTTTTTTTAATTAATTTATAACTCACACCTTTAATAAATAATTATATTCATGTTTTATATAATAAAGAAATAAAAATAAAAATTAATTAAGTAAATAAATAAGTAAGTATATAATATCATAAATTTAATATAAATATTAAATAAAAAGTCAAAAATAAATATATATGTGATATCATAAATTATAATTAATTTTATTTTAAATAACTATATTTCTATAATAAATAATAACTAAATAAAATTATATAAGTAATAGATATATAATATCATAAATATAATTAATTGAATTTTAAATAATTATTTTTTAAACATTTTGGTTGCATTAATATTACTTGATATTTAAATAAATATAAATTAATTTAATTTATATATCTATTTATATTAATATATCCTTTATGCCATTTTATATTTTTAGTTAATTCAACAATTAATTTTGTAAAATAACTCTTATCTAATTAACTAACTTATTAATTATTAATTAATTTATCAATAACTTACTAACTTATTAACTATCAATTAACTTATTAGTTATTTGCTTTGAAATAAAGCCTTAATGAATCATCTATTTTTAGTATTTGACAAATAATTAATTCAATTAGTATATTAGCCTTTAATTAGCTAATTTAAGAAAAATTAGAGAACTTGGTATTTTCAAACAATTGATTAATTAAAGATCTATGAAATATCAAAACTTCAAATTATATATCATACAATAATAATTGTTTTTGCTCATTATTTTGTTATTGATTAACATAATCATCTATTTTTAGTATTTGATAAATAGTTATCTTAATCAACTAATTAATCTTCAATCAGTTAATTTGAAAGAGTTGAAAAACTTAGTATTTTTAAATAGTTTATTCATTAAAGCCTTATTTACTAATTAATTAATTACATTAATAGTTAACTAATTTAATTAATTATTAGTTTATTATACTATGTAATTTGATTAGTTGTTTAAATAAAGATATCTTATAATATTAGTTGTTTATATATAAAATAATACATAAAGACATAAATATATTTTATAATTTATTTGAGCATATTTAATAATATATCAAGTTTTATATATTATTTATTAAATTAAAATTTCTTCAAAAAGATATATTATTGTAATGTTATTTATTCAATTATTCTTCATAAAATAAATTGATATAATATTTAAATTTTTTTAAGAAATAAATAATTATAATTTATTATAATTATTTAAAATTTTTTAAAGAAATAAATATATTTAGGTGTCCTTAGGTGTCCATATATACTTTTATATTATTTTATATCATGTTTTTAATATATTATTTATATATATTATATATATCTTCTTTGTCATTATATTTTTTAAGAAAGATGTAACTTGATAAGAAATAGTTGTATTATTTATAATATTTTGTATATTAAATGATCAATTTTTATTTAAGCAATCTTGCAAAAATTGTACCGAAACTACAAATTAAAAAAATGTTGTATATATGAATTATATATATGTATAAATTAATCTTATTATTTTTTCTTTTTATATGAAAAGAATTTAAATCTATTAAATAATTATATAGCATAGTATTTATTTTAATAATGTTTATTAATTTTATTATATAAATTTAACCAATAAAAATTAAATAATTATTTATTATTTATGAAAAATTATTATATTATAATATGTATTACAATTATATATATAATTAAAAATGATTAATAGTTAATAGTTGAACTTTTGCTTGTGCATCATATGGTTTAGGATTCTACTATTTTATATGATATTTTAAGCAAAATAATAAATATATATAATTATACAATTTAAAGGTAACTTTATCTTTTTATTTGCATTTTATGATTCAATTGATTAAAAATATTGAGTTCCTCAATTTTTTCAAAATGGTTAATCAGAGGCCGAGGAACTAATTAAAATAATTGTTTGACTTAATTAATTAGTTAAATATCCCTTGTTAGCTAAAAGTTTGAGTTAGTTATTTGCTAAACACATTCTAAATATTTATAAAAATTCAAAATTACCCTCAAATTTATATTATATAATAACTATTTTTATTCATTATTTTATTAAAAGTGTTAATAAGTAGAGTTAAACCTCATATTCTTAATATATAATACTTATAACTCAACTACTATGCTATTATACATCCTTGATTTTAATTTAATATATATATATATATATATATATATATATATATTAAAACAAAGTAATTCTTTACAAATAATAAATAATTATTTAACTTTTTATTAGTTAACTTTACATAATAAATTTAATATTTTAATAATATAATTGTTATAATATATTAAATATATTTTCTTAAATACAAAAGGTAGGGCGTAGGCATTAAGAAACTAAATTATTGTCCTTGATGTCTTCAAGATGCAAATTTAGGTAGTTTAACAGAAGAGAAAAGAATTGGTGTAATCTTAGAGAAGACTTCAAGCTAACTTTGCCTATCTTATTAGTAACTTTGTTATACTCCCTCAAATATAAGATAATTTAATCTGTCAAACTCTAGAAGGAATGCTAATGAAAGCACTCACCACTTAAAAGTTAGGATGAGAGAAAATACAATCATTCTTAATGAGGGATAATACTTTAAAAGAATCCATTTCTAACTTGACCTTCTTGAATCCAAGGTCCTCACAAATGTGAAAACCAATTAGAGCACTTTATAATTTTATAGCAACTACACTACTAGTTCCTCATTCTAGAAAAGGCCATGAAGTTGTTGTCTAAACCAATTTTGAAAAATTCATCCATAAGTTGTGACTTTGTCTCTATGAATGCATGCTCAATTAGAATTCAATTTAATCCAATCATGCTCAAGAGGAAGCCATTTAAAATATAAATACAAGTCATTTGATCTTAGCCTTGCATTATGAAGAGTTAATCTAGAAAAGATAAATTCATGAACTTTTTAAGTAGCTTCCATCACAATATCTTTATTAGTACCATTTGATTCTTAAAAAACTAGCCTATTATGAGGCCACCATATTAACTAAGTCATGAAGCTAAACTAGAGCTTCCAATGGCTATGTTTACTTTTACAAAGATCCTAAATCCAAAACTTTAAACCACTATTCCATATAACTAGATAAAAAAAACTTGCTAATGTTAAGGATGAACAATTTAGAGCCAAGCATCATACACTTTGTGATAATCTCAAATATCATGCATTAAAGTCTACATTTAAAAATAATATCTTAGTGCAAAGGAAGAGGCGTTCAGTTTAGTAAACTAAGTCTGTAGATGACCAAATTTCAAAAGCTGAAGACAATGAATTTAACTTTAAGATTCATATTGCTATCGTAATTGATGTTTCATTTTTTTTTTAAATTCTTGAACATAAACATTTTTCTATTCATTTGATCTTGTTGCCTCTAAATTAAACTTACATGATAGCATATTTGATAAACTTCTACTTTACATGAAAAATGTAGGTCTAGAGGGTAGTGGTAAAGTGATAGAATAATTGATAAGAATAAATACAATAAAGGCCAAATTCATTAATTTTGTAACTTTATGCATCGTGCAGATTGTAGTTAAAGCTTCACCAAAATGCATATTTTTTTCTTCCATTAAACACACATCAATTTAGAAACCCAAAATACATTTAGTCACAGATGAAAACCTAGGAATTTGCTTATATCTTTTTTGAAAGCTTATTAAGTCTATAGATAACCAAATTACAAATAATTTACAAATGAAGAAAATCTTAATTTATCAATTATTAACAACAAACAATGAGCTTTAGTATGAAAATGGAGGCAGAAAACGATTTGGATATAGAGTTATGCATGATGGAGGACTATGTTGGAGAGAAAAAAATGACCTAAATTAAAACTCTAATAATAATATGAGTAAATTTGTCTTTTTGTTTTAGTAAAAATATCCCAATCTCAAGGCATTTAAGACACTCATACTCAATGAGAATATTTTAAGAAAAAATTAGGTAATATATACTCATGAGAATGTTCATTCTTGATAATATTTTTAAAAATTTTAAATTAATTCTGAAAATGTAATATTTTCTTAAAATTTTCTTAAAGATGTATAAAATGTTCTGCAAACTAAACTTTCCTATCAAGTTTGCCATTCCTTCAAGTTTGCATTGTTACATGTAATACCTCTATTCAAAATTTAATTAGTTAGTTGTGTGTTTATTACTAGTAAGAATTGAAATAAATACTTTCTCCATTTATTTGTCATTTTTAACTGTTATTTTAGAAAAAAAATTGCTCCTATTTATCTATCATTTTAGTAAATCAAGATTGTATTTATTATTTTCTTTCAAATATTACTCCTATTATTTAAATAAATGCTCAATAATTTTACTTAATAGTTAACTTTTAATAGAAAATATATTAGTAAATTGTAACTAATCTTTCATAAAATTAAGATTATTTATTATTTTTCTTAATTCTTATGTATTAACCTTAAATAACACTTAAAAAAATGAAAAAAGTATAAAGAGAGATGGTTAATCAATTTTCTAGTCAAATGCTAACAACAGTTTTCAGGGTCATTGTTAAGCATGAATTACTAATCCCCAATTAATCACATTTAATGTTTTATTCTATTTTTATTAATATAATAATTGACAATATAATTAATATTAAAATAAAATTTAATGTTAGGTTTATATTTTAATAATATATTATTATTGAAATTAGTATTCTAATTTATTACATTCCTAAAAATTAAAATAAAAATATTAAATGTGATTAATTAAGGATTGGTAATTCATGCTTAACAATAGTTTTTAGGGATATTGTTAGCATTTGCCAATTTTTCAACTAACCTTTCTTATGTTTATCTTAATTTTTATTAGTTATGAAGATAATTTATATGTATACTAGTTATCTAATACTTTCTCTCATTAAAGCTTAACTTCAAGCTCTTTGGCATGAGTATTATTGAATTATTTAATTAGTCACTAATTGCTAAAATGGAAGAAATAGAACTTCTAAGGAAGTTCTATATCACAACCCTTAGAAAATTAGAAATTTATATTTATATTTTAGCTTCATTTTTATTAATAGTTATATGTATAAGGAAATCAATTAATTGCTGTGGATGCATTTAGGATAACAGTTAAATTGAGAAAAATAGAGTTTTGTAGCAAATATGAGAAGAATTAAATTAAACTAAGGCTAATATAAAATTAAACTTGAGTAAATGTGTATGGAAAAGATTTATGAATTAATTTTCCTATTTTACTCCTAAAACATTTCTAAATTACTAAAATACCTTTAAAAATATCACAAACACATATAACTCTATTTCTTCCACCTTCAGAAGCTAAATTTTGACTTTTTCCAACTCCTTCCCTAATTCATTTCCATTTCAATTTCCAAAGGATTTTAGCAAGATCAAGCTCTATGTCATCATCAATCATTTATCACTTTTAAATATCTTAGGTATTTTTTCTTAAAATTAAACTTTAATGTGTTGGATTTCATATTAACATACAAAGTAGAAAATTAAAAATTTTGATCCAAATCTTATCAAGGATCCATGTAAAAGGGCATAAATCAATGTTAGGATTTTATCTTTTGTGTACTTATGTTCTTTTTGAACAAAACTTTGAGAGATCAAAATGAATCATGAATCAAACACCGGCCAAAAGGTACAACGTCTTTACGATATCCACACGGAGTGAACAATGACTTCTCACCCTCCACAAATTTGCTAGGATACGTCTCTCTTATTAGGATTAGGATTAGGATTAGCATATTTTCTTGAGTGATTTTAAGGTTTGATGGCAGCTAATGTGTATTCATAAAGTGCTACCTTTAAGTTCTTTTTATAGAACTAAGGCATATCACATTCCTAATCCTACTAGGATAATGCTTTCAAAATCCTAATCTTACTTGATAACTATCACTTTATCCTTATCATGGAGAGAGTGAGGAGAGATAGGACTTATTCATTAATTATCTAATATTAAAATGGCATATAGTTATCTTTTATTAGAAAATAATATTATCTTATAATATAATTATCTAATATCTAATAACGTAATTATCTAATATTACTTTAATATTAAATAATATCACATAATATACCATATATTATGTAAAAATATATTATTATTTTAATAATATTTATATGCACAAAAATAAACCCAACTAATTGGATTTTAGTTCAACTAAAATCTAATTAATTATTGTCTTATTCCTACTTCTTTTATGTAATCCTGTAAATTTTTACTATGTTAGTAATAGCTTACTTGTGGACTGTAGATAGTAAGCGGTATCTAACAATACATCACTGCTACTTAAATAGTAAAAATGTCTGTGACTCAATATTCACTTAATGTGTGAATAACATTTTGTAACATAATCCCTTTTGTAATAATATCCAAATTGAACTAGAGGTATAAAATATGTCATCCTTATTGATGTTCAATTTGTGTTTCTTGATACCGAGTAAACTAACTTAAAAAAATGATCAATATCTCATATTGATTCATTTAGGTATGACCATGCATTTCTTAATCTCACTCAATTAAGGGGCCTAAGGATATCACTTCTACTATGTATGTAATAGGAATAAAATTTTTATCTACATCACTCACATCCATCTGCATGATTCATAACACACCTAATTAATGTCCTACAACATATTTTGATTAAAGGTGATAAAGGATGATATGAAGGTGTGTGACTCTTCATGTAAGGAACCGTAGTGACTTCAAGTCAAAAAATTACGTTCATTGTGGTTACATGAGAATAACTAATAACATATAACAATCCATGTAGTTTTCTCATTGCGGGCTAGTCCAGTACATCTGTTCACTAACAATGTACTCATGTATTGACTTGATATCATATATCCATGATTCATAATCATCAGTCATTATACATACTAGTTTCGATGTATTATTACTATTCTTTTTGCAATAATACTTAACTAAGGGTATTTTAGGAATAATAAAACTATTCTAAGGATAATTATTATAATAAGTTATAAATTACGCATATATATATAAAAATATGAAAATAAAATATAATAATTGTATTGCCTAAAATAAAATATAATACATTATGTATTATTATAATCATATTTATGATTGGCTCCTAGGACACACACTAACATAATAGTGATTTCTTGAGGTTTTGGGTTATAAAGAGGAATTTAAGGATTTTAGCTAAAATATTTTCAATTTTATGTTGTTTAGGACAAGCAAAATCGTCCATCTCTTTCTTTTCATCTCCTCCAAGTTTTAGGTAAGTAGAATTAATATTTTGCATAATTATTTGTTTATTTTGACAACTTATATGACTATGTTGATGATTTAATGATTTTGCATTCAAAGGTTATGTTTTCATATGATTTATTATTGTTGATAGTCATAAAATGAGTATAGATAATGGATTTGTGTTAATTTTTAGTTTATTTGAAGTATATGTGAAGATTTTGGAGAAAATTTACCATTAAAACAATGTTCTCACAATAAATATGCAAACTCTAGGCATTATACTTAAGAATATAAGTAATTATGGCTCCAAAGTTGCTCTTTTTATACTTATACTTGAATATGATAATATGAGTAGCCATATTTGAGTATATACTTAAGTACGAGCATTAGAATTGCTCTCTAGTTGCCTATACTCAAGTATGCTAAACAACATTATTATATTAACTTTAAAAAGTCATATCTCATTCGTTTTACATATGTTTTAAGCAAACTATATATCATTAAAAAGGTAATTAAATCTATATTTTCAATGAAACTAGTTTCATATTAAAGTATTATATATATTTTAAGATATCATTAAATTAGTGAACAAAGATAAAAAATTCTAGTTAGCAAAAAACTTCATTTTTGAAATTAACTTGTATAGATCATAAACACCTTAAATCTTATCAAATTTTTAGTAAATAAGCATTCCATAGAAAGTTATTTGGGTCTAGTTCATATGAAATGAATTATATAACCAATAAACTGGTATGTGATTAGTGGAAGTTAATTATATAAACCATCATAATGAAATGGGGCATCGTAGTATTATGACAATATAAAACCATGAATGTATACGCATATACTCAGTTACATTGAATTATGGTAGCTTATAATCCCATGTATTATTGGACCATATTAGGCTATATTTTATTATGATATTGGAATATAATAATTTACATTTCATTATGATGTTAGATTATAAGAGTTTATATTTCATTAAAGCATTGGATTATAATAGCTTATGTTTCATTATAATATTGAAATATTATTATTATTATTATTATTTTATATTCTATTATAGTATTAAACTACATTATCTTATATTATATAATAGTATTGATACTATTATCATATATTTCACTATAGTGTTAAATTATATTACTTTATATTTCATTATAATATAGAATTATATTAAGGATATTTCCTATTATAGTATTTGGTTATATTAGCATATATTTTAATAGCTTAATGGATTATTGTAGCATGTGTTGACTACTATAGAAGATTTTATATGTATGCATCCTTGATTATTATGATAGATTATATAGTATTATATTTAAATACTATAATAGATTATATAAGTATATGTTAGAATATTATGATAGATTATATATATATAAGAATTTTATAATTAAATATTAATATAATCTATATTTTTTTGGATAATAGTATTTAATTACTGTAATCAAATATAGGTTTTAGGATTCATTTCTGATACACCATATTTGAGTACATAAAGTCAAGTACTCTTAATTAATTCTTTTAAATTACAAAATGATAGTATATTGATGTTTAGCTACTTATGTGATATATGTATTATTGTAGTTGGACTATGAATAAGTCTATTTGGTTTGTAAATAATGAAACATCGAATGGAGTTTGTTTCTACCATTTTATACTTGAGTATGGTAGTTGAGTATAGCTTTGAGTATGGTTCATAAAAGATCCATACTTGAGTACTATATTCAAGATTCATGTTATAATCTGCTTCTACCATCGTATACTTGAGTATAATACTTAAATATAGGGTGATCCTATACACAAGTATTATACTTGCATATAATCCAAGTATCTTTAACAAATGACTTGCAATATTAGTGAAATGACTTATTAAATATCTTTAAAATTAATATTATGCTTGAATATGATTGAGGGCTTGATTGGTGATATGAATTGACACAATGTGTGATTGTATTTTTATAATCTTTGTATTTGATTACGTGTATTATGCGAGTTTGTGGTATGTTGATAGTGATGAGATCATGAAGTGGAATAGTTGTTGAATGAAAAGGAGAAATAAAGGGATTATTATACAAACATGATGAAATAATATTGAGTTAAAATTTGAAATTATTTATTGAAGGATAAGGTGGGATATTTTTTATTATGATATGTATGTGGCACCAGAATCTAAATTTTTTTTACAAGCATTGAAAATTAAGCCTTAGGAGCTTTAATGTGTGAATAATGTCAAAGTATGATTCTTTACCTGAGGGTCCCTTCTGATAAGAGTTAAAATAATTTTAGTAAATGTTAGGGGTTATCCCCTTATATCTTATAACTTAGTACTTGTCTCATGTTATATGCCATATCTTGCCTAGGTGCTTATAAGGAGTAGGCATAGAGAATGGTAAAAAGGCTAGTCGAGTAAGTGAGATGAGAGTAACTCTTAGTATTAGAGTTAGTCAATTATATATATTGTTTATGTACTTTTTATGGACATGAATAATGTTTAGATTATATATTTAAGATTTTTTATTTTGGTTAATCTATGTTAATTGTTATGAAACTGATTGGCCATATTATATTGTATATTATTTATGAACTTGGTTGTGTTAGAATGTTGAGAATTATGTGTTTGTAAGTTTATACATTGTATAGATATGGTTGTATGATTACGTATGTTTATCTAGTTATTGAGTCTATGACTCATTATTATTTTTATTTAAAATATTTTATAGATTGTCTCTTATAACTCCTTGACTACCATAATTAGCTTAGGAGTAAAAACTTATTGAAATTTCTTTTAAGAGTAGCTATAATTTTATTGGAGAATAATTGGAGGGTAATATGGATCATGTAAATAATTGGAACAAGATATGATATAAATTTTATTTGTAAATATTTAGATTGCATATAAAAGAATATGATAAGTTAATTTATTTGTTTAGTTTGCTAGCAACTATGGTATTTAGTTAGGCTTATGGAAAATTGAAAAACAAGTTTTACACTGGTCATGGCTAAGCTAGTTGTAACAATTTACCTCCCATAGGCTATAGAAAGTTACTTACTTACACCTTCTTTAGTAAAAAAAAAAACTTCTTATATCATTTATAAATAGAAATACAAAACTATTCTACTTAATTTATATAATGACTATTTTAATCTTTTATTTTTACATTTGAAAACTATAATAGTTATTTGTTAATGATAAATATAATTTAAATATATTGATATTATTTAGTATTAAAATTTTAAAAGGTATATTAGTCATTTTAATAGTACTTCTTAGAAAGTTTATTGTTGAATCAAATAAAATAGAGGAAATTAGTTCTCAGAAAATGTTAATTCCTTAATATTAACTAAACAACTTTGAGCATTATTCGAGAAGTTTATAAGCAATTTTTTTTTAGTTTAGGACCCTTCCATATCCAGTAAGCCTTATTAGTCCCTAACTAATTTGGAATCAAGTTAAGTTAGACTCAATGTAGAAATTTAAGGTTAATTAAATAACTTTGAGCACTTCTTAAAAATTCACATATATATATATATATATATATATATATATATATATATATATATATATATATATATATATATTAGTGTAGGACCTTTCAATATTTAGTAGACCTTATTGGCCTTGATTAATCCACAGTAAGCTGGACCTAATGTAAAAGGAAAAGCTTTCTTAGCACTAATTTTCTCCATCTTAAGGCTCAAACTTAATACTTTATTTAAGAAGCACCGAGCTTCAATTACTTAAACAAGCTAATGTTGAGCATAAAGAACTTTACTTCTTAGGAAGTTCAACTTTTTATAAGAATTTACTTTAATGTAAACCAAATGACTCATAAATTTAGAAATAAACTTTTTATGTTCTTAATAAATTTTAAGAAGCAAGCATAAATAATTAGCTGGGGTTTAATTTGCAAAAATTAAACATTTTAAGGAATTCTAATATTTTTGAAAATATAATTTTAGGAATTTAACTTGTAGGAATATGACATTCTTATATTTGATTTAATTAAAAATATTTATAAGAATATTATAATATTATATTAATATTTTCATTAAAAATTGAGTGAATATTCGTGATGTGTATTGGTCGATGGTAGTCATTATTAGTAAATAGTGGTAGTAGTGGTGGTTATTGAGAATTGATAGTGATTAGTGGTGGTAATTAAGGATGGGTGATGGCCAGGATGAGTGGTGGTCAACGATGGTCACCAGAGATATGTAATGGTTGACAATGGTTAATGATGGTAACTAACAATGGGTAATAGTTAATAATGGTCACTGATGATTAATGGTGATCAATAGTGGTCATCAACAATGGATAGTGACCGATTATAATAACTAATAATGAGTGATAATGAATGGTGGTAATTAGTCGTGGATAATGATGAATGATGATCATTGATAATATGTGGTAACCAATAATAGTTATCGACAATGGGTGATAGCCGGCAGTGGTCATCAATGATAAATGATGATCGATGATAATTATAAAAAATAAGTGATAGTTAGTGAAAGATGATGATAAGTGGAGGTCATCGATGGTATGTGATGGGCATGTTGTAATTGATCATGGTGAGTGGTGGGGATAAACAAGATAATTTTTTATATTAATTAAATATTCTTATATTATGAGAATGTATAATACTCACCTCATTCCATAGGAATGTTCTAAAAAAATATTAGGCTAAAAATATTTTTCCTAGAAATATTTTTCTTAAACTTGAACTAAATATAAGAATCTTATATTTCCTTAAAAATATTTTTGGAAATATAGGACAAATTTCACGAATCAAACATTACCTTAAAAGTAAATTTCACTATCTCTTTCTTTCTCATTATTTTTGCATCATACATATACCCACTTTTTCCCCTCATTATATACATACACCCACTTGGTACAAATAAAATTCATAAAATCAAAGATCATTTGGTTCATCTTAATAGCATAAGAAGTTCTATTTCTTGGAAAATAAGAAAGAAGTGAGTTATTTGGTTGGCCATTATCTAGTAAATTGGAGGAAATAGGACTTCTTGAGAAGTTTTACTTTCACCAAACATGGGAAATAACTTACCCACCTCTCTTTAAGTAAGTTTTATTTTCTGTACTATTTATAAATACAATGATAAATTATCATGAATAAATTTAATTGATGACAATTAAAATTTATTAATTTGTATTATAATAATATGAATGATATAAAGGTCATTTTATTAACACTTTATAAAATATTTAAAGTTAAACTAAACAAAACATAAGAAGTTATTTATTAGAAAATGTTATTTTCTATGTGTCAACTAAATAATTTTGAGTACTTTCTAAAAAATTTATATAGGAAATTATTTCTTTGAAAATTCAATTTCTTCTAGGAAGTTATTTCTTATGTGAATCAAACGACTTCTCATTATCACATAAACATAAGACCATATTCAATTATCAAAATCACCTTTAACGAGTAAGATCGAATGAGTTAATAGCAATAGTGTTGGGAATTCGGATTATTACATGCAACAAAATTTCAAAATTTTAATCCGAATTCTACTTAGGATCTATACAAAAAGTATAAATCAATGGTTAGGATTTTACCTATTGGGTACTCATATTTCTACTGATCAAAACTTGAGAGCAGATGAATCAAACACCGGCCGGAAGGTACAACGTCTCTACGGTATCCACACGGAGTGAACAACGACCTCTCACCTTCCACGAATCTGCTAGGATGCATTTTTCTCTCTAGGAATTAGGATTGAATGTTTTCTGAGTGATTTAGGATTGGTATGGAAGCTTTGAGCATGTATCTTATGTGCTACTCTCAAGCCCTTTTTTATAGAACTTAGGCAAGTCACAATTCTAGTCCTACTAGGATAATGCTTCCAAAATCCTAATCACACTTAACAACTCATTTTATCCTTATCCTAGAGATAATGAGAAGAGATAGGACTTATCTATTAATTATCTAATATTAGATAATATTATCTTATAATATAAATATCTTAATATTAGATAATTGCATATAGTTATCAAATATCAAAATAATATTATCTCATAATATATTTATCTAATATCTGATAACATAATTATTTAATATTACTTTAATATCAAATAATATCACATAATATTATATATATATATATATATTACGTGAATAACACATTATTATTCTTAATAATAATATATATGCACGAAAATAAGTTCAATTAATTGGATATTAATATAATTAAAGTCCAATTAATTATTATATTATTCCTACTCCTTTTGTGTGACCATGTAGGTTCTTACTACGTTGATAATGACTCATTATTAAGCCATAGATAATGAGCGGTATCTAGCAATATATCACTGCCACTCAAGTAGTAAGAATGTTTATGATTCGACATCCACCTAATACATTATCAATGTTTTGCATCATAATCCCTTTTGTAATAATATCCAAATTGAACTGGAGGTATGGAATGTGTCATCTTTGTCAATATTCAATTTATATTTCTTCATATTGAGTAGACTTAAAATAAATGATTAATATCACATATTAATCTAATTGAGCATGACCATGCATTTCTAAGTCTTACTCAATTAAGGGGCCCAAGGATATTTTTATTTTATACAAAAGTAACAAAATTTCATCTACATTACTCACTTCCCTCTACATGATTCATGACATACCTAATCAATGCTCTATTCGTCATCCTGATTAAAGGTGATATAGGACAATATTAAAGTGAGTAATTCCTCATTTAGGGAACTGCAGTGACTTCAGGTCAAAGATTTATGTGTATTTGTGATCATATGAGAATAACTTATGACACGTCTATCCATGCAATATTCTCATAATGGATCAGTCTAGTACATTGTTCACTAATAATGTACTCATGTATTGACTGGATATCATATATCCACGATTCGTAATCATCAGTCACTATACATGCTAGTCTCGATGTATTATTATTATTCTTTTCGTAATAATACTTGACTAAGGACATTTTAAGAATAGCGAAGCTATTTCAAGGATAATTATTATATTAAGTTATAAATTGTGCATAATAATAATAAAATTATAAAAATAAAATATAATAATTAAATTATCTAAAATAAAATATAATACATTGTGTATTATTTCAATCATTTATATGATTAGTTCCTAGGATACACACCAACAAATAGTACTTATAGAAAACATTTTATATAAAGCTCCATAAATAACATTCAAATCAAAATACATTGTCGATAAAAAAAGTTTATAAGAAGACAGAGAAAAGCAGAGATTGACAAGAATTAAAAAAAAAGATTATATATATATGAGAGCCCTATAATCCAATAAATCTTTATAGATTATAAACCCAAGCCAACTCTAGAAAAATAATTTTTGAAAAATTCTTTCAAATTATTTGACTTATGCATTTGCATCCTAACTTCCACTATAAAGGGTTTAGATATCATATTTTAACAAATTCATATCAAACTTTACAGAAAAATTAAAATATAAGAGCATGATTTAGATAATAAAAATAAACTTATGCTAGCAATAGTGATTATAAGTTAATTGATAAAAGGTTGAGTTGCATTAGCAATAATGATTTGGAGTCAATTAACAAAACACTTGATTTTCCTTGCCTTCTTCACCAATTATATCTAATGAAGTGTAAAACTGAAATTTCATGGCATCTTTGTTTTACAAATTTTAGATAGAGAAAGAATGAAAGACCATGAAGTGGTTAGGAAATCTAACTTGGTTAAGTGAAAAATTTTACTGGACTCACTCGCTTAGGTTAAAGGTGTACATTTAGTTGTCAAACATATAAGTTTATTCGGCATTTGTAGTTCACAAAGAATGCTCACATGATTAGATTAAAAAATAATAATTCTGGGACCAAATTTAACCTACTTTAAAAATAAAATAAATATTTAGTTAATGGTAGTTCGTGGGAATATTCTAACAAAAAAATAGTATACTTAAAATTCACTTTAATAATAATAAAAAGAAAATGATAGATAATGATGATTCTAAGGAAATCAAATTATCATTAACGTGTCAATTGAGATTTTTTAGCAAATTGATGTAAGGAATAAATTATCTGTAAGAAGAAATACTGCATGGAACAAGTCAAGGTAGAAACAAATAATAAATTTAGTTGATAATGCATAAAAAGATGATGGAATAAAGTTAAAAGCTAAATATGAGATTAATGAACCGAATCATGATGGAGAAAAGTTTTGCTTCAAATAAAATTAATGGAATGAGATCGAAATTTAAATGGATTAAAAATATCTTTTTATTATATAAAAAAATGGTAAATTGCATTAAGATACCACTTGTTGGACTTTATTTCAAAGAAGTGCTAGTGCTGAACTTTATTTCAAAGAGGTATCAATTTTTTGAATTATTAGTTTTATATTTCCAAAATGCCCTTTTCTTAATTATTTTTTCATATTTATCCTTTTTATCATCGTCCAAATTTAATCTTTTGTTTATGTATTTTTGATCTCAATCGTTGTTCGACTTTTATTATTAATCGGTCTCCTTTGCTTTGCGATTAATATTGGATTTGTTGATCTTATTTTTTAAGTGTAATTGCATTGTTGTTTGGCAATTATTATTTGTTAATAATAGAACAGTGGTTGTTGCTCATATGTAATTGTAAGGGTAAAATTATAGTATTGAAGATTAACACTGGTACATACTATGATGATTTAGTTCAAATGTTGTGTGCAAATTTTAAGGATCTATTTGCTGGTGATTTTTCTTTGTCCTATTCTCTTCCCAATCATCCTGTTTGTTTGCTAAGGATTAATTCAGAGTTAGAAAAAATGATTGAGTTAGTTTGCATTTTGGATATGAAACATGTGAATATTAGTGTTAATATTAGTTTAATTTTTGTATCACACTTCCTCTTTGATGGTGTTGTTATTTCGGAGAGATTGGTTACTGTTTCTAATTTGATGAGGCTTTGGTTGCAAGTTTGTATTCTTCAAATAGTGAGAGTTTTGTTGTCCGATTCATGGTTAGATGCTGTCAGCCACGTTGGTTAAAGGTTCATAAGTAGTGCTGTTGAGTTTAGGAATGCATTGTGTAAGTATTCTATTAAGAGAAAATTTTCATTTAATTATGTTAAGAATACAAAAACGAAGGTAATGTTGTATGGTCAAAGAAGCACCAAGAAGGTTATGAATGGGTTGTGACTACTTCATTGTGCAAGATAAATGATTTTTTGTGCATTAAGAAGTTAGTAAATAATTACACTTGTGGCATCGTGTTGAAGAATTCAACTTCAAAGAAGATAGGATCCAAATTAATTTTTGAATTGGTTGTTGATTTAGTGAGGGGATCCTTATCTTTGACAGCTAGTGAAGTTGTAAATCATTTTTAAAATAATTATGGTTTAACAATTTCCTATTTCAAGGCGTGGCATGCAATGGAGAAAGCAAAGGGTATGGTATTTTGTGATTTTGATGACTTCTTTAAATAAATCAGTTGATATGTATCTACTATGAATAAAATGAATCCTGGTAGTTGCATTGTGGTGGATGTAGATGATAGTAATAGGAGATTTAAAAGGATGTTTATTGTATTTTAGGCTTGTATTGAAGGATTCATGTTTTGTAGGTCTTTTTTGTTTATTGATGGGACTTTCTTGAAGTCCATGTTGAAGGGGTCATCTTATTAGTGTTAGAATTTGGATTATCATACACAACAGAAATTCAAAATTTGATCCGAATTCTACCTAGGATCCATGTAAAAGACATAAATCAATGATTAGGATTTTATCTATTAGGCACTCGTGTTTCTACTTATCAAAACTTAAGAGAGCAGATGAATCAAATGTCGATCGAAAGATACAACGTTTCTACGGTATCCACACGGAGTGAACAACGACCTCTCACTTTCCACGAATCTGCTAGGATGTGTTTTTCTCTCTAGGATTTAGGATTGGATATTTTCTGAGTGATTTAGGATTTTATGGAAGCTTATGAGTGTTTTTAAAGTACTGCCCTCAAGTCCTCTTTTATAGAACTTAGGCAAGCCACAATCCTAGTCTTACTAGGATAATGCCTTCAAAAAATCCTAATCACACTTAACAACTCATCTTATCCTTATCCTAGAGATAATGAGGAGAGATAGAATTTATCTATTAATGATCTAATATTAGATAATAATATTATCTCATAATATAAATATCTTAATATTAGATAATTGTATATACTTATTAAATATCAAAATAATATTATCTCATAATATATTTATCTAATATCTGATAATGTAATTATATTTATTACGTGAAAAATATATTATTATTTAATAATATATATATGCACGAAAATAAATTCAATTAATTGAATATTAATCTAATTAAAATTTAATTAATTATTATCTTATTTCTACTCCTTTTGTGTAACCCTATAGGTTTTTACTACGTTGACAATGACTCATTATTGAGCCATAGATAGTGAGCGATATCTAGCAATACATCACTACCACTCAAGTAGTAAGAATGTCTGTGATTTGACATCCACCTAATACATGATCAATGTTTTGTATCATAATTTCTTTTGTAATAATATCCAAATTGAACTGGAGGCATAGAATGTGTCATCCTCGTCAAAGTTCAATTTATATTTCTTGATACTTAGTAGACTTCAAAATAAATGATCAATATCACATATTGATCCATTTGAGCATGACCATGCATTTCTAAGTCTTACTCAATTAAGGGGCCCAATGATATATCTCATTTTTATAAGAGTAACAAAATCTCATCAACATCACTTACTTTCCTCTGCATGATTCGTGACACACTCAATCAACGCCCTACTTGTCATCTCGATTAAAAGTGACATAGGATGACATCAAAGTGAGTAATCCCTCATGTAGGGAACCGTAGTAACTTCAAGTCAAAGGACTATATACAAATTGTGACCATATGAGAATTACTAATGACATAAGTCTTATCCATTCAGTATTTTCATATTGGGTCAGTCCAGTACATCTGTTTACTACTAATGTACTCATGTATTGACTTGATATCACATATCCATGATTCATAATCATCAGTAACTATACATACTAATCTCGATGTACTATTACTATCCCTTTCATAATAATACTTGACTAGGGGTATTTTAGGAATAGTAAAACTATTCTAGGGATAATTATTATATTAAGTTATAAATCATGCATAACTAATAAAATGAAAATAAAATAATATAATAATTACATTGCTTAAAATAAAACATAATACATTGTATATTATTTCAATCATTTATATGATTAATTCCTAAGACACACACCAACAATTAGCTACTGGCGAGGATGGCAATCAAGGTGAGTTTTCTCTTTTTTGAGTTTATTGTGTAGGGTTTTTGACGCAGGAATGATCTTATTTGGTCGTTTAATTGGTATTACTGTTTAGCCTTTAAACAGTAACATATTATCTCTTATTACTATTTGTTTTGGAAATAGCAACATTGAAGGCCTTGTGTTTTTTCCTTTGTTATAGAATAAGAAACAACATTCAAAAAATGAAGAAACATAGGCAAATCAAGTATGTTTTATGATGAAACTGCAAGAAAACTATGTGTTACTATTTAAATAGTAAGTAGTAACAACATTAAAAAAATAGAGAAAGATAGGCAAATCAAGTATGATTGACCTAGAATATTATGTTACTATTTGAATAGGAAAGATAACATGTTATTTTGGTCTAACATGTTGTTGTTTGAATAAGAATAAGTAACAACATTGAAAAAACAAAGAAATGTAGTTAAATTTAGTATGATTTACCTAGAAAACTATGTGTTATTATTTGAATAGGAAATAGTAACACATTATTTTTTTTTGGTCTAACATGTTTCTATTTGAATAGGAATCAGTAGCAACATTTAAAATAAAAAGAAACATAGGCAAATCTAGTATGATTGACGATGAAACTATCAAAAAATAAAGTGTTACTATTTGAATAGGAAACACTAACATGTTTTTTTTTTCAGTTTGACATGTTGCTGTTTGAATAAGAATTAATAACAACATTCAAAAAATAAAGAAATATAGCCGAATCAAGTATTTCGTGAGTTTTGCTATTAATGAGAATTTATTTATGTATTTATTGTGTTTTTTTTATGTTACTATCTCCATCTAAAATAGTAACATGATCTATGGTGTAGATTATGTTTTCATTTTAATGATTTATGTTTTTGTTTATTGTTACTATTTCATTTTAGGGTTGTTTCCTTTAGCTTTTGTTATGGTTGATTTTGAAAATCAAGAAAATTAGTTTTAACTCCTTTCACAGTTTTCTATAGTACTTGATGCAGACCAACAGGTGACTTTTATTTCTGATTATAATTTGGGATTGCTTGAAGTAATGCCTAAGGTTTTTCCAATGGCACTCCATTTCTTTTGTCTTCATCATTTAACAAAAATTTTGAGGGACATATTTAATAGTGTTGTGTTTTCAAATTCATTCAAGGAGCATATAATTCATTTATTTTTAATATGTGCATATTTCCTAACAGTAGGTGCAATCAACAAGAACCTAGAAGTTTTCAAATGCGAAGGAGGTCAAATTGCTCAAAACTTTCTCATGGGGCTTGCACTTGAATGTTGTCGAATGCTTTTAGCCATAGTTGTTGTTATGGTGAGATGACATTAAACGCAACTGAATCTTATAATTCTTGGATTCATGATGCTAGGAAGTTAGTGATCACAAATATAGTTAATAACATTCATTCAAAGTTGATGGAGTTATTTGCTAAATGAAAGTATGAATCATTGGGTTGGAATAGGGTTATTTGTTTGGTCTGGGTGTCGAAATTAGAATTACACTCAAAGAAGAGTAGAGGTTGAGTTGTTAGGAAGTTATTAGAAACTATTTTTGAAGTTTTAGTAGATTTAACTATATGTGTTGATAATTCTCATTGCAATTGCACTTATAACTAGTGGCAACTGGATGGTTTTCCTTGTGTTCATGCAATTACTACTATTAGAAGATGTGACATTCCTATAAATAAGGTTGTGGAGAATTATTTCCATGTGAGCACGTATAGGAAGATTTATGAATAAGTGATACACCTTGTTCCTATAATGCTAAGGTAGGAGATTGATATAGGAGAGGAAGTAATTATCTTACCTCCTATTTCAAAAAGACAAGTAGGCAGACCTAAGAAGATGAGGATTAGGTTGAGGGATGAGTGTGTTAAGAAGATTAGGTGCGGAAGATGTGGCTAACTAGGACATCATAATAAAAAAAGTTGTAAGGAGCTAGCTTGAATGTAGTTTTTTCAATGGCATAATTGTATTCTTTATAATTCTTTTGTTTTGTAAAGAGAAATAGTAACATCATTATGTTAAAGTAATGTAAGTGGTTATTGGTTAGTATTAGTAATTAACATGTTCTATTTGTTTATTGTTAGTAGTAAGTTCAATGAAAAACTTAAAATAAATAGACTAATCAGTTCTCAATAACAACAAAAATGCTAAGTAGTAATATGTTACTATTTTGTACATAGGCAGTAACATTAAGCAAAAAATAATAAAACACTATACATGTTACTATTTTACATTTAACAGTAACATCAAGGTATGATAATAACATATAGATTTTTAGAGCTATAACACCTTTCTCTTTAATCTTTAAGATATCAGATTAAAAACTAGATATTACTTGCATGTTACTATTTTTATCTGAAATAGTAACATTAAGGCAGAAGATTAAGAGAAACTGGCAAGAAGAATATGCTAATTTTTTTTTACATTTACGATTAAACGTTACATACATTTTAATTTAACTTTTTATATAAAATTGGGTGTTAGATATGATTGAATTTTGCTTACAGGGAAATGGGAAAGTACATAAGAATCATATAATTCATTAATTTTATATAAAAATCACACAATTGAATGTTACATATAATTCAGCTGGAAGGATTGTAATCTTTGAGGAAGTTATTCACTAATTTTGCCTTATATTCCTTCACAGACTCCAACGAAAATTATTCTTCAAATTCTTTATTGTTATATATATTATCTATTTGTTTACACACAAAAATCCCATAGTCTTTCCTGAAATTGTAAATTTGTGGGAAGATTTAGTTTCTAACTCTTCATTATATTAGTTTTGGTTTAGTAAAAGAAAATGTTATTGATGATCCAGGCTTTTATTGTAGCAACTTTTCGTATAATATGAGATCGAAAAGTGGCTTTACAGTTGTTGGTTCTAATCCCATAGACATCTCATTTTTTTGAATGATTTCATTCTTCTTCTCTTCATAATAGTCCTTCTATTGTTGAATTACCAAGTTAGGTAAGACATCAAGTTAAGAAGATATGTTATTGTGTGGTCTAGAATTGGTAACAACATTTAAAAAAGGAAGAAACATAGGCAAATCAAGTATGATTGATGATGAAACCGCCAGACAACTATATGTTATTGTTTGAATAGTAAATAGTAAATTGGTTTTGACATGTTGCTGTTTGAATAAGAATCAGTAACAATATTGAAAAAAATCAAGAAACGTAGGCAAATCAAGTATAATTTTCTAAGAAAATTACGTGTTACTATTTGCATAAGAAACAGTAACACTAACCAACATAACAGTTAATATAAGTTGAGAATAGTTAGCATTTGATCATAATCCAAGCATTACTTACCACTATTTTGGCATCAATAAAGTATGTATTTGTAATCCTTTCTTTTCTGGGCCTTGTTGAGTTGTAATAAGTCTACTTGCACTCTGCATTATTGAGTATTAGCAATGTGTACTAATTAGGGTTTGGGTAATCCTTGATGCCCGTTGAGTTTATTGGGAATAGAATAATTTTCACATTTATTACTTCCTCCAACTTTTGATCAAACTTTATTTTCCTCATTTCTTCGTAGATTGGAATTACATTGACCACATAAGATTGTCAACACATTTTAAACACGATTAAGTATCAAAGTATTTTTTGTATATCACGTTTAGAAATAGGTTTAAATCTTACCCAACACATCTTGTCAAATATAAAAATATTGTTGCTGTTGGATGTGCGAGCCATGCTAAGCTCGTGAGCATAGGAACCTATTATTTGAAATTTGTTCTGGATTAGTTTTAGTTAGATAAATTAACTAAGAACAAGTCAAACTTCGAAAAGGAGTAGAAGAAAATATCCGTCAAATGATACTAAATAACAGCACAAGGAGTTGTATGTTACTATTTGGAATATTTTGGAGTCTAAAAATGGTCATTGTTGCCATATTACTGTTTTAATTCAAAATAATAGCATGATTATGTTACTGTTTTGACTTGAAATAGTAACATAATTATAAAAAGAACAACACATAACATTAATTTTGTAACAATTAAGAGAAGTATACATTTGATGTTAGTGACTTTTTTTGTACCTATTTTTGGCTATTTGCTCTATTTCTTTTAGTTAGTTCTACATGTGTTTCCTCCAAGATGATTGGAGAAAACTCCTTGCCCTCGTCCTTCTTATGCTCAATAGCAGTTATTATTTGTTATGTGTATTATTATTTCTTGTGTTTTTTGTATAGGTCAAAGTAAGTGTATTTTGCATCTCGTTTTGTTTTTTTGATTTTCACTTTAATGCCTTTGATCATTGACGTTTGTTTATTGTTAGTCACATATTGTTGTTCCCATTTGCAACTAGTTGCACAGATATGTCTGTAAGTTGTGTTATGACTTGATTGTTTTCCTTCTTAAGACTGGCCTTTTCCTTTTTTAAGGTGTCAATGGTCATGCTAAGGCTGTTTGTTTTTATTGTTATGTCGGATAGTTGCTTTCTTAGCTATGTATTTTTTTCTTCAAGGTTTGTGATTGATTGTTCGTTTCCTTGTACTTATTCCTTTAACCTTTGGAGTTTCTCCGTCAGGAACTTCAATTCCTCAATCAATTTATTTATTCTATCATTTATGTTGAAGAGCTCATCACTCAACTTTTGTAAATCAATATTTTGTTGTTGTTGTTCAAATAGAGCAATTTTTGTAAATTAGTCTAGAGTTATTTTTTATGGTTTTATGATGTAATGTGTAACTATTATGTTATCACCAGATTTAGAGTCTTTTAATTAGGAGGGTGTGGTCTGTGTCTTTTTTTGTTTTTAGGAGTCAATTTGTTATTCTTCATGTGTTGTTTATATGTAAGTGTGGTAAAGGAGATTAGTTTCTCTTTTTGTAAGTTCCAGCACTTTGTTAAGCACCTGAAATGTAAGAGTGTTTGTTCGTTAGTGTCATTAGTTAACATATTTCTTTTTTAGTGACAATGAATGAAAGATTAACTGGTAACATAACAGTAGTTACCTGAAGTTAGCTGGTATTTTTCTTTTTTACTTATTGTGTGAGTTGTTTCAAGTCTCACTCGAGGCATCTTGGTATCCTTTGATTCTGAGGTGTTATCAACACGTTGGTTGTCTTGCACAACCAATATTGTCGATAATATAATGTATATATTGTGAAATCCATTTTTAATAGAAGATGCATTTAAAAAAATAATGTGTTACTGTTTACAAGCTAAACAATAAGATGCTATTGTTTGGTCTCTAGATAATAATACGCTACTATCTGATCTCCAGAGAGTAACACGTTACTATTTGAACTCCAAATAGTAGCATATTACTATTTAGTTTGCAAATAGTAATATGTTATTGTTTAGTGTCCGGATAGTAACATATTATTATTTGGTTTTCAAACCATAACATGTTTTAAAAATCTAAAATAAATGGATAAATGAAAACTCTTTAACAATCAAAATTGTCAAATACTAGCATGTTACTAGCATGTTATTGTCTACAACATCAGAGTGAGGAGGCATGAGATGTCCTGAACATTAATTTCTGATGTTCCTACCATTGCCTATTTGATTTTCAAATAGTAGCATGTTACTATTTGATTTGCAAACAGTAATATGTTATTGTTTAGTATCTAGATAATAACATGTTATTATTTGGTCTTCAAACAATAATATGTTCTAAAAATCTAAAATAAATAGATAAATAAAATCTACTTAACAGCCAAAATTATCAAATATTAGCATGTTACTGGCATGTTACTACCTACAACATCAGAGTGAGGAGGCATAAGATGTCCTAAACATTAGTTTCTGATGTTCCTACCATTGCTTATTGTAGTGCTTGGAATATAATTAATTTTATGAGGTGTCCTTGGCCATGGAATCGTATGTTGTCAAAATCTGATTGTGGCCTCTATGTTAGTGTTGTGTCAAAAGGGTGGTTTCCATCTCTTATTGCAAAAATGAGTTTCACACATGTAGGTGTGATGTTAAGATATTTGCCCCTAATTAAGAACTGATGTTGCTATGAGGAAAACAAGCAATTATTTCCTATATTTCTTAATCGCTCTTCTAGCACATACTACGATCAAGCTCTCCTGTGATTATGGTGTTCAGAAGCAGCTAGAAAGGGTTTTGCTCCAGCACCCTTATGTGGGTCTTGTTGAATTGAAGTTCTTCAATCTGCCTTACACAGGCTAGTAGATTTGATTTGTATTGCTAGAATCTTGGAATCAATTCTTCATATTTTTCTATTTTTTTGGTTGTTTTAATGGCTTTTTGTTCAGGGATATAGAAAAATACCTTGATCAGACAGTAATATCATTCAAAGAATAATGTTACTGTTTGGTGCTTCTTAAATATCATTTAACTCAAAATGGATTGATTAAGTAAAAACATGTTATTGTACAGATAGAAATATGTTATTGTTTGGTTTTCAAACAATAACATCAATTTAAAACTCAAAATAAATAGACAAATCAACTTTTGTTAATAACTAAACTACCAAATAAGTTGATGTTACTCTTTGGTGTTCAAATAGTAATATGTTATTATTTAATATTCAAATAGTAATATCGACCCAAAATCCAAATTAAATAGGCAAATCAACTGTTATTAACAACTAAACTGCCAAATAAGTCGGTGTTACTCTTTGGTGTTCAAATAGTAATATGTTACTGTTTGATCTTCAAACAGTAATATTGATAAAAAAATTCAAAATAAATTGACAAGTTAACTGTTATTAATAAGTAAATTACTAAATAAGTCAATGTTACTCTTTAATGTTCAGATAGTAACATGTTACTGTACAAACAGTAGCATGGATTAAAAACACAAAATAAATGGAGAAATTAACTCTTATTAACAAGTAAATTGCCTAATAAGTCGATGTTACTATTTGGTGTTCAAATAGTAATATGTTAATATATAGATAGTAATATGTTACTGGTTGTCGTTCTAACTTCTAGTGTTTCATTTCAACATACGAGCTATGTGTATATAAATGCAAATAGTAACATTTTTTGTGAAGTTAAGGCTAAGATAATCCATACAAACAAACTATTTTGAAGGATGTCAGATTTACCTATTGACAACCTATTTTGCATGTGTCGATTCATGTGTAGTTATTGTTTGACGACTAATGAAAGTTGTTAAATGTTGAAAATGGTGATTTTTGATATTACAGCATTGGCTAACCTTGTTTGCTAGAATTTTTTAACGATTTCTACAATGATTTTGTTAGATTTGTAGAATTGCTTCAAGGGAACTGTGTGATGATGAAATGGGTTTGAACAGTTCGTATTTCATATTTTTGTTTGTTTCAAAACACGCATTGATTGTGTCGTTTTGTCTTGTGGACTTTGTGATAATTTAGTGTTTGCAAGTGAATTTAAATGAGAGAAAGTGGCATTGAGGTACCTTATTGCAAGTTATTGCAACAAACGGTACCGGCCTATTTTTCTCCCTAAAGAAAATGATGTATCTGAAATATGTAAAATATGATTTAAAAAATAAAATTGAAATTGTAATGAATGAAGATTAGAAATACAGAAATCGGTGCGAGTGGGGCGAAGCTTACGTTCAAACGTAATGAAATATTATGAATATTTCTCCTAGCACATATAAATTCGTCAAAGGTATTGAAAATTTATAGATAAAATTATCTTCTGCTGTTATTTAGCATTAGTAAATATTAAATTATTAAATATATTTTTTCTACACACACAAATATAAAAAAATTATATTAAATTTATATGTTTTAAATAAATAAAATTACTTTAATTCAGATTATTATGGATATAAATATGATAAATAGTTTGCAAATAATGTCACTCTGAATAATCTATCCAACATATTTCTTCCGTTTTCTTTTCTTTTGTTGTTAGTCACACGTGAGTCAATTCAATTTTGAAGGGAAATAAGATAAACAGAAATATGATGTTTATGAAAAAGGTGATTCAGAGAGGGCTACCCCTGAACTTTAACATTCAAATCATAGAAATGGAGGCATGTTAACACGAAACAAAATATAATTCATTTAAATACAGACGGTGATGTGGAGGACCGTATATTCAGAGGAGGGAGACGAAGGATCGTCTATTCAGAACGGCTACATTTTAACGTGACCAAGGATTGTACATTCAGAAGGCTACACTTTAACATCTATTTGAATCATAGAAATGGATGCATGTTAACACAAAAAAGGTAAATTATAATTCATTTATATACAGAAGGTGACGGATGAGTGTCCAAAATTTTCAAGAGTTGAACTTCGAATACCAAAGGCTCCTTTGCATGAGAAAAAAGGCTGCGTTGAGGTCCAAACTGCAAATATGTTAAACAAACTTTACGTCAATGCTATAATTTACTTTAAAAGTGCAGATGATACTATGATATATGTCCATATCTAACCTCTTCGGGCACTGGTTTTAAGTTCTCATTTACGTATCCTACAGATGGTGGTATCAGTGCCCTTCTCTTTCCTATCAATTTATGGCAGCAAAAGATACAATGTCATAATAAAATATCTCGTCTTATTAGGCAGACGAATTGACCATTGATTGTAAATGGCAACGCCAGTGTAGATTGTGAACATGGAATAACAACAGAGATACAATATGAGATCAAGAAATGAGGGTTCCCGCCCTAGACATGACTGATAAAAAAAAAATAGAAGAAAATAAAATTATGAGGTAATCAAGAAAGACTATAATAATTTTGTCAGTTTGTAACATACCACCAACTCTCATGCCTGTCAGGACCTCCTTCAAGCCTTCTATTATCTGTTTGAAAGACAAAAATTGCATCAACTGACCTAATTTCTGTTTGCAAAACAGTAAAAGATGAGAAAATTTCTGAAAGAGCTGTTGAAAATTTCATCTAAACTAATTAAACTTTAAATCTATCAAGTGATGATCCATAAGATATTGCATTATCTTTAGCGTGAGTAATAAAATAGTAACGTGCCAAAAGAGAAATTAAGGAGACATTATCAACTATAATACCATAACAATTACAATAATCTCTCTGGTCACCAAGATTCCACAAATTTGAAATTTTCTTCTAAAATTAATGGCAGTCAGCCATGTTTTACACTCCACATGTTGATTGATGAAGGAAACTGACCTGGTTCTCATCCAAAGCAAGTATAACCGGTCTACTTTCACCACTGAATTGATTCACAGTGCTATCATGAATTACAGTATGAAATCAAACAAGGGTCATATATACAAGAAAATACAAGATAAAACAAAACAACTACTCCCTTTATGATTTGTGTCTCGAGTTTCATGATCCGTGACACTTGGTTGCAATATCAAGATTTTATGTAAATTATGAATGAGTGAAAAGAAAAAGTCACAGCACAAAATTACCTACCTGTAAACAAAGTATCCATTTGCACGCCTGCATACATAATTGAATTCGACCAAATCTCCACTATGTGATTCTGGTCCTTCACCTTCAACGATCTCTAATATGAATATTCAAATAAAAACTTATCAGTCGAAAATTTTGAATTGACAGCATGAGTCCCTTCAACTCTTATGTCAACCTCCAATCAATCTCCAATATAAATGCTGCCTTATGCAGCAGCAGCACAACAACAATAATAACAACAACAACAATAACAATAACAACAACGCCTTATCCTACTAAGACTGCCTTATTTTCAGCAAGCATGGAAAAATCACATGTTTTCTCTGTACATACAAGAGAACATAAGAAGAATGCACAAGCCTTCAGATAAAAGTAACGCACAAGAGAAAACCCTGGTGCCCTTCACATTCTATTGAGGGGAAAACAATAATGCGTTATCAGGTAGCAGATAGGAAATTGATTTAAGAACTTGTACCTTGAAACCTGACTCCGCTGTCTAGCTTTAAAGTCCTAGCAGCTTGCATCAAAATAATAATCACACATCACAAAGCATTGACAGTTTCTCATTTCACATAAATATGAGAGAGAGAGAGAGAGAGAGAGGTGTTAAAGACTTGCAGTTTGAAATAAACCTTAAAACATCCGGTTGCATCATCTCTGGCATTACTGGGGCAGCCAAAACAGGACAGGAATAATTCATAACATGTTTAAACCCTAGAAACTGCAGAATCATCCTTCTTGGGAATCCTCTGATAGGTATTGTGGATAATCTATCACGCAAGCTCCTAGACGCAGCATCTTTGAGTTTCCCTCTCTCGCCACATCTGAGTTCAAGCACAATTAAAATTGCCTAGTTAAGGGGAATGCTTTCCAAAATTATTATTATTTTTTAATAATCAGAAAAATCCATCTTGATTGGGAATTTTAAGTACTGAACTGTCCAATTACTACAAAGGTTATACTATGATTCTAAGGCCATGCTATTAAATTTGATTAATTATTGATAGTTCATAGCTCATGTAATTTCTCCATATCATATTGTTTTATGATAAAATTTTGTTCAAAATGCATCACCAAGAATGATGGTAATAATAGGGAATACCTAAATGGAGGAAATAACCCTTACTCCTTGCAAAATTTGTGTTGGAATACAAAGGGGAAGGACCGGAAGGTAGCCGGTGTTTGTTAGCTACCAAACTAACAACAAAACATAATGAACTGAAAAAAATAATAGGAAATAGCTTTTGGAGGGGGTGAAGGACCGGAAGGTAGCCGGTGTTTGTTAGCTACCAAACCAACAACAAAACATAATGAGCTGAAAAAATAATAGGAAATAACATTTGGAGGGGGTGGGGTGGACTTTGGATCTAGTTTTGCTGTGCTGGAGGGAAATATTCTATAGGTTTGGCAAAATAAATAAATAAATAGAACAAGATAAGAAGTTCATGATACAGAAGAGAAAAATAATAAAAGAAAGTTGAATTAAAGAAACATATCGATCAATATTTCTGATAAATTATAACGATGGAGTTGTAAAGTGTTGAGTGAAAAGGTTCTGAGTTGGAGGCAAGAAGCAACTAAGAACATGAAGAAAATGATCACCTGGAACAGGAAGACCTGGATACAAAGGAAAGAGGCGGGGGAAGCGGAAGTAAGCGTAAGGATACCACTGCCATTCTCAGGTTCGAGCTTCTGCCAAAGTCTATCGGTTCATTTTACATTTTATCCATCCATCTATAGTTTCCCCCTATTGCCACGACGACCTTGGGAAACAAGGGAGGGCCAGCACGACTTGGATGCCTTTCGAGTCTTGACCAAAGTGTTTTTCTTTTCCTACTTTCATGTTCCGTTTGCATAATGAACAAGAAAATGATTACGGTTACGGGTGAAGCTCCTAGGTGCAAATTAATTGGATCAAGTTAAACTTTATTTTAAATACGTCGGGTTTGTATTATAAAATATTATTTCAAATTTGATTTATTAATTTATATAAAATTTTATTTTAAATTTGAACCTGATCTATTTTAAAAGCTTGACCTGACCTGTTAACTTATTTAAAAGCCTATTTTAAATATAAATTTTTAAATAGGCCAACAACTTAAGATTTAAAAGGCATATTATAAAAAGATCTTAAATAACTCAATAACTTATATAAACTTGTATCAATATATTCTTGAAATACTCTTAATAATACTAAAATTAATACAAAATTTTATATAAAAATTAATTAACAAAGAAATAGATTCATATACTCATAACACAAAATTATTAATTTAAATATTTAATATTTAATTAAAAATAAAATAACATTAAATTGTCATAACATCAAAAGATAATAACAAAGACAAATTAGTTTATCATAAATTATACAATAAACATTCAAAATATTTAATCTATGTAATGAACTTGGAAAAAAAATCCTATATGCTATTGCCTTTAAAGTAAATAAATTTAAATAAAAAAATATTAAATAGGCCGATCCAATAAGCCTGTAAGCTAGACTTAAAATAAAAAAATCTGATCTATTTAATTAAAAAAATTTCTATATTAGTATTAGCCTGACTCATTTAACTAAATAGGTTGAGCCGAGTTAGGCCTAAATTAAGTTAGATTATAAGCTCTCAATAGGCCATTCGGCCCACTTGCACCCTTACTCGCAAGTGCACAAGTTCGCACGAACTTGCCCATGGGTTATTTTTTATCATATTAAAAATTTTAATAATTTTTTAAATATTTGAAAATTTTTTATTTAATATCTAATAAATTAATACAATTTTTATTTTATTTGAATAATTCATTATATAAAAATAATTACAATTTATAAAAAAATAAAAAATTTAATTTAATGTAAATCAATATATTTATACAATACTTTTTTTATTTAAAATTTAATTTTTTTAAATTTTTGTATATATATATTTAATAATTTAATTATTTTAAAAATAAAAAATAATGTAATCTACCTATGTGTATCTATAAATTTTTCACGAGTTCAATACTTTTTTTTATAATTTTTATAAATTTATACAAATAAATCAGTACAAACTCAAATCTGTATGGACATGGCTTGCTGTCACGGGCCGGTGGCTATTCAGCCGAAACCGTACGGTGCATGCTTGCCATTGTTGGCCAACATGCTAACCTTTCAACATTAAACCCTCATTTGGCATGCTTAGGTAAAGATAACGAGATATCGAAGATTTATCGTCTATACAACAAGTCCCATATACAACATCCGCACGCTAATATTGTATGTCATTGAAACGCCTGCGCATACCGGACTGCAGAATCCTTCCACACAAGTAGCTTCCGTGCACTACGGACTGTAAGGGATAAATGAATAAGGAGAGGGACATTCTGTTCGCTTGGTTTATGCCTCATTCCATAACTTTGAGTGTGCAAAGGGATGGCCACAAGCCAAAACACTTTGTGCCTAGCTTAGTGTCCAGGCGCCTTATAGACCTTTAAAGTATTCCACCCCCTTAAAGAGTATTTTGCACAAAAGGCCTTTCGCAGGAAGATGACATACTTTTTTCGAGTTGTCATAAACCTTTTTTGCCATGCTTCAGGTGTCCATTCATCATGAAAATTAGCCGACACAAAGATAAAAATGTGAGGATTTCAAATATGATCTTTTTGAACCCTGTCGGATTCTCAAATCTTTCAAAATAATCAAAATATCCTAAAATGTGGGAAAATCGAGAAAAATTGTATACAGGTCGGATTGATTCCAAATTTCAGCCACAGGACCCTCATAGCATGTTGGATTTTTTCGCCAAATCTTGTCTCAATTCAAGCATGTTTTCCTATCAAACTGTCACAACTACCAGCTTATAACATTCTCCCCCACTTCAAATGTCAATGCCCTCATTGACGCTTCAATCTGACATGACTCCAATCTTCAGCCTATTCCTTTGAGTTACTCCCTCGACCATCTCAAAGCTTGTCTCTTTGAGCACTATGAAATATTTCCCCCATCTCAAAGTTGGGCTGTCTGTTACCTTTAAAACATAGGTACTTGGCAAAATGCATCCTCTACAAGTCACTTGAAAGGCTACCTTTGTAGTCATCTTTCAAAGTATCCCGACACTTTCTCTAGTGTCTCTATCCCACATAACTTTCTTGAACTTATTACCTCCGTAACTTATTTGACAGGTAGTTGCTTCCGTAACTAGTGCTCACTGCCTCTGTAAATTGCATAATATGCTACCTTTGCAACTCAAATGTGTGCTAACTCTATGACTCATGATAAATGTTTAATACTTTGAATCACCTACTAACAGGTATTTTGCATTAAGTGTCCCATTTCACCCGTACAAGAGACAAGACTTATGCTGGATCTACGCAGAAAAGGCGAACCTCGCTCCCCAGCCCCTCATTTGCATTTCGATTAATTCATTGCACTAAAGTAATGTCAATTCACACCTAATTGGATCTTCTAATCCTTTATGGATCAATGCTCTTTGGCATATCATCGGCCATCACAGCTTACTTTCGGAGTTTGATGCCCACTAGCATCGTGGTCCTCACAACCATTCCTTAGCGTGCGTCCTCTGATGACTTCACAAGCGTATCTTCTGTTGGCTCTCTCACTTCAACTTGTAGAAGGGGGTTGAGCATAGAGCATCCTCCATTTTAGCTCCACATGGCATTGATTCCTCTGAATCTTTGCCAAGCCCTCCGGCTATAATGCTCCCCCGAGCACTCTAATGATCCTTTCGGACCTCTTTGACATGATTTTGAACCACTCCCTCTAGAACGATCCGCTCATGCCTTTCAATTGTGGTCAGGCCCACTGACACAACCTATAGCTTCACCCTTCAGTTCCACCAATATTCAGGCAGTCAAGCCCTCTGGCAAGTCCAAGGCTACTCCTACTGAATTAGCTGTCAATTCCCTTGTCCCACTGGATGGTGGTTTTGCATGCCTCGATGCCATTACTATGAATAAGCGCATAACTAATGTCCTGCGCATAACCAACAAACAATATAGTCCACTTGGCACAAATGGTTAGGCCCTTCATACAAATCCTTGATCACCCAATATGTACCATTCCTTAATCCACTGGCTTCTCGGGATGATCCAATTTCTTGCATCCTCTGGTCAAGTCTTTGGCAATGATACCACCGAGTTTGAAATAATGATAGCTTTGCACATATTGTATATTAAGGGACAAGCCGCATTTAAACCAATTGTGCCTACCCGATCTTGGCTCTTTGACGTAAACCGAGCTTTGATACTATGAATGAGCATATAACTAATATCCCGTGCATAACCGACAAGCAATATAGCCCACTTGGCACAAATGGTTGGGCCTTTCATGCAAATCCTTGATCACCCAGTATGTACCATTCCCTAGCCTATTGGCTTCTCGGAACGATCTAATCTCTTGCACCCTCTGGTCAAGTCTTTGGCAACGACACCACCAAGTTTGAAATAATGATAGCTTCGCACATACTGCATATTAAAGGACAAGCCGCATCTAAACCAATTGTGCCTACCCAATCTTGGCCCTCTGGCACAAATCGAGCTCTGATACCAAAATGTTATGGGCCGGTAGCTTTCCAGTTGAAATTGTGCGATGCATGCTTGCCACTCTTAGCCAACATGTCAGCCTTCCAACATTAAACCCTCATTTGGCACACTTAGGTAAAGATAACGGGACATCGAAGACTTATCGCCCATACAACAAGTGTCATGTACAACATGTCCGCACGCTAATATTGTATGTTGTCGAAGCACCTGCGCATATCGGACCGTAGGATCCTTCCATACAAGAAGCTTTTGTACATTACGAATCGTAAGGGACAAATGAATAGATAGAGGGACACTCCGTTCGCTTGGTTTATGCCTCATTCCATAGCTTTGAGTGTGCAAGGGGATGGCTACAAGTCAACACACTCCATCCCTAGCTCAGTGTCCAGGCGCCTTGCAGGCCCTTAGAGCATTCCACTCCCTTAAAGAGCATTTTGAACAAAAGGCCTCCTACAGGAAGATGACATACTTTTTTCGAGTTGTCATGAGCCCTTTTCGCCATGTTCTGAGTGTTCGTTCATCAGAAAACCACCTGACACAAAGATAAAAATGTGAGAATTCTAAATATGATCTTTTCGAACCCTGCCGGATTCTCAAATCTTCTGAAATGATCAAATCAAAATACTCTAAAATTTGGGAAAATCAAAATTTTTTTTATACAAGTCGGATTGATCCCAAATTTTAGCAACAGGACCCCCATAACCTGTTGGATTTTTTCACCAAGTCTTGTCTTAATTCAAGCATGTTTGCCTATCAAACTGTCACAACTATTAACTTGTGACACCTGCCCAGTACCACCCTGACCGTATTACCCACCCTTTTAATTTTAAGAAATTCACCTGATAGTTCTTATCAGAAAGGTTGGCAAAAAAAAAAAAATAAAAAAGAAAGGAGATACATTGTTCACTGAAAATGTGAAATGTCTAATATACTCTTTGGGTGCTTGATTACTAAAAAGACCTCCAACTTATGCATTTTATTTCCACAACTTCTATCGCAAAATCATCACTATATTAAAAGATTTTAAAATCATATTATTAAAAATATTCTTAATGATTAAATGTTACACATAATATTTAAAATAGAAATAGTATATAATAAATAAAAAAATTTAATATATAGATTCAAATACTACTATCATAACAACATACTTCTTTACTAATAACTTAATAATTTTAGAAAATAAATTAATATTTGATTTTGTAATTTTTTACCTCCCAATTTTATAAATTCAGTATTCATTACAAAATAAAAAAGTCAAAAGAAATAAGAATAAATAAATAGTAATATATAAATAAAAATTAAAGTTAAAACTATAAAGCTTAAGGTAGATATGAAAGTAACAACATGATTAGAAGACATTAATTAGTATTTATTATTTTAATTTTTATCTTTTAATTTTTAAAATATTAAAAATGATAAAGACAAATAAACTCTAAAATATAGATTTATTATTTAGTGATGGGAGTTCACTAAAAAAGAAAAGAGGTGGCAATACTTAAAAATAGGCTCTAAAAATTGCGTTTTTTGAATACTGTTAATTTACATTAATTAATTGTTGTATGAAAATGAAAAAAAATTGAATTAGAACATATATATATATATATATATATATTAAATATCTTAAATGAGAAAGTTTAATTATGCAATTTTAATAAAAAATATATAATTTTCTTTTCATTAAATAAAAAATTATGTTAATAAAAAATTTTGTCAGAGACATAGCTATATCTGATATTAGGGTCCCATCCAAGGCAACTGTATATTTTTCTTTTCTTTCCTTGATATTTAAGGAGAAGGAGATTTTGGTGCACCATATTGGTCAGGTTCAGTGGTAAACTAATTTTTCTTTTATGATCAAATTTTATGCAATATATAATAATAATATATCAATAATTAAATTTGATACTACATTAATATATCATTATATAACTAATATACATAAATTTTACTTACAAGGATATTCAAACTTAAAATGTTTAGCATAATTTTCAAGTTTTTCACTATAAGCATTATATCACCACTTTGTGACTTAACTTACATCATTATTTGGTGCTGAAGCGAAAATTTTCAATGAATATCGATAGGAAAGCATTAATCTCATCTTCCTCCTTTGTTCATCCTATTGAAAAAGTTCCTTTTTCTTCCGATCGTAACATTTTCGGTCTAAAGTTTATATCCATGATTTTTCCAATAATTTTACCATTTTGACTCCATTTTATATAAAATAAATAAGTTAACTTATAACTGATTGATCAATAGACTTGGGTGATAAGTTATAAGCTAACTTTTAAAGGTATTTTTTATATTTAGGGTTTAGGGTTTAGGGTTTAGGGTTTAGGGTTTAGGGTTTTAGGGTTTAGGGTTTTAGGGTTTTAGGGTTTAGGGTTTAGGGTTTAGGGTTTAGGGTTTAGGGGTTTAGGGTTTAGGGTTTAGGGGTTTAGGGTTTAGGGTTTAGGGTTTAGGGTTTAGGGTTTAGGGTTTTTAGGGTTTAGGGTTTTAGGGTTTAGGGTTTAGGGTTTAGGGTTTAGGGTTTAGGGTTTAGGGTTTTAGGGTTTAGGGTTTAGGGTTTAGGGTTTAGGGTTTAGGGTTTAGGGTTTAGGGTTTAGGGTTTAGGGTTTAGGGTTTAGGGTTTAGGGTTTAGGGTTTAGGGTTTAGGGTTTAGGGTTTAGGGTTTAGGGTTAGGGTTTAGGGTTTAGGGTTAGGGTTTAGGGTTTAGGGTTTAGGGTTAGGGTTTAGGGTTTAGGGTTTAGGGGTTTAGGGTTTAGGGGTTTAGGGTTTAGGGTTTAGGGGTTTAGGGTTTTAGGGTTTTAGGGTTTAGGGTTTAGGGGTTTAGGGTTTAGGGTTTTGGGTTTTGGGGTTTAGGGTTTTGGGTTTTGGGGTTTAGGGTTTTGGGGTTTTAGGGTTTAGGGTTTTAGGGGTTTAGGGGTTAGGCTTTTAGGGGTTTAGGTTTAGGGTTTTAGGGGTTTAGGTTTTTAGGGTTTGGGGTTTAGGGTTTTAGGGTTTGGGGTTTAGGGTTTTAGGGTTTGGGGTTTAGGGTTTAGGGTTTGGGGTTTAGGGTTTAGGGTTTGGGGTTTAGGGTTTGGGGTTTGGGGTTTGGGGTTTGGGGTTTGGGGTTTGGGGTTTGGGGTTTGGGGTTTGGGGTTTGGGGTTAGGGTTTAGGGTTTTAAGGGTTTAGGGTTTAGGGTTTAGGGTTTTAAGGGTTTTAAGGGTTTAGGGTTTTAAGGGTTTAGGGTTTAGGGTTTTAGGGTTTTAGGGTTTAAGGGTTTTAAGGGTTTAAGGGTTTAGGGTTTTAAGGGTTTAGGGTTTAAGGGTTTAAGGGTTTA